>OW240914.1:330124148-330137099 GCA_933207985.1 Pelobates cultripes | reverse complement strand
TTTTTTTTTTTTTTTTTTTTTTTTTTTTGTGTGTGTTTATTTTCATTTGAAGTTATATAAACAGAAATCTATAAATGTACAAAAAAAAAATACATCTGATCTACTGGATAAGACTATTGAATGTGTTCTGAACGTAACATGAATTACTTTGAAATACAATGTATCCACCATGTGGCTGCACGGGGTAACATCCACCTAGTTGCCTGGTAGTCTGGAACTTACATTGTGACCACCACAAGCCCCTTCACATTAAAGTTTGCTGGAGATGGTCATGTTTGATCTCCCCACTAGCCAATTAGGTACAGAGTCCTGTCTGAGCTGGTGCTACCCTGACTATATTTTTTGTCTCAGTAGGAATGAAGTTGCGATGCGTTCCTGCAGGACTCAAGCTCTTCTCATTACACATAAAGCATTTCAGTTAAAGCTCAGCACTAATGTGGGGTCCTGAGTGTTTTTTTGAAGTAATTTACGTTGCTCAGAATCTTTGTAGTGTTTTCTGCTTTTCCATTCAAATGTAAATGTAAAAAGACTCTACGGGTTGGAAATAACCATTTTTTAAAAATGTATAAATATATATATTACAGTATGTGCATATATTAAAAGCTATGCAGAAACAATAAATACAAAAATAATAAAAATATAAATACAAAAGCATTTTCTGCTTTGCAATGAGCTCTCTCCAAACCAATCATTCTCTGTTACAGTAAAATGTTTTACAGAGTGACTGGGAAATTCAGAGGTGACTTTGGAGATTCATTAATATTTATAGTAAAGTTAATGACTTGCTGATATTGGGTTTTTATAAACAAAGCTGTTAAAAGGAAGAACATATGCCAAGTTGGTTAGTGACCTCCACACCTGCTTATTATTGTAATAAGCTCTTAGATGTGTCTGAAAGAACCAAACACTCATGTTTGAACTAAGTGGGTCAAATAATAATTATTTATAAATACTCCTTTTGGGTTCGTGGTAGGAATATTAGAGGTAAAAATATCATCTTGGGTTTCTGGAAAGTCAAGATATTGCATACTACAATATGTAAATTGAGAGATTATGTTATGAGTTGGGTGTACAATAGACTTGTGCAATTCGTTTCGTTCCGAATGTAAATTCGGCCGAATTTCGACATTCGGATGTTTCCAAATGTCCGAATTCCTGAAGTGCAGAATTTCGGAAGTGCCGAAGTGCTTCGGATTTCTGAAAAGTGGCAAAACAAGAGAGGAAGGGAAAATTACGGGAATAATGACAGTAATCTAACCCTACCCCTGATGTGTAAGAGGTTGTGGTGATTAGGGGTAGGGGTTAGGGAATTCCCAAAGTTTTGAATAGCTGAATTTCAGAAGAGCCGAGCCGAACCAAACCAAATTATTTGCCCATGCACATCCTTAGTGTGCAATACATTGCATGTTATCTGTGTGGCTGTTGATAGAAACTAAAGCCGAGAATATGATAATTCTGAGACAGGGCAAAAAATCTTAGACAAACTCACTAACTTACCCTATGGTCAGCTCCTGCTCAGGTCTCAAAAATGTTTTTGTTTACTTGTGCCATTACAAAGAGAATCTAAACCATTTGCACATCAGACTAATCCCAGCCATAAGGGCAGTCCAGAACAAAAATGCTGGCAAGTCCTCTCTGCATGCGAGAAACAACAACCCCGGACAATCATTTCAGCCTTCTTTGGGCTTCTTCAGCGAGTCATAGCTGATACCACTCTAGGCACAGTGAGCACAGGGTCCATGTCTGGATTACCCTTTTAGCTTAGGGAAAGCCCTAGCAAGCTCAATGCAACAAAAACAGAGAATATGCAAACTCAGAGTGGGCAAAAGCTTAGAGGAACTCAGTAGCTTGCTCTCACTGTGTTTGGAGGGGTATCCGCTACATCTCTCTGACATTGCCCCAAGAAGGCTGAAATGATTTCCAGGGTTTCTGTAACTTCTGTGCAGAGCAAGCTTGCTGGCATTTTGGTTCTGGACTGCACTTATGGGAAGGATCTTGTGGCAGCCTACTCACAGGGGACTCGAGTGTCGCTGACAAGGACTCCCTTTCCCCTTGGTGATTAGCTCCCAAGTGAATATAGCTAATCACTAGTCATTAGCCTGGCCTTAATGTGAGGGCGAAATAGGACGACTTTATTGGAGTGAATGTCACACTTTTTTATACCTGGGTCTCCAACAGGGGATCAAGGGGAGAACAATGGACATTGCACCTGGCATCTAGGTGTCTGTACATGACCAGATAATTTTATTAGCTGCCAGACACCTTGGTGCTAAATAACATTTTCACATTAAAAAAACCTGGATTCCCATGTCTGCATCCCAAACTAGGTCCACCCTTGAAAAGCTCACCCATGAGCACCCATAATGTCCAAAAAGTGCTTGGATCAGAAATGTCTAGCCCAAATAGTCTGGCTTTATTGACTGGGCAGCGAGCATCCTCCGATCAGAGGCAGAGTTCCATAGTCACAGTCACCTTTTACTGGTACATTGAGCTCCCTCAAGTCTCTGGTACTTTTTAATGCCTCACCACCTCCTCTGTCAGCCTTCAATTAGCACCCTGTTTGGTGGCCCTGAGATTGAGAGCAACCTCAGAAAAGTTTTACTAGAATGTGGTAACACCGCAATCTGATTTTGGAGTTCCAGGTGATTTGTGGGTTGCTCCGGTCAGACGTGTTGTGCCTCTGCGAGTCCGCCACCTGGTGTCTCCTTATATATTATATGTTTATTTTAAGGTTGTCCAATTTATGCTAAGGGACTGTGCATCTTCTTTGTGCACTAAAAGTTCTGGGGCTGGGAAACACACATATTAAAGGAAGCAGTGCATTGCCATCAATAAATCACTCTATTGCACAAACTGTATGATTAGGAGAGAGCTTAAAGGAATGCTGTAGTGTCATAAATACTAACATGTCTTTCTTTATTGTTAAACTAACTATTTAGGTCACAGCCCCTGCCTTGCATTGCTATGAAAAGGTGGTTTTACTCACCTTTTCTCCCACACAGCGCGGGTTTTTCTGTGTCTGGCTCTGCCTTTATGATCTCTGCCAATCCAATGCTTTCTCATAGGAAAGCAGTGAGAGGCTATTGGCGGGCCGGGCAAAATTCCTCACTGCCCCAATCAGCACGTAGGCGCTGAATGCCAGTGCTGCACACTGTGTATGACTGGTCTAGGAAAGACCTCTGGTGGCCCTCCGAGTAACTGTCACTCGAGATGTTGCTAGGCACCAGTGTGAACACTGATTTGCCTCTGAAACGGCAGTGTTTACAGTTCTAATCCTGCACTGACAGGCTATAGACACTAGAACCACGAAATTAAGCTGTAGTGGTTCTGATGACAATAGTGTCTCTTTAATGGTTTATTCCAAGCATCATAACCAGTACGCTCTATTGTAGTGGCTATGATGTCAAAAGTACCCTGGCCAGATTATTGGGCAATAAGGAAATTTGTTTAGCAACAACCTGTCCCTTTACATGGATCCTTACTAGGTTTTGATGTTCCCTGGTGATCTAGTGATGCAGAGCTGCATAAACCGTGGCGGTCATCATTGATTGAGAGTCTCAGCTGACTGCTCTCAGCCAATGACTGACATTATGTGCAATAATAGTTCCGGGCTGGCTGATGACACCTCTATGAAGGTGTCGGGGTGGAGTTACACCCCCAGCAGCAGAGGGGTTAAACTCTCTGTGCAACATTTTATAACAAAATGCTGCACATACAGACTGCAGGCACCTGGAATATTTGAAATCACTGCAGTAGTCATGGTCCTTGGATTAACACTTTAAGGATCCCTATCTTTATCATTGAGCCCTGCATCCGCTGCACATATCCCTTGGTAGTATGGACGAATAATTGAGAAAACAGCTAAGCATCTGGGTTCCGCATAACCCCAGATTTTATTGTTTGACCCACATTCAATTGTGTATTAGTTATTTTACAATTTCTTTTGTCTCAATACATTTCTGAGCAAGTCCGTTTCTTCTCTGGACAGTGTCAGATGGATTTGGAAAGGCTCCTGTTTGGAGCAAATTTGGGTCAATTTAGAAATAGCTTTAAAAAATCTACAGTATAGCAATTTGAGTGAATATCTTCCATATTTTGGCTTTCAAATTGCCCAATATTTAATTTTTAAGATTTGCAAAGAATATCTGAGGCACAATTGAGCACTAGGCATATAAGCAAAATAGAACAGATGAAATAATATATTTTAAGTAGGGGAACCAAATGGCACATGGATAAATGCCCACTTGCCAACAGTATTGTGTTTTTTTTAGTTTTTTGAGAGAGAGGAAGTGTTCAGAGGGTACACTGTTCTGGTACATGGGTTAGGTGACGTTCTCTTGTAGTGTACATATATCCCAAAGAATCTCCAAAAAGCATCATTGGCCAAGTGTAACAATTACTGTGGACTATACTATCATACTGTCTCCTCTGTCTTTTGATGCACATCTCAGAGGAGAGAAGACTAATTGTCCTTGCCTTGAACAAAGGATTGGAAAATCTAAAGACAATTACCCCTTTAAATATCTGACCTCTCCTATTAACTTTAGTGGTCCTTGATGGCTGGAGTTGAGGAATACTGGGATATACAACTTAAAGGATCACTATAGTGTCAGGAAAACAAACTCGTTTTCCTGACACTATATCATCCTTAGGACCTCCCACCCTCAGGGTCCCCCTCCCTTGGCGCTGAAGGGTATAAAACCATTTCAGTTACTTACCTTAATCCAGCGCCAGGCTCCCTCGGCGCTGGTGACCTTTCCTCTCCGCCAACGTCAGCTCCCGAGTGGAGCGCAATGTGCATGCGCAGCAAGAGCCGTGCGCGCATTCAAACAGTCCAATGCTTTCCTATGGACGTTCTGGATGCGATTTTCGCATTCCAGCATCGCAGAAGCGCCTCTAGCTGCTGTCAGGAAGACAGCCACTAGAGGTTGGATTAGCCCTGCAATGTAAACATGAAGTAGTCTGGGTTACTATAGTGTCCCTTTAAATAAATTCTGCAGGCAGATTTTTTTTTTTTTTAAATCTTTTTTTTACCTTAAATATTCTTGACACAGAGTTATACAATAAGGCACAAATTTGTAGCCAAAATCTGTGTGTTATCATTAAGAGTGATTTTCCATGCTGCTTGGTACCATGCCAATCTCATCCTGGAGCAATAGCACCATCTATGTTTATATAATGCCATACACATACAATCCTTATCCATGATTAAGACCAGTATTAACATTTTAATATCCTGTACCTCACTGTTGTAGTAATCGATGACCAGCGGTTTATAATCCGTTACCAATATCCTTTCTTACAATCAACGCTATGTATTAACAATATAATCTATTAGATATATTTTGACCTTCATCAACATACCCTATGCCTAAAATAATTGCTACTTATTTTTGTTTCCACTGTAAAATCAAGTTATATATAACTGCTACGGTATAATCCTACTCACCTGTCTTTGTAAAAATACGTAAAAAAAATAATAATAATTGTACACGTCTAGATGGGTCTTGGAATCTTCTGGGCCATATTTGGGCATCGTATGCATCTAACAGAGCCTTGACATTGTGAAATATGAAAATCTGTCCCTGAATTGTCTCTGTTGATGAATTCTGAGCATTTTTTTTTTCCTGTTTATGAATATGTGAGCCTTCGATGTGTCATTGATTTGTTTTTGTGTGGGAAATAATAAAAAGGATACAGCTGATCAAACATACAGGATTGACAAATACAGTGCAATTCAATGAAACAAATGTACACCGTGTAATAATTAACAATATTGGCTACGGAGAGAAAAGAATGCAGCATTTCTAATTATTTGTGTATCTGGCATTAAAAATAGGGGCCTCTCTGGTACCTGCAAGCACAGAATTCTTAGGTATTCTAACCTCCTACTAAATTGAACACTTGATGGATAGACTTCATATATCATAGGGACTTTAGAGATGCATGCCCCCATTCCTTTTCATGTGTTCATTTTATTACCCCCCTACACTATGCAGTCTTGGTCTTAACTGCTTTGTTTACCAAAGAACCTACTGTGCACAGCATAAGTGCCGTGAGTCCAATGTGCCTACCAAATTTGTCATATCTTTACATTCACAGGCACATGGTCATTCTCTGTGTCCCCTTTCTGAACCTTTCCTCTAGAGCAGGGGTTCTCAACATTAGTCCTCAGGACCCCCTACCAGTCCAGGGTTTAGGGATTACCTGGGTGTGTCTCAGGTGTTTAAGGTGTTTTTTTTTTCTTTTTCTAAACAGCTGAGACACACCCAGGTAATCCCCAAATCCTGGACTGGTAGGGGGTCCTGAGGACTGGGTTGAGAACCCCTGCTCTAGAGGTTCACATTAATCTGTCATCTGTGTGTAATTGTGTGTATCGGTGTCCTGTGTGTGTAACTATTACCTGTGCATTATATTTTCATTTTGTGACTTTTTATATTTCAGATTAATAGTTCATCCTCTCCTCCTTGAATACACAATATTCAAATTGTCATATTTCTTTTTAAAATATATTTTACTACTTTTAATCAGGCTTGTCCTGCAATATCGGATTAACTTAAATATTAGTGTCTACACGTTTAATTTGGAATTTAAATTAGTAGAAATTACTTTATCAAGCTACTTAGGAATATTTTTTTTTTTTGACCTGCAAAGGTACTCCTCCGTTGAAGGTTGAGAAACACTGCATCGGGGAACAAGATTAATCATTTGCAAAAATAATTATATGAAAGTGCTTAATAATGTTGACAGTAAAGGTTTGTGAGAGCTATTGGAGCAGTGTGCACACAAGAAGCAATGTATTGTAGTGTACAGACAAAGACAAGAGTGTTTTATTGTGTGTCCTACTTCTGAAAATCCTTTTCTGTATTATCATGTGTTATCACATACTCTTAAATATTTCAAATATTAACTGCTAACCCCTGCAACTCAAACAAATCTCTTTAATGCTTTTAAAAATAAATAAAAATAATTGTAATTGCAGACAATAATGCACACATTGCCTACCCATACAATAATGTGTCAGAGGCAGACCCCTGCAGTCCCTCCACTCCCCATGCCATTACCTACTGTTTGTTGCTTTACTGTATAGCCAGCTCTATTTCTTATCAATTCAAACCGGATGTCTAATGTGAAGAGGTACTTTGATGGCAGCAATGTTAAAGCTCCATATGCTGTATAAGTCTGGATTTGCAGCATTAATAATATTAATAAATGCTAATCACTAAATCACTACATGTAGCCTGTGATAATGGAGGGGTGCTAAACTCTCATAACTTTAAAAGTCTTATCTAACCTGACAATATGGAGACCTGCCCTAATGATGACCAACCACAATGACCAGGGAACATTTACTGAGAGGTTTAGTCTCCCTGCTATTAAAGGACCACTATAGGCACCCAGACCACTTCAGCTCAATGAAGTGGTCTGGGTGCCAGGTCCCTCTAGTGTTAACCCTGCAGCTGTAAACATATCAGTTTCAGAGAAACTGCTATGTCCCTCTAGTGTTAACCCTGCAGCTGTAAACATAGCAGTTTTAGAGAAACTGCTATGTTTACATTAGGGTTAATCCAGCCTCTAGTAGCTGTCTCACTGACAGCCGCTAGAGGCGCTTCTCACTGTGAAAATCACAGTGAGAAGACGCTGGAAGTCCATAAGAAAAAGCATTGAGAAATGCTTTCCTATGGACTGTCTGAATGTGCGAGCAGCTCTTGCCGCGAATGCGCATTCAGCGCTGCCGTCCGGAGGAGTAGGAGTGTTCCCCAGCACCGAGGGAGCCCGGTGCTGGAGAAAGGTAAGAGTTTAACCCCTTCAGCCCCCATGAGCACAGTGGGAGTGGGACCCTGAGGGTAGGAGGAACCTAAAGACCCTTTAGTGCCTGGAAAACAAGTTTGTTTTCCTGGCACTATAGTGGTCTTTTAAGGGTCAAGATGTAGTAAGGTTACGATAAGTCTGGTTGGATTGTTGAATGACCATGTTAATTATGGTGGAGGGGTGCACGATAAGGCAGGGAGGTGTTCTGATCTTCTTAGCATCCCATGGAGAGGTAGGGCACCCCTATCGTATCCCTTTTCCATGGCACATGGATTCCTGTGGTATGCATACGATGGGTTTGAAACCAGAGATATACACTATTTAGACTTAGATCTGACTCCTTTGTTTGTTATACTTTTGTACAGTATATGTGGCATTAGCTAAGTGTGCTCTAGCACAGTGGTCTCCAACCCAGTCCTCGTGGACCATCAACAGTCCAGGATTTATATATTTCCCTGTTTTATTCCAATGGAGATACTGACAAAACCTGGATGGTTGGTGGTCCATGAGGACTGGGTTGGATACCACTGCTCTAGCAACCACATCTCACATAACAGCATCGCTACATTCCCATGATGTGCAAAATACACACATTTTTAATGCAAATTAAATAGAAAACTCCCCCTGTGGGTTTCTCATAAAAAAAGCTCAGACTTTCTGTGAAATAAATGCCCTAAATAACACATGAAGTCTGCTTGTAAAGACCCAACGTCCCCCAGTTTTGTGACATTTAGCTCCTTATTATTAAATGCCTCCAATGTAATGGAAACGGTTTTAAGATATTACTACTTTTTAGGAGTTTTCCACAATTTTTAAAACCGATTTGAAACCATAGCACAATGGTAAAGAGAAATCGTATTTTGTCAGCAAAAACAGGTCTGTACACTATGTGGGTACCTTTAGACTGAAAAACTGAAGGAACTTTAAAGTAAAGGAACAGGTACCAAATACAGAAAATATTCCGAAAGTTGAATGTATCTGAGTATTACAAAAATCACAAATTTGAAATATTCTTCAACTTCACTATAGACATAACTTGGCTATTTGAATGTGCTGTTTGGATTTTAATTTACAGTTTATGATTTGGTAAAAACCCTACAGTAATTTGGAAATATAAATTACATGGGAGATTAATACAGGCAAACTAATTTGCTTAAGTTGAGAAGACCCGTTTAAGATTTTTTTCACTTTGCAAGTATAGCAAAATTTTTGATTTTTTGTATATGTTTTATTTCTAATGTGTGGCTTTGGATGTTGGTTAATTTAAAAAATAAATAAAAGCATAAAATAGAAAAAAAAAAAAGTGAAAGTGTTGTGGTCAGATGAGACCAATATCAAGCTCTTTGGCATCAACTCAACTCGCCGTGTGTGGAGGAGGAGGAATGCTGCCTATGACCCCAAGAACACCATCCCCACCATCAAACATGGAAGTGGAAACATTATGTATTGGGAATATGTTTTTCTGCTAGGGGGACAGGACAACTGCACTGCATCAAAGGGACAATGGACAGGGCCATGTACCTTTAAAACTTGAGTGAGAACCTCCTTCCCTCAGCCAGGGCATTGAAAATGGGTCATGGAAGGATATTCCAGCATGACAATGACCCAAAACACACAGCCAAGGCAACAAAGGAGTGGCTCAAGAAGAAGCACATTAATATTCTGGAGTGGCCTAGCCAGTCTTCAGACCTTAATCCCATAGAAAATCTGTGGAGGGAGCTGAAGGTTTGAGTTGCCAAATGTCAGCCTCCAAACCTTAATGACTTAGAGAGGATATGCAAAGAGGAGTGGGACAAAATCCCTCCTGAGATGTGTGCAAACCTGGGGCCAACTACAAGAAGCGTCTGACCTCTGTTATTGCCAACAAGGGTTTTGCCATCAAGTACTACGTCGAATGGGTCACTCATTGCCATGCAAATCAATTTATAACTTTTTTGACATAGGTTTTTCTGGATTTTTTTGTTGTTGTTAATCTGTCTCTCACTTTTAAAATACACCTATCATTAAAATTAGAGACTGATCATTTCTTTGTCATTGGGAAAACGTTCAAAATCAGCAGGGGATCAAATACTTTTTTTCCCTCACTGTATTGATTATAGGGCACTTATCAAGATCACTATAAGGCATGCTTATCTGATCCCACTTATTTCTGAACTGTTTGACAGGTTTAACTTGACCTTAGGGTTGCTCATATTTTAGTAAGAATAAAGGAGGGACACAAGTGGAAAACAGTGTTCAATACTAGAAGTGGCCACTATGAAATATCTGGAAAAAAGACAGACAGAGGTGCAGTTCTTGGAATATATTATTTCAGCTTCTGGCTTCAAGATGGATCCACATATATTAGCTGTTTTTCTATGGCCTTTAACCAATGGATTAAATGCAGTTCAGAGGTTCATTGGGTTTGCCAACTATTATTGTAGGACCTAATACAAACCATCCTTATAAAGGAGCTAAAAGTCATGTTTGACCTCAAGAAGCCAAAGATGCTTTTGAACATCTTAAAAAGTTGTTTGCCACTGCCCCTATCCTAGTACACACCAACACCAGTAGATAATTTTTATTAGAAGTTGATGCCTCTGGAGCTGGGATAGGGCTATTATGTTGGCTCTAAAAGGATGGAGACCTCTTTTTGAAAGGTTCCCAAGTCCCTAGGCCACCATTTCGTCTCTTCAGTGAGACATTATCAAGTGAGTCTTGATAAAGTCTCACTGAAGAGTGGAAACGAGTAGACTTTTCACGCAATTATCGTCGTCGTCATCATCATCATCCACACGCTTTACAGCAAACATCAGAGGATACTGTTACTTACTTCTCAGAACACCACTAGACGACTCTGTCGTTTTGACTCAGGTACCGGGGGTTGAGCTCGCTGGGCACAGTACAGCTCTGATCATCCATTCATCATTCACCATACACGCTACACCATACTTTCTTTTTTATCACTTGATTCTAACTTATCTGCTTGAGTTACATGGTCACTAATTTGCATCTATTTTCCATTCTAGCTTATTTGGTAGGTTATCCCTGCTGTGCTATACACCATTTAGCTATTATACCCCTGAGATTTTTTTCCATCTGACCAGTGTTCTCTTTCTAGGGTGTATACACATAATATTCCTATGATGTCTTATTATTGATCGAGTCGGTGGAGGTATTACACACCATATTGCTACATCCTAGTTCTAGTTGTTTTCACGGCATTAGAACCTTGGATGTTGCAATTTACATCTGGGTGTATTTGTAACTTATTTTTGGGGTGCCTTTTTATTGATTTATTGCCACATTGTTGCATTAAAATTCTAGTTGTTTGTATGGCATTAGTGCCTTGAATGCTGTTATTTATAAATTGTGAATTGTTCTTACTCATTTAGGTTTTTTTAGAGACAGCTTATTTTGTATTACTATTTTGCTATTTGTATCATACTATTAAATCTATTCTTTTATCATTATCTTTTGACTATCTTGACTAACCCTGTTTCTGGCATCATTGACCGTTCAGCTTGTCTTCTCGATTTTCTATTCTTTCTATATCCCTCACCTTGGCTTGTTTCTGACTATTCTCTATTACGTTGGGCCTGGCAATCCTGAGGCCCAATAATACGGTTATAGGGCTTTTGTGTTTATACTTTGCTTTACTTAATTCTGTGTGTTGGGTAATACCTTTTCCTGACAGGTAATTGGACAAATTGCACCGATTCTGGTGCTTGCTTGGGGCTAGGGATAAGGTTTCTGGGAGCACAAATGTGCCTGTTTGGCTGGTCACAACTAGGTCTGTGGATTTTTATGTTGCAATCAGAATATTCTTGCATGGACATTGGCTGATATATTGATATCTCCTACCAAATGTCTTAATAATCAGTTCAGTTTGTTTAGTTGTTTTATCTTCTTTTTTGTCATACAATAGTTTGTGCTTACCAGTCTTATACCTGTTCTAACTGATGGATCTGCATGAGGGCCAAATGCAGCATAGCTATTTAAAATTATTCAATTCTATCTAAACATGTACCGCATTCCACATTGAATCCATCCTGAATATGTCTCATGG
This sequence comes from Pelobates cultripes, assembly GCA_933207985.1. NCBI lineage: Eukaryota > Metazoa > Chordata > Amphibia > Anura > Pelobatidae > Pelobates > Pelobates cultripes. The sequence continues at coordinate 330,125,239 of OW240914.1, read as the reverse complement.
TAACCTGTTTATATCTGCTTGTATCTGTCATTGCACTACAATAGTGATGTCGCGAACCCGAAATTTTCGGTTCGCGAACTTCCGCAAATGTTCGCGAACCGGCGAACCGCCCGAAACGCCATTGACTTCAATGGGGAGGCGAATTTTAAAACACACAGGGACTCTTTCTGGCCACAATAGGGATGGAAAAGTTGTTTCAAAGGGACTAACACCTGGACTGTGGCATGCGGAGGATCAATAAGCAGAAAACTCCCATGGGGAAAATTACACAGTTGATACAGAGTCTGGTTTTAATCCGCAGGGCAGAAATCACTAACATTCCTAAATCACAATGAATATGGATTGACACCTGACATATGACATATTGACACCTTGACATATGGATTGACACCTGTCCTCAGAGCCCCTGATACACACTGACACAAGGCAGAATAGAGACTGTTCCTCCTACATAGGGTCACTTGGCAGATATGGATTGACACCTGTCCTCAGAGACCATGATACACACTGACACAGAGCAGAATAGGGACTGTTCCCCCTACATCGGGTCACTTGGCAGATATGGATTGACACCTTATTACGAACTGCTATTTGTAACGGGGCCTTTAAATGGCAAATTGCCCTGCTTCCCTGGGTTGTGGAGAAGCCTACTTGCCAGCCTCCTCCCGCATGACTATGGCTGGGTGTGAAAACATGTAATGCACTTTTATTTTGGTGTGTGGCCCACTTTAAGACTTCCAATAGGTGAATATTGGGGCTTATGGACTCTTTATGTGACTGGTGCTGGCCCTTTAAACACCTTTTTTGGGACATCAGGAAGATTGGGACACTGCCCTTTAAAGGCCGTGTCCCCAGACTTGTTGGGGACACGGCCCCTTTAAGACGGTGTCCCCTGTGTCCCCAGACCTGGTGCAAACCCTTTGTGCCTGCCTTGCTATTTCCCACTTGGGTCAGTAAATGGGAAATTATTTCAGCTGCAGAGACTAAGTCCCATTCGGCGATGGGACTTAGTCTTTTTTTCAGCCGTTTTTTTCAGCCTTATTTCAGCTGCAGAGACTAAAGTCCCATTCGGCGATGGGACTTAGTCTTTT
>OW240914.1:329993350-330124048 GCA_933207985.1 Pelobates cultripes | reverse complement strand
AGCGACACCAGATCTAATTAGTGGCAGATCTTAATTAGTGGCACTTGTCAGCGTATCCACTGTTAGCGTAACACACCCGCTTTAAGGACACTGACTGCTATTCAATCTATAACAGTGAAAAAAGTTTTTTGTTTTAAATCTAAGCTATTATGACACCAGTGAGTGGTTGCACTGGTCACCGTATCCACTGTTAGCGTAACACACCCGCTTTAAGGACACTGACTGCTATTCAATCTATAACAGTGAAAAAAGATTTTTGTTTTTAAATCCAAGCTGTTGTACACCAGATCTAATTAGTGGCACTTGTCAGCTGTGATTCACTGTTATGCAACACACCCGCTTCTAAGGACACTGACTGCCATTCAATCTATAACAGTAAAAAAAGTTTTTTGTTTTAAATCCAAGCTACAGACACCAGATGCAATTGCGGCACTGACTGGGGAAATGGGCCAGTATGCACCAGAGCCTGACACAGAAGTTGGCAGTGGCAGACAACTGACTGCTATTCAATCTATAAATATGAAAAGTTTTTGTTTTTAAATCCAAGCTATTGTGACACCAGATGGAATTGGTGGCACTGACTGGGGAAATGGGCACTGTGAGCCTGACACAGAAGCTGGCAGCAGTGGCAGACAACTAAGTGCATTTACATTAGATAGAAAAAAAAAATCCAAAAAAAGCATACCCTTATCCCTAACCTAGCTATGCTTTTCCCTATCTTATGAACAGCAGCTACACTTTCCCTCCTCTTACTAAGCATGCAGCTTGAGAATGAATCTAAAATGGATGCTGTCCAGTAGGTGGGAGGGTCTGCTAGGGAGGCTGTGCTGCTAATTGGCTGGAATGTGTCTGCTGACTGTGAGGTACAGGGTCAAAGTTTACTCAATGATGACGAATAGGGGGCGGGTCGAACCGCGCATATGTTCGCCCGCCGTGGCGAACGCGAACATGCTATGTTCGCCAGGAACCGTTCGCCGGCGAACCGTTCGGTACATCACTACACTACAAGAATAAAATAACATTTAAAAAAATTTAAATAAGTAATAATTCACATATCTATGACACAGATGCACAAATCACGGGATGGGATACTGAAACGCGCTGTACCAACTAGAAAAGTCTTTTTTTTTTTTTGTGAAGAAACTTATATTGATTTGTTTAATAATTCTGAACAAATAAAATGACAAAATGTACTTAACGTGTACCTTTGTATTATTATTGCCAATATTCTGCAGAGCTTTATGTTAAAGAAAATGGATATTCGAGGTAGAGATAGCTGTGTTCAAACAAGCTTACTGTCTTTTAGGAAGGCAGATAGTTAATTCGTTACTGACAAGATGGTCTAACTAGGATTAAAATCTAGGTTTCTCATTCCTCAGGAAGTGACATTACCCAGCTCATATTAACATGAAAATGGTAGCTCATTGTCATATGTATCTGCCTATTAATAACCCTACTAGGAGAAAGTTGGATTTGTGCAAACTTTGGCGCATTGCTCTCTTTAAAAACAAAAAACAAAAAACAGGAGGCACCTGGCATACAACATGCTGAGCAAATCGTGGTCCTTTTTTAATATTTTTATTGCATTTATAACTTAGAAAAAAGAGCAACAATAAAAGTAAACATAACTAATGTTTAGTTCCATCGACTTACACACACGTTCAAACCACAAACAAAAAAAAAACAGTAACAGTATCAGAAAGTACCTTGTAAAAGGTTACTCTAAGCACCATGATCACTTCAGTGATTTGAAGTGGTCATGGTGTCTGGAGTCTCTATGTGCAGCATTTCACTATAAAATGTTAGATTATTAGTCAGCCTGGAATTAGAGTTTTGGGCTGGCCAATATCAATGCTGTGCAAATTTGGCATCTGACACCATGCTAGTGCCAGACAGCTAGTTGTTATTTACCCCCTCCGTGTCACTCCTGTTCTCCCCTCAGTCTGCCATCCATGACCTCCACTGAGTGGGAGTGACATCAGCCAAAGAGAATCAGGCTGAGGGAAAACACTGCCTCAGCAATGGAAAAAAGGTACATTTAGTTTTTTTCTCACTATTTGTTTTGCATTTCGTGGGGCAGACCACCACAGAAAGGGCAATCCTGACCAACTGTGTCCTATACTTACAGACTTCATTAATGAAACACCATTCTGGCTTGTAGATGAATGTTCTGATGGTCCAAGAAACTTTGGCTACATTGCCCCCACAATGTTCGAATGGCATGGGCACAATCTTAACACAGAAGCCTTTACTGCTTTTAGTTGGTGTTGAAACCTGTTACTTGCCAGTAGGAAGATCAGTGGATCTGCACAGCTGCTTATGCTGCAAATTATTTCCGATAACTGGTAGAACGCAGAAAAGGGTCCTGATTCTGTTGTGTAATTATCTTTAGAACATAGTAATATCATCATCATCACATGATATGGAACATAGGATATTACAAAAACTGCCATTGTTACCGAAATCAGCAATAATGGCTTGTTCATCTTTTTCCTTGTGAGATTTTGCTCTCTAAGATGTTTTATTACTCTTAACGAAGAAAAATAGCATGTAAAAATAATGGTTCCTGGAATGATGAACCCTAGGACAATTCGGGAAACCTTGACGGGAATTACAAAGCTCCTTGGCGCATCTGTGTAATATAGGCATGCACTTATATTGCCTGTTTGTTTTGCTTCCACTATATAATACAAATCTGGAATTGATTCGACAATAATAAAGGCCCAGATTACGATGGTACAAATTTTGGCCTTTTTCTTGTTCCACCATCTTAATGAGGTTAGAGGATGCACAGAGTAAAGGTATCTGTCAAAACTGATGAGCGTTAGGAAAAAAATACTCCCGTAGATGTTAACATTGAAGAGTAATCGCTTGAATTTGCAAAATGCTGGTTCTGAATAGAAGACTGGCTTCTTCAGGTTGAAGTAGATGGAGATTGGCACAATTATAATCCACATGAAATCACAAAGTGCTAGATTAAATAAAAAAATACTGCTGCTTGTCCAGGATTTATTGAAGTGGACATAATTGAGCAGTACGATAGCATTCCCTAAAAATCCAAAAATAAGAGATGTGAAGCATATTGCTAGTAAAAGGTAGCAGTACCAGTTTGGATTTCTTGATATTGTGCAATAAAAAGGAATGAATGTAGAATTGTCTGTCTTGTCATCGAGAAATACGCCTAAAAAAGGACAAGGCAATACATTTCATTTTTATGGGCAGATAACAAAATATTCTAAAATAATACATATTTTTATTCTAATCTTAATTTTGACAAATAGTGTTTTTTTTGCATTTCAAATTTAGCTGTATTAAAATAATTTTAGACTAATTTTTTCCCCCAAAAATCTAGTTTTTTTTTTAATGTTAAATATTTGTGTATTTTGGCATCTTGTAATTTAATTGCTACGAGCACCGAAATTAAATCTTAAATGGTCTTTTCTTACCTTGTTGGTGTTTTGCCATTGTGTCTCTTTTAACGTAATGTCAGATCGATATACTGTTAATCGCATGTTCTTTTCAGTAACACTGAACACAAAGGCACAGTGCAAAATGACTGCTCTACAAATGTTTGCTTTTTGTATATATTTGCTTTGCCCCAACATAATAGAGTGTAATCGCTGATTCTGTTCTTCCCAGTCTGCTTTCAGATTGGTTGTTTTACTTACTTTGAATCCTGTACGCCCACTTACCTCAGCAAAGAACGGAAAGTATTAAAAGGGCCATTGTCGATCATATATATTCAACTGTGACTTTTTTATATAACTCAATTACAACCACAAAAATAATTTCATTAGGCTTTTTCTAGTGTCAGAGGAGTCTCGGCTGCATTTCAGACAGCGGACCTATTATATTAAGCAATTTTTTTAAATTTTGTTTTTGTCGATGATCCTGACCTTGTGATTTTGACCCAGCGCTGGCTAATCAAGAAACCAGGCATCTTCAGTGTATCCATGAGGCATGTTTCAAAGGATTTTGAATAGCTAGAGTTAACCAGCTCTAATTCCTATTTCCTTGGTGCTAATTTGCTGCCACCTGCTGATAATTTAGGAATATGCAGACTCATTTCATTCATTGTTTCTTATGCTGCTGGTCTATTACAAGAAGATTTATTGGTTTCGCTGCTGCTAAAAAGATTCATTTATTATACTACAGAAAGCCTGACAAATTCAAATGTTTTCAGTTCCAACGTATCATAAGGTCTTTGACTCCTCCACCAGTAGATTTGTCTCTCCAACAAATTCTATCATGCAGTTCTTCTCTCAAGCTCCAAAAAGGAAGCAAAGCATTGCTGTATGCCGCCTATCATTTCTAACATTCCAGAACAACTCCAATATATCCTTGCCTTTTATGCCCTAAAACATATTTTTCTTGGTCTGTTCTGCTCAAGAAGGGTCTATGAAAGCCGAATTATTGCACTTTCATAAAACTAAAATATTATCAGACTGTTTGCCACATTTTACCTGTCTTATCTGATTAGTGACTTTACCTATAATTCTGTACTAAAAAAGTAAAATATTTTATATACTTTTTGCAAAGAAAACAAACAAAAAAAACATATTCACATATTTAATGGAAGTCATGAATTATTCACATATATTTACTCTTTTACACCATAAGAACACGAGTGGTTATTTGATATATTTTATATGTATTTTTGTACCGGTATAATATTTTAGGAGTTTATTTGGGCGAGTGGCAGTAACTGCCTCAATTCTAAAAAATGTAAAATTTTGTGATCTCAATTAAAAGTGAAATATCTCCAAAAAACAATATAAAAAATTGAGTAGATATTGAAACCTACAAAAATAAGGCTTACGCTCAAACTCCCACTACTTCTGGGATGTCGCAATGTCTACATTACACATCAGCCTCGATACATACAAAACATAGAAAGGTAGATAAGAACCATTCAGCCCATCTAGTCTGCCCAATTTTCTAAATACTTTCATTAGTCCGTGGCCTTATCTTATAGCTAGGCCCCACGCTTGCTTAAGCTCCTTCACTGTGTCAACCTCTACCACTTCAGCTGGAAGGCTATTCCATGCGTCCACTACCCTCTCAGTAAAGTAATACTTCCTGATACTTAAAAAAACAACAACAAAGAAACAAGATATTTGTGCCCAATTACCTATACACATTTAAATAACTGGAGATTTTTTTGTATCACTCTAATGGCCACTTAAGTGTAAGCTCACCTGCCAAGTCAAGGCAAAACCTCACTGGTAAGTCCTACGCTAACAACTCACCTTGCTTCTTTCAACTTCAGGTAAAAAATCTGAGACAGAGAGGGGTATTTTTCTAAACCCCTACATACTTATTATGAACCCTTTATAGGGAACACATTGGGTGGGCAGCAGCATTGTAACATGGCTGTGTGATACAAAAGCAAATACAACAAATATACAAAAATAAGTCCTGGGCTCAGACTCTCTCTACTGCTGGGCGGCAGCAATGACTATATTGCACATCAGCCCCAATACACATAGAAAGATATTGAAACCTGACTGCACCAATATTATAACTATTCAGAAAACAATACATGGATTTAAAAAAATGAAAAAATAAACAAATTTGAAATAAAAAAAAATATAATGTACAAAGGGCATTTTATCAGCAGAACTAAACAGTTGGTGCCACAGACTTTGCAGACAGTGTGAAGCCAATAATTCAAGTTTCGTCAAATAATGGGAATATTCTCTTGGGCTGTAAACTGGAGAAGTATTGGATTTTGTAAAAATTATGATTTAATTGGAATGCACTGTTTCTTTTGTAGGTCAGTTGCTCCGTCTGAAAATGTTCCGAGATGATCATGGTTCGTGGATGACAATGTTTTTCAGTACTATCCTTCTCCTGTTCATCTTTTCCCACATTTACAATCTGTGTTTACTTATTGCAGGGAATATGAGGTAAGGAGAACTTCTAATCCATTGCTACACATGTCAGATTTACCACATTACTGTGTACAGCCCAATCATTTTTGTATTTTAATTAAGCAGGTAAATGTTTTTGTTTGTCATGTTTACCTACTTTTTATTTATTATGATTTCCACACCCACTCCAGGGTGTCACTGATCTTACCAATCAGTGTCCTATCCCTAGGAATGCTAAATGCCTTACGGTTAACACGTGCGGTTGGAAGATCTTTTCACCTTGCAACATCCTAACCAAGGGGGAATAGAGGGAGTCTGATCAGCATGATCATGCAGAGCAGGTTCTAGTGCTGGTGTTTTCCTGCTTAAGCACAATTATACCCTGTTTGTGTCATTAGTGGACTGGTCTGAAACAGAGAGGGGCTAGTAAAATGGAGGTGGGCTAAAGAAACTCCTAGCTCTTTAAAGTTTGCCTTGCTCTGTTTAAGTTTGTGTGTTTATTTAAGTGTATGCTTGCTTTTTAAGAAAAAATAATTGTCAAGTGATGCATGTACTTTGATTCTTTTCTTTAACCTAGAACCTTCTTCGGGAAGTAATAACCAAATGTATATGAAGCATTCAGACATTTAGATTTAGCATTTGCATTTTGGTTACAATGCAGTCCTCATTTTGTGTGTCCCTTGTGTTATTTCATTTTCAGCTGGTTTAATTCTAAAATGGCAGAAGGTTACCCTAAAATGAAATGATACGTTTTGTACCAGAATACATAGCAAAGTGCATTATACAACATGGAACCTGGAGAAGGTTGCAGTAACAAAAAGAACATGCAATCAGTAAAATTATTCAGAATAAACATTGTCTCAACCAGTATATAACTACTGAACTTGGTTCTGCATAAATCAGTGACACTTAATCCACCGAAAGCAAAATTATAAATTCATATCGGGATCCGAGGCGGAGAACATTTTTTACCAATATTTATTAACTTTTTATTTTTATTTCTATATTCCCCTATGTCTCCTACATTTCCCTCCATTATAAGCATTGTCAATCCACTGCCATATGAATAGTACTGAAATGATGTAATCATTCATAAAATTATTTATGTTGATATTTTACACTTGGCTGTTTCTTCACTTTATCAATTGTTAATATTTTTTTTTTTTTTTTACATCTGAGGGTTTATTTTCCTGAATGCATTATAATTTACTTATACCTAGGATCGAAGTAGCCTAATTTTATTGTTTAATGTTTATCTTAAAAATGCATACATTGTAGGTACAGTAGTATTGGTTAGGTTACAGTTAGTCATGCTGGGTGGGTTTTACAATTTGTTATGGTCAACCCACAGCCCTCACCTGATCCTCAATCTACATAGAATCTGATAGAACACCATATTTAGGTAGAGAATTCCACAACTGGGTTGCTTTTACTGTAATCAACCCTTTCCTGTGGCATAGGGAAAATCTCCTTTTCACAAGTCGAAATAGGTGATTGCTTTTCCTGTGTACAGTCCTAGTAATGGTCTCTTTCAATTGTTACTATCGCTAAACATTGTATATAATCGAATACTTCTATTCTGCTTGTCAGATATGTGTCTTTATAACATTGATGAACAATTCCATATTGCTTTCTATATTATAAACTAGGCAAACTAGACTTTTAAAGGAACACAATAAGCACCATAACTACTACAGAGTCCTGTGGTGGTTATGGTGCATGGAGTGCCCTAGTGGGCTCCCACTGTAAGCAGTAAAACTGTTTGATTTCCTCCCTGGGGTGCATGGGGTGTCTATTTAAAGTATGAGGGTCAGTCATTGTTATGTTGGAATAAGATACAAGCATTTTAAACCACGCTTCTCTCCTTCAAACGTTGGGTCAGTTATTTTTTGTGGATGGTCAAATAATACAATGAAATGTGAATGATGGGTTCCATATATGCCTGCCTATGATATATAATAAGAATATACATACTTGTGAAGAACAGTTCCATATTCTTCTGGGACAGTTCCAGTTTTTGAGCTCTGGTCTTGGCAAAAACAGATCCTGGCATAATACCGGCCATGGCAGTGTCATCAGAGGATGTGGCCACGTAGAAGCAATCTGTGTCACTGACACTTTCACAAGCAGATATTTATTTGTATGCAGTGAGTGTGAGGGTGTGTGCAAATCCGGAATCTGTTTCCGAGTAGTGAAGTGTGAAAACAGGGTTCTGTTTGTAAATAGTAAAGGTGTGTGAAGGCAAGTGTTAATATGTGTGCAAATGATGGTGTGTAGCTAATGAAGGTGTGTATTTGTGTCAAGTGTTGTGGAGAGACACTTCCTCCTGACACCTATTTGTCTCGTGCCAATCTGTCCCAACCTCCCCTCCAATTTGGGTGTTTTCCCTATCTCCCAGCGTGTGTTTGTCCCATCCCTTTTAATTTGTGTTTGCTCAACCCCATTCCAGTCTGCTTGCCCCTATCACCCCAATTTCGGTCTCGCCTTTTATTCTCCAATTAAAATCTGCACCTATCCTCTTTTCTATCTGTGCCTGCATCTTATCTATCATTCTGCTATCAGACATGAATCCCACCGGAGTCTGTGTCTGCACCTATTCATCTCCAGTTTCTCTGCACCTATTCATCTCCAGTTTCTCTGCACCTTTTCCTCTCCAGTTTGTCTGCACCTATTCCTCTCCAGTTTGTCTGCACCTATTCCTCTCCAGTTTGTCTTCAACTATTCATCTCCAGTTTGTATCTGCCCCAGCCACCCTCAAGTGTGTGCCTGCCACAACATCCCTCAAATGTGTGTCTGTTCCAACCACCCACAAGTTTGTGTCTGCCCCTATCACCCACAAGTTTGTGTCTGCCCCTATCACCCTCCAGTTTGTGTCTGTGTCTGCCCCAACATCCCTCAAGTTTGTGTCTGTGTCTGCCCCAACATCCCTCAAGTTTGTGTCTGTGTCTGCCCCAACATCCCTCAAGTTTGTGTCTGCCCCAACATCCCTCAAGTTTGTGTCTGCCCCAACATCCCTCAAGTTTGTGTCTGCCCCAACATCCCTCAAGTTTGTGTCTGCCCCTATCACCCTCAAGTTTGTGTCTGCCCCTATCACCCTCAAGTTTGTGTCTGCCCCTATCACCCTCAAGTTTGTGTCTGCCCCTATCACCCTCAAGTTTGTGTCTGCCCCTATCACCCTCAAGTTTGTGTCTGCCCCTATCACCCTCAAGTGTGTGTCTGTTCCAACCACCCTCAAGTTTTTGGTTCCAGCCTCCCTCAAGTTTGTGTCTTCACTATCAGCCTCAAGTTTGTGTCTGCCCCTGTTAGCCCTATCACCCTTTGTGGTGACATTCTAAGTTCGTGTCTGCCCCAACCACCCTCAAGGTTGTGTATGTCCCAACCATCCTCAAGTTTTGTGTCTGCCTCTATCACCCTCAAGGTTGTGTATGTCCCAAACACCCTCAAGTTTTGTGTCTGCCTCTATCACCCTCAAGGTTGTGGATGTCCCAACCACCCTCAAGGTTGTGGATGTCCCAACCACCCTCAAGGTTGTGGATGTCCCAACCACCCTCAAGGTTGTGGATGTCCCAACCACCCTCAAGGTTGTGGATGTCCCAACCACCCTCAAGGTTGTGGATGTCCCAACCACCCTCAAGGTTGTGGATGTCCCAAAAAAAACCTCCAATGCCACCTAAAATATACCCAATACAATATTTGTGGGTAAAAAAACTAATCAAAATGTGACAGATTTTCTGTGCACACTTTCAATACTGTGAGTGAGGCATGTACTTTTATATGTGCAAATTTATACCTTACAGCAGTGGTTCCCAACGTTTTTAGGTTTAATGCGCCCTTAATATTTCAATATTTTTCAAAGGCTCCCCAAGTCAGAACAAAGTTATAGGACGTATATCTGTACACCTCTGTGGCATATACTGGCGCTATAGTATAATGTATAGTGTTGGTGTGTGATGGAAGCGGTGCTTGTATATCATTTTAGTATTTTAATACAGAGGTCTGTTTGTATGTAATGTTTACGTTTGACTGTATGCACCTACACCCTGTATGGGGGGTGTTTTTGTATGTAATGTTCGCTTTTAAATGCAGATGTAGATTTGTGCGTATTATTGGTGTTTGAGAGAAGGGGTGTGCTTGTATATAATTTTGGAGTTTGAATGCAGGGATGTGTTTCTATGTAGGATTTGTGTTAGATTGCAGGAGTGTGCTTGTATGTTGTGCTGATGTTTGACTGCTTAGATATATACATAAATACATACTTACACAGATATACATACACATTAACACACAGATACATATAAATACACTGACACACACATAGGTACACACACTGACACATGCACACACCTTGATACATAAACAGAAATGCGCACCCTGACACACCGATACATGCACTTTGACACACACACAAACACTGACACATGCACACACCATGACACACAGATACACACACTGACACACAGATGCATATAAATATACACAGATGTACATCCTGACATACAGATGTGTACGCACACACACTGACACATACACGCAAACACAGATGCACACATAGAAATACACACTGATACACACACACACACACACACACACACACAAATGCGCACACACACACGCACACACACAGTGGCACACACTGACACACACACATACACCCACACACAAACACACCTTGACACAAATACACACAAAATCTGATAAACACATAAACACATAAATGTGATATTTTTTTATATCTCCAGCTACCCTCCTGTTAGCTTATCTTTTGTGTCCAGGAGGGTGGCTTGGTTACCTGGTCCTGCTGCTGGTTGGAGTGAGGGGTCTGGAGCAGCTCTTCATGTTCCTCTCCCCTCTCCTCATGCTGCCTCTGCGGCTGCCTCCTATATACCTAAATAGCTGAATTTGAAACATAGATGACTTGGTGAAATTTTCCATTTCATAAGTTTTTATGCTTAAATTTTAAATTCACTTTGAATTTTCAACAATTCTCACATTAGTAAATAACCCTCTAAGGCAGCAGTTCCCAACAAACTGTACGTGTACCCCCAGGGGTAGAATTCAGTGCCCTGGGGTGGTACACGAACAGAAGTCGGTAATGGCAGCCCTATCCATGCAGCCGGACCGCAAGTGCTGGGAACCGCCAGTCCTTCGGATAGCCCATGCACTTAGGGCCACCAGATGAACATCTGCCATGAGGGGACCGGCCGTTCATTTCTGGCTCTTTAATTGCACGACCAAGCCCCTTCTAAGTCTCCTGGAAAGCTGGGAGGAAGTGTAAGTCTGTTACTTCCTCCCAGCTGACACACAGTGTAAGCCACGCGGGAGGTATGGGGGCGTCGACCTGAGATGTGGGGAGAGGAAGCAAGGAACCCAACTCCCAACACCCCCAGCCATAAAAGTCACCCTCGTGCTCCAAAAAGGTAGGACCTGGAGGGTGTCTAAAATCTTAGCCTGTATGTGTGAGTATCTGAATTTGTATGTTTGTATGAGAGTCTGAATCTGTGTGGGTATCTGAATCTGTATGTCTGTGTGGGTGTCTGTATCTGTATGTCTGTGTGAGTGTCTGAATCTGTATGTCTGTATGAATTTCTGAATCTGTATGCCTGTGTGTCTGAATCTGTATGTCTGTGTGAGTGTTTGACTCTGTATGTCTGCGTGAGTGTCTGAATCTTTGTCTGTGTGAGTGTCTGAATCTGTATGTCTGTGCATCTACATGTCTGTATCTGTGTTTGTGTCAGTGTGTATCTGTATGTGTGTGTCAGTGTGTGTATCTGTATGTCTATGCAGGTGTATGTGTGAGTGTGTGTATATCTATGTGTCTGTGTGTATCTGTATGTCTATGCAGGTGTATGTGTGTCAGTGTGTGTATCTGTATGTCTGAGCATCTGTATTTGTGTCAGTGTGTATATCTGTATGTCTGTGTATCAGTGTATATCTGCATTTGTGTGTGTGTCTGTATGTCTCTACATCTTTGTGTGTATCTGTGTGCCTGTATCTGCATGTGTGTTGCTGTGTGTAACAGTGCGTCTATGCAACTGTTTGTGTGGCAGTGCTTGTATCTGTGTGTCTTTACATCTGTATGTGCTGCAGTGTTTGATACACATACTGACCCACATGCAGATGCACAGTTACACATACATTTGCACAGACACACTGATACACACACTGACACACGTGCAGATGTACAGACATACAGATACACACACTGACACACATGCAGCTACGTAGACACATAGATGCAATCACTTACATATGCAGATACACAGACACACTGATACACATACTGACACACATGCAGTTACAGTGTGTCTGCATATCTGCATGTGTGTCAGTGTTTGTATCTGTTTGTCTGCATGTGTGGGGAGCCTGGGGCAGAGGGGGAGAGCAGGGGGAGCCTGGGGCAGAGGGGGAGAGCAGGGGGAGCCTTGGGCAGAGGGAAGGAGCAGGGAGAACCTGGGTCAGAGGAGTGGAACAGGGAGAACCTGGGTCAGAGGAGTGGAACAGGGAGAACCTGGGTCAGAGGAGTGGAACAGGGAGAACCTGGGTCAGAGGAGTGGAACAGGGAGAACCTGGGTCAGAGGAGTGGAACAGGGAGAACCTGGGTCAGAGGAGTGGAACAGGGAGAACCTGGGTCAGAGGAGAGGAACAGGGAGAGTCTGGAGCAGAGGGGAAGAGTGGGGAGAGCCTGGGGCAGAGGGGAGAGAAAAGAGAGTCTAAGGCAGCTAAAAAACCAAATATATTTGAAATAACAGCAACTAATCATTACAAAACTTTGCTAATATGAGGGGTACAATTTATGGAAATGGGCTGCCAAGGGGTACTTAAGTGGAAAAAAAGGTTGGGAACCACTGCTCTAAGGTATTGTTTTTTTGTTTTGTTTTGTTTTTCTCTTTTAATGGTGTCTCAATTATTTTACATTGGCTATATATTGGCATCCACTAGATGGCAGACTAATACATCTAATATGTCCAAGTACAGCTAAAGTATTGAATACAACACAGAATATTTTAATATGCAAATTGTTGACAAGCTTTTAACTTTGCCAGATCGTATCGTGCTTCCATCAATAGAAATTGAAATTATAATTTTACATGTGTGCTGTTTCTAGCTCGTTGTGTTCTTAAACATTGTGCTAGAGTATGTCATGACGCAGACATTGGAAGTCTTTGCACATTGCAACATAATAACCCAATTTTCTCGAAGTAATACGAAATCATTTTGAACATTTTGTATAGTATACCTTGTAAATATAGAAATCGGAATGTTCTCACTCCGATTTTCTTGGCTAGCATGATCTTATTTCTGTAGGCGAAATTCACAATGCCGCAATAAAGGAAGAATAGGCAAGGCATACAAAATACAAAAAATAACTACAATTACTGTTACACCTTGACATGTAAAACGTTCTTGTCTCTTCTCTTCTCTTCTGTTTTTTAAATTCGAAAGAAAAGGCAGCCTGTTCTAAACTGTGTGAATGCCAAATTGCACACATTAGTGAACAATTTCTGGTGGGGGAAATGCTGGCCTAAATGGAGTTATTGTTTCCCATGGTTATTTATAAACTTTCTCTACATCTGGTTGAGGGGGCTGGAGGATATTTTAATTTTACGTCAGGCAGCTGCTTCTCGAAGTACATTGTTGTACCTTGAAACTGAAAGGGAATTGGTGGTGCATCCCAGATGACTGTTGGGAGGGGCTGCTGGGGAATAAAACTTTACTGCGCACCAATCTATTAGTTAGTGTGGCAGGATCCCATTGAGTACCTGGCAGTGCCCCACATTCCCTAAATGTACGTGGCAGAACCTACCGTCATATTCGTATGTATTCGTAAGTTTTATATTTTACAATTCGAGAGTTAAAGTATACAAACACTCTGCATTCATCTCCCGAACGAGGACCACCCTGGTACTCCATTAGAATGTTCTCACCTAGTAACTGCAAAACCGTAATTAATGAATGCTTCCCCTGGGTGGCCGCCATTTCATTTAACCAAGTGCACATGGTCGATAAGAGTGGCGGCCTTTTTTTTTTTTTTTTTTTCTCCCAAACGTGGGCAGCGCCACTTGGTTGTCGAGTTCCTGGAACTCTATTCGGCTAGGCACTCACACGAACCCTGATAAAGATTAGACTGCTGCCCGTTCTACTTCCCGACCAACTATGTGAACGATGTTCGGGAGATGGGAACTACCGAACAGAGGGAGCATTCATACACTGGAATTAAGGGAATCCCTTGCATGGTGTTCTCACAGGAACCAACGAACAGAGACCGGCCAGGACACCTTTTTCCCTGGAACTATTTTGGACTAGTGCCTCGTGTCTGACCGGTCAAAACTTTACCCTGGTGGGATTCCAGTTTTACCGAACTGACATGAGTGATATTTGGATATGTTATACACTCAGATCAGGGCTTTCCGGAGATATACCTTTTGTGGGGTTCCTAGTTATGGTGGGGGTACTTTATTTTTATTTATATGTACTTTATGTATATTTTGGATAGATTTTTGGTACCTGAGAGATAATTGAATTATAGATTTTTCTCACGCAATTATCTCTCCGGCACAAAGAATCCTGGGAATGAAAACCCTGTATTATTGTGTTGGAGACCCCATGTAGGGGTCTGTGCATAAAATCCGTGTGTGGTCTGAAATAAATCAATTGACTACCTAAACTATGTTTCGTCTGGTTGCTGGGGAAATGGATGTCTGCTTCGTTTAATGGTTCCAGATTGGCTGAGAGAAGGAATTAGTGGAGGTAACCAGTCCGATTACCCGTGGTCCGCTACAGTGTACATGTAAGTTTGAAACAGCCAAACTAGAAAAATTCTCTGTCACATGTGTTGCAGTTTGGCTACTCTTTGAATTCTCATTTTAGTAAATTACCCAGTTAAAATGTCTTTGCCTCAGGACGGAGCCTGGCATCTGTGCGGAGCAGATGCATGCAGCCTGAGCTCCTGAAACTTAAGCTGATTAATGGGGTAATAACCCCAGCTAGCAAACTAACATGCCCACTGATGGGCGCCACTAAATCGGGAGACCTCGGGAGTAATGCAAAAAGTCATACCAGGACCTTCGTTCAGCTTGTAAGGAACAGCCACAGCCTACTGGCATTGGAGTTGGGGAAAGGTGGCTGATCTCCTCGCTCCTGGATCCTTGGTTCAGGCTTGTTTCTGTCCTATTCCCCCCACCACCTTTTGGACCGACGGGGGTTATCCCAGTCCTCAATGGACTGCTCTGAGACACCTGTTGTGCATTAATTTGGTACTCCAACATGCTGCCGTGCCACACCACTCCATGCGGACCATCTAATATGGTGGCGAATACCGCGCCCGCTGCACAATACCTTCCCCAAAGGCTACCGTAAAGCTCTATAGAACTCGCCTTGCTCCGACTGGTTGAAATATTCCAGCAATTCTAGGCACGGCTACAAGAGTGAGCAGGGGTGCAGCTGGCAGATCAGCAGAAGGATCAAGTACCATGCTGCTGGGGGTGAAAGGGCCTCCACAGGGCAATCCTACTTCACAAGCACTGCCACGCTCAACTGACCACCCGCCTGGGCTGAGAGCCCCTAAAGCAGGGGTTCTCAACCCAGTCCTCAAGGACCCCCGAACTGTCCAGGATTTAGGGATTACCCTGCTGTGTCTAATGTGTTTTTAGGGGGGGGGGACAAACACTTTAGACACAGCAGGGTAATCCTGGACTGGTAGGTGGTTGAAATCCTGGACTGGTAGGGGATTGAGAACCCCTGCCCTAGAGCCTTTGCCTCTCTGTATCACCCACACATGTGGAGGATCACACGCTGCCGGCTGTGTGCAACATCTAGACCCTCGGCTCACCCCAAAGAGGCAAAGGACAGGTCTCTGAGGAGAACCCAAGTATGTGGCCTAACGAGGCATGACCTCATGCCCTGGTACAGCTCTATGGTCACCCACCCGAACTCTCCTCTCTGCTCAATCACTCCACCGCCTGAGGGAATCGGATGATCCTGGCACCGAACATCATGCTTCTTTACCTTTCTGACATACAACATGCTTATTAGTGTTCATTATACTTATATCTCTGCTCTCTTAAGTTTACTCACTTTTCTCTTTTTACATTAGCAGTGCACAGTGTTAGATTGGTGCATATGTTAATAATACAAATCACTCCGCGGGACATGTCGCTGCTTCTGGTAAATTACTGAAGGGGTTTTCACCCCTTCAGCATCCGAGGATGGGGGGTGGAAGGGAGAAGGGACCTGCAGTGCCAGGAAAACGGATTGTTTTCCTGGCACTGGAGTTTCCCTTTAAGCAAGTTTTATTACACTGACTAACTCTGACCTATAATACTATTCTCAACTTCCCTATACTATAAGGTAGCTTAACATGATATGTTTACTTCTTACTCTCCTGACCTGTCCTATCTCGACTCGTTATTATAAAAATGTGCTAATTCTACATGCCCAGTTTTTCCGTTGTTGATAAACCACTCTGTGCTGCTGTGGCAATTAAAGCATACTTGTACATCTCTTGCACAGAAAAATAAAGAATTTTAAAAAATTTAATAAAAACGTCTGTGCCCCGTATTTAGCATTGATTTATATTGCTTCCAGTTATTTATTTTTTTTAGTCTTGAATTTACACACGCCATGGCGTTATTTTTACTCACCTATGGCAAGTGGAAATACCAGCCATATATATACATATATAACGAATAAATGCTTCTGTATAGATATTTAAAAAGTGGTTCAATGTTTTTGTTTTTTTCCTTTTGTGCCACGATCAGATTCTTAAATTGAATTACTTGAATAATGATTAAACAGTAATGCACAGTGACAATTTTTACTCTGTGTAATATGCCTTCCGGTAATTGCAATGGATACTGCAAGGGTTTTTCTGCACTGTGATGAATAAATAAATTAGTCTGAACTTCTCAACTTGCTGAACTAGCTTGAGGGAGAAGCGATACATCGTAAACCTCCCAAAATTATAAGATCCTCAAATAGCTCATTTATTTCTGTCACCGGCGGTGGCTAGAAGCCTCCCGCATTCACTCAGATTAAAGAAGTAAAAGATATGGTGATTTAGAGTCAAATCTTTAGAATCACTTTTTTACCATTTTCTAGTTTTAATACCAGAATGTAATAACAAAGTGTTTCTATGCATTATGCCTTTCAGGGGAAATAGTGCCTTATCGTATATGCTTGAAATCTTTCCCCTTAGGCTTACACCTCCGACACCCTATCCTTCTACACCTCATTAAATAATTTTTCCTGATTAATTCTGTCAGTTGTCTTGCCGATTCTTGTGTTTTCTTTGTTTCTGTTTAATTTAATTTATCGGTAATTATATATTTTTTTATCTTTTGGCATTTTCAAACGCTGCAATTTTTTTTTTTCTAAATAGTTTCACATTATAATGCATACAATGCAATCCATTTAAAGGGACACTTCAAGCACCATAACCACTACACGTGCTGTAGTGGTTATGGTGTCACGAGTGTTCCAGTGCCCTCCCAGGATAATTTTTCGAATTGTTTGCAAACTGTTTCACAACTTATCTGTGGTTCAATGGCCATTGGCCCCCTCCTCCAAGAGATCTGGAAGCTGTCTGTTATGACCTAGAATGGTGGTGCTGGACTCATTGGATGACTCCTAGGTGCAAAGCTTAGAGCTTATAACAATGATTGACTGGGAGATAGGATGGACGCACACCAGTTGCTGGATGAACAAGTGTGTATTTCTGCATTTTATTTTTGAAAATACATATTTGTTCAATATAAGGGTACATAATTTTATATTAAAAACCTTGGGAAATTACAGCTGCCCTTTAAAGTTAATTCAAAAATGTATGTAAAAGTTTTATGCCACAATAGTCAAATTGGAGAAATTGTCCAACTCTACCCATAGTTCAGTTAGGCTTTATTGGCATAGAATGGAAATTTACCTTGAATTTCTGGCAATTAAAATGTTAGGGAAACACCTTTGAAGTAGAAACAGGGGTGACTGGACCCTGACCTGAGATTGACCTGTTAGCTATACAATTTGTCAGTTCTTCTCTCACACCTTGGCCATCTGTGAATTCTGCAATGATCCTAGAGTACGTTCTTGCCCTCAACCCATTGAACTGGCAGACCATATCGTCGCCTCTGACCCAATCCGTTTAATTGGATGGTATTATCCTTTGTCTCTACTCATATTCCCAGATATGTATCATTGTGATGGACCGCCTGGCACCCCGACCGCGTACCTCCATTAATCACTGCTTCCTAGTACTCACGAGTACCATAAGCACCAAACTGGAACACCATAACCCCCACAAACCGCCGCAGCTTGGTTGGGGTCTTGCTGTCTGCCACCCACCCTGGACCCAAGACCATCTTCCAGTGGGTAGACCTCTCCTAGTCCAGAGAGTGAAGCAGGTTGCTCTTACAAGAGCAAGTGTTGTGATCCAAGGCATTATAGCATCCCCAGAGCGAATATAGCTCTTTAATCCCCCAAACATGAGCCTAGACTTCATGAAGTATAAAATTAATCTGTTTAATGGCAGCCACAACTGGCCTTATATGCAGGTCCCCAAGCAAAGGGCACTCCCCCCTGGACTTGAGAGTACACTACAGTAAAAACATATACTCAATTACATTGGCTCTCAGGTCCAGGACACTCCCATACAAAATAGGTCAATCCCTCCCCTATGCCTGGGAGATAATTTAGTCAAACACTGTATTAAACTCCATTATCTCCAAACAAAAAAAAAAAAACACACATTTCCCAAACACCCCAAAAGTACCTTAAAATACATAAACCCCCCACAAATGTTACACCCCCTGATAGCCACGATCTGGGTAACCAACATATCCAAAAATCACCCAGATCGGTTCAGAGGTTCAGGATTTTCCTGGAAGTCATTGTTTGTCTCTTGTTCGTGGGAACGTTTCCACAAAGAGTGCCTTTCTAAGTGTTGTAGAACCGAACGCAGGCGATGCTGGAAGTTTCTGTGTGCGATTTCAGTTTCATGAGATTCATGCCCAAACACCATTGCCTGCGTTCGCGGGAACAAGATGGCCACCACCTCGTGGTCATCCATAGGAATTGAAGCCATCCAGACTAACACTTAGAACACTGCGGTGGAAATTGATGCAAGGTAGCAATTAGGCTTAACAAGCTCTGTGGTGGTCTTCGGTTTGTGTGGCTGTTCGTTTCCTTGTAACGAGAATATACCCCTACACGCAGGATCCAGCTAAACAGAGGCAAATACAGAGGAGAGATACGTCTACCGGACCTTAGAATGGCCGGACTTGACGTATATGAGAGAAGACAGAGCCAGGAACAAACCGAGGTCAAGGGCACAGAGAGACAGCGTAAACTAGGACAAGCCGGGGTCTGGTACACGGAAAACAGCAAGCCGGCAAACAGTACAGATAAGGATAAAGCGAAAACGAAGTCAGAATACGAAGCCAAAGTCAATACGAGAAAACACAACTGAACACCACAAGCGCTAAAGGGAACTGAAACAGAAACCACGATAGGGCAACGAGCTAAGGGAAAAAGGTAAGTTTAAATAGCTTTAAAACGAAAGTGATTGGCTCCTGTCACTTCCACACCCCCTATAGGTAATTGTACAGGGAGTGTGGTATGACAGGAGCCAATGGGAGCCTTTTGGCAATTAGGCTCCCACTGTCTCTTTAAGAGCGCGCCCGAGACTCGCGGCGCGCTCTTAGTTTCAGGCGGGACACGTGACCGCCTCACGCGGTCACTGCCCGCCTTCCATCCAAAGCAGTTGGATGAGCCGCGCGCGGCTCGTGCAGCCGCAGGACCGCGCGCGGCTTGAAGAGAGGACCGCGACCGGCCCCCGGTTAAGGTAAGTAACGCTACAGTACCCCCCCCTGAGGACACGCCCCCCGGGCGGGTAGGACCAGGCCTGGCAGGAAAACGAGAATGGAAAGAGCGCACAAGACGGGGAGCATGGACAGCATCAGCCGAAATCCAACTGTGCTCCTCAGGCCCATAACCCTTCCAATGTACCAAGTACTGAAGTCGACCCCTAAGGAAACGAGAGTCAAGAACAGCAGACACTTCAAACTCCTCATGACCCTCCACCGAGATAGGAGGGGGAGGAGGAGTATGCCGGGTATAGCGGTTGCGTACGAAAGGTTTCAACAATGAGGTGTGAAAAACATTAGGAATACGTAGATTCTTAGGCAGGCCTAAGGCATAAGAAACAGGATTAACCTTATGTATAATACGATAAGGTCCAATGAAGCGGGGAGCCAATTTCATAGAAGGCACCCGGAGACGAATATTCCGCGTGGAAAGCAAAACCCTGTCCCCCACAACATAGGACGGAGCTGCTCTGCGATGCTTGTCAGCCTGAGCCTTCTGGCGAGTAGCAGAGTCCACCAAAGAACGCTGAACCTGCTCCCAAGTATTACGCAAACCAGCCAAATGCTCATCCAGAACTGGCATGCCCTGTGAGGAGAATGCAGCCGGAAGAACAACGGGATGCTGGCCATAGACAACGTAAAAAGGGCTCTTGCCGGAAGAATCATGAGTGGCGTTATTCCGAGCAAATTCAGCCCAAGGAAGCAGGTCAGACCAATTGTCCTGATGGTGAGACACAAAACAACGGAGGTATTGCTCCAGAGACTGGTTGGCACGTTCAGCAGCCCCATTAGACTGGGGATGATAAGCGGAAGAAAATGAGAGAGAAATACCCATTTCTGAACAAAAGGCCCTCCAGAACCTGGAAATAAATTGGCTACCCCTATCGGATACAATAGATACGGGAATCCCATGTAATCGAAATACTTCTCTAGCGAAGATATGAGCCAGTTCCTTGGATGTGGGCAACTTGCGAAGAGACACGAAGTGAGCCATTTTGGAGAACCGATCCACTATCATCAGGATCACTGTGTTACCATTTGAAGGGGGTAATTCAACAATAAAATCCATGGACAGGTTAGACCAAGGTCTCTCGGGAACGGGTAACGGATGCAACAGCCCACAAGGAACTCTACGGGAGGATTTCATACAGGCACAAGTAGTACAAGCACTTATATAGTCAGTGACATCCTTTCGTAAGGAATCCCACCAAAAATACCGAGAAACAGCTGACACCGTTTTGGAAATACCAGGATGTCCAGCGGTCTTAGTATCATGATATAATGACATAATATCCCGTCTCTCAGGAACATCAACGAACAGTTTATCATTAGGCCTCTCGCTAGGTGCCATGCTTTGTTTCGCTTGTATGGCCTGCAAGAGGGACGAGGAAATAGATAAAATAGTAGTAGCTATTATCCTGTCTGGGGGAATGACAGGAGTAACATCAATCTCCTGTTTGTCAGTAGTTTCGAACTGTCTGGACAGAGCGTCTGCTTTAGTGTTGCGATCACCTGGCCTATAGGTGATAATAAAATTGAAACGGGACAAAAATAGTGACCACCTAGCCTGCCTGGAAGACAATCTTTTGGCTTCGCTAAGGTAGGATAGGTTCTTGTGATCCGTAAAAATGAGGATAGGATCCTTAGTTCCTTCTAACAAATGTCTCCACTCTTTAAGTGCTAAAATAATAGCAAGGAGTTCGCGATTACCCACATCATAATTTTTCTCTGCTTTGGACATTTGTTTAGAAAAGAAGCCGCATGGATGCAATGGCTTCTCAGGCGACTCTCTTTGGGATAAGACAGCACCTACCCCAATATCCGAAGCATCAACTTCAAGAATATAGGGCAGTGAGGGGACAGGATGCTGTAAAATAGGTGCAGAGGCGAACGTAGTTTTAAGAAATTCAAAAGCCTGAAGTGCCTCGGTAGACCAAACACGAGTATTGCCATCCTTTTTAGTCATACGGGTAATAGGTGCTACAATGGACGAGAAACCTTTGATAAAACGTCTATAATAATTGGAGAACCCAAGAAAACGCTGAATAGCTTTCAGACCTTGCGGTAGAGGCCATTCTATTACAGCAGCTAGCTTCTGGGGATCCATACGAAAACCTTTAGCGGAAATCAAATACCCCAAGAACTGGACTTCGGTTTGGTCAAACAGACATTTTTCTAGCTTGCAATAAAGACCATTAGCAAGAAGGGTCTTCAAAACTGTCGTAACATGCCTGTGATGAGTGTGTATATCTGTAGAATATATTAAAATGTCGTCCAAGTATACGATAACAAATGTGTGAATAAAATCTCTCAAGACATCATTAATAAATTCTTGGAATACTGCTGGGGCATTGCAAAGCCCAAATGGCATAACAGTGTATTCGTAATGACCGGATCTAGTGTTGAATGCAGTCTTCCATTCGTGATTTTCCTTTATACGTATCAAATTGTATGCACTCCTAAGGTCTAATTTCGTGAACACAGTGGCATGTTTCAGCCTGTCAAATAATTCTGTAATCAAAGGTATAGGGTATGCATTTTTGATAGTGATCTTGTTTAGACCTCTATAATCTATACACGGTCTTAAATCACCTTCTTTCTTCGATACAAAGAAGAACCCTGCTCCAGCTGGAGAAGAGGATCTCCTAATAAACCCTTTTTCTAGTGATTCCTTGATGTACTCCTCCATGACACGGTTTTCTTGAACCGATAAGGGGTACACCCTGCCCTTTGGAGGTATAGTGCCAGGCAACAAGTCAATAGCGCAATCATAGGGTCTGTGAGGCGGTAATTTCTCAGCCTCCCTTTTATCCAAAACAGTCTTTAGAGATAAGTACTGAGGGGGTATAACCGTAGACAAAGGAGGACTGGTAGGTACCTCAATAGAATTCAAAGGTGTGACTTCCAACGTACATGACTCGTGGCAGGCCTCACTCCATGATTTTATTTGCCCTGTCTCCCAGTCAAAAATGGGATTGTGAGCACGTAACCATGGATACCCTAATACTAACTGTGAAGAGGGAGAGGTGATGACCTGGAATCGAATGGTTTCATAGTGTAAAACCCCTGTGTACATGTGTAATGGTACAGTCTCATGAGTAACAACTGGAGAACTTAATGGTCTACCATCTATGGCCTCAACGGCCAAGGGTATCTCCTTCTCTCTGATGGGAATGTTGTTTCTCTTTATAAAGCCAGAGTCTATAAAATTTTCAGCTGCCCCAGAGTCAACCAGAGCATATATGTTGTCAACTATACAAATCTCTCCCATATATAAAGAAACCGGGAGAAGCAAGCGGTTAGGAGGCAATTTAGGAGACTTAGATATCACACCCAAGGCCAGTCCCCTATAAGGTCTTAGGTGCGAGAGTTTTCCGGGAGTAAAGGACATTCCTTTACCATATGGTCTCTCCTACCACAGTATAGGCAGAGTCCCTCCCTTCTCCTATGTAATTTCTCAGTATCAGAGAGTTTGGCAACCCCTAATTGCATAGGTTCCTCCTCAGACACTTTAACACTCTCTGGTATATTAACTCTGGGGTTAATGGGTGTAACAAAATGTCTATTCCTGTTCTTGGTATAGAGCCTGTCACGAATTCTATTATCGATATCAATGAGGTAATCGATAAGGTCCTCTAAGGCAATAGGAAGCTCCTTAGCTGCTACCTCATCCAATATCGTATCTGACAAACCTTCCATAAAGGCAGTAGTTAACCCATTGTTGGTCCAATCTACCTGCGAAGCAAGAGTGCGAAACTGAATAGCATAATCAGCCACAGACCTAGAACCCTGTTTAATTCTCATTAATGCTCTCGCGGCATTCTTTGACCTTTTCATTGTGTCAAAAGTTCTACGAAAAGCCGTAAGAAAACTGTTGAAATCATGTACCATAGGTCCATTAGCTTCCCAAATAGGATTTGCCCACTCAAGTGCCTTATCGGTAAGTTGGTGCATAAAGAACCCAACCTTAGACCTCTCTGTGGGAAATGAACGTGGATACATTTCGAAGTGAAATTCAATCTGATTAATAAACCCTCTGCAAGTCTTAGAGTCCCCTCCATACCTAGGAGGAGGTGTTAAATGGGCCGAAGTATTAGGCAAAGTAGATACTTCAGGGAGAAGGGGCGTAGGAGGGTTAGGTGTAGTTGCTGGAACGGTTCTAGCTAGGAGCGTCTGGAGAGCCTGAGCTATTTGATCCATACGGTGATCCTGCTCTACAAATCTTGCCTCATGGGACGCCATCTGTTGAGCTAAATCTGCGGGGTCCATGGCCCTATCGTAATGTAACGAGAATATACCCCTACATGCAGGATCCAGCTAAACAGAGGCAAATACAGAGGAGAGATACGTCTACCGGACCTTAGAATGGCCGGACTCGACGTATATGAGAGAAGACAGAGCCAGGAACAAACCGAGGTCAAGGGCACAGAGAGACAGCGTAAACTAGGACAAGCCGGGGTCTGGTACACGGAAAACAGCAAGCCGGCAAACAGTACAGATAAGGATAAAGCGAAAACGAAGTCAGAATACGAAGCCAAAGTCAATACGAGAAAACACAACTGAACACCACAAGCGCTAAAGGGAACTGAAACAGAAACCACGATAGGGCAACGAGCTAAGGGAAAAAGGTAAGTTTAAATAGCTTTAAAACGAAAGTGATTGGCTCCTGTCACTTCCACACCCCCTATAGGTAATTGTACAGGGAGTGTGGTATGACAGGAGCCAATGGGAGCCTTTTGGCAATTAGGCTCCCACTGTCTCTTTAAGAGCGCGCCCGAGACTCGCGGCGCGCTCTTAGTTTCAGGCGGGACACGTGACCGCCTCACGCGGTCACTGCCCGCCTTCCATCCAAAGCAGTTGGATGAGCCGCGCGCGGCTCGTGCAGCCGCAGGACCGCGCGCGGCTTGAAGAGAGGACCGCGACCGGCCCCCGGTTAAGGTAAGTAACGCTACATTCCTGAACCAAATATAAAATCCCACGAACCACGTCTGTTTTTTAAAGGGCCCATAGTCTTTTAGTAAGAGGCTGGCCAGTAGGCCCCTCCAAGAACACGTGACGAGGCTTAGTTCATCAAAATCACCATCTCTGAAAAGATATTTCTAAAACTTTTTTTTCTTTTAGTTCAGTAAAACTCATGTAGCATTTTTAATCTTAAATTTCAGTCTCCTTATTAAATAAGAGGCTTGTGATAAATATGAATACCAAACATTATTTTTCTGGAACATCAGTAAGTTTTATTGATATAGAAAATTATCTGAAAACCAAAGCATACCTTTCTTCATAACTAACCCAATGGATAGTCGCAAATTGAAAAAGTGATAGTTCAAATTCCAGTTCCCCCTTTTTTGAGTAGAATTTTATGCAGCTGAATCCATTGTACCCGATCGAATAGATGCACGTTGTATTTAAAATCCTTCTTTTTTCAAAGACACCTATAAATATTGTCATGGTTTTTGAACAACCTTTAAGTACATTCTACAAACTTGTTCAATGAATAACTTACGGGACATCGCAACAAACCAAACAGTATTCTTCATCTAGCAATACGGCTTAAAACATTTTAATTTTGAATATTTTTTTTTAAGGGTAATCATAAAAGTAAATATGCATTTGTGATGTTGACACCATATTCATTACTGCATAAAATCTGGTTTTAGTTTGTATTAATGTGACCAGATGGCTCCAGATTATTAAAAAGAGACAGAGCTGGCTTCGCTTCCATTTGTTATTGAGGCTAATGCAATGGCTCCTAAGGAAAATCAGTTGAGTGAGCTATTAAATCTGGATTAGTTTCCTCCCGCCAAGGAGGACAAATCCATCTGGTCACCCAAGCATTGTTGTCCTGTGAGCCATTTATCACACACGGGGAAACCTTCAATGTGCTTTCAAGTGCCTGCTACATGCAAGACTGCCCTGTAGCTAATGGGACTTAAACAATCATTTCAGCATATATTGAATTATAAGAAAAAAATATTAAAAACCTTGTTTAGAGGAGCATTTGAATGAAGTTAATTTGTATTCTGTCAGGTGGCAAAATTATATATCTAAATTATTGTATTTCAATTATTATATATATATATATATATATATATATAATTGTGTATATGTTTCCTATGAATATACTGTTCTGCATAACAGTGTATTATACAAGAATGATATTCGATAATATTAAATATATTTTTTTTAAGAATGCACTAGTGGTAGTTGTATTAGATATATTATCTGATATCTACATATCCTTTTAAATGGAAATTAATTCAAATAAATATCATAATATATTTAATAGTGTATATACATCATGCTTATTGCTAAGCTTTATAGTCAAAATCATGTTATATATTTAAATATATTGTATTTGAGATATGCATCTAAGTCTTTGAGGAATGAAAAAAAATGATCTGTGGTTTACTTGTGGGCTAATTGTAGCTCAGCATTTTGCCATCTGTTTTGGCCTTTAACAAACCCTTGAGAACTTGTGTGTTTTTTATTTTTTTAATATAAATTTATATAGCTGGTATTAGTTTACCTGCAGGGTCTTCAGAAAAGGGAAGCTCTTTACGATTGACTGACTCTAAGCAATTAAGTTAGTAATGTAATGATCATACTGTTTAATTCTCTTTCTGTTCAGAATTAGACACCATGGGGGACCGAACGCCCTAAATTGGGATCTTGCACCATAAATATCATGCCTAGCTGGAGCTAACATATAGCATCAAAATCATTAATCAAGTAACACCAAGTGTAGATGAGAATCATCCTTCATATTCAGCTCTACTCATACTCCGTTGGGTTTATCAGAGATCTGGGTGTCCTTAAATATTGTATTGAATCTATATTTACCGACCCCAAGTTCTCGGCCAATCACGGCCATCCAGGTTGCATTAAACTGACACTGATTGACCTTTGTTTTTTGAGTTGGCACTCTAGACAGCCTAACCACAACAGTGAACTTTAAAAATGAACATGCAGTTTTTGATTATTTCCACATCATTTTCATGGGGATCAGGTTGTCACTATGCTCTCTGTAGCAAAACATTGCTTGTTTTACCTCTAGATTATTCAAATGTATTGAAGCCGAATTCTTTTGAATTTTACTTGGTATGCATTTGAAGTACATACCTCCGTTCTGTTGTAGTGTTTTCAGCCAGATGTGCACAGAAAGCACAGCTGGCTCATCTCTTCGAAATTGATACAGGGATTAGCTGCAATGCATAAATAAATATCACTGCATACTTGTGTTCTTGTAGTGTCCTAAATGTATCCCTTCGAGTTTGACTGTTTTTATTTTTACCAGGAGTGCTGCAAATTTCCAAAAACACTGAGAGGCTGAAGTCCAAAGCAAAGCACAATGATTCTTCAATACCTCAAGGCCTCACATATATAGATATGTGACTGTATCTATGTATGTGACTGTATATACACAGTGAAAAGGAAATCGGTTTATAAAAAAAAAAAACAATCAAAATGATTGACATTTCAGTGAGACAATAGTATTCCTGATATTAATGTGTCAGTGCTTTTCTATATCAACTCCTCTACTTTATATAGAGGAGCAGGATCCTCATTAACCTTTTGTTCCTGGTAACATTTGTAATTTGTTGTTAAATCCTCTCTTTAGAATTATCAAGCACTGCAGAATAAGTTGTCACTTAAAAATGCTTATAATAATAATAATTTGTATTATTTGTGTAAATGTGTGCAATCGCAGAGTTCATTTGCAGAAGAAAAAATAACTCTGCCAGTTTGAACTATTTTCCAAAATATAGAAAGTTTCATGTGAAAATGACTTGCTGAGCATTATGGGTCAATAATTTACACAAAAACTAATTATAAGAGGGTATTGGGGTGCAGACATAACATTCTCAGGAACAGTATACTGCTGCATTAATATATTTTTCATTATACTTGCACATAGTGGGTGTCCTCTGGGGAATCCTCTCACAGACATACCGCACACTTTTTACATTATTACTATGTTATGTTATTATGTTATTATTTACATAGCGCCAACAAATTCCGCAGCGCTTTACAGTGGGTGGACGAACAAACATGTAGTTGTAACCAGACAAGTTGGACACACAGGGACAGAGGGGTTGAGGGCCCTGCTCAATGAGTATATGCTAGAGGGAGTGGGGTAAAGTGATACAAAAAGTAAGGATAGTATTAGACTAATGGCAGTTGCAAGAGAGGAATCAATCTGGAGCTATTAACAGTTTAATTGATACTCTTTTATGCAGAAGTGGGTTTTTAATGAATTTTTGAAATCCTTTGCACGAATCATGCTGCTCATACAAGTAGCCTGGGAAAAAGAACCTACTTAATCGCTGTTCACTGTGCAAAGCTGCCTGTACTCACTCAGTGGTTGCTCCCGAGCAGTGAGATGGAAGGATTTCTCCTCAACATATAGTCATTAGTTCCAACTTAGAGCCAGAGGGTCTCTCTCCAGCTGAGCATTGATTCGATGCATCTCTATGAGGAGATGCTGATTGGCTCAGCACTGCGTTTTCCGCTCATGTGCAATAGTTTCTCAATGCTTTCCTATTGGCTGAGATCATCACAACTCATGATCTCAGCCAAGGTGAATTTGTTTTGCCTTTTAATGATGGCAAAGGGGGCTAGCCACCTAAATAGTGTTTTTAAACATTATAGGGTCAGGAACACACATTTGTGTAACTGGTGTCATAAGAGGAAAGATTTTATACGTAGAATCAGGGAGAACAAAAATCAGCATAGAATAAATCTTGTGAATGGATGGTGTAACTGTTAGCTAAACCAGAAATTGTGAAAATAATCGGAGTAATTCTATTTAGCTGAGAAAAAGTAGAGCTGGAAAAATAGATGACTCTCTTTAAATTGTTTTCCAGTTGTACTATTTTAGCCTTGATTTGACAATGTAAAATGTATAATTCTTGTAAGTATAAACTTTAACTATAACAGTAATAAAATATAAACAACCTTTTGCTAACCAGCTGATTTGACTTGTGGCAATTATTTAATTTTTTTTATTACTCTACAATACCTTAGAGAAGGTGAGGAGAGAGCAGTAAGGTGAAGGCCAGGATATATTTTTAGGTGTTTTGTACAATAGCAAACTGTTTCAGATTTGTATAGATATGACTACTGCAAAACAGTAGTAAAATGTTAATTAATTTCGCCATTATTTTCTCTGCTCAGCTAGCACTGCGTAGGCTGCCTGCGAAGTTATTTTTAAAGGCCTTTTACTGCAAGCAAGACAGCAGGCGTTTGACAGAGAGCACGATTAGTGGGATAAATTGAACCAAAAATCTCTTGTTTCAGTGAAAGCAATCTTGTAAAACTGCAAGTGAAGCTGTGCCATTATATAAAGCTCATTTTCAAGAAAACTTTGTAACAAGGATCTATGCATGTCTGTTCTCCACTCAACCAATCAACCTCCAGTACTTACTGTACAAGCGATGCAAAGTGCTTGTGTTGCTGCGATCATAAAAGCGATGTTTTAATGGCACTGTTATTGAAGATTTTTTTGAAAAGTAGGCGCTTACAGCCCAATTGCTGTGTTTTATTTTGCTTAATATTAAAAACATGTATTTTAAAAAAAAAACAAAAAAACATTATTTTATTTGGGGCTCCAATAGATAATACATTCAAATTGTATTGAATTATGTTAACTTTGCTGAGAATAAATTAAAAAGGCCGCATTAGAATATACTGGCATTTTGAGTACAGAAAATAAAAAAAATATTTTTGGCCACATTATCTCTAAGCTCACATTGTAAGCCATTAAAAATGTCAAAGATCTATTTTTCCATATAGAGATGTTTTGCTTTAATTTACTTTAATGGAAGAAATTTTACTGAAAATGACTTTAATACTTATATTTTATATAAGCATATTTACAATTAATTATGCTTTTATAGCTTATAAGGAGCCATAGTAAAGACCAAACAAACCCACTGTAAACTATTTGAAAACACATGTAAATGTGACTGTGACGAACTGAACCTCGTCATGGGTTCTTGGAGGGGCCTGCTGACCAGCCTCTTCTCTTAGGACTATGGGCCCTGTAATATACCTTGCCTAATGCTCTTTAAAAGGCTCTGTTCATTTGAGTTATGCACTTTTGTACTCCAGACAGAGAGACCGACCGTTAGCCCTGATTCCCTGGAACTGTTTTGGGCAAAGAAACCATGTGCACGGTCGTTCAAAAATAAGACTTCCAGGAAATTCCTGAACCCATTAACTGATCTGGGTGATATTTGGATATGTTTGTCACCCAGATCAGGGCTATCAGGGGATGTAACTTTTTTGGGGTTTTGTGTGTTTTAAGGTATTTTGGGGGGTTTGTAAAAATGTATGGTTTTTTTTCTGTGCTTAGAGATAATTGGATTGGATTAGTACAGTTCCTGATCCAATTATCTCCCAGGCACAGAGGAGGGATTATCTGAATTTGTAGGGGAGTGTCCTGGACCTGAGAGCCAAGGTATTTGTTTCTACTGTGGTTTACTCTCAGGTCCAGGGGGGAGTGCCCCTTGCATGGGCACTGTCATAAAAGGCCAGTTGTGGCTACCATTAAACTGAGATTTGTTTTACCCCTTCATGAAGTCTTGGCTCATGTTTGGGGGATTGGAGAGCCATATTTACTATGGGGATTGCTATAATCACTATACTCCCTTGGTTTACAACGGTGGCTGTTGTAAGAGCGGCCTGCTTCGCTCTCTGGACTAGGAGAGGTTTACGCACTGGAAGCTGAATCTTGGGTCCAGGGTGGGTGGAGGACAGCGAGACCCCAACAAAGCTGTGGCAGTTTGTGGGAATTGTGGTGGTTATGGTGTTCCAGTGCAGTGCTTATGGTGCGGTGGTTATGCTGTTCCACTGCAGTGCGACTGACAGAGGTACCTGTTTGGGGTGCCAGGCAGTCCGTCACAGTGGCATTTACATTTCTCATTATAGAAGGCTCTGCAAACTTTGGGATATGCAAGAGTTGTCATGTATCATAGGAAAACAAGTGCAATTCTAGCAGGGCCGGTGCAAGGATTTTTGTCTACACGGATGAAGACCCATCTTGCTGCCTCCAAAATATGCCTATACCTGTGTGTTTATTAACCCCCTTTTGGCCGTTTTGTGCATCCTGCCACCTTTTCGTTTCTAGTCTTTCCTTTTTGACCATTGTATTGTGTTTGTCATTATTTGCATGCTTTTGAGTCTTTATCCCACCCTTTGTGGCCTCTTAACCCATGATGTATTTTGTCCCCTTTCTGAATGATATATATACACACCAAAAGTGTTGTGGTGGAGAAAAAAGTGTGGATGAAAACCCCTTCCACCTGAAATAAGTAAATAGTTAATACATTGCTAAATAGAGATGTCGTGAACTGTCCGCCGAACTGTTCGCGAACTGTCTGCCAGCGAACAATAGCGTGTTCGCGTTGGGCGAACATATCCGATTTCCGGTCCGCCCCCTATACGTCATCATTGAGTAAACTTTGACCCGGAACCTCACAGCCAGCAGACACATTCCACCCAATCAGCAGCAGACCCTCCCTCCCAGGAAGTGTCTGCTGACTGTGAGGTTCCGGGTCAAAGTTTACTCAATGATGACGTATAGGGGGCGGACCGGAAATCGGATATGTTCGCCCAACGCGAACACGCTATTGTTCGCCGGCGGACAGTTCGCGAACAGTTTGGCGGACAGTTTGCGACATCTCTATTGCTAAACACAAATGCACACACCAGTCAAGCCTGTGACTTTCTCCTGTCTGTTGCTCGCACCCGTACGGCCAACTCGCGCTTGCAGGACTTTTCACGGGTGGCTCTCTTCCTATGGAATATCCTGCCTACTGCCATCAGACTCTCCCCTAGTCTTCAATCATTTAAAAAGTGCCTTAAAACCCATCTCTTTAGGAAAGCTTATGGCCTCCCAGAGTAACCTCTACGTTACATACCTGTCTCTTGCTCTCTCCTAAAGGGCAGCACTATACTCTCTCCTCCAGCTCTGCTTAACTCCCACCTTATTTGATTTCTATTTCCTGTCCTAATGTGTTTTATACCACACCCCCTATAGACCGTATGCTCATTTGAGCAAGGTCCTCTTCAACCTATCGTTCCTGTAAGTTTTCTTGTAATTGTCCTATTTATAGTTAAATCCCCCCTCTCATAATATGGTAAAGCGCTGCGGAATCTGTTGGCGCTATATAAATGGCAATAATAATATACATATATATGTGTGTGTGTGTGTATCTGTATATGTATAACTTTTTAAATGGGGAAAGAAAATCTATAGATGGGAATGGAAACCCTCTCATCTCACACACTATTGCTCACTGGCCAAACTCACTCTCAATGACAAAGTTTTACTAATCCACACACGCACACGCACGCGCACACACATGCACTCACTGGCTTGTACATAGGCATAAACAAACACAGTGGCTCATACACACACACTGACTCGCACATACTTGCTGACACACAAACACCCAGTCACTGCTTGATACACACTCACTGGCTATTACACACACTGGTTCATACACACACGCACCTACACACTTACTGGCTCTTATATGCATTCACTGGCTCTTACACACTCATATACACCCACAGGCTTTTCACACACACTCACTCACTCACTCACTGCTTCTTATACACACAGACATACACACTCACTGGCTCTTATACACACAGACATACACACTCACTTGCTCGTATACACACACACACTCACTGGCTCTTACACATACACACTCACTAGCTCTTACACACACATGTACATACTCACTAGCTTTTGTACATACACATACACATACACACACACACACACACATACTCACTGGCTCTTACACATACATATACACTTACTGGCTATTACATACACACTCACTAACTCTTGGTAGCGCTGGTCCTGAATTCTAGCACAGCCTGCAGGACGCATGGTTTCCATGGTAACTGCTGTATATTTTGCATTTTGCACTAAAATAGCACTGAAAATGATAGCAATTTGTGTGTTAGTCTTTAAACTTCAAAGTATGGAATCCAAGTTAGTAAAGTATCTGTGTCTGTATCTCTGTTCTAAAAACTTTGTATATACCATCACTACTACCTTTCTGCATTTGAAAGGTAGGTATAGGACCTAAATCCACAGCAGTTGCTGAAGGAAACAGCAGGACGTATCTCATACTCTCTCGAACGCATATAATATGACCAACTGAAGTCATCTGGGAATGATTTTCTATAAATTCAATCCTTTGTGATGTGAATTGGCATGAGATAATGAACATCGATTTGTGTCTTAAGGCACGTTATTTCACTTAAAAAAAACGATTTCGAAATTGATTCCTAAAAAAATAATTATTCAAAAACACAATTCCAAATGGGTATAAGAGTGTATAATTGCTGGGCTTCTTCTGTCTATTTGTAGATTCTAATTTATTCTGCGTTGGCCATATAAACAATTTGTCAATTAATACTGGGACTTATTCTAGAGACAAAATAACCTTTTCCACTAACCACCTAGGGTTTTAAATGAGTAAATTAAACCTCAGATACTCTCTTTGGGTGCCAGATTATCTAGATAACCTTGTGCTGTTTGGTTAGACAGCATCATATTTTGTCTTACTGGAAATCTCAAAATCTCTACTAAGATCCAAGTGGAAATTATTCATCAGAAATTGGCCAGAACTGTCAAAAGGATTATATATTTGCAGCCAGCATAGGGACCTGGGGATATTCATCAAGCCAGCTATTTTCCTACTCTTGTATTATGACTTAAAATGTTAAAATCTTTCGATTTATTCAACTTTTTTCCATCCCAGATCTCTTTCAATCCCATGTTATTCTGTGAAGTCTTTATTGATGAACACTTTGTGGACACGAGTGTATGTATACCTGGACATGTTTGAAATACTAAACTAGGAGATGTAACTGTTTATGTTTAAATTGACATTCTAGAATCTGATATATTGAACTCTAGATGGCACTGGAGAATAGGTATTTGTTTTCATTTTTTACACATGTACTTTAATAAAAAAATAGAATGCAGTTTTTTTTTTATCCTCCTTTTATTAGTGAAAGGAAAAACGCAACATTAAATAAACCATATTGTGTAACTGAAGAAATGTATTCAAAGACTGCAGTACTTAATGTTTAGTTATTCCTTCTGAATTCTTACAGGAAAGGTATTTCAGAAAAATTATTCTTAGCTGTTATCCTCACGTTGATCTCTGCCATGTGTACAAATAAGATTTTCACAGACTTATTAATGATTTACTTGCCAATAATTTCAACAGTGGTACCTTGAACATTCGAATTGTTAGTGATACCCAAAGGGTTGATTTAAGAATCGCTGCTAATGATACGCAGCAGATAATTATATTGACTAATGCACAGGCTGGTCTCAGGATTTTGGGGGAAATGGGCAGATCAGCTATTGCCCTCATTCAGATCTTGGCTAATAAAGATGCTAGTGGTATATTTTTTTACATTATATCTGAGGTTTTGTATTGAGGGTTGACACAGACCAAACTCACGTAATCAAAATTGTGTTTTGTTTTTTTAATAAGCTTTCATAACTGTTGTCACAGTGAAACGTCAATTTAGTCTCTCTTATGGGTTTTATGGTATAAGTTATTTTCAACAATAAATATACACGCGGATTTAGAGGGATGGATGTTATAAACCTGCAATTGCACTACCTAGGTTATTCGCTTGTAAAACCTTAGTAAATGTCAGTTATGACCTTATTTAACACCTGCAGGTTAACACTAAACCACAAGAAGGTATTTCCTTAACCTTTTTATTGACATGTTGTAAGGACTCCTGAATCTGTAGGGAAAAAACTTTTTAGAATTGAAATAAATCTTTGCTCCATTCTGCAATGTCCATCGGGAAACATTAAGCTTGGCAGGAGAGAATTACTGTTCTTAAATTAAATATTGAACATGATTTATTCCATCAACTAATCTTTGAGACATTGCAATAACCTAAATATTATGTACAATTTGGGTAATGCTGACATGCAGTGGAAAGATTAAGACATTTATACACTGAGTTTAAAAGTGAAAGTTGTATTAAGATTTAAAGAAAAACATTTTTTTTTGTGAAAGTGAGGGAAAAGTAATTGTTATGTTGAATCCAAAATATAAAAAAACAAAAACAAAAAAAGTTGCTCACAGAATAACAAATGTTATAATTTTTTATATTAGAATAGGTTCCAACACGACGAGAGACATTTTATAGTGTAAACATTCCATAATGAATTCCTTATGCTTTCCTTACACTACTGTTTGATAACCATCGAATATGTGTGTTATATTTCCACCAGATATAATCAAAGTTACTAATATTTTCTGTAGATAGATTTTTCCAGATATGTCTCCATTTTACTATTTCCATCTTGAAATGTTGTCCCTGGCATTTTTTTTTTTCCTTTTACATTCAGACGGGCTTACGTGCATAAATCATATTCCAATTAGCCACTGTTATTTAATTAAGGCGTATCTGTTTGGTGCAACGCTCATTAATCTCGCCCAGTTTGCTGGCTGCCGTCTGTTGCTAGTGATTGTGCTACTCTGCTGGGAACAGTCTCACGCTGTGTGCTGCAGCTGCATCGTACTCAAAGTGCTGGATGGCAGGAAAACATAAAACCCGTAGGATGGAAGATGACATAACAACTCCATCTAATTTCAGCACGTCATTAGAAGCATACGTTCCAGTGTCAAAAGGAACTAAGTGCTGGACCCACATTTTCATCCCTTTACTTGTTTCAGATATTTGTTTATCTACTCCTAGTTGCATTCCTTCCTTCAACACATTGAATTCTTCAATAGCAAATAGTGATTACGTATGGTTCGTTTGCATTAAGAGTAGTAAATTAAGGCTCTATATATTCAGTCCTATTATGGGGGTGGGGGTGGGGGTTGGGGGGGGAGTTCCATTCTATCAAAAAAAAAGAGGGAGGAAAGAACTAACTGCTTGCGTATAGACCATCCACAAGCATAATGTTCTCGGTCTCTTTTTTTTTTTTTTTTTCTAGAATATTGCTACGTGTATGACAGACCAATTAGATTGAATGCAAGATAGGTAATCATGTCTATCATAAAATGACCATACCTCTGGAACTACTAGAACCTTATATACTGAGCAATATGTTACTCTGTCTCTTGTGAGTTTGATATGTTTTGTTTACAATACAAAGTACCATCAGTATTCTACTATAGATCACTGTAGTGTGAAAGGGTTTGCTCACTATTTTTGTTTCACTGATTGCTGGATGTTGCTGGAGTTAGGATGTACTGATGCATTTTAAGCACTATTTTAAATTCTGCATTGTATTTTGCCCATTAGAACTGTCAGTGTGAAACCAGGGGGAGTGGATGTAGCCTTTAATGTCCTTTGTGGTATATGGAATGAGAAAATGTAGGAAATGATAGTGTAGTATGTCTTGGATATTCAGAGGAAAAGAACACTTACATTTTTCTGGAACTATAACACAGCTCCAACTAATGCGCTTGAGTGGTATAATCCCCGCTTGTGGATATAGTGTAATGCTTGCTTCTTAATGGGTTAGTTCTTAATGGTTATAATAGAAGGTCTCATGGATATGGAAGGATGACAGAATAAAATAATATAGTGTAGTATCTCAGCAGTGGGATGTTATGTAGGTAAGTAAGTATATATGCACTCACATTTATTGGAGCCCTACAGTGGCTCATAGGGTATAGCGTGTGGTATGAACCCCACTCTTGGATATATAGGTAGTACAGGTCCTCTCTATATGCAAATTGATTAACAAGATAAAACAATATTGTGCACACTGTATCTGAGAAAATAAAACCAATAGAAGCTTACTTACAATAAAATGAGTAAATATGGTTTGCTCAATCCTAGAAGCGTAAATGCTATATATCCACACCAAGGAAAAGCTGTCCAGGCAATAAGTAGCAGCACAGGAAGGTCCAGGGTGAAAAAGTATTGTATTCATATAACAAATAAATATAATACAAGAATTAAAAATAAAACAATAATACCCTAACGCATTTCACCTTTTTCTTAGACTTTATCAAAGTGTTACAAAGAGCCAAGTAACACTTGGCCAAGGATTATGATTGACAAGGAACCAAAATGGCAGACTCAGTTCCATAATAGAGGTAAATACAGTGGTGTGGTCTTCTATATTTAATTGTATTTTCAGACTTCACAAGTCCATATTTGTCAAATAAAAAACATAAATGTAATATTGCAAATCCTTGGAAGTAACCATTCCCCTTTAATTTTACCTACAGTGTATTTGTTAGTACAATAATATGTTATTGTAAATGCACTACATCTATAATTCTAATCACCTAGCCAAGCACTCACCTGGGTCCATCTGTTTTCATCTCTCTCACGATCAAGAGCCAGAGTAAAATACTTTGAATTGCTGTTTATGTTGCTATGACATTGATGGATTTTGGTTGCTTTATAGTGATATTTATAAAATACGAGTAATAACAGGAATTTTCCTTTCACTTGCACCATGCTACCATACAACTGCTTAATTGAGAGACGGGGTCATTGTGTGAGTAACCACAATCAATAGGTAATCGCATCCAACCGAGTAATTACTTCCACTACCCGTAAGATAAACCTGCCCATTATTAACACAAAAGGGACCCAGCAATAACAGCTGAAAGGTTAAATTTCAGATGTTGTTTGTTTCTGATAGTGGCAATTCATTTGATGTGTTCCCCCCTCTCCCTCCCATGTACAAGCAGTGCATTATTTTTATATTTTGAATTATACAAATTATTTGTTTTGATACAAGCGATTCATTATTACAAGAAAGAAATGGCTTGTAGCACATTGACTAATGTTTTGATTGATTGGTAGATTGATATTATTGACATGAAAAAATACGATTTAAGTAAATGGATGAAAAACTGCTAAAAGTTGCATATAGTGTTTGAAGCTGGTAGCTTGAAACATGTAAACAAAATGTGTTTGTTTATATGTGTGTCATTGTATGTATGTGTGTTTCGTACATGGTTAATTCTTGATACAAAATTGTTTTTGACATCAGAATAGTCACTTTCCAAATATATCCACATCACAGTTTGTTAGCAGGAGGTGATTTATGTCTGAACTGTTCCATAGTGCGTATAATTATTATATACTATAGATCTCCCTGTCTATTAATCATTAATAGTAGGCTCAATTACAGGAAGCCAGAGGCAACAGGATGTAGATTGGCGAAAACAAATATATATAATAAAAAAAAGCCCATCTATGAGCTAGCATCCTGTGGGGAATAGCTTTTACGTTGTTTTCATTTCCGCTTTGTCCCTTGGCATTCTTAACAAGAGCCAATAATTCGGACACACACACACGATATTATATCATTTATTTATGAGTTTGCTGTTCACCTTTTCAATCAGGATAATGTATACCTGATATTAGCCGGAAATACTGTGGGGTGTGAAGTTTAGGTGTTTATCATCAGGTCTGTTGACTAAAGGGAGGAAGTCAAATAGTTATGCGATGCATTAGAGGAATATAATATAAATATATAATTTTTTTTTTCATATTTCTTTTTTTTTAATTAAGCAAATAAAGTCAAACTGGAGCTTGCTACATTGCGATTTGGTTGACTTTCAATCAGGATGCCTACTCTCTCACAACATGCTGGGATTTTGCACACATTTTAGTATGTGCACTGGTGGATGTCTGTGGGTCTGCACATTTGCTGGCACCTGACTGCAAATCTGTAACAACTAATTGGTTTATGTTCCAGCTAGGGACTATAATATTCTCACAGGAGCAGAGTTTCCAGCTTGTTTTGAGGCTTGAAAGATCATCATCTGCAGTGTGGAGCTGGAGTCCACTAGAACTGCACTCATCTGGATAGTGATCTGGATTGTGATCTCAGATGTCCCACCTGGAATCTGTTGAAACCACTACCCCAACCTGTGAGTCATAGCCCTGAGTGCTCCTGTCACCACTGGGACTACTACTGCCTTCACTTTTCACATCCTTTCTAGCTCTCCTTTCAGTCCTTGGTATTTGTCCATCTAATGTTCCTACTTCTGATGCTGTAGTCAATGGGTATTGCCACATCCTCCACAGCTGTAGTCTTCTGTTCCTCATCAACCACTGCAATGTCAGTTTGGCTGGCCAGTACTTGCTTGTATTTTTGGATCTGAAAGTCCCCAAGCCCTTGAAATGAAATGTAGAGCATGAGAATGTATATATTAAGCTTGGCAGGAGAGAATTACTGTTCTTAAATTAAATATTGAACATGATTTATTCCATCAACTAATCTTTCTGAGACATTGCAATAACCAAAATATTATGTACAAATTGGGTAATGCTGACGTGCAGTGGAAAGATTAAGACATTTATACATTGAGTTTAACCCCTTTAGACCGGAGGACGTACAATTACACCCTATTTTAGGTGGCTCTAAACGCCGCCGGGCGTAATTGTACGCCCTCCGGTTTTTGTTCACTTACCTGGTCGCCGGCGGTCCCACGCCGGCGATTGCGGTGGGGGGGACTCCCAGGGAGCCCCCCCGCGGCAGATCATTCTCCTCCAGTGACTCCCGGCCATGTGAGAGTGGGGTCCTAGCGAGGACCCCACAATCACATGGCCGGGGATAGCTGCCTGCTGTATTGCCAGCAGGTGGGCTGCCTGTAATGACAGGTGGTCCCCCTGCTGGCTGAAAATAAAATGAAAATAAAATGTATTAGTGTAAAAAAAAAATATATACTTAGATCATATATATATATATTATATATATATATATGATCTAAGTATATATATATACACATATACATACACACACATACACTCTCTAGGTGTATTTTACTATTAATATATATATAATTATATATATATATTAATATCAAATTACACGTAGACTGATACTGATTAAATATATATATATATATAATTATTGTTATATATATATATATATATATATAATATAAAAAAATTAAATATGTAAATACGTTAAATAAAATGTAAAAAATAATTTAAAAAAATTAATTAAAAAATATATAGATGTGTGTTATTTCATTCTAACTGTATTGTGATATTAATATATATATATTTATATCAAAATACACGTAGAACGAAATAATATATATATCTACATACATAAATATATATATACGTATATATCACTATATATATATACCTATATATAAATAAAAATATTTAAAAACAATTATATAGATATACACATAGATTCACATACATATATATATACATATATTAATTTTACATATATATATTTATGTAATATTTTTACATAATTAGGTATCTTAATTAGAATTAGCGGGACCTGCATGACAACCCATGCCGAAAGTAAAGGGAATTTAATTGGCTAGCACTATATTTAACCCTATAACTTACCAAGACACCATAAAACCTGTACATGGGGGGTACTGTTCTACTCGGGAGACTTCGCTGAACACAAATATTAGTGTTTCAAAACAGTAAAATGTATTACAACGATGATATCGCCAGTAAAAGTGACGTTTTTTGCATTTTTCATGCACAAACAGCACTTACACGGACGATATTATTGCTGTGATACTTTTTACTGTTTTGAAACACAAATATTTGTGTTCAGCGAAGTCTCCCGAGTACAACAGTACCCCTCATGTACAGGTTTTATGGTGTTTTCAAAAGTTACAGCGTCAAATATAAGGCTTGCGTTTCATTTTTTTCACATTAAAATTTGCCAGATTGGTTAAGGTGCCTTTGAGACCCTATGGTAGCCCGAGAATGAAAATTACCCCTATGATGGCATACCATTTGCAATAGTAGACAACCCAAGGTATTGCAAACTGGGTATGTCCAGTCTTTTTTAGTAGCCACTTAGTCACAAACACTAGCCAAAATTGGCGTTTTTTTGCATTTTTCACACAAACAAATACTAACGCTAACTTTGGCCAGTGTTTGTGACCAAATGGCTACTAAAAAGGACTGGACATAGCCCATTTGCAATACCTTGGGTTGTCTACTATTGCAAATGGTATGCCATTATGGGTGTAAATTTCATTCCTGGCTACTATAAAGTCCCAAAGGCAACGTAACCAACCTGGCGAATTTCAATTTCCAATGTAACGTGCTATATTTGACCCTGTAACTTCCCAAAACGCCATAAAACCTGTACATAGGGGGTACTGTTTTACACGTGAGACTTTGCTGAATACAAATATGTGTATTTTATTGCAGTAAAAGCAAACAGTATTATGACATTGACAGTTAAAATGTCATGTAGAATTAAAAAAATTAAAAAAAATCTTATTTTCTCCCATTTTTTTCATATTAAATTATGTTTCACATCTAAATATTTGATATTAAATGAAAGCCCTGTTTCTCCTGAATAAAATGATATATAATAAGGGTGGGTGCATTTACTATGAAAGAGGTGAATTACGGTTGGACAGACATGTAGCGCAAATGCCAGGTTTTGTTTACATTTTGTTTCGTTCACAACGTGTACATTTGGCTCCGTCCTTAAGGGGTTAAAGTTTAAGTTGTATTAAGATTTAAAAAAAAAAATGTTTTGTGAAAGTGAGGGAAAAGTAATTATGTTGCATCCAAAATATAAAAAAGACAAAAAAAAGTTATATATATTAGTGCCCTTCCTGAGATAGGGTTCAGGATCCCAATTGCCCATCTCCACATGGCCCGTAGTCCTGCTCCCCTTCCTGATGCAGACAGGCAAACACAGACAGGTACACACAGTCATAGACAGACAGTGTCATATGTGTGTAGTGGAAGCAGTTTGCGTATTTCTGTAAGGGATACAATGTGTGTGTGTTTGTTGAGGGGTGCAGTGTCTGTAAGGGATGTAGTGTGTTTTTGCTGGTGATCTTATATGTATTCTGGGGAGGCAATGTTTGTGTGTGTTTTGAGGATGCAATATGCATATGTTGAGATGGGTCTTAAATTTGCTTAAAAATATTTGTTTGTGTGAATATTTAAAAAAAATAAAAACGTTTATTAACCCCTCCACTTGTTAACTTGGAGCAGAGATTCCATTGTGGTCCAGCATGGAGAGCCACTGCTGTCACTCACTGTCTGTCATTGTAGATCCCATGTAATGGCTCTTGCAAGCTCTGGACTCTATAGTGTCGGAGCATTGGAGGTTGAGCGCTGTGGATAGCCCTGAGTCCCTGGACAGTCCAAGGACTTGGAACTCAAGGCCAATTATGAGATACAGAATTTTGGAGACCAAGGGATTAAGTGGGCCCATTCGAGGCTCTTGCCCAGGTGAGCCCTATCTGGTGCCCCTGTGTACACTGGGAGCTGACAATGGTTGTGATGGCAGATTGAGGTTCTATTTTTGCTCTGGTGGATGACATTATTTCACAATCGTAGGAATATGTCTGCTATTCAGTTTCTAGCAATAAAACCAATGTATTAACATTTTGTATTATGCGAATTACAACAAAAAATAGTAACAGATGAAGTATTGTTTAATTGATCAATCTGCTGTTCTTAATATTTTTAGTTCTGAGTCATAATGGATTGTTTAGTATTTTTTTTATAGTTATCGAGAACCATGAAGGCTTGCTCCCGGTGGAAATTAAAGCAGTCTCTTTTATTTTGGTGATTTAATGGTGCCTGTGAATCATGTGAATTCTAATGTTCCCGAATGACCATTTATGTGGTCTTGATGGTGATTAGCAAAATATATTAAGTATTCTAGTTTAACCCCATCATGAGAAAGACTGTTTGGAAACTTGAGGACAAGCAATTATCCTATGCATTCATTCAATGGTAATTTTTCTCTACTCTTTTGGAGCACAAACACAAGTTCTACACTTGTTTTTTTAAGGGATGCTAAAGGCTTTCTTTCTATACCTTTGCAGCAGTTGGAGTGTTGTGGGTGTGTGGGGTTGCTGAGTGTGGTATGTGTGATGTCTGTGGGGAGACTAAGTGTGTTTGTGTTTGGTGGGCAGCTAAGTTGAGTGTGGTTTGCTGAGTGTAATTTTGTTGGGGGCTGAGTGTATTTTTTTTTAAGTTTTCCAGTGAAAGGATTAGGTGTATTTTGCAGACAAACGTATACCTTTTTCTAACTCAGAATCTTTGTAAGTGGAAAAAGAGATTTGGGAGTAAACATAAGGGAGTTATTTTTTTTAAAGAAGGAAAGACAGTGTATACACCTTCAAACATTTTTATCAGAGTATATGCACCTCCAAACCTCTTTGGCACAATCAATTACTGTTAACAATAGACAGTCTTGGTCAGGGGTCAAGTCCTGGGGAAAAAAGTGTGGGAACTCACCCAAGATTCCCACCTGCCAC
Source organism: Pelobates cultripes (assembly GCA_933207985.1). NCBI lineage: Eukaryota > Metazoa > Chordata > Amphibia > Anura > Pelobatidae > Pelobates > Pelobates cultripes. The sequence continues at coordinate 330,081,049 of OW240914.1, read as the reverse complement.
CCTAACACAAAAATTAAATTACACTCCTATGCATATAGTGCAGCGAAGCGTGTGTATAATGAATGTAGTGTGTTTGTAGTGAATGCAGAATATGTATAATGAATGCAGTGTGTGTAATAATGAGTGCAGAGTGTGTATAATGTATGCAGTGTGTAGTGAGTGCAGAGTATGTATAGTGAATGTAGTGTGTAGTGAGTGCAGATTGTGTAAAATGAATGTAGTGTGTTTGTAGTGAGTGCAGAGTGTGTATAATGAATTTAGTGTGTGTATAATGAATTTAGTGTGTGTATAATGAATTTAGTGTGTGTATAGTGAATTTAGTGTGTGTATAGTGAATTTAGTGTGTGTATAGTGAATGTAGTGTGTTTGTAGTAAGTGCAGTGTGTGTGTATAATGAATGCAGTGTGTTTGTAGTGAGTGCAGAGTGTTTATTGGGAATGTAGTGTTTGTAGTGAGTGCAGAGTGTTTATAGGGAATGTAGTGTGTTTGTAGTAAGTACAGAGTGTTTATAGGGAATGTAGTGTGTTTGTAGTTAGTGCAGATTGTATATAATGAATGTAGTGTGTTTGTAGTGAGTGCAGATTGTATATAATGAATGTAGTGTGTGCGTGCTGGATGATTGTTTGTGTGTTGGGGGGGAAGCATTTTTTTTTTCAATTTGTGCGTATTTAAAATTTTATTTCCTCCTCCCTGCTTCTTACCTTGTCAGGGAGGGGGGAGATCGTATTCCCTGGTGGTCCGGTGGTATGGTGGTGGTCTGGAGTGCAGAGTGTTTATAGGGAATGTAGTGTGTTTGTAGTGAGTGCAGAGTGTGTATAGGGAATGTAGTGTGTTTGTAGTGAGTGCAGATTGTATATAATGAATGTAGTGTGTTTGTAGTGAGTGCAGATTGTATATAATGAATGTAGTGTGTGTTTGCTGGATGATTGTGTGTGTGTGTGTTTGTGTGTGTGTTGGGGGGAAGCATGTTTTTTTCAATTTGTGCGTATTTTTAATTTTATTCCCTCCTCCCTGCTTCTTACCTTGTCAGGGAGGGGGGAGATCGTATTCCCTGGTGGTCCGGTGGTATGGTGGTGGTCTGACTGCACCTCTGCACCCGTGGAGGCGGAGCTGCAGACAGGAGCGCAGGGACCAATGCCACCGGACCACCAGGATGCAGGAAAGAAGAGACCACTGGACCACCAGGGATGGTTGAGTCAGGACTTCACCCCAAAGGTAAGTTAATGGCTCACTGCCACCCTCCCCTCCCTCCACTCACTGCCACCCTCACCTCCCCCCATCACTGCCACCCTCCACTCACTGCCACCCTCCACTCACTGCCACCCTCACCTCCCTCCTCTCACTGCCACCCTCACCTCCCTAACACTGCAACCCTCCACTTACTGCCACCCTCTCCTCCCTCCCCGCCACCCTCACCTCCCCGCCACCCTCACCTCCCCAACACTGCAACCCTCCACTTACTGCCACCCTCCCTCCCTCCCCTCCTGCCACCCTCACCTCCCCATCACTGCCACCCTCCACTCACTGCCACCCCACCTCCCCATCACTGCCACATCCCTCCCTCCATTCCTGCCACCCTCACCTCCCACTCACTGCCACCCCCACCTCCCCCATCACTGCCACCCTCACCTCCCCATCACTGCTGCCACATCCCTCCCTCCACTCCTGCCACCCCTCACCTCCCCATTGCTGCCACCCTCCACTCACTGCCACCCTCTCCTCCCTCCACTCCTGCCACCCTCACCTCCCCCATCACTGCCACCCCTCCACTCACTGCCACCCTCCCTCCCCATCACTGCCACCCTCCACTCACTGCCACCCTCCCATCCTCCACTCCTGCCACCCTCCACTCACTGCCACCCCTCACCTCCCCATCACTGCTGCATCCCCTCCCCACTCACTGCCACCCTCCACCTCCACTCCTGCCACCCTCACCTCCCCCATCCTGCCACCCTCCACTCACTGCCACCCCCTCCCCATCACTGCCACCCTCCACTCCTGCCACCCTCCCATCCCCCATCACTGCCACCCTCCATCACTGCCACCCTCACCTCCCCATCACTGCACATCCCTCCCTCCACTCCTGCCACCCTCACCTCCCCATCACTGCCACCCTCCACTCTGCCACCCTCCTCCCCCACTCACTGCCACCCTCACCTCACCCCATCACTGCCACCTTCCTCCTCCCTCCACTCCTTCCACCCTCACCTCCCCCATCCTGCCACCATCCCTCCCTCCACTCCCTGCCACCCTCCCCTCCCTCCACTCACTGCCACCCCTCCCCTCCCTCCACTCACTGCCACCCTCACGTCCCTCATCACTGCCACCCTCCCCTCCCCCCACTTAATGCCACCAACACCTCCCCCCACTCATTGTCACCCTCACCCTCACCCCTACACAAAGTCATCCCCTTTACCATGCCACACTCACGTCTATCCCTGCTAATCCTGTATCACACTCCCCTCCAACAACATTGCCACCCTCACTCTATCACATTAATACATCCAATCCTGTCACACTCAACCCCCCTCACTCTGCCACACTCGTGTCATATTAACCCCTCAATCGTGTCACACTCCCCTAGTCTTGTCACACTCCCTCCTCCAACCATGCCACACTAGCACCAAATGCTGTCACACTCACTGATTCACACTTCAACCATGTCACAATGAACCTGTTACATTAATCCTCCTTAAAGGGATACTCCAGTGAGTGGACCCTTAACCCTGCAAGTGTAATTATTGAAGTTTTCATAAACTGCAATATTTACCTTGCAGAGTTAACTCCTCCTCTAGTGGCTAGCCACTAGAGAACACTTCTGTGTTTATAGCACATGAAAAGTGTGTTATAATGTCACTGGATGGTGGTGGGGGGCAGACCATTTGTTCTGTAAAGGGCCCAAATATTTATGTTGGCGGCCCTGCCCGTGGCAACGCTCTGATGGCTACGGGTCTTGCGAATGTGGGACACAGAGCAGCTGGAGAGGGAACACAGAGTGTGCTGGGACCCTGCACGACTTCTAGCAGGTCCTGCAGAACTACTAGCTGGAACGGCGTTCCTGCTTTGGAAAAAGTGCAGGAACGCCATTCCCATGCGTTCCTGCAGGACTCGAGCCCTGGTCTTGGTCTCTTGAGTGCTATAATCATATGATTAAAGGGAAACTATAGGCACCCAGATAACTTCCTCTGATTGAAGTGGTCAGGGTAAAGTGCCCCTGTCTCCTTAACCCATCTAAAACATTGCAGGGTTAAGCTAACCTCAAGTGGTTTTCCTCCTTTCTGAACGCTAACAGAGTTTTAGTCCATGAAATGACTTTGCATTTCCTTATGCTTTGCATGAGGACATCCCCATAGAAAAGCATTTATGTAATGGACTTAATGTTTTCCTATGGGGAAGTTCTAATACACAGTTGGTGCTTGCCACGCATGCACGTTTGGTTTCCCCATCGGGTTAGTATTCCTAACACTATAACCTCAGTATTTATTCTTAGAATATGTGGGGGGAAATTAATTCATTTATTGACCAATTCTTACAAAGTTCACTAATCTAACCTTAATAGTGTGTGTGTGTATATATATTGCCATTTGATCTTGAGAAAGGTCCCAGAGAGGACCGAAACGTCGATCTGTTGATTTGTTCTATGGATGCTATTTGATCTTGAGAAAGGTCCCAGAGAGGACTGAAACGTCGATCTGTTGATTTGTTCTATGGAATAAAGGAAACTTTATATGGAAGACCGTGAGTGCAGCCCATATGTTCATTTGTTTTGTATAAGCAAATCCCAGGACTGGCACCCGGCATTTGCACAAGAGAGTTTAGCCTGAGTGCAAGGAAAACCATTTTGATATATATATATATATATATATATATATATATATATATATATATATATATATATATATAAAAATCCTACACCCTTAGTATAGGATGTGATGCCCAGTGCTAAGCCACACAAAATGCACAAAATGCACAAACAGGCTGCACTCCAAGGACTTAGTCAAAAAAGTCTTAGATAATACTTAACTTTTATTAGTTCATCTTAAAAGTTGTCAGTGTCGACATTTCAGTTTCCACTTATCAGGACAAGTAAAAAAAAAAAAGTTTCACCTGAACATTATAATGATGCTTCCGGGGCCAATTTATACAAGATACAGGATCCATCACTAATTTCAAAGCTTACAGAATAGAAAAAAAAAAATTCTTTAAAAAAAATCCCCACATATTCTAAGCAACAATAATGCGGTTTTAGTCATAGTATATGATGATACATATCACAAATTTATAAAATTTGGTACATTGGTCTATCTATCTATCTATCTATCTATCTATTTATCTTGTTTTTTTTTTTTTTTGCAACTTCAGACATTTTAGTTGTCAAAATGCAGTCTAATAATTAGATTTACAGTACAATATGCTAATACAATTCAGTATCTACAAAAAAATAAAACATTTTATAAAGTAGCGGAAAATGGAGTAATTGCTTTCAGAGTGGAAGGAAGCAATGAATACATTAATCCTGAAATGGAAAAAGCAATTACTAGGAAAAATCTTGAGACATTTCTTTTCTTGTTTAAAACACTTCAGTTTATTGAAATCAAATTGGTTGCTGAATGATTTGTTTTTAACTTATCAACTGTACAATGAGGATAAAAGAGTAATGTTGCCAATATTTTTTTTTTATTGCTATATTTTGATAGTACACGTAAAAGCAAAGGCTATCACGGAATCTCAGAAACTAATAGTGCTAGTGCTTAATTATTGACGACTTAGGGCTCGTTTCCATCATTGCCACTATCTTTTACAAACAAGTCTCTGATCGCAACAATAGTTGTTACTAACAGTTTCCAAAACATTTCATATTTAGCCTCTAATAATTAGAGGCTTCCAAATGTTTTAATGGCTCCCGTACAGATGAATGTAAAGGTTTAATGTAACATTTACAACAATATACTCTCAATACAGCGTTAAAAAAAAATACACGTATATCTAGCCATAAATAAGCACTAAGTAAATAACCATGGCATTTATATTGTTTTCATGAAGTACCTGCAATTTAGTTGTAGGGAATCTGGGCTGGCAGAGACTCAAGGGAGACCCAAGGGATTGAACAGACCCTGACATCACCTCCCAACATGGCCCCATGCCGATTGTAATTGTTGCTGGGCTTTGCCAGCTGCCCAGCACAGCTCACAGTGTAATTGGCATACCTGATTTTCAACATTACAGGAATATGCCAGTAATGCTGAAAACAGGAAGACTTTTGTAGCCAGAAAACAGGTGGCAAAATAATGCTCTCAACTGTTTAACTAGGAAACCCTTCAGTTGATATTAGCAGAGGGATTCCACATGGTTATGGTAAAGGTTAGAATTAGAGTTAGGGTTAATGTCAGGCTATAGCTATGATCTATGTAGGGTTAGTTTTAGGGTAAGGTAAAGGTTAATGCTGGGTTTTGGATAGTGTCAGGTTAAGGTTAAAGTTAGTGTAAGCAATGTAGTAGGAGTAGGGATGATTTAGTGCTGTGGTGCTTGTATACAATATACAATTAGCTTTAACAACAATTAATATAGATCCTAGACATATGAGACATTTAACAATCAGGACTGATATGTGAATCTATTTTAAACTCTTTTTTTTGTTTTGTTACACTAGATGTGTAAACGTTATTATAAGTAAATTTAACATTGTATTCAACACTTGTGTTAGGTGTGTCTATGTGTGTGTGTATGTATGTATGTATGTATGTGTATATATATATATATATATATATATATATATATATATATATATATATATATATATATATTAGAGGAAAGCACTTTCTTTCCTTTAAAAAGCAATATATTAAATTTATGGGTAGACATAAAGAGAAACCTTTGAATTACATTTGAACAAACCCATAGATCAAATTTGGACAATTTGGTTCAGACCAGGGAAATTGCCTCCGTCCTTAAGAGGTCAAATCTGTAAACTGCTTTGCTCCTGATTCCTAAAAGGTTCTTACCAGTTCTTCTATTTTGCTGCCTGCTCACATAATGTAATTACTATATCATTTACCTTCGGAAGTCCTTCTGTTTTCGTTTGCGAAGTTTTTCTTTTGTATCGACTATGTCTTTGAGATTTTTCGAATTGTTCTTATGTGGAAATTGTGTTTGAAGTGTATCATAACGATCGTTTTCTATATAATTTTCTCTTCTGTACAGCATTACAAATGATGTGGTTTAATTCATAAATAAGGCATAATAACATGTTTTCGGAAGATCTTTCATTATATGAATAATTAAGTGTGTTTCTACAATAATACCTTTTCCATTTTGAATGAAGCAACCACAAGTATGCTGCTATGACTATTATGATTATTTTTTAATCATATCAATATACAGAATTAAAAGAACATAATGAGCACTTTGGGTTATGACTTACAACTCAATCAGTCGGCACAAAAAAAACAATTTTTTTGCTTCACTTAATCATGTTTTACTGGTGTTTTACAAAACCAAATAACAAAATCAGGCACAAAGACGGCAATTTAAAAGCTTTTTACTTATATATTTTTTTCTTCTCCACCCCCAAACCATCTGGTTCCTGTAGCTCTTTTTGATTGTATTTAATACGGAATATTTATTTCACATTACCTTTGTTTTCTGCAACTCTTAACGTTTAGTTATGTTTAGCTTTTGAAAGTTCTATTCTTTTGAGAATTCGATTTTACATGGTTACACACTGTTCAAATAAAAGAAAAATCATATTATGGAAAAAGAGTCTAGATAACAATATCTATAGTAAAATGTAATGACCCCTTCTTTGTCAAATGACGCATTTTACGTATTGGGAATAGAAGGTTACGGAAATTTAAAAAAAATCTTATTTTGAAAAATACGTGGATATTTCTCCTATATTTATAACATTTAGTTTAACTTTAAAATATATATATTTAAAAATAGCCAAGTATTAAATAAAAAAATAAAATAAGATCATTGTCTGTATTTTCTTCAAGTTCATTCAGGCTTGAATTTGTTTGGCCCTTTGGATTGGACTTCAGTTTGTCCAAATATGGGGCCGATCAAGTGATCGTTTAAATTCCCAAACTCCAAGTCAAGCTGTAGCCGAATCACAAACTAACCAAAAAGGACAATGTTCATTGCTATGAATGCTGGTATATCAGATACCCATGCATATTCAGTTCCTCCTGAACTGCTAAGAGCTGAGTGATAATAGCTTGCAGTTCGGGTATCCAGACGACTATTCTCCAGCTAGAATGCAGCATACAAGAAGTCTTCCCCAGCAGTCAGTCATATACCCAAACATCAGCCTGAACTAGATGAAGGGTACAACAGGAATGGTTTTATTCAGGCCAACTTGCTGTCTTTTTATGCAAGCCCACAGGAACGGGAATTACAATAACATATTCCAGGGGTATTCCCCACTGGACCTGAGTGGGGACCGGGACATACTGTAGTTACATTGGCTCTCAGGTCCAGGACACTCACACATAGAATACAATAATCCTTCCCCTTTACTTAGGAGATAATTTAGTCAAGTATTGTACTAAACTCAATTATCTCCAAACAGAAATAACACATATTTTCACAAAACCTGGAAAGTGCCTTAAACACCATGGGAACCCCACAAAATTCATATCCCCTGATAGCCCCAATCTGGGGAATCAACATATCCAAAAATCACCCAGATCGTTTCAGGGGTTTGTGAGTTACATGGAAGTAATAATTTGACTGACCGCACACGAGGCTCCTGCCCAGAAAGAATCCATGAAATCAGGCTGTGCAGTCGGTCTCTTTTGGGAAGTCTAAAAACCAAACAAATCCACAAACTGTTCCCCTGGCTCATAGGTAGCGTATGTTCCCCTAATTTGTGGGGACAAACCTACCGAACAGCGCCCTCCTGGCTGGCCGGTGAACAGAAGCAGGTGTTCGTGAAGTTTGACTGGCGTCTGGAAATCAAGTGTCATTTTTTAGTTTCAGACACTCGACGACCAAGTCCCGCTGCCTCTGTTCGTGCAACCAGATGGTCGCCGTTTTCTCCAGCACATGGCGTTCGGTTATGCCAACGGTGGCCACACAGAGATAGCACTTAATTCACAGTTTTTTTTAAGTTAATGAGCCAGGGGGGTGGTCGGTGTTCGGTAGTTTCAACTAATGAACGGAGAAAATCCAAAATACTGAACCAAACAGGGTAGTTTCTTCACATTCATGCATGATTGTTTTGATTCATGATTTTTAGTTCTGCCCGTTTCACCCAAAAAAAGATGATTCATGGGGAAGAAAGATGATTGACTGGCTTGGGAACAGTCACAAAATGCCGATTTCTTTTCACAGATCAAGTAAGAAGTGGAAAAAAAAACTCTCTCTCTTTCTTTCTCTCTCTGTGTGTGATATATATATATATATATATATGTATGTGTGTATTTATAATATAATATTTATATAAACATATAGTATATACATATATATTTAGTGTTATATCTTTTTTTTTCCCCTCTATTGGTTACTTTTTCTTGATGTGTGAACCAAATGGTTAGAAAATGTTCCTACCAGTATACTGCAAAATACATTAATAATATTTGTTAGGTATATTTATGATTGCAGAAAAAAGGCAGTGTTTACATTAAAAAAAGCCTCAGTGAACATGCTATAGACACTAGAACCACTACATTAGCTTTTTATAAAATCCTTTGTTTATAGAATCACAAATGGGGAGTTTTTGTACAGAGTAAAATTATTGTACCAATAAAATTTGCCAGAATTTTTTTAATGACCGTAAACGCGAATAGATTAAATAGATTATAAAAATGTATATCAAAAACTTTCAGTGTATGGACAGCCGAGGCTGACCTTACATCCTGAATCCTACACACCGATATCCTAATGAACCCGTGGATCTGGCTGCTTTCAAAACCCCACACCCCCTTGATAAGATCACAAAACAAATTACTGACGAAAATCGCTTTGGCCACCAGACGCACAATTGCAGAACAATGGGGGAACCAAAATATACCCACCCTAGACACAGTAGTCCGCAAAACTAAAGAAACCATAGAAATGGACAAACTATCAGCCCTACTCCATGACACAACCCGCAACCACAACAAAATTTGGGACCCATGGTTCATTTACCACCTAACCCATACTTAATAAGACTCCAAAAAAAGCCCACCAAACCGCAACCCCCCACAATGTCCCCCCCGCACCCAACTCCGCCTCTCAGATCCGAGAAGACCTACATACCATAAATGATGAAGTCAAAGCAGATGAGAATACCAACTCCCTCAGGGGTTACCCCCCTCCCCGCTTCAGCTAGGAAACTACCACCCCCAACCTCTCCCCAAAACCCACACACATCCAACACAGAGGTGCACAAAACCACATTACCGCACAGCCACAAACAACAACCAACATCACACAACCGACTACACTTAGCCCACTGAAGACACCAAACGCAAATCAATCCTCCCGCAGACGCCTCCGAAACGTCATGCATGGTTACGGAAAAGCCAATACAACAACTCACACCGCTACAATGTTAAAACCATCTAATGTCTACATATGCATGCAACGCAAAGAGGACAAAACAATATATAAACCTAACCTTGTCCCCTCCTTATTCCTTTCTGTACCCTCCCCCGCGTAAGACTGAAAGTATAAAGGCACAAGTGATGTTGCAATGTGTATCCCCCTCCCCACTCTTCATTTTGTACCCTACAAAATCTGAAAAACAACTGAAAATAAAGATTTAATAAAAAAAAAAAAACTTTGTCACTGAACAATTATAAGAAGCCGTTTTTAGTGAACAGTACTGATGTCCTGAACGGTTCGCCGAACTGTTCGCAAACGGTTCGCCACGGTTTGCCACGAACGGTTCGCCGCGGACTACAGTCAGCAGACACATTCCAGCCAATCAGCAGCAGACCCTCCCTCCCAGACCCTCCCACCTCCTGGACAGCTCACTAAGAATGCAGCTTCAAAATGGATGCTGTCCTGGAGGTGGGAGGGTCTGGGAGGGAGGGTCTTCTGCTGATTGGCTGGAATGTGTCTGCTGACTGGAGTCTGCGGCAAATTGTTCGTGGCGAACCGTTTGCGAACCGTTCGGCGAACCGTTCGCGACATCACTAGTGAACAGATGTTCTCTATGCAAAACATGAATATCACTGGCTATGTGAATATTCTGAAAAAGACAGGAAAGTCATGATCTAAATAAATTTTAGAAGAGAAGAATATTTCTACGCATATTTTCCCCGTGGGCACAACTTGTTTTTATTTTTCTCCTCTTCAAAAATTCTTGAACGTATTTCTGTAGTTAATGGTAGACTGCATGAAGCTGTTGTGATAAATGCAGCCAATTTATTTAATTATGGAGAATTGGACATTTTTTGGTTAACAAATGAAAATCTTGGTCAAAAACATTTCCTAGAAGCGGCACATAATACTTCTTATTAATGCTATAGTAGCAAAGTATTTTTGTCTGTTGAAAATTTTTTTAAAAAAAATCTAATATTTTACAATATAATCCGTTTATTTGTATATGCCTCAAACAATGTTTATCAGAATTCACCTATTGAGGTTGATCAGAAATAGTATATACACTTAAAGACTGTTTTTACTGAGAAATTTAAAAGACATATTTGATAAGTTTTATATTTTCTTTGTAGTGGTTTACACAACATATTGAAAAAGGAATAAAAACATTCTGCTATATTAAAACATTGCGATGAAAGGTAAATATGTTTTAGAAAATATTGGTATTTATATTTTTATTTTTGTAGGAAGGTAGTTTTCTGCTTAAGATATGAATGGCCCTATGTAGGTGTGGGTTTTGGAGTAACACTAAATATGCCTACCCATGCATGAGCTTCTTTAACAACCAAAGATATTTAACTTTTAGAGAATGTACGCAGGGTAAATGACTACTCTCCCTAACCAGGCTCTGTGACCATCAGGGGCCTTTGTATTTTTTGAGAAGACCTCCAAAGGTGATATCCCAGATTGAGTTATCAATGGCCCAGGGGTTCAGTAGAAGTAAGACTTTCCTCAAGGTGTCTCTTGTGAATGCTACTACCTTTATTTTTTCATCTCCATCTTCATTTTTCACTTTCCGGTCTTTTTCAGAATATTCACATAGCCAGTGATATTAAAGTTTTGCATACAAAAAAATCTGTTCACTAAAAACTACTTAGTGTTCCTTTAACTATATAACATAGATTTTTCTAAGCGGTTCTGACGCCAGGATCTGTAGCTCCACCCCCGGTTATGATGCAGCACGCACGCCAAGTTCATGACGATAATGACGTCACCGCAACGCATGCGTGCCGGCTTCATGATGCTAATCACACCTCGGCCCGCTGAAACGTCCAGATTCAAACATTTTGGGGGCATGGATTCATATGTAAAAAACCAGACTACAAAAAGCTGGTTCACCCATAGGACATTGCCCTGTTGAGGTTCTAACTTCAGTTCCCAATAGTGCTGTGTATTCTATGTGTTTATTGTGTATTGATCTTGTCTGACTATTCTCTGTTCTATTGTCCTTGTACCTCACTTTGTACCGTAGTATTTCTGGCTTTCCTGAGTCGGCTTTTGTACCTCGCCATCGTGATTTCTGGTTCTCTTGACTTTGACTTTGGCTTGTCTCTGACCATTCTCTATTGATATACTACCAGAAGGCAATCTACAACAAAAAAATAATAGAGACGGACATAGAATAGTAACGTAGTATACTGGAAGTTATAAAGGTAGACAATTGCATTCACAGACCCAATTTGATTGAAGGCATATCATAAATAACGATGTGTATACTTCTGGACTTGTGAAACGTCAATACCATACATAGGAGGAAGAGAAAAAATAATAGTGCAGAGTATCTAAAGTATAAATGACAAAATTTATTACAAGATACACTAACAAGAAAGATGTATCAAAAAGGCACATCAAGAGATATAGCTCCCAATAAAGATACTGCCAACCGATCCTCCGCCTCTGATTTTCATTCAAACAGGAATTTTTTAGGGAAGGGGCAAGACCGAAGAAAGGGAGAAATTACAGAATTTTTCCCACCCAGATCTCAGGAATTGCCCCTGAACAACCGCTTTGCCCCTCTCATGGAACACAACACTCCAGGGAAGAGGAGGAGATTAAGCGGAGAGATAGCCTAAATGAATCACAAATAGAAAGTTTGGGAATTTTTAATATCTCTGGATTTAATTTGACCAAACAAGAAATTCTTCTTTTAAGTAAGGGTTTAAATTTAATTTGTCCCAGATGAACATCCAAACTGTTTCCAACTCTATGTAGATGCGCAAAAATTTGTTAGGAAAATGTCAATTAAAAGATTTTTTATTAAAAAGACTAGTGATGTACTAGCCAATGTTTCATCGAAATGTATTAATGATAAAGAAGAGATTTAAACCTAAATCTAAATTTTGTCCGAATGAAAAGGGCAGTCAGATCGAAGCTTTCAATAAAATGATAGAGATTTTGATAAACTTGGAAGGAGCCAAGCTAGGAGACATAAGAACTTAACTCCAATAGAGAGTAAAACCTTGATGAATTTAAATAAGAGGAAGGAGTTAACTATTAAAAGTGCCGATAAAGGAGGTGGAGTAGTGTTTATGTCAACTAATTACTATATTTCTGAAGCACTCAGACTTTTGAATGACTGCACCACTTATGTAAAACTTGATCATAATCCTAATTATGAATATAATAAAGAACTTAAAAATTTCTTATGTAGTGCTAGAACAGCAGGCACTATTGATGAATCTATATACTCTTTTATTTTTATGGAATTTCCCAAGGTACCCACTTTTTATTTTCTCCCCAAAATCCATAAATGCAAAAATAGACCTCCAGGGGTGCCAATAATTAGTGGTATTGACTCTTTGACATCTAAGCTCTCTGAGTATATTGACTATTTGCAAAAATATGCTCAGGGAGCTTTGTCTTACCTGAGGGATACAAAACATCTTATCCAAGAATTAGAGAGTATCGAATGGAATGATGACTACATTTGGGCCACTCTAGATGTAACTTCACTCTACACCGTTATAGATCATGATCTTGGTGTGGATGCAGTTAGGAACAATCTAGAGCAGGATATTAATCTGGAACCTTCCTTTTGCTCCTTTTTGGAGAAGGCTATTCACTTTATCCTTACACATAACTTTTTTAGTTTTGATGGAGATTTTTTCTCCAGACTAAGGGCAATGGGCACCAAGTTTGCACCAAGCTATGCAAATGTTTTTATGGATAGTTGGGAGAAAACATCTATTTGGTCCAATAATCCGTTTGGTGCAAACTTGGTGCTCTGGAGAAGGTATATTGATGACGTCCTGATGATTTGGCGTGGCCCTATAGATCTCCTACATGACTTTTTTTCATATGTCAATCACAATTCTCTATCCCTTATTTTCACTCCCAAGGTGGGTGTTTGTGATATTGATTTTCTTGACCTGTCTATTTTTATAGAGGATCAGAAGATCAAAACAAAGACCTTCTTTAAAACTATTGATTCTAATAGCTTTATTGATATTAAAAGTGGACATCACCCTAACTGGCTGAAAGGAGTTCCCAAAAGCCAATTTGCCAGGTTACGTAGGAACTGTAGTGACCTAGACTCATTTTTTACACAAGCTGGGATCCTTAAACAACGTTTTTTGGATAAGGGTTACACCTCTGAGTCTTTAGATATAGAGATCGATAGAGTTGGTAAAATTAACCGCAGCAATTTACTTTTAAATAAAACAAAAGATTTGACAACTAGGAATCCTATTTTTGATTTTTCTTTCAATACCCAATATAATGGCAGAGCTTTTAATTTACAAAGAATAATTAAGAAACATTGGGGATTACTTCTTGAAGACGAGTTTTTAAGTACACAAATCCCTCAAGCCCCAAAAATTATATTTAGAAAAGGGACTAATTTAAAGCAGATCCTTGCACCTAGCACTTTTAGATCAGGAAAAGATCAGACCAGGTGTATGGGAGGTTTTTATACCTGTGGGAATTGCAAGAGTTGTAGCCACCGATTTAGTGTTATAAAGGATTTTACAAGTACACAAACTCAAGTTAAATTTAAAATTAAAAATAAAATATCCTGTTCTTCCTCTTACGTGGTGTATCTCCTCACCTGTGGATGTGGGATGCAGTACGTTGGAAGAACTGGAAGGAAAGTCAAAGTTAGGTTTCAAGAACATAGAAATAATATAAGAAAAGGTTTATTATCCCATTCAGTACCTGTACATTGTAACAATTGTTTATTGTTCAATTTTGACACATTTAAATGCGTAGCTATAGAGCAGGTAGCTTTAAATGAGAGAGGAGGGGATCTTATGATGGCTCTAAGAAAAAGAGAGGGCTATTGGATTCATACATTGCAAACTATGAAACCGAGGGGTTTAAATGTTGATTTTGATTTGGTTTGTTTTTTATGATTTATTATTTATTTTATTTCATTATATTTAATCTTCTATTTTTTTTATTTATTTATTGTTATATTTATTTTTATTTTATTTATTTTTATTATTTTCATTTCTATTTTCATTATTATTTTCATTTCATTTCATTTTTATTTTATTTTATTTTCCTTTATTTTTCAGTTGTATTTCATATTCTTTCTATTACTATTTTCTTATTACCCCCTTTTTAAATTGAGTAAAGAAGAAACTTTCCTTTTTATATACATTAGATGTGTTTGGGGACTTATGTGTTTAATTCCGAGAATGGAACGCAAAGTGGAACGCACGCTCGTCTTGACTTCCGCCTATCCAGATGAACTTCAGAACGAGGCTTGGAGAGCACCTCCGGAACGCAATAGGGGAGTATCCGGAAATATGCTGAAGCAGGAACCCGGAAGTAACTCGCACAGCTGATTTTCTTCGCGGCAAATTTGAATGTACTTATAAAAAGACGATCGATTTATTTATTTCTTGTCTACAGAGGATTGGATGCCCCTGATGAAGTTCTTATATGAACGAAACGCGTAGGGCTTGTTTTTATGTGCTGAGTATTTGTTTGTCTTTTACATTTTTTAAGTTTATTTTTATTTGGCTCTCCTGCTCTTCTGATCCTGGGATTGGGTTGCAGCTTCAGCAGAGTTTGATGTGCCTTTTTGATACATCTTTCTTGTGAGTGTATCTTGTAATAAATTTTGTCATTTCTACTTAAGATACTCTGCACTATTATTTTTTCTCTTCCTCCTATGTATGGTATTGACGTTTCACAAGTCCAGAAGTATACACATCGTTATTTATGATATGCCTTCAATCAAATTGGGTCTGTGAGTGCAATTATCTACCTTTATAACTTCCAGTATACTACGTTACTATTCTATGTCCGTCTCTATTATTTTTGTGTTGTAGATTGCCTTCTGGTAGTATATCAATATTGTTTTAAGGACGTATGAGGGGTCCTTTCATCTACTTCACTATTGACTAAGGGTAATTTTTGTATGTTTCTACCTATTACCCACTGAGTGTGTTGTCTACCTGCACACAGGTGTTTTTGTATCTATTCTATATATTTTATATCTGACCATTCTCTGTCTAACATAAAGCCTGGCCACTCTAAATTCCAGTATACATTCTTCTATTACATCCTGCGTTTTGGGTCTCTTAGGAATCCTGACAGGGAGACAGTGCCTGATTTCTACAGCCTTCGTTAGAAGTCCCTATTTTGTCTTATATATTTTGACCATGAATATTTCACTAAGATTTTACATTCATGAAATACATTGCTCATTAATACATTTTTGGAGACAAGCTGCTACATAGAAAAAGGTGTAAAATATACCGTTTACTTGCTATATTCAGATATATATTTTTAATTTTTTTACATTATATGCTATATGTTTATATTGTACCAATACATTTTATTATTTTTAACAAGTCCTCTGGAGCCTTTGGAATCTTCACAGGGGTAGTGCCATCCCCATATAATTGGCACAACTCCATCACACCTCAGAGCCGGAATTGGAAGGCTCTGAATAAGGTGAGCATCACATTTATTCCTACCTTTCCACCTGATCTTAACAGACTGCACATTGGTTCCCCTCTCTTATGTTTTCTCTTTGAGATATACCCTATAACGAATTGGAGGTGTGATGCTGCCATAAAAGCATAACAGCTCAATTACAGAGCCAGTATCTATACACAGGCTCCTTTAATGGTGAGTGCCCTGACTTCACCACCACCTATTTCATCTTATTCCACGTACCATCTGCACTATATTGTATTTTTTGTCTTTTATATGTATTTCAAACCAAGGTTTTAACCAGGTTACATGGGGTAAGTTTACCTCACTTATGCACAAACCTTTTTTAGTACTCCACTTAAAGGTGTAGGTTTTTACTTACACCATCTCACAGACAAAAAGAAAAATATATTTAAGCATTCCTTACATTTTACATATGCAAGTCCCTCCTCCGTTAGATGCTCACCCAGTCTTCACTCCTTCAAAAAAATCATTAAAAACCCGCTTCTTCATAAAAGGGTGTCCATTAAACTGTTAATAGCTCCTGACTGATTTCTCTTCTGCAACTGTCATTAGTCTAATACTATCCTTACCTTTTTGTGTCATTTTACCCCACTCCCTCTAGCATGTAAGCTCATTGAGCCCTCTGTTCCTGTGTGTCCAACTTGCCTGGTTACAACTACATGTCTGTTCGTCCACCCATTGTAAAGCGCTGCGGAATTTGACGGCGCTCTATAAATATCATAATAATAATAATATGTGCGAGCCGGGGATTGCTACCGTGTAGGAACTGCGTGTGTAGTCCCGCTCGTGTTTGTTGTGTGTGTCGTCCCACTGTAGTGTATGCTATTGGATCCAAGGTCTGGGTATGTTTAGTGTTGCGAGTGTGGTCTAGCTCTCTGTAGGTCGTGCGGGGACAACATATTTATTAACATTATTCAGCTTTACTAGTAAGTATATAGCGATCAGTGATATAATTGTTCTAAACTCATCCAGCTAGAAATTTTACACTATATCATTTATAACATATTACTTTTCCTGCAAACAGGACATTCTCCTGTAGAATATTGTGTAAAGCAATAAAATTTCCCCTTCTTTTATTCTTTTACTTTTTTTTTGTTATTGCTTAAATTCCCTTGTAGTGTCGTAGTGATTTAGATCTTAAAGTTAAGTGAAATTACTATATCAGTAAATATTTTTGTCATTTTTCTTTCCGTCCAGTTATCTTACACAAACATTCTAAAAAAAACAAACAAAAAACCCTTTCTAAACGTATGTTGATTGAGTGACCTTGACATAGTGTTATTTATATCATATTTCTGTTCTATCCACTAACATGAGTGAGTTTGCAAATACCAATGTATCTCATTCATATTCTCAATGTATAATAACCTAACCCAGTCAACATGATTGTCCATTCGCCATTCAATATAACATTCAAATCTAAAAAAATAAAAAATAAAAATTTTAATTGCTGCAATTAGTATTTTTTCTCTCCCTATCCTTCATCAATCATCTTTCTAATCTGTGACTTTGTGACTTTTAACAGAATCTTAATTGTAGCTATTAGAGGTTAGCCAGTTGATTCAAAAGAGTTCAGTTGGCCCTGATGACTAATTAACATCTTAAATGGAAAGCCCCATTTGAATTTCAGATTATGTTTCTTTAGAATTGAAATAATAGGTGTGAAAGATCTTCTTTTTTGTCTAGTGCTAAATGAGAGATTTGGAAGAACAATTATCATTGGGAATCAACCATCTTTGATAGATTTTTCTCTTTTAGCCTTGAGTATTCTCTCTTCAAAGTTCATATGAGGAAAAGCTTGCTATAACATCTCTAGGCTTTTCCTTTGCGGTACTTTGGGGTTTATGAATTCTATGACATCACTCTATTATTTCTTCTTTGTCATGAAAGGGTATGCCCAATGCAGTAATATATTCTTTTATGGTGCCTCTTAGCTCTTCTTGTTTGAGAATTTCTTCAAAGTTATAAAATCTTAGGTTTCTCCTTCTGGAGCGGTCTTCTAGGTCGTTTATTTTAGAATCCATATAAGATATATTTTTTGACATCTTAGTAGTTTCTTCTTTTAGAGAATTTAGTTGGAATTTCAAATTTCTATGTTGATCCTCCATGTATTGAATTTTGGTTGTTAATTGGTTGATTTCTCTCTTAATTTCTTGCATGATTTCTGCAGAATTGGTGGATATCTCTTTTTTTGATCTCCAATAATATATTTTGCAGGCTGGCATTAAGCAGATCGACTTCTTCACTTTCTATTCATATTTCTGGTTCTCTAATATCTTCTTTTGATATGGATTCTCTGATGGAGGAATTCGTTTTTTTCTTTTGAACTTTGTGGGGAAAAATACATTGAGAGACTTTTGTCTTGGTTTTTGTACTTTGTCTTTTTTTGCAGTTGTTTTCTGATCTGAGGTTCTTTTAGTAGCCACTATTCATCTTCAGGTCAGTTCTTTCTTCCCTTTCACCCTTCTTAGTTTCTCTTTAACTGCTATTGTTTAATAAATGGAATAAACACAGGCAACACTCCAATAGTAAGGATGGAATATTTATTGTCCACACCAGTCTATGGCACTTTTCTGTGCCACAACTGTAGTTCTTGTAACTCCATTATTAAGGGTGATAGATTTTTCCATCCCTATAATGGTCGTTCTTATAACATAAAAAAACCTTTTATGTGTGAATCGACTTATGTAGTCTATAGTCTCAAGTGTCCACTAAAAGTGGCCAGAAGGGCACGTAGAAAGGACCTCCAAAATTAGACTCCAGTGGATTATCTACGTGCTCTTCTGTCCACTTTTAGTGGCAGATTGTTTGTGAGTGGAATATTATCCTCTTTTTATCTTGTTATTCTGTACGTTTTTACACTATGTTATGTTTTCTACACGTTTTTAAAGTGATTAAAGCTGGAAAATCTACCATTCCCAACTGGGATTGTTGTAACACCAGCATTTATCAGGAGATTGAATACTAATATATAAACCATTTATTTAATTTGTGATTTTACATGCTTTTGTGCAGCACACCACCCAAGTTTGCTTGTTGTTTCTGTATATCACAGTTTTGAAGATAACTGGGGTGTAGGTGTTGTTTTAGGGTATACACTATATTTTTGTGTTTTCCTGTTTTACTACAATGAAACCACAGACAGGTGAAGTGAATAACATTTATTATATTGCTACTAAATGGCATCTGTCAAGGTTGGGATATATTAGGCAGCTAGTGACCACTCCTTCTTAAATTTTATGTGTTGGAAGCAGGAAAAGTAGACAAGCAAAACGATCTAAGTGACTGACAGTGGCCAAATAGTGATGGCTAGACAACTGGGTCAGAGCATCTCCAAAACAAGTCACATAGGCCAAAAGTGGCCTAAAGTTGAGCAAGGAAGGACAACAAGGAAGGACATCAGGGTCATGGGTGCCGAGACTCATTGATGCACATGGGAAGTGAAGGCTCTGGTCCGATCAAACCAAAAAACTACTGTAGCTCAAATTGCTGAAAAACATAATGATAGCCATCAGGACCGCCATCAGGGGGTGACAACCGTGACTGTTGTCACAGGCCCGGCGGCCCTGGGGGGCCCGGACTGCTCTGGCAGTCCTGGGCCCCACTTTCTTTCTCTGCACACATAGATAGCGAATATCACTATCTATGTGTGCAGCCGCGGGCCCTCGGCTCCCTGTACTGCAGAGGGGGCCCAGGCAGCACACAGCTTCTCCTCTTCTCTTCTTTCTTCTAATAACTCTTGCGAGACCCGGTTACCATGGCAACGCTCAGCGGGTCTCGCAAGAGTTATTAGAAGAGGAGAAGCTGTGTGCTGCCTGGGCCCCCTCTGCGGATGGTAACAGGGAGCTGGGGGGGGCCCCATGCCACCGGGCCACCACAGATGGAATCTCCCCCCTCCCTGGATCCAGGTAAGCAGGGAGGGGGGAGAAACATTTAATTAAATTAATTAAAAATGTATGTTAAAGTGCCCCTTCCTCCCCCTCTCCCCCCCAGATTGCACATTTACACACACACACACTGCATACACTAACACAACACACAAACACTGCATACACTAACACAACACACAAACACTGCATACACTAACACAACACAAACACTGCATACACTAACACAACACACACTCTGCATACACTAACACAACACACACACTACATACACTAACACAACAAACACTCTGCATACACTAATACAACATACACTCTGCATACACTACACACTAACACACTCACTGCATCCACTATACTGAAACACACTCTGCATTCGCTACACATTAACACACTCTGCATTCGCTACACTAACACACACTCTGCATCCGCTACACACTAACACACTCTCTGTATTCACTACACATTAACACTCTGCATCCGCTACACAAACACACACTCTGCATCCGCTACACACTAACACACTCTCTACATTCACTACACATTAACACACTCTGCATTCACTACACTAACACACACACTCTGCATCCGCTACACACTAACACACTCTCTGCATTCACTACACTAACACGCACTCTGCATCCGCTACACACTAACACACACTCTGCATCCGCTACACACTAACACACTCTCTGCATTCACTACACATTAATAACACACTCTCTGCATTCACTACACATTAACACACACTCTGAATCCGCTACACACTAACACACTCTCTGCATTCACTACACATTAACACATTCTGCATTCACTACACTAACACACACTCTGCATTCACTACACATTAATAACACACTCTCTGCATTCACTACACATTAACACACACTCTGAATCCGCTACACACTAACACACTCTCTGCATTCACTACACATTAACACATTCTGCATTCACTACACTAACACACACTCTGCATTCACTACACATTAACACACACTCTGCATTCACTACAAATTTACACACACTCTGCATTCACTGCACTAACACACACACTACATTCATTACACTGACACACTCTGCATTCACTACACACTAACACACTCTGCATTCACTAAACTATGCATACACTCTGGATTCACTATACTGACACACACTCTGCATTCACTACACTAACATACACTCTGCATTAACTGTACACACAGCATCCACTACACAAAAATCCTGTATTCACAGTACACACACTACATCCACCACACATTAAAACACTCTGCATTCACTATACACAGACACTGCGTCTAATACACGCACTACATCCACTACAGACACTGCACCCACTAAACACATTTCATCTAGTACATACAAACACTACATCCACTACACAAACACACACTACATCACTGTACACAAACTATATCCACTACTCAAACACACTCTGCATTCACTATACACACTGCATCCGCTACACAAACACACACTCTGCATTCACTGTACAAACAGTATCTAATACACACAAACACTACATCCATTACACATATTCTAATTCACTTCTACTATACACACCACATTCAGTCCTGCATCATTGTCAGCGGACCAGGTAGGGCGTGGGCGGGCCCGGGAGGAAGGGAGGGGGGGGACCCAGACCGTGTGCTTTGTCAGGGGCCACAAAATTTCTGATGGCGGCCCTGATAGCCATTATAGAAAGGTGTCAGAACCTAGTGCACCTACCACCTGCCTAGAGATAGTTGCAGATGACGTACACCCTTTCATGGCAAAGGTATTCCCTTATGGCAGTGGCCTCTTTCATCAGGATAAGGCATCCTGCCACACTGCACAAATTGTTCAGAAATGGTTTGAGAAACACGACAAAGAGTTCATGGTGTTGCCTTGGACTCCAAATTCCCCAGATCTTAATCCATTTGTGCATCTGTGGGATTTGTTAAAATAACAAATCCGATCCATGGAGTATCGCAACTTGCAGAACGTAAAGGGTTTGCTGCTAATGGCTTGCTGTATTTTTACATATATTTATTATATGATTTTGTATCTGTCTTCAATTTTTAGATTACATTTCTTTTTCTCATACCTACTTAATATGTGTGTATGATTCCATACAGTGTGTCTTGTGTTAAGTACATTGAGCATGAAATACATAAGTAATTTTATCTTCTGTCCTCTGCCCACCGCCATTGTTTGTTTTTTTTATCGTGTGCAATTGAAACCAAGGTTAGCATTTGTAATTCCATTGCAAATCAGTTTTACCGTAAGAGCTTAGAAAGCTTACATGTGCAATGTATATGTTGACATTCTAAATCTAATCCTGTCTTTCATATGGAAATGCATCTTTACACCTTCTCTCTTTTTTTATTTGCAGCCCATACATTATAACTGAATATATGGGAATCAGGAATGAAAGCTTTATGAAAGTAGCTGCCGTAGGAACCTGGATGGGTGACTTTGTGACTGCCTGGATGGTAAGAAAACTCCAACTGATATACCGTATCAACTGCATTTTGGGCACTTTTGATATTGTTGGTCACTTGTCAGTGATTTATACAAAAATTAAGGAACAGTGCACACACAACGATACCATTTTAAATTTTAAAAAGCTTAAAATCACCTATCTTCGCAAACCAATATGGGGATTCAGTTCCACCATATGACCATATTGTGACAAGACCACCACTACACCACATTACCCCAATATCGGTGGTTCTGACACTAATTCCAATGTGGGAGACAAATAATATAGTGCTTGTGCCAAATGATCTAAAGTGTATTTAGTTAATCTGTTGTAAGAGCATTGTGAATATATATAATGCAAAATTAATGTGATTTAAAAAAATAAATTTAAAAAAAATAGTGTCAAAACTAAACAATTAAAGTGATTGTGTTTTGATGTATATATACTCACAATGAATTTCATATATCTGCGCTATATAGATTGAAATGTATAATTAAAGTGGCATTGCTATCCAAGACCTCCTCAATTTTATACTTTCCTGTTGTCACACTCACAGTTTCAGATGCCCCTTTGTAGGTGACCACAAGAAAGAATACATTTGAAGAGGTTTTGGATATATATATATATCTATATATATATATCTATATCATTTAGGAGGCCGATTTCTAAGGTGTTTTATATATTCTTTGTTGTCATTAACATCAAGAATAATGGGTTTATTGTTTATTAATTGGGGATAGGTTCCTGATGTTGTATACACGGTTTCTTAGCTGTAATAGTATCTCCATGTCCATTATCTATTTTCTACATATCTACATATTTTTAGATATCTTTGAAATTTCCTTAACTTTCACCATATGTGCTTCAATGTTCATATCTCTTGGCACATGGTCTGGCATTTATTTGAAAAATGAGGATATATCCTGGATGGTCTCTCAAGCATTAGAGACCATCTGTTAATGAATTTGTAGTAGAGTTCAAAATTATTTAAGCAGTGTAATGTATTCTTCATTTTTTGAGAGTTGCTTACTTCTAAACTTCTTGGTTAAAGGTCTTGTTAGATTGTATGCAACTTGGTACTTTAAAAAAACAATACATTTGCCATATGTTTAGCAATTTTATATCTTATATGTTTAAGTACATTTTAAGTTTATTGTAAATAAGATATTGGCTTCAATTTTACTTTTTTTCTGATAATATTTAAAATATAACTCATAGTTAAATAGTTATTTTAATAAACCTTTTACTGTTGAATTTAGTTTTACTAGAGGCATACCTACATTACTTGATACCCTGAGTAGAATTGCATGTTGGCATTCCTGAAATTGTCATCTTTTTGTTTTATACTTTGAACCTCACCAACCACCTTATGTGTGTATTTCCTAACACACTTGTGGTTTTCCTAATGCCCCCTTGGACTCCTATATTTCAAGTACTTACAGGCAGAGAATCTTGAACCTTAATAAAAGTATTTGCACAACACCAAATCCAGCAAGAATGCCAAGGCATGAAAAGACACACACATACACACACTCACACTTACACACTCTCTCACTCATATACACACACACAATTTTCATTTTATTGTTTTATTATTTATTATTATTTTATTATTTTATTGTACAAAGTCCAAAGTATTTTATGTTTTGTTAAATTCTGATGACAAACATTACATGATTCTAGATTTAATATATTTGGATAAGCTTTTAAAAAAATTTTTTTAAAATATTAAAATAAAACAATATATTATATAAATATACAAAAGGTAGAAACTATCAAAATATTAAAATATATTTCACAATATTAAATCATTTGAAAAGTCTATACAAAAATATTACATTGTTTGAAAAGCTTAAACAGCTTATCAAAAAATATAAAATCAAGGCCATATTTAGACCCCCATTTATGAGAGTGGGATGTTTTCTGGTTTGGGGTTAATGGACAATGACATCTCTTACTATTCTGATGAGAAGGTTTTTTATTTTATGGAAGTTTCTTGATAATAATAGAGGCACACCTGCTGTAAACATTTCATAAATCTGTAGTTGTAGCCATTGGGCTCCAGGGTTTAATTTTGATTTCAGTCTTTTGATCACATCCATGACTTCTTCCAAATGTTGTTTGTTTGGAGTTAACACTTGGGAGTGCTATATTTTCAAGCTATGTTTTTAAGGTTATTGCTCTGACTTTTGATTTGGTCTTTTTATTTCTTAATGGCATAATTTGCTTTTTTTTTCTTTGATACTGGGGTTTATTGCTCATGTAATAATATTTTGCTGCTTGTTTCATAAAATATTATATTGACTTTTTTTGTCTTTATATCACCTTGAATTTTGTGACATTTTATTAGAAAATGTTCTTCAATACTGTTTTGGTTTCTCTCTGTTTTGGTGGATGGGGATTCCTGATAAATGTTCCTTTTATCAATTGTAGAAGTCTCCTTTATGAAACATCTCCTGGTGACACTTGTTAAATACATTTATAGGTTACTTTCCATAGCTCTTCCATCAATTTCTTTTTATTATGAAATTTCTAATTTCTGCTCACATTTTTATTATATTTTTGTCACCGCTGAGCATGGCATCGTACAGTTTTTATAACTTATTCATGCTTTTTGAATATAATTGGTTTCCATGAAAATCTGTCTTATTTTAGTTATTTATGCCGACATTTTGCTGATGGACACTAATGGAATATGTCCTTCATTAAAGGCATACCAAACCTAGAAAAGACTAGTCAGTGCTTTTTGTTACTAGATGCAAAATATTTCAGACGTTGTATAGTTTATAAGTAGAAACACTCTAAAATGCAGTGTGCAAACTCCAGGAGCTGGCTAGTGGCTAATGGCTATAGTACTATGTATGGACAATCACAGTGGAATAAAATTTGTGGAATAAAATAGGTAAAATTGGATATATGCTGTGCCTTTATGTGCTCGATATGTGTGGTATGCCTTTAAATGCAATAAGGAATCCTGGATAAAAAAAGATAGATAAAAAGGGGAAATTAATAAAATGAGGTAGAAGAAAAAAGGAGGAAAGAGATAAATAAATATAAAGAGAAAAATTGAACGAAATAAAAAAAAAGATGTAAATGTCAATGAGATAAAAAAGGGAAAAAAAAGAATAATAATAAAATGATAAAATAATAATAATAAAATGAAATATGATAAGAAAAATGAATTAAACTCCTGGATCGGTATGCAGCCAATATGTGCAGAACAGGTGTCTCAATCCCCAATAGTGTAGTGTGGGGTAGATAATGCCTGTTCCAAATAATATACTTTGTAGTATCAAAGATAAAAGTATCAAAATGTTAAGCAATACAGTACATGGAACTGTTAGCTTTGGCGATATAAACAATGTATCGCTATAGACTGATGCAGGAAAAACTGGATATATTTATCAAAAAATGCCAGTTTATTTAATGATTTAAAAGATATATTTATAAAAATGGTTAAAAATACAGGTCAGATATAGTTCATAAGTGCATTACCAGACTTGTGTGAGTAAAATGATAGCAAGGACCTTCGAATTATTTGAAGATGGATGTGATTGAGAGAACAGATGATCTGTATACCGGCTGCCAGTGAGGACGGCGTGGGTCTGAGTGCACGTCCCGAACAGAAGCCTCACTTCGGGAAACGTGCAGGACAGACAATTCCGGTTGCAGTTGCTGCCAAAGGTCCTGCGTGGAAGAATGAACTGCTGCTGGTGAACGCGGTCTGCTTCTGTATTCTGCCATGTATAGTAAAGCTTATGTTTTTAGTATATGTTTGAAGACTTTTATAGTTTTTAGTATAGTTTTTAGTATATATTTGAAGACTTTTGTTTCATTAAGCATCTTCTACTTGGCTAATGATTTATATTGTTTTTATCTATAATCATATTAACATTTAAGCCAATATGTGTTCCTTATTATATTATTATTTTTAGTCTTTGGATTAGATTTAATACTTTTATTAAATACTTTTACTTGCTTCGTTCCAAGTGAATGATAATCTTAAGTACTATTTGCCCTCTGGCAGCACTGGCAAGGGTTCATTATGTGAAGGGTTTCCAGCAGTTCCTAACCAGCCACCACATTAAAAAAAAAATTAAAGGGACTCTCCAGTGCCAGGAAAACATATCCGTTTTCCTGGCACTGCAGGTTCTTAGAGTGGCCCTCTCCCTTCCACCCCCATCCCATGTTGCTGAAGGGGTTGAAACACCTCCTTAGTGACTTACCTGAATCCAGCGCCGATGTCCCTTGGCACTGTGTCAGGCTCTGCCCACGCTCCTCCCCTGCCAACGTCAGCTGTCCGGGGAGACCTAATACGCATGCACGGCAATGGCCGCGCTCACGCATTAGACCTCCCCATAGGAAAGCATTATTCAATGCTTTCCTATGGGGATTTCGGCAACGCTGGAGGTCCTTATGCATAGTGTGAGGATGTCCAGCATACTTTTCGTGTTTTTAAGAATCTGGTTTAAGCGCCTCTAGTGGCTGTCTGATCCACTGAAGGAGGACGCGCCTCTAGTGGATGTCTAATCCACTAAAGGAGGACTTAACCCTGCAAAGTAATTATTGCAGTTTATAAAACCTACAATAATTGCACTTGCAGGTTAAGGGTGACGGGAATTGGCACCCAGACCACTCCAATGGGCAGAAATCCCTCTATGCCCCCATCTGCTTCATGAGCATATCTACTAAATTTTGAAAACTTGCAATTGGGCAGCTAAAAGGCTACCATGGTGGGTACCATGGTTGAGCCCCACAAAAAGTGGTTCAGCCCTCCCCTGGGGTGGCTAGTATGGCTCGGGATCTCCAATCCTCAAGCCACAATCCCATTAAAATAACTTAGCCATACCTAATAATAGTGAGGGGGGCAATAAAAATGAATCCCTGTGAAAAATAAAATATATGTAACATTTACATTTCTTGTAAATCTTATTATTTTCATTCCTTAAAAGTGCAAATAAAATTGCATAATCCCATGACACAAGTTTTTTAAAACATTTTTAATTAGCTTGCAAAAAAAAAAAACAGATGAAAAAATAAAAATTGTGATGTTACAAAAATAAATTCTTCTTTGCCACATAAGGGCATTGTGCTGAATGAGGCTTAAAAGTAGGAATAAAGAATTTAAAATTAACTGAAAAAAATCAGTTTTCAGAAATAATTTACATTTCACTGTAACTTTGCAAAAAGTACCAATATGAAATGCAATCCATTTTGATTGATTCTGATTTTTACTCCGTTATATAGAGTGAAGAAATAAGGACAAACTTTTAGAAATCAAAGTAGTAAGGATAGATGTCTCACAGTAAATTATCCCGGCACTCAAAATCACTCTTGGCAAAATGCGTCAGAAAAAATATTTTGCCCCAATGTTTAAAACAACATAACAAAGAAAAAGTTACCTGCCCTCTGTATTAAACCCAAATGAATAGTTATAAGTATACTAGATGCTAAGTTTTAGTATCACTGTAATGGCCATAATATGTAATCTCATCTGCCAACATCAGAGAAAACCGTTCATCTGGCTGTTTTTATCTCAAAGGCAAAAATCTCAAATTAGACAGATGTGAGTTTATAAAACCATACAAGCTAATGAAGACAGCTGGCTGGGTTATCCCTGCACACAAATTCCCCATCACCCATGGTGGCTGCATTGGAAACCATATACTTTCCAATTTCTAACTAAATAATTTTGCTCATTTATCATAACTTGCAAATAAACCATGCCTTAGACTTATTGTATGGAAGTCGAGAAATCCAACATGCTACAACTCAAGTAATCTCTGCAGGTCATTTAAACCCACGAACACACTTCTAAAGATATAGGTTAATATTAATTCCATCTAACCGCTAGCTGCGCCTCACCTCTCCATCACACGAAATGAAAAGCACACAAAGAACTGTAATTTATATCATTAAGCACAGCCTTAAAATATCAGTTTCCGATCACAGAGTTTGAATTCACACATAATTCACTATAATGCTATATATTGAGCAATGTCATTCTTTTTTGTTTGTCTATAATTTGCAATCCACAGTGAAGGAAATAACGAGAAAAGAGCCTTTGAAAGACCAGACACTACTGTACCGTGTTCTCTTCCATGTGATACGGTATTGTTTACTTGACATTCTCAGCGTAGATATGTGTTACTTTGTGTTTGCCTTCAGTTCAGACCAATTTCTGATAATATTCTCTGTAAAATTACCTTTTTCCTTTTTGGGAAGGGATCCTGAGGTCCATTGCTGACTGTTGCTCACATATTTAACTTTGGAAACCTTCCTGGATTATTTTTTTGATTTTGGGATCAAGTTGATTTGCGGATGCAATTCTTGGGAGTGCAGCCCCTGGCGGAATGGGTGTTTAAATTAGAGGAGTTGGTACAGAAAGAATTGTGGCCAGATGATTCTTACCGGGCCTTAAGGTGCTATGCAGTCCAGCAGTACCCATTTCTAGCAGATGATGACCCTCCAGAGGATGAGGACTATGATGGCCATGGCCTATTGTGGAGGCCTTTGAGGATAAAATTGAATTGGGAAGTCCTGAGATGTCCCGGGTTTATGACATTAGGGAAAATAGGAAACACCTACTGGATCTCTCAGAAGCAACTGACCTGGAACCTGATTTGACCCACCTGGGCACCATGGAGTGGGAGCTTGAACTGGATTACAAGCAATTTCTTTGAATCTGCACAGCAGCAGGTACCAGAGACTGGGGATTTAATAGACCTTACATCTGATTATGTTGGTCAGGTAGATGTGGAAGGAACTGTATTCTCCACACCTGAATCACGGGGATACTGGGCAGCCATCCCAGATCTCCCACCTCCTGGCATGGAAACTCAGGGAGCAGGGGTAGAGGTTGTAGGTCTCCCCCTTCAGCAGAAAATTGAGTAACTGGGAATAGAGGTAGTTGATCTCCCTCAGCAGCTGAAGTTTGTAAGTTTTGTTACAGGGAGAGGAGGCAGTTGGTCTTTTTCCCCAGCAGCAAAGTGTAACCCCAGCAGAAGAGCTGGCATCAGGACAGAGGACCACTGGCCTCTCTCCCCAACTTGAAGTACTGGCATTGAGTCAGAGCACTGCTGGCTTCTGTGGCCAACTTGCAATGACGCTGGAGCTGAAGAGCAGGGAGACCAACCTTCTAGTGAAGGTGGAGTTCCAGGAGTGCGCAACTCCCCCAGCTGAAGCCCTAGCATCGGGGCAGAGCTCCACTTGCCTCTGCCCAAATCCACTGGTAATCCTTGAGCCTGAGGCATCAAACACTCCTGGTCCAACGGAAAAGCAGATCCCAGGGCAAAGCACGGCTAACCTCAGCCGTTCTCCACAAGCACTGGGGGATCTCTATCCAATACAGATGGATGGGACTCTGGTCTCTACCTGTAGTCCCCAGGAATGCTGGATATGAGCTCCGATCCCTAACCCCATGTCAGAGGGGGCCCAGCCACCCTGACTTCCCTCCAGTACTGAGAGAGATCCACAGAGACAGGACAGTGGGTACGCATCACCAGGTATATGATTTAGTAGATGCAGAGGTTGGCTGGGTGAGTGCTGCTCTTCCGTGGGCAATTTCTTTGGGGTACCAATTCGGTGATGGCCTTGATGACCTGGATGTAGTCACTAACTTCAAAGTCAACTCGTCTGGGGTCTCCTGTATTAGTTTCCATCCAAAGGGGGAGAAATATGCTGGAAACTATCCTGAGCTGGAGATACAGGGTTCCAAAATTATGGGGGTCACGATGGCCCCCTAAGAGTGGAGTCATATGGGGATAGGTTTGAGTTTGGGAAGGGGCCCATGGCAGATTCACTGGGAACTCCCTTTCTCCACTTCCAAGCACCCTCTTATGCCTAAGTCACCCTGTGCTTATTAGAAGCCAAGTTATTAGAGGCACAGGGTGACTGAGAATCCCAGTCTGGCCTGCCCAAACCAGACTTCCACAGACTGATCGACTATGAGGGCTCCATGTGCCCGACTGGGGCAAACTTACAAACTATGTGGAACTTTGTTGAGAAGGCTGCTGGGATGGATGGACTTTTTGGGACTTATTACCCGACTAAATCAGGCACAGACCAATTGGAGGTATGGTACCTGGTTAGTCTACCTTTGGGGGGGAAGATATGTGACGGTAGTCACCGTCACTGGGGATGGAAGACAGACACTATGGGTGGGCTCACAAATTCCTTTTGTGTTTTGTAACACTGTGCCTATTATTTGTGCAGGATATGTTGAATGTATTGCTGGTCTGTGCTATTGTTTCCCCAGCAGGGCGTTGTCCCAGGGACACTGCCAGACCAGTTTAAACTGGCTGTCCTGTCCCTCCTCAATCTCCCATAAGTCCTTGCTATTGTCTGACCCCACCCTTCTATGTACAGTAGTGCTCTTATCAACCTATTGTATGTAAATGAGGCTTAAACTATGTGTGCGGTATTCATTAAAGTTGCTGTTTAAAGGAACACTATAGTCACCTGAACAACTTCAGCTTAATGAGGTTATTCAGGTGAGAACTATAGCTCCCTGCAGCCTCTCTCATGTAAACACTGTATTTTCTGAGAAAATACAGTGTTAACATTGAAAGCTAGGAACAACTCCAGTTGCAGTCTCTCAGAATGAACCAGAGGGACTTCGGAGTTGATGGAGGCATAATATGCCTCCATCCACTCAGATCTGCTGTCAGCAGAGCACAGGACAGCACTGTGCACAGCATTCTGTGATTCAGTATCTCCTCCCTCTGCATGCAGACACTGAACTTTCATCATAGAGATTCATTGATTCAATTCATCTCTATGAGGATATATTTATTGGCCAGGGCTGTGTTTGAATCATGCTGGCTTTGCCCCCGATCTGCCTCTTTGTCAGTCTCAACCAATCCTATGGGGAAGCACTGTGATTGGATAAGGCTACCACATGTCAGCAGACTGCTTGTTTTCCTGGGTCTAACAGCATGCAGATTTACAGCTTCAGGCTTGAATACAGTAAGATTTTTACTATATTTATGGAGGCAAGAGGGGCACAGGGGGGCTAGATGGTGGTGTTAACACTATAGGGTCAGGAATACATGTTTGTGTTCCTGACCATATAGTGATCCTTTAACTTTTACCATGTGTCGTTTGGTATTTGGTCCAGGGGTGGAAAAGGCCCTAAGTGATCCCAGTCAAGCCTCGGCGTCTGGCTCTGAAGTGTTCCAGGGTCCCTGATAGCTACAAGAAAGCAAACTTGGCGGAGGTACTCAGTCGGAGTACTGGAGCTTTGTTACAGTTACATTGGCTAACATTTTCGGGATCTGACTCAGATATTCCAATATTTGTGGTATATGATTATGGGAGCACACACCCTTTACTCTTGGGCTTTACTTGACATCCCACAGAATATATTTTTGCATGTTCTTTTTTCCCCCCCCCTATCAGTGTTTTGGCTTTTGAAGCTTTGTATTGCCTTGTTATTTATTGTTTTAGATTATTGTTTATGTAATTAAATGTGTATGTGAAAATAACCACCCTTTTACTGTTCTAAGTATTCTATGCAACTTACTTAAGTTCATTTCTTCCCGGAGACCAGAATTTGACTCCTTAAAAAGATGTCTAGAGTTTTGAATACTGGGTGAGATTTCCCACAGGGAAAGGTGGTCATCTTGCTTAGATCTTTTCACCAAATCTAGCTCCTCCGTTTGATCCTTGTACATCACCTTTAGACATAGCGAATACAATCAAAGAGTCCAGATATTAATAGTATGGAGAAATTAGGAATACTAAAATGTGAATTGTCAGGAATTCAACATGAGTTTTACATTTTAGGGCAGAATAGCTGAATGGTAAACATAGCAACTTGAAGACCTTTCCAATTTGGCTAATATAGCCTAATATTTGAGATACAATTTAAATAGAGTTTGAATATCCACCAATTCACTCTTTAGTGGATAACCTTTTCAGATATCACATATCAATTATCATGTGATTCTAGGATTAATATTAACAGGTTACTATATTAATTATAATAATGTCAATTGACGCCTGCATTTATTGCTCTAACCTCATAACATGGAATTTACATGTGGCCAGGTCTTATACAGAACTAAATCTGGACATCTGTGTAGTGAAGTGAACTGCAGAGTCTTGCTGAGATGGTAATGAAGACAAAGACATCCTCACATTTGGATTCACATGCACCATCTTAATTAGGACACAAGCCAAGGATTAAATGGTCTCAAATAATTTACAGCAGGTATTGAAATTAAGCAAGCTAGTTGGGCCAGATGGTCCTTACATGCTGTCAGTTTCCATATTTCTGTATTTAATTTATACTGCATAGTTTCATTTTATCACATGGTCGAGATTACAGTGACCATACAGATGGAGTCAAAGTTTTGTCATTAGAACTTGGCTTCAGTTCTATCATAAGCCTGTGTCTGTTATAATGTGATGAGAGATTATGTCCTGATGGCCATTTCAATGCAGTTTCACTGAGTGGGGCTTTGCATTTAAAGGTTAGGAAAACAATTTCGGTGCAGGGAACCCATAGTCGTTGAACATGTGTTGCTATGGAATACCTCAGCGCTGATTTGAATGTTGATAAAAAGTGTTTTCCCCAGTAAATTCTATTGATGATTGATCATTTATACTTATTTTTTTAAGTTATACCATATTGCCTCCTCTTCTCTCAAACCAATTTAGCTCAAAAGTTCATATTTTGTTCTTTATGCAATATAATTGTTCTGTATTCTACTTCAGAGAGGCTGTGAGTGAGCTCTTTAATTTAATTTCATGTGACATAGTTACATTGCGGAAAAGGGACAAGCGTCCATCAAGTTCCACCTTTCTCACATCTGTTTTTGCTGTTGGTCCAAAAAAGGCAAAAAACCCCCCCCAGTCTCAAGCCTTTCATTTTACAGCCTGGGGGCTATTGACTGGAAAAGGTCAAAATGTTCTGGAATGCATTCAAAAGGTATTTGATTGTAATTATAGTTTGGCATTAAATAAGGTTTATTTACTATTCCTTTTGTTATTACTATGGGCATGTGCAAAGGACATATAACACTAAATCTAAAAGGGATATAAGACACTACATAATAAAATATAACCTAATGCATTTCATCAACATAAAGAGATAGCTGGCTAGGGTGTGCCCAGGATTCGGGTCTTATGAACTTTTTATTAATTGAAAAATGTTTGATGAATTTATTTCAGATTTTTTTAATATACATTTTTTTTTATAAAGTTTTTCTGATGAATTATTGATGAATTGTTATTGTTTTCTGATTTATGTATTTGATGCACAGAATATGAATTTAATTTGTACAGTAATAGTGTACATAATATGAATTCAGT
Organism: Pelobates cultripes; assembly: GCA_933207985.1. Lineage (NCBI taxonomy): Eukaryota > Metazoa > Chordata > Amphibia > Anura > Pelobatidae > Pelobates > Pelobates cultripes. The sequence goes on along the minus strand of OW240914.1, from coordinate 330,047,383 downwards.
TTTTTTCCGATTAATGAAATATTTGTTTATATAGATTAATTTTCATGTGAAATGATGCACTAATTGAGTACTTTTATTTTTTGTTTGCACTATCCATTAAATACCTTTTTTATTTTTTGAGCAAAAAAAAACAAACAAGGGATAGCTGGATACTGTAGAAGGCTCTCTGTAACATAAGGGCATGGTACCATCCAGTAGATTCAGGAACCAAAATGGTAAATAAAGGCTTTATTTGTAACAATATCTTTAAAACAATAAAAAAAAAAAATCACAATGCGTTTTACACGGATGATGTGGCCATGGACAGCATAACGCAGAGCCAAATTGTCCTATCTGTCTTTTACTTAGGTCTCTGAGTGTTTTGTCTGTGTTTGGATTTATTTGTTATATTTTGGAAGAAATTCAAAATAACTTTTTATGCATCTGGTCACTAGTTTTTTGTACATAATTTTTAAGCTTGTATTTTTTAAAGAAAACAATCCCTCAAAGCTGAACACCTGATAGTAGCTGCTGTTGCTCCAGATACAATATATGGTTGTAAATTGACTACTAACCTCTTTTCTCCAAGTCCTGTGCTAAGCAAGTTCTGATATCTGACACGTGTAGTTGTATAATTATTAGTAGTATTGTTTTTCCCCGAAATAAGACTGGGTCCTATATTAACTTTTCCCCTGAAAAACGCACTTGGATGTATTTTCTGGAGATGCCTTATTGGGAAAACAGTAGCAAGCATGTGCTAGAAAGCAGGTCTATGTTCGGGGGAAACTTCCCCGAACATTAGCTACTCGCGAATTGAATCCTGCAAATCTATGTTCGGGGAATTAGCGAACAAGCATCCCCTGAAAATAAGGAAGGGCTTTTTTGGGGGGATGTCCTATTTTTGGGCAAAGACAATAGTAGCTGCAGACTTAGTAAGCATGCTAACAGGACAGACTTTAGGTATTTCCCAATACTAATCCAATAGGAATACAGACAACATCAGGACTGTGGAATTGAGGACTTGGTTGGCAACCACTAATTTAAGTTGTTTGATACACATCTTGGCTAGTTCCGCTGTGTACGTGGTATTTTTGCATTCATATTATGACTTGATACCACATAAACTTTCCCTGGATTATTTAATCTAGATTTGTCCCTAACATTTCCCCATGTAATCATTTTACTTAATTGTAAAAATTGCACAGGTCATCAAGATGATCACTCTAGCTGCATGATCAGGGAATATTCGGAAAATCATTGATGTAGTTATACCATTTATGTTGTTTCAGGTTAATGATGTTTTTATTAATTTCTTTCTTATCGCCACATAATTCATGTGCTCTGACATTCATTTGAACTTTGTAAATGAATGATGATTTCATGATGCATTGTATGAAGATATGATAAATATTTAAGCATTCTTAATTTGTTTATTTTGTTCACTGTGACTTTCTTTGCGAAATTAGAATACAGGCCATTTTCTTAATGTTCGAAAATATTTTGGTCACATTGAAATCAGGGACTGAATATTTTCTTAGCTTGATGCCACTTAGTATTTGTAGCGGTATATAATTATAATCCAGGGGAGTTGAGCCGCATCAATTATATACATGGTAAAGAATAAACTGCAGATACCTCCCCCTCCTAGGGATGATAAGCTTTGGAACGGACCAAAGCCAACCTCATTGATGATTTTACTGGAGGCATCACAGCTACTAAGAGGAGACTGTCCCAGGGCTGAATTACAGGTACTGCGATTTGTTTCACTTCACAGGAAAGGGACCAGTAATCTAAACGTTAATAGGAACACACTAAGATTAAAAAAAAAAAAAAAATGTTGCCTTTAAGAGAAAAGCAATTATAATGTATATCTTTATATCTACAGATAAATGTTAAAAGGGTACTCACGGTCGAATGCACTTTATACATGACTACTAGACTGTGATTTTTTTTAAATGATCTAATTGCTCAGATACTGCTGTTACTTGTTACATAAGAAAGATTTAGTTAAATTTAGTTTCAAGAGATATTTCAAACTTCTTTTACCAATTATTTTTTGGACCAAGATTTGTATTGTATAATATCACAGTAACCAGGAAAGGTATGTTTAGTTTGTCTTTATTTTCCAAAATTTCCAATTAAAATAAAACTGTCAGTGCAATGACAGGTAGATCGTCCCATTATATGTTTTGGGTTAAAGTTAAAGCTTATTCTAGAGCTGTGTGTAGTGGCTTAATTGGTATTAGCTGCTATTTATTGATTTTTCAGTCCCTGGTGTTTGCATGATATAAATGTACACCATTCTAATCTATAGCACATGAGAATGAAGTTCAATGTTTTTTCTCGTTGGGAAAATTTGACTTGAAAATCCTTTGACCGGAGTGTCTTGTAATAGATACTCACTTCATAGTTACCTTCTGCCAGACTACTATGATTCGAACCTGATCTGGGGTGGTAGAAGCCTAATGTGACACCTTGGATAGACTCCTTATTGTTTTTCATTAACTTTAAGGGACACCATAGTCACCAGGACAATTACAGCTTAATGTATTTGTTCTGGTGAATATAATCATTACATTCAGGCTTTTTTCAGTAAACAGTCTTTTCAGAGAAAATGCACTGTTTACATTACTGCCCAGGGATACCTCCACTGGCCACTCCTCAGATGGCTGCTAAAGGTGCTTTCTGAAGCTGTACTACACAGTCTGTAGCACTGCTATTCAGTGTCTCCACCCTCTCCATGTAGATATTGAACTTTCCTCATAGAGATACATCAATTCAATGCATTTCTATGAGGAGATGCTGATTGGTCAGGGTTGTGTTTGGCTTGTGCTGGTCCTGCCCTGATCTGCCTCCTTGACATTCTCAGTTAATCCAATGCTTTCCTATGGGAAAGCATTGTGATTGGTTAAGATCTGATGATGTCAGCCAAGGAGGCAAATCAGGGACAGAGCCAGCAGCAGCAGCAGACTGGTATAAAAGTAAGATTTTACTATATTTACAGGGGCAGAGAGGGCCAGGAGGGCTAGATGGTTTTTTTAACACTATAGGGTCGGGGATACGTGTTTGTGTTCCTGACTCTATAGTGTTCCTTCAACAAGCAGAAAATTCAGAATATGATATATTATCTTTGTGCTGTGTTTTATTAATTTGCAGAAGGTAAGAAACTGTAGAGGCCAGTGTGAATTAAAAAACAGATCTCAGCTTCTTTACTAGACCACCAGAGAAGATCCACTGCTCCCTCCCAGAAAAGCACAAGCACACTCTGTTTAGACCAGGGGTTAGGCAACATTTGGTCCTCCAGGTGTTCCCATAATTCCCTTACAACCATAATGCTGGCAAAGCATCAGGGCAGATGTAGTTCGCAACATCTGGAGTGTCAAATGTTGCCTACTCTTGGTCTAGACAAATTTCACTGAAAACGTACACTTTTAAACCAGTTTTGTGCTGTAATTTATTCAAATGTAGGGTATTTCTTTAAGCAAAACATTTAAACTTCTGTTCTGACACGAGAGCAATCAAACGCTTGAGGCAAAGCAAATAGAATTAAGTTTTTATTTTCCGATTATTAACTATTTACATTGATTTATAATCCCTGTCACATAGACAAGGATATCGAGGAGCATTGCTTGACAACCTGTAATTGCCTTGACACAATAATGGTAGTTACAGATTTTCAGACAGCATGTGCTTTGAGTGTGAATGATTTATTTACCCTCTTGCCAAGTAATCTTGGACTATTTTAATAGCATTCCTACGAAGAAAAAAAAAATTATACGTGCCTATGTGAACCAAGAAATCATAATCAATGCACAAGCACATAGACCTGTCAAGGACATCTCTGCTTTGCAATTATCGGAAGGTTCCTTGGGTTCAGTTTTTCCAAAATATTGTTCTTTTACCACTAAAAAAAAGAAAAAGCATGGAGAAATCTCAGCATATTTCTATGCAATTTACTAAATTCTTGAATAGGAAAATGTGACAAATCAACATATTAAATAATTTTAATGTAGGGATATTCTCTCAATGTACAGAAATGAAGATAAAAATGAAACTAGTAAATTTCAGTTTATCTCTCATGAAAGAAATTTTGGGGAAACATTTAGACAGGATACGTATAAGTTTGCTAACAAAATCCTACAGAAGTGCAGTTTAGTAGAAAATTGCCCAGTATAATCACTGTTCAAAAAGTTAATTAAGAGTACAAAAACAGCCAACCATAAGATTTAGAAAAAACAAAAGATATATATGGGAATGAAAAAGCTCCCTAATGCTTTTTGTGCATGGTTGGACTTTTTGAAAAAGGCTAACCCTTTAATCCTGATATACACAATAAATTAATAGTGAACATCAAACACCTGCACTGTATTGCAAACAGATCAAACCAGAAAGGGGGGTGGGTTACACAAATTAATCTATTTACACCAGGATTATAGTGCAACAAAAAAATGCATAAAGCAAAGAACTAAATAAGTATATCAAAAATACTCAAATTAAATTGACAGTCTTGGTAAGAGAAGGAATCTTAAAACAAAGCAATAAGAAGATTTCAAAATCCCATCTATACTATATACTGAAAACTTAGTACAAACAAATATAACATAAAAGCACTTTAAAAATAAAGCTGTATTCATAACACCATAGTGTCCCCCTCCGCCATGGCAATCAAAGAGGACAGGGACAATTGCCCCCTCACACTCACACACACAGCATCCCCCACCCCCCACACACAGCATCCCTCACACTCACACAGCACCCTCTCACAAACAACAACCCTCACACAAACACACTGTCTCCCTTTCCATCTCACACACAGCACTCTTCACACACACACACACAGCACCCCTCACACACACTGCACCCCTCACACACAGCACCTCTGACACACTGCACACACACAGCAACCCTGACACACACAGCACCCCTGACACACACACACACACAGCACACTTCAGACACAGCACCCCTCATAAACACATTGTACCCCTAAAAAATACACTGCACCCCTTACACTCAAACACATACACTGCACCCCTCACTGCAGTCTGGGCTTATTTAGCAGTGTGTGTACGTGTATTCAGCAGTCTGAGTGTATTTAGCAGTGTCTGTGTGTGTATTCACCAGTATGTGTGTGTGTGTGTATTCAGCAGTCTGTGTGTGTGTATTCCGCAGCCTGTGTGTATTCAGCAGTCTGGGTTTGTATTCAGCAGTCTGTGTGTGTTTGTGTGTGTATTCGGCAGATTTTATGTATGTATTCAGCAGTCTGTGTGTACTCAGCAGTCTCTCAGTGTGTGTTTCCAGCAGTCTGTGTGTGTGTACTCCGCAGTCAGTGTGTGCGTGTATTTGGCAGTCGGTGTCTGCATGTATTCAGCAGTCTGTGTGTATGTATGTATGTATTGCATTTGTTGAAGGTACCAATAAATATAAGCTTAATTTTATTGCTAATTTAAATTTTTATTCCTGTGAGTTGTAGGCTGGGCCCCAGTGCATTGCTTTGCCCGCGGGCCTATAATGCTATTAATATGGCACTGTTGTGGAGTCTGGGAGGTTAATCCATATGTTTTGCATTAAAAATATTGCTTCCAAAACAGTGCCTTCAAATTGTTGAGCATTGATTGCGATATGCTAAAATTGAATGATTTTATAATAGCAGAGTAGTATTATAGAGCTGTTTTTAATGACTCTCTCTCTCCAGCTTTTATCCCCATGAATGCACATGAGGAAAAATACAACTTTATTTCTAAATGAACCTGGGGTGCCTTTCTACATTCACCAGGGTAAGAAGGTGGCAGAGGGGTCACAGGTAGGCGAATGAAGAGAGAATCAGGATGGGTATTAGGAGTAAAAAATATGGAATATTATGCCATGTCCACATCTTACACATGCATTAAACCTCCTTACTGTAATTTTCCTAACAACAGTTTTCCCACTCTTAACCTTCCTATACAAACCCTAATTTTCAGATCATCAAAATAGACTGTTATGTATTGAATTTTCCAGGCCTTTTTTTCTCATTTAGCCCTTTGTGACATTGGATGAAAAAAAGGAGACAATGGGATATTGTTCAAATAGAGACTGTGCTATGAATCTAAGGCAGTTGAGAGGTATAGGATGTTCAGTATTGCGGATAAAACAATCTGCAGTGTTTTATAGATTTTGAACCTGAGGACACTTTTTTTTTATGGGCAAAGGAAGCTTTTCTTTCAATTCTAGGAATAAATTGCTTACCAAATTGTGTTTCTACTTTTATCTATTCAGTGTGTGCACAGAGTAAGCTTTTAAAGCCATAATTCTATAAAAATGGCAAATTTGTTCATTAGCTGTGAGTCAGCTGTAGTAAAGTTATTTGTCTTAACAATTGTCTGGGCTTATGTTTTGTAGGCAGCAAAATAAAATACAATTAGAAAAATAATAAAATCTTTCATTTCACGTACAGTATTACTGTAAACACAAGCATTAAGAAAACATGCTGAATGATCGTTCATGGCTGTATAAGGTGACAGAGGTCTCATTGCTTTGTAGCTCTGCATACACATTCGTCTTCTCTCAAATCCTGTAAAAAAAGAAAAATCTAATCGAGATACAAGCTTTTACTCTTGAAAAAAAAAAAAATAATCTGTGTTAACAAACACACTTTTCTATAATATTTGTATAACAAGTAAAAAAAAAAACCCCTAAAGTATTTTATCTAATTAGCTGTGTGCATGCTTACCATTTCACTTCCACTGCTGGAGTTGACTAGAACCAAGTGGTCCACAAGTCCTACGATCTCCATATCATGCCCCCAAACCTCCCCACCCCTACTAGACAAAGCAAAGAGGTGCCCTGACCCCTAGGCATAAGTGAATAAACACTTCACTCCATACCATGCCCTACGAAACATATACAAATAATGTCACTCTTATCTTCTTACATCTAGGTATGCATAAGAAGCACTAGACCTTCCCAGGCAGTCTCCTCCCGCACAATGATGTTCTGGCTTTTGAGCCAGCCACATGGAGTGAATCACTCAGACTTCCTTATTGCCAGTTAACGCCCCCCAACCATGCAGCTAATTGTAAATGTGGTATGTTGGATTTATTCATTTAGGACCTGGGCTTCTTCTTGGCTTGTGACCCTAGTCGACAATGTACTCTTTACCATCTACCCCATGGCACAGTGACTGGAAGAAAGGGCATTGACTGCCCCCTACTGCATTTTGATTACTGTAAATGTCTTCCTGTGTAGGGTGAAGGAGAAAGGTTGGTTCCGTAATGAATTATCTTCTGGTTATTTTGAGTTCTTGGGACTCAGTCATTGTTGATTTTTTTTCAGGCAGTTTCAGTAGAGACACATTATAGGCTTTTATTATCTGTCATAGGCTAAATGCTGCTATTTGTTTGTTACAGCTAAATAAAATGTTATTTTGATTTAAATACCTTTTATTATAATTTCTTACTACATTTTTTCATATTTGCTAATTTATTCATCATTAAAAGGGACAGGTGAAGTTGTGTGAATTGATTTTGAAGGTTTTTTTTTTTATCACCACCATATTGTTAAATTGAAGTGAGATAGCTTAGCATGGTAGAGAGAGAGCAAGATGGAACGGAAGAATAAAAAGACATTGAGAATGTGTAAGGAATGTAAATATAATTGTTATACTGATGTCTTAATGCGTGGTGCTTACATGAAATAAAACTTAGTGCAGATATTAAAAACAGAAAACATTATTCAAGAATAATGTAGCAGCGCATAAGCAAACACTAATGCTATATCAGCACGGAAAACATTCATGCTTTACACATTGAGGATATAGTCCAAAACCCTTAATACGACTGAGAAAAAAATAGACTATTTAGCAGAGCCTCATATCAGGCTGTCCCTTTATTTGTTGCCCACAACTAAAAGGTAATGATTAAATTTAAAACAAGGTTCCACAATACACAGGAGAATGATATAACTTTCACAGACAGAGCTATTGTTGAGTCGCGCAAGCTATATTTAATATGTTAATGCGTTATTTAATCTATTCTTTCAGAGTATAGAGTTAGTCATATGTATGCAGAATGTGTCATATGTGTTAACGTAAATATTATGCTTGCCAAGTTGGAAGATATGCTAATTAAAACTTAAGGTGGTAAGAGGGAGTCTGGAGTTTGAATGAATTTAAAATATTGAATGCTGGATTGATAATTTGCATGGTCCTTCAGTGAGGGCTATTAGAACTCATTCTACCCCCCCCCCCCCTTTTATTTTATTGGTGATTAATTAGTGTGTTAAACCTCTTTTATACAAATGTTATTTATTCAACATATTCAAGTTAACAAATATATTTTTACTGTTTTTTAAATGAAGGTAGTGAATTCATTTGAATGAAAATTGTCCGATGCACTTTAGGGGAAAAATAAAAAGCCAATAACAGTGCAGGTGTGTGACATTAAGTCAGTAATGCGACCTCAGCACATTTGAAGTAGTTATGGTGCCTGCAATGTGTATGTGCAGTGTTCCAGTAAATTCACCTCTGATTCATGTTTTAGGTGTAACCTACCTTCTGCTTACTTGTCTGTGGTCACATCTCCATATTCTAATTTTCTAGCAAAACTTTTTCGTAATCCATTCCATATTGCCACATCTGCCATTCACACCGGAATATGCAGTTTTTAGCATCTTACCATTATCCTTTCACTCTAATGAAATATTGTTTGAGAATCCTAGCGGCAGCTCCAGTCTCGGCTTTATTTAGCCCTCTACCCAAGCCGGTGCAAGAATTTTTGCCGCCCTAGGCAAACAAAAATTTGCTTCCTCCCCCATCACAAGGCCCCACCCATATGATCTGCCATAGGAGCCAACACCAGTGCTGCACACAGTGTCTTTTCTTTTAATGTGTTTACATTAAAAAGCCTGCAACGACAGGCTATAGACACCAGAACCACTACATCAAGCTGTAGATGGTTCTAGTGACTATAGTGGCCCTTTAATGTGAGGTAAATTAGGGATTAGTGTTATGTATTATTGTAGAGGATGTAATGTGTGTGTTCTTACGGAATGTAATGTATGGGATAACAGTTTGTGTAAGGGATGTAGTGGGTGTGTATAGGGGATGCAGTGTGTGTTTGTGTGTAAAGAATGCATTATGTGTTTCTGGGTGTGTGTGTGTGAATCTGTGTTTGTATGTGTAAGGGATGCAAGGTGTGTTTCTGTGTATGTAATGTAATGCAGTGTGTGCCTGTAAGGGGTGCATTTAGTGTGTGTAAGAGATGCATTAAGAGAAGCAATGTGTGTGTGTAAGGGATGCATTATCCCTTACCAGCCCTTCTGTGCTTCTCTTTCACCCCTTCCTCAGCCTTTCTTTGTGTCTTATACTCCCCCCTCTCTTAATGATCTCTTTCACTTCCCAAATCCCTTAGTGGTCTCAACTCCACTTCTCCCTCTGTCCCTTAGAGTTTTCCCATCCTGTCCCTTAGAACTCCCCCCTCTATTCCTGTCCCTTAGTGTTCTCCCCTTCCCTCCTATCCCTTAGTGCTCTCCGATCACTTAGTGATCTCCCCTCCCCACCTGCCCCTTAGTGATCTCCCCTCCCCACCTGTCCCTTAGTGCTCTTCCCTTCCCTCCTATCGCTTAGTGCTCTCCCATCCCTTAGTGCTCTCCCCTGCCCCCCTTCCCATAGTGCTCTCCTTCCCCCCTGTCCCTGAGAATTCTCCCCCCTCCCTCATCTTTCCCATAGTGGTCTCTCTCCCCCATATTTTCCTTAGTGGTCTCCCCCTACCCCTTAGTGGTCTCTCCTCCTGCTGCCCCTAGTGTCCCTTAGTGGTCTCTACTCCCCCTGCCCCTAGTGTCCCTTAGTGGTCTCTACTCCCCCTTCCCCTAGTGTCCCTTAGTGGGGTCTCCTCCCCCACCCCCCAGTGTCCCTTAGTGGTCTCCCCCCCCCAGTGTTCCTCAGTGGTCTCTCCCCCCAGTGTCCCTTAGCGGTCTGTCCTCACGCCCCCCCCAGTGTCCCTTAGCGGTCTGTCCTCCCCCCCATGTCCCTTAGCAGTCTCTCTCCCCCCCCAGTGTCCCTTAGTGGTCTTTCCTCCTCTCCCTCCCCCCAGTGTCCTTTAGTGGGCTCTCCTCCTCTCCCTCCCTTCAGTGTCCCTTAGTGCCATCTCCCACCCCTTCCCTGTTGTGCCTCACACTTCTGTGTCGCGTGGCCAGACGGCGAGCTTCTGTTTCGTATACCCAGCTGTACTGATAGGACGTGCTCACTGAGAGAGCACTTCCTTTTAGTACGGCCGGGTACAGGAAGCTCCTGTACCTCGGTCCGCGCCGCCCGGCCACGGTACACAGTCACTGGCGCTGTGCGCTTCCCTCCTGCTGGGTTACTCGAAACTTGTCTATAGGACGCGCCGGCCCTGCCTCTACCCCTTCCCTATCGTTATTTAAAGACAAACATATCTTTGACTCATATAATATACCACATTTAGAGAAATTAGAACAAAATGCCCTATGCCTTCTTATGAGGTTAAAACATACACTTTAATTTGATAGATAAAACATAACATTTAATCAAAATTCCATTAAAAACAAATACAAAAATATATAAGAAATATAAGAAAATAGAGAAAAGAAAGAAGAAACTAGAGATATACACTCTAATTCATAGGTATCTGGAACCAGATAATAGGATATGTGTATGCAGTTTGGCCAGATTTACATAAGCATACTCCTAGTATTTGGTATCCTTTCAGCACTTATAGACAAATTAATAGTGAAACCTCTTAAGAGTAACAGAGTAAATGCAGCGATACCTTGAGAATCAGATTGAGTGAAGTGTATCAACATATCAGCTGAGGTTTGTAATTTACGGCACGGTTTACTGTACTCTCAATAATTAATAAAGCTTTATGCGTGTGCAGAGGTTATATCTCTGGAAGTGATAGCTAAGTAATACCTATATTCAATCAGTAACCTAACAGATATTTAGACTGACCGTTTGCTGAATGGGAGCACAGAGCCGTTTTCATGGACTATAATAAGATAGAGCTAGTTAGTTTACCTCGAAGATTAGGTGTCCATGAAGGCACAGTATAGACTGGTGCTACTTAAAGGATCACTATAGAATCAGGAACACAAACATGTATTCCTGACCTTATAGTGTTAAAACCACCATCTAGCCCCCCTGGGCCCCTCATGCCTCCATAAATATAGTACAAATCTTACTGTATTCAAGCCTGAAGCTGCTGGCTCTGCCCTGTTTGCCTCAGAAAAAACAAGCAGTCTGCTGACATCAGAAGTCGTAGCCTTATCCAATCACAGGGCTTCTCCATAGAATTGGCTGAGACTGACAAGGAGGCAGATCAGGGGCAGAGCCAGCATTATTCAAACATAGCTCTGGCCAATCAGCATCTCCTCATAGAGATGAATTGAATCAATTAATCTCTATGAGGAAAGTTCAGTGTCTGCATGCAGAGGGAGCAGATACTAAATGTTTGGATGCATTTTAGGCAGCTCTGACCCTGGAAGGATCTCTAACAGCCTTCTGAGGAGTGGCCAGTGAAGTTATCACTGGGCTGTAATGTAAACACTGCATTTTCTCTGAAAAGACAGTGTTTACAGCAAAAAGCCTGAAGGTAATGATTCTACTCACCAGAACAAATTCAACAATCTGTAGTTGTTCTGGTGACTATAGTATCCTTTTAAGCTCCAAAAAGCTTTTATATTAGCATTTTTCAACCTCTATTTCTCAACCAGATTGCAATTTATTTTTGGGTACGTAAGAAAGACACTTTAGTAGGAAGCATAATATCTTCCCTTTTGGGGGTAGTCCCACTAGTTACAAACCTCAGCTAATATGTTGATACACTTCACTCAATCTGATTCTCAAGGTATCACTGCATTTACTATGTTACTATTAAGAGGTTTCACTATTAATTTGGCTATAAGTGTTGAAAGGATACCAAATACTAGGAGTATGCTTATGTAAAAGTGGCCAAACTGCATACACATATCCTATTATCTGGTTCCAGATACCTATGAATTGGAGTGTATATTGTAAAGATCCCTAGTTTCTTCCTTCTTTCTTTTCTCTATTTTCTTATTATTTTTTCATTTTTTGATTATATATTTTTGTATACGTTTTTAATCGAATTTTGATGAAATGTTATCTTTTATCAATCAAATGAAAGTGTATGTTTCAACCTTATAAGAAACCTGATTGGATAGGGCATTTTGTTCTCATTTCTCTAAATTTATTAAACTAAGGGTTAACCCCTCATTGTCCTTCCTACAGATAAAAAAAAGCTGTTCCGTATAATATACCAGATTTATGTTAAAAATCTCAATATTGAGCACGTCTTTGTATATTGTGAGTCTGATTCTCTACACATTTGTGATCATCATTCTTAATTAAAAGCAACAATCCAAATAATAAATATCTGTATCTGAAAGATAGTGTTGATCATTTTATTCCTTTATTTTTATATATAACTGGTTTAGGTGGATTTGGGGTCTGCGCACTGCGCACAAGTAGGTGCTCCCTTTATTGCCTTTTATTGGCCAGATGATGTTACGATTATGTTAGACATTTTCCACCTGTTTACAGTTTTTACAAAGAAGTGAACAGTATCATTAGCAATAAAAGACCAGCTTAATTACTAACTTTCAGACGGATTTTAATTGCCGAGGAAGACATACAGCTCTTAAAGTAGTCGCGATACGAACAGCGTTGAGCAGTTCAGAGCACCCCCGAGGACTAGAGCCGAAAACCATTACCTACAAGCTCCAAAGGACAACATCCAGATTCTTATATTTCTTCTTGAGGACTGGTGAACTATGTGTTTGATTGGCATCCTGAGGCACCATCGGCTGATATTTACAATATGGGGACTAAGCCCTCTGGTGGCTGAAAATCTCTCGTTGTGCCACAAATTTTGTGAGTGTATCTCTATTGTTTTTATCTTTAATTTTTGTTAACATTAAATACTTCACCGTGTATATTTTCTCTTATGTTTCCATTCCATGCCATATTCTTCCGTCTGAATGGTAACTATATTTACACATTTGTGATAGTGGCGCCCTCTCTGGTATATGTTTCTTAACTATACTAGGTCTGTCTTTTGCTATTTCAGGATTTGGGAGTGAGTCCTATTTTGAGTGGCCAGCCTGCACTAGCTAGTTGCACTTTTTCCACCACTTACCGTTCCTGTTTTATAATTACTAACTTTGCCAAGTGTTGAAAGCTACCTGTTATATTGTTGAATAGTTTGTGGAGCTTGTGCCGAACGTTGACTTATGACATGCTCAAGGCATTCAAAGAACATTTGCTGATTAAGATATTTTGAAATGGAGCAAGTTAAATTCTACTTGCATTCTTTTTGTAATAGAAATAATGCGCTATGAGTTATGGTTTTTAATATTATACATTTTATTTTACCCATAATGCTATCTCCATATACATACCAAGTCTCTACTGGATATTTGGGATTATAATTGGTTAGCTACCAATTGGTTTTTAAAATAAATTGTTTGAATGATGCAACCAGAGAAAATGGAGAAAACAAAAATGATAATAAATATTTATGAAAAATATGATTTTATGCAGCTGGAATAAACTATGTTACACGTATTTAAAATAAAAGTATTGATTGGTCTATCAAGGCTCATTTGATACAGGTTCACCTTTTAGGTTTTAAAAGGATAACAATGTGATCTAACATACCAGTAAGTAGTGAAAGCTGAAGGGATGCAGTTATCTCCTTGTATGGCATGATGCCATATTCTGACAGTGATAAAAGTTAGCATCATGCTTAAGTGTGTTTCATGCTTCCAATAGATAAAATGATTTGCTTTGCCAACATCAATAATACAGCAATCTCATTACCTACCCACATAATCTGGCAAAAGATTCTGATCACCATAGTAACCTATCTTACTGTCAGGACGTAATACTTGCATGATAAAATCTTAACTCATTCACTTTAGTAAAACATTACAATGTACAATTAAATTTCAAACAAGAAAGGTTGTAGTAGAATTTATACCTGCACTCTGTACATCTAAAGTGTATAAAATGCATCTACGATTTCTATCTGCCAAGAATGTACATACACTCATTAGGTAAATAATTTCAAGTATACTAAACACAGTTATCAATAAAGCTCAAGTGCTAAACACATGAGTGTAATTTTATATCGATAATGTTTGATTTTTAAAAAATTGGTATTCACTGACCTAAGAATAAAATTAAACAACAATAAAAATAAAAACAGATGAAAACGTGAGCTTGTGCTCTTTAAGGGTTACCCCAAAAAGCAGGTCTGGTGATGGGCAGTGCAAAAATTAAAGACCTTGTTCCTTTATAATTGTACTCCAGAATATGCAATTCTGGAGTCAAGCTTCATGTGCTGTAAACCTGTGTTGAAATACACAGTTCCGTCTTGTACTGTAGAGTTTAATTGATTATATATGTTATTACCTTTTTTCCATTTTTTTAACCAAATCATGCATTCTAATATTTATCTATGTCATTAATTACCCTTTTCATTTTTTAAAAATAAATTCTATTTTCCAAGGGTAGCTGGTCAAATAATTACTCAAGTCCTTAATAATTTGTATGTACCACCTGCCCCTTTGTGGTTTACAGTTTGTCTTGGTTGTATTATTCCTTGCCTTTCAGTGGTCCTAATCTATTCTTTATCGCAGTCCCCATGACTGTTTTGTGACCATTTATAGTTCTATTATAATTCTTAGTCATATTTTTTAGAATTGTCCATTCGATTTTTTTTTGCCAATGGGCGGGTTGTTCAAATTATGTAACTACGAAACTGCATATGGATGAATTACAAAGCAAAAAAAAAAAAATGAAAAATGGATGAAGTTTAGTTTCATTCATGATTCAGAGTGCCATTTGTAGGACAAAAAAAGAGATGATTGATGGTTGGGGTCAGCCACTAAATGTTGATTTTGTTCACAGATCAATTGAGAAGTGAACAATAGAGGAAACAAGGAGAATAAGTAACACAAAACTGTGTTTATATATTATATTGTTACTAAATATATAATTTTTTTGACTGCTTTTCTTTGTTTTCCCTCTGATTACTTCTTCTCAATAAGTATGTGAACAAAGCGGCATGAAAATGCATCTATCCGTGTACTGCAAAATGTATGTTTTCTCGTTTTCTTTTGTTGTTACAAATCATTTTCACAAATCACTTGCACGGACAAAATTTGTACAAACTGAAATGCCAGATGAATCAATTTTGGACCACCAGAACTGTTTTTTTTGTTTGTTTTTTGAATCATTCGATTCAGTCAAACTGATTTTTTTTTTCCCCACACACAAGTCTCACATCTGTGGTCTTCTGATTTCTCCAGTCCACTTCTTCTTGTGGCACATACTTCTACTTTTGATAATATGGCTTTTTGTGTCCATTTGTGTTATTTATGTTGCTTTCATAATCTCCTTATTGTATTACCTTTTGGTATGGTCTCCTTTTTCGGTTCTCTTACCCCTATCCTATTTGCAACTAGAGTTCGTTGAAGTAGGACGTTCCCTGTTTGTATGCAGTATAGATCTACAGAGTCCTTTGTTAGGTCTCAATGTATTGCTTCTGTAAGCAGCCAAAACATGCTAAAACTATGGCAGTAACTGTACAAAGAGGAATTAAAAGGAGAGGTGAGTTTATTAGCAGGATTCCCACAAATAAAAATATTTGAAAATCGTAGTTTCAAAGAAAATACCCACTCCAACATTATAGACAAGTGCTAGTGGTACATTTACGACAGTTGTATCAGTTACAAAATAACATTTGTAATTCTTTTTAACTGAATTATTTTAAACTTTATTTGTCTTTTTTCATGTTTGTTGCCCTCTTGATTTTCTGCTTTATTTTATAACCAATTACAGCATGATATATGTGAACTTGACGTGGTAATTATATGTCACATGTGGATGAAGCTATTAGCACGCACAATGACTCCAATGAGTATTAAACAATTAACTTTATACATATTACGCTCGAAGATGAACAGTTGGGAACTAATCCTCCAAGTCCTATTTGTACCATTAATCTTCCTTCTTGCTGCTCTATGCCATTTTCTCTCTGTTATTCTGCCAGTGGTATGTGAACTGTGTAGATATCTGATTTATATTACCATGAATGAGGCTATAATGTCCCCACCGGTATAAATGTTCTTTTCTATTCTTATTTCAACTGGGATGGTAGCAAAAAAAATAAAAAATAAAAATAAAAAAAAAGTTTATGGAAATTGGAACAATCCAACATAAATTGCCTTCAGATTTACACATTCTGTGATATTTTCTTGCTTCATTTTTGCATGGTTGATAAAAAATAAATAATTGAAAGAAAACTATCAACAAAATAGGGTCCCTGAACCCTCTGTGAATCAGGAGATCATGCATTAAATGTACAAGCACTTCCCTACCTAACCCTTAAATATATATGGAATATTCACATTTTATTTTCGCAGCTATCATTTATGTAATTGGATGGTATACAAAGAACCAATCATTCCCTTGATCTGCTCAAAATGTATCTACCTTCACGTACAACACTGTTACTTAGAATAAAAGTTGACTCATGCTGATACACTTTAGTAATTTGGGTTTGTAACGGAGTGCTTTTGAAGATTACATTTGTATCATTTCATTAATTAATGCCTGTAAATGTTAGGACTGTACTTGCAATTAGCATAACCACTGGAATTAGGCCGTGTGATAAACCTCAGCAAAAAAATGGGAACAATGAACTATATGATTAGCTCTACTGAATGGATAAGCCATTTTAAATACAGTTCGACACTCTCTTTGTACTTATGAATGGAGCTGTGGGGAATACAGAAATCCTTACTAAATAAAGATGTTAACATCGTTTTAACAGTTTGTTAAAAGATCGCAGAAGTAGACTGTGAATTTCAGCCTATAAACAATGAACGGATAAATAAAAGAACATTTGTAGCAATCTTATTCTCGTCAAAAGTCCCAGTCACAAGGTAAAAAGTAGACAAGCAAGTAGACCTCCATGCTTTTTTGTCAAAGTACACTATATAGTCATAAATGTCTACAGTATATCTGTATATAGCTATTTTGGGGTCGAGAAGGAAATTTTTCCTAGTTTGTTGCAAAATTGCAAGCACTTCAGACTGGGTTGTTTTGCCTTCTTTTAACAGCAAAAACATATGTGAGTAAGGCTGAACTTGATGGACGCAAGTCTCTTTTCAGCTATGTAACTATGTAATATATGGCTATCAGTGGCCAGTTAGGAATGCACTAACATAGTAGAAACAACTGTATATTGACATTAATATTTTATAATATTTAGCACTAGTAATAATTTATCAATCAAAATGTGTGTTTCGTAATTGCAAATGTACATGCAAATTAGAATATTGACTCATCTTACTTTAAAACACATGACAATAACACTGTCGCTTGCTGATTAAAGTTAAAATAGTTTACAAATTATTTAGACTTTTATTCATACAAAATGAATTTACCTTTTTTTTTTATCCAGTTGTACCTCCTTAAAACTTAACTTTTCCTTACATTTTAAATATACGCATGCAAATGAACACCATTGTCTAGAATTTAAATTGGTTCTGTCACCTTTTCAATAAGGATTTGTATAAGAATATGACACCATGACAATATGACTGCTTTGTAAAATAAGGCTTGTAGACATTCTTCTGTATAAAATAATTGCAGGTCCATGGTTATAATTTGGGGACAAATCGCTGTCTGTTTGACCTCACAAAAAGTATAATACAAACAAGATTTGTTGACAAGCAATATTTTACAAATAACTTTCTGGAACACTTCAAGAACCACAGCCACTACAGCGCCCCAGCTATTGTAAGTAGTCAAACTGTTTTTGTAAGGCTTGACTTCTTATCTGGGGTCCAACTGACATTGCACACTGCATTCATTTCTAATGACAGAGACAAACGTTCCTAAGCAGGAACTCCTTGGCTGAAAATGGTCAATTAAAGCTCTCAGCCAATGAGCTAAGCTCTGCACTGCATATCATATCATTGGCCAAAGGATCTGCGTTCCCTTAGTCGTTTCTGGATTATTCATTTATTCCTTAATCTTTGCACAAACAAACAGTGGGATAATCTATTAATTATGAAATGTTCAAGAAATGTTCAGGAATTCCACGAGGTGTGTATGCAAATTTAGATAAATAGTAAAACTTTCAGTATACACCTTGTTTTAATTACAACCAAATAAACACGCTGGCTTCTGACAGCTCTTGTAATTGAAAAGCATAATTAGTATTTCGTTAATTATGAATCACATGCTAAAGGCAATAGATTCAAATGCATATGACAGTCCAGATCAGTGTAATAGAAATCATTCCATCAAACATGTAAAATGATTATTTATGTGATCTATATTGTTCCTATTGGGTGTAGTTTATATATTATATGTACATTATACTTTGCATCTTATTATACAATTTTTGCCTTATGAAAGATACTACATATTACACTGATCAGCCACCACATTAAAGTCACTTGCCTAATATCATGTAGGTCCCCCTTGTGCTGCCAAAACAGCTCTGATGTGTCATGGAATGGACTCCACAATACCTCTAAACATATCCTGTGGCACTAAGACAGTAGCAGAAGATCCTTTAAGTCCTGTAAGTTGCAAGGTATGGCTTGCATGGATCGGATTTGTTGTTCCAGGACATCCCATAGATGCTCAATCTAATTGAGATCTGGAGACTTTGGAGGCCAAGACAACACCATTAACTCTTTGCCATGTTCCTCAAACCATTCCTGAACATTTTTTGCAAAGTGGCATGGTGCATTATACTTCTGAAAGAGGTCACATCCATCAGGGAACACCATTGCCATAAAGGGGTGTACATGGTCTGCAACAATCTATATGTAGGTGGTACATAGCAAAGTAACACCAACATGAATTGCAATGAATCAAGGTTTCACAGCAAAACATTGACTAGATCATATAACTGCCTCTGCCGGTGTTCCTTCTTCTCATAGAACATCCTGCTGCCATCTACTCCCCAGGTAACAACACATACACACCAAATTATCCATCTGATCTAAAAGAAAATGTGATTCATCAGACCAGGCAAACTTCTTCCATGGCCCCATGGTCCAGTTCTGATGCTCACATCAGCTTTCTGTGGTGGATAGGGGTCATCATGGGCACTGTGACCGGTCTGCAACTATGCAGCCCCATACACAACTAACTGCTATTCACTGTGTTTTGACACCTTTATATCATGACCATCATTAGTTGTTTTTTTGTTTTTTTTGCAATTTGAGCTTCTGTGTGATCTGATCAGAGGGTCTAGCCATCTCTCCCTATGTGCATCAATAAGCCAAGAACTGACTGTTCACTTGCTGCCTAATACATCCCTTCCCATGACCGGTGCTATTGTAATAATATAATCCGTTATTCATTTCACCTGTCAGTGATTTTACTGTTGTGACTCATCAGTGTTTACAATATACAGTGCATGTAATATTCCAAAAAAGAGAGTTTAAAAAATTCAGAGTAAATATTTCAGTTATCTACTGTTCTTAATACAAAAGCTGTGTTTTAAAAATATACATGTTTTTGGTGGTTTGGTGGAAATAATCTTTTAATATGTATTTCTATTCCAGGCAGACATACTGTAAGGCATTTTTAATTTGTTACATTTCCCTTTCGAAACACCTACATTTATGCCTAATCTTTTGGAATGTGTTTGGTGAGAGCTAAAAAGCAAATTTGATTTCTCAAAAGTAAAGGGTAATTGGATTTTTCATTACTGAGTGCAACACTTTAATGACTATCTGTGCTCCTGGTAATTTATCTACAAGTGACCTGGCATTTGTCTCAGTACACAACATTAATATACAATTTTGTTCTACGCCATTACCCTCGCTGGCGTATCTGGATATTTAATACATGGTGAGCATGTTTGAAATAGGAATTGTAACATTTCTGATGTCCCGTGTTCATCCTAATTATAAACAATTCAGTTCTAGCATGTATGTCGAACCCAATGGTAAGATATGACAGTTCTCCTAACAAAACACCATCTGCCTATGTTTTTTTCACAGTGAAATAATTTTCTCTTTCTTAAATAAAATATTACATTGTTTTCATAATTGATCATAAAGTTACTGAATGCACTGACACCCAAAAGTAGGAAGGAAATGTACTTTATATTTCGTTGTGTTTCTGTTCTACGATTAGCACTCTTCAAAACGCATACATGTTGTATACTCCCCCTTCCTTCATGCCATCATTGACACAGTGATGGGTTATAATAAGGGTTAATAATAATTGTTTATAATTGTTGCCCCATGGTTATGCATATTCTCATTTTATATGAACATCGCTTTACACTTGAAAAAGGAAGAAACCACCAAAAATGTATTCTTCCAAAACATTGAGTGGAATAAAAAGTATATTATAAGTGTACTTTGCACTCATAACTGCCCTCACTGCCACTTGCCATCTCAAAAGAAAAGGGTACTCTAGATGTTGTGGACTTTGTTTCCCATAAAGCCATAATGTTGGCAAAGAAGCAGGGGATACGTAGTCCACAATATCTGGAATGCAGAAGGTTTCCTACACCTGTCATAGGAGATCTGCTTCCTTTACGGGCCAAATGACCTGTTGCCTTTCTGTACATTTGCCTTATTGATATTCATCTGCCCACTTGCTATTGCCTAATACCCAAGCACAGTCCACTTCTAAAGAGTCTCAGTGGGAGGATGAGCTATTGAGTGATTTTTTTTTTTTAAATATTAAACTATAATGTGTTGCCTTTCACAGGTCACTGACATGATGCTTCAGGACACAAAATATCCAGAATGGGGCAAGTCTGCAAGAGCATTTTGGAGAAGGGGAAACACTAGAATAATCTTGTTTTGGTATGTACAAATTTAAATATTCATTATTTACTTTGTGACAATGATCAAGGTTTCATTGAGTTTATTGCTTTTAAAGAAATCTGTGATAAAAGGTTCGTTCTGGTGTGTAAATATGTAAAGAAGTACATGGTGTGTTACAATGAAATCTGTAAAATGTTGCTTGTGTGTAAAGTGAAACGTCTAAATTCAATTACTGATTGACTAATTTTCCAAACTACTAGAGGATTGATAGTGTTTCATCTGGTGGGTTAAAGAAAGATTCCAATGCCAGAAGAACTACCCCCAGCTCACTGTGGTGGCTTTGGTGCTAGCAGTACTCGGAGTACTCTGGCTCGCCGACATTTTAGAATGGTTGACTTCTTACCTGGGGTCTGCTGAGCTCTGCTCCCTGCATGCAGTACTTCCAACGGAGATTATCCATTCTCTGTCTGAACAGTCAAGGCATAATTCATTGGCTGAGTGATCATCTGCAAGTCTCAGCCAATAAACTTCTAGATCGTTAGTAAGGGAGACAGGGAGTGGTGCTCAGATAAGATGTCAAACCGTTTTAAACTGTTTGGTTACTTACAATGGGGTGGTCTTAGGGCTCTCCACTCATACAGGGCACTTTTAATTGGAAAATGGGGAGAATGCAGTACCTTATTCTTCTTTGGCAAATCCTTTATTAACGCTTATTAGGAGTATCCCAGAAATACAATAGTGACAGATTGCATATGGTATTAGGAGAATATCTGCTCAGTGCTTCAATGGATGTGCGGCTGTAGAAGCCACGACACATTTATGGTTAGAATTTACACATTTAATTTGTTTAGCATTCAATATTTCCTCTAATTAGCTCAACTTCAACATTTTTGTAACCCTGGAAAGGTTTATTTGAAAATTAAGAAAAGGATTTTTTAAAAGTAAAACAAAATACTTATTTACAGCTGCATAATGTGTCATAGCCAACTGTTTTTAATGCATTTTGTTTCTCCCATGTTCCAAATTGAAAACTACCAAATGTAAAAATAACCTCACTCAGGAGATATTTGTACGCACCTGTGACTCATGGTTTCTTGTTCCTAAACCCTTAAGGATGGAGGCAAATGTCCAAATTCTGAACCAAAACAATACCTAGAATTTGAGCTTATATGTTTGTTCAACCATAATTTACCTAAAGTGTTTATTTTTTTTTTTTAACGTTACAGGGTTAAAAGAGCCCTTTTCAGTTTTTACACATTGACATTTGCCAGATTAATTTCCTGGGCCCATGTTACCTTTGAGACCATATGGCAGCCCAGGAATGAAAATTACCCTCATCTTGGCATACCATATGCAAAAGAAGACAACCCACAGTATTCAAAATGGGGAATGTTCTGCCTTTTTTTTAGTAGCCATACATATATATTTCCTGGCCACATTCATGGCAGCACAACAATGGGTAGCTCCTCCCATCTCTAAATAGACTGGAACAAATTAAAAGAAAGGTATAAATACACCTCCTAACCCCTCTTCCCTCAGTCGTGTTGTTCCTGTCTTATCCCTATAGGACAAACTTAGCCATTTCAAGACTAAAATATGTTTCTTTTTGGCCCCCTGCGGGTCGTTACCTTCAGCCTCAATGGAATTCAGCCTCTCTTGCTTGGGAAGTCTGCAGCACATGGCTTGTGCAAAGGTGTTTCCCTGAAGATACTACTTCAGTGACTGGGGGTTTTACCCTAGGGGTAGCAAGAGACAAATGTAATTAACTTTCCCTGTAGTGACCAAGGGGTAGCAGGTTTGGAAAAAACAGGACTAAAGTAATTTCATCCTTACAAATATTTTGTTCATATATTCTCATATGTTTGTGTGTGTGTATGTATGTATGTATGCATACATATGGCCATTCCCCTTCTAGCTGTATAATACTGTTTTTTTCCTAGCTTTTTTCAGCCAAATCGGTCAAACAAGCTGATTTGAGTCATGAGATTATGGTGTCATTGTGATCACGTGACTCTGATCGGGTGGATTGGCATTAGCCTTGAATATCAGGCAGGACCTCTGATCATGATTGCCACGTAGGGTACGTATTTGGGCTGGAGTAAGGAAGCGATCTTGATAAAAGCATTCTTAATACCATGATTATTAAAATATCTTAAACACATGAAAATGAAGAAGGAGTGTGCTAAAAATAATTCACTTGCATTAAAAAATAATTAGAAAAGATGTAAAATGTGAAGAGGATTTTCTAGTGCAGCTCTCCTTGAATAATAATAATAATGAGCAGATAATAAAAAAATTAAAAAAGCACAAGAAAGATCAACGTTCAGTTGTTTTATTGGAAAGAAATGTTGGATTATTTTGTATTATATTCATGCATGATCTACAATGTTGTATTTATGCCTTATGTCTTCCAACACTAAAGACAGAATTAAGACAACAAAGAAACAAAACAAACAAACAAACAAAACAAAACCTAAGTGCATGTCAGCTAAACGGAAAAAGTGATTTAGGTAATCTGAGACATACTTTAGTAGGATTTATCTTGCCTCAGTCTCCCTCAATCAAAGCTTGGTGTAGAGAACCACTATAAAAACAAATATTTCTGGAGTAAAAACTGACAAAGTCTTCAGAGGGACGCTCCACACACCTAAAGCACTTTCACTTGCCGAAGTGCTTTATGTGTGAAGGATGCGTCCTTTTTTGATTTTACAAAAACTGCAGATTTTGATAGAATTCAGCACACTTATAAATTAACCTTGTTACACCTCCCTCCCTGGGGGATAGTCAGACAGCCTTCCCTCTTACTTCCTGGTGGTTTAGTTCAGTAGAGTTAAACTCAAGAGGCAGCAATTGCTCAGAGCACCTGCCTTGCAAAGACTTCTCATTGAGCTTCATTGGGAAGTCTGTGATTCACGGTAAAAATTCAGAGTAGCCTAAGCTGATTTGGCAAATTGTTTGCTATTTTGATCTAATATTGGAAATTCACTTTGAATTAATCTTGCCTGATGATAAAAATATAGTTGAAACAGAAATTAAGAAAACACATTTTGACCTTTTTACTGTTGCAGAAACGTCAATAATAGAGTATAGAAAGCTGTTTGGAAACAACCTGTTCTATAAATGTAATATAGCAATGTCACAATATGACTACAACTATGACATAATCTATTGATAGCAAACCAAATCCATATAATATTAGATACTAGTGCCCATCTAGATTGATATATAATATCCATAATCACCAATATATAATTTACTAAAAAAGAGGTAAAATATTTCTAGATTGTAAAAGTATATACATATCCTGGTTAAGAACCACAAGAAGACATAGTCCTAAATTAGAGGGGCAAAGGTTTAAAAATAATATCAGGAAGTATTACTTTACTGAGAGGGTAGTGGATGCATGGAACAGCCTTCCAGCTGAAGTGCTAGAGGTTAACACAGTAAAGGAGTTTAAGCATGCGTGGGATAGGCATAAGGCTATCCTAACTATAAGATAAGGCCAGGGACTAATGAAAGTATTTAGAAAATTGGGCAGACTAGATGGGCCGAATGGTTCTTATCTGCCGTCACATTCTATGTTTCTATGTAAGAAGAATAAATGTCTTGCATTTATGGATCAATTACAAATCTTGATGCCAGGTTTATATGATGTAGAAAAACATTATTTTTACTAAGATGCTCTACAACACAGAGAAGTAATTTAGAAACCTGAAATCGAGAGAAAGCAATATTGACATATTTTAGTTTTCTTAAAAGTGCTATGAAAAGAATGCATTACATAATGACAACTCCATGTCCTTGGTTGACAAAGTAAATAAATCAAGGAAGTCGATTGCTTTTATTGTGATTGATCAAAGTACAGAGGGAGGGCGCACAACATTAGCAGATTACAAAAGGTCATAAGAGTTTCTATTTTCTTTATATGAACAATGCCACTCCACCATAGATACTGGATGATTCATATACATATATTCCTTGTCCTATACAGTGTGCAATCTATATTTAACAATAATATACAAAACAGGGCAATTTTATTCACTTAATAACAATCATCTTAAAAAACAGAAAATATCGAAACTAAAATCGATAAAAAGGAAATGAAAAAAAAAATATAGTAGTTAATTTAAGTGAATCAACCAGATATTTTAGTATATATATATTTTTTTATAACTCTAAATAGACCATTATCCTATATGTTCGGAAAGGAATTAAAATTCAAGAGCATCCCCTATTCAACCCAGACCCTGAGGAGTCAAAGCCCAGACAGAACAGAGACATTCGAGTGTGAGGGGAAGATAGAATATTAAGAAGGACGTTGAATGATGGCAGGAGTATTAAAGTGAGGTTTATTATTCTATTTAGGGTTAGATTTGGGATTAGGATTTGGTTTAGGATTAAGGATTTAGACTGAGACTAAGATTAAGATTGTTACATTACAAAGATAAATGGGGGTATTTTACTCAGGAGATGTTGCTGAGTATAGTTAAGATAATTTTTTTACGGTGAGATTTAAAAAATAAGCAGGTAAAATACAATGCGTATGTAAAAGTGTAATTATAAAAATTAATATCACAAACTTTAAAAAAACAGATAAATAGCACCTTAATAAAGCACAAAATTTATAATGTGATAGTCCCCATTGTCTCCTCTTTTGCAAATGGTATGTAAATCTGTAACTGCTAAAATACCCCAAAACGCACCATAAACCCATCTTCAATTAGCTTCACAGGATAGTGGCAAAGGCATACACTGGGTGTGTTGTACTCAGAAGATGTAGCTGAACACATTATGAGGTTTTGCATAGTAGTAGCAGCACACATCAGGTTTTACAAAAAACATGTGTGTATTTTAAAGATCAGGATAAAAACTCCTACATTTTGCTCCAATATTTAGCAGATATTGGCAGTTATATGGCTACATAATAAGTGTAAAAATATCTTAAGGTAAATAGATGGTAATGCCTACTTTATATAAATACTTACTTTTGTGTGGTTATTGTGACAGCTATTAAGCTTTAAAGACAAACTTACCAAATTCTACAGTCATTGAAATTGTATTTTACTCCTTATATTTTGTGACCTGTAACTACCAAAAATAGACTGAAATCCTTGACTTATTAAGTACTTTGTAAATCAGGACATTTATTTTGAATTACTTTTCATAAGCTTATGCACACATTATTATTGCCAAAACTGTGAAAAAAACATATTTTTTTTTGCATTTTTGTACATTTGTATAAGTGAGAAGTTATATATGTATGTATGTCACATCAAACTAAAGCCCTTTACAACAGAATTGATGTAATCAGGAACTTATAAAAAAACGTATTTGGATGGCAGCTGGGAAGAGTCAATTATACCTGCAGATCTGGTTTCATTGGATCCAATGGCTGACAACCAGGTGAACAAGCCCTCGACTTGCGACCGCTAATACCAGACCAAATGGATCTGAGCATACAACATACACCAACAACCTAGACCACGTCCCCTCTTAACCTAATGAACCAGCGTGGTTCTGCCGTGGCAACTTCATGTGGGGGTGGCGAGACAGGGGGATAAACTATTTGTCTTTTTTGTCTTTTTTTCCTTCTCTTCCTCCGTTCCTTATTTCTCCCACTCTCTCTTCTCCAATCGTTTGCTGACTCATACCCCTTAACGCCCTATTTTTCTTCAAACCAGACAAATCAATATAATACACCTATTCATGTCCGCCTGCCTAGGAGCAAACAACTCTCTTAACAATTAAGTTAGTCTTAACCAACATCCTTTGTATTAAACTACACACTTGTACATACCCATACGCTAACTCATTTCATACTATTTGATTTATGTTACCATTA
Source organism: Pelobates cultripes (assembly GCA_933207985.1). Taxonomy (NCBI): domain Eukaryota; kingdom Metazoa; phylum Chordata; class Amphibia; order Anura; family Pelobatidae; genus Pelobates; species Pelobates cultripes. Next base: position 330,020,727 of record OW240914.1, on the reverse strand, counting down.
ATCTTCAAATACTATTCCATGTATACTGTATTAATTTTGCAATGACTTCTGTCACTGTTGTTTATGAATTTGTACCAGTAAGCTACACTCTTGAATAAAAAAAAGAAACAAAAAAAAAACCAAAGCCCTTTCTGTCCTATATAATGTATATAGGTGCACTTGAAGAAAATCCTTAAATTACGGTGGAACAAACCTATAGCTCAAATTCAAGTTTTTGTTTTGGTTCAGAATGTGGACAATTGCCTCTGACTTTAGGGATTAATAAATGTTTTTTCAAATAAATTGACAATTTTTGTGTCATTACCTGTGTATGGAATTACTTTAAATAAGAATACTTTTTTATAGGGTTAGTCTTACATTTATTGCGAATTAGATGGTTCTTTTTAATGAGTTCTACTATCCAGTTCATTCTGTCTATCCATTTCAATACTATGTTCCTACATATCCTTAATTAAATAATGTATTTGGCGAGAAGATGGAGGACTTCTTGTGAAGGATATGAGATACTAGCAAGCTGGAACTTTTATCAAATTTGGATTGTATGCAGCATTCATTTCAATTTAGTTTTAGTCATAGTCTTTTGACTAAAAAGCCATTTTAGTTTTAGTCATATTTTAGTCATCTGAATTGTTTTAGTTCTAGTCTTCCAGTAGATTTTAGTCAACACGACTAAAAATAGGTTTAGTTAAAGAATCTATCGGTCTCTTTTGCCCCTTCTCCAGTCTCTCTCTGTAGTGATAATTTTGGCAGCAAATTTAAATTTAGTTTTAGTCATGGTCTTTTGACTAAAAAGCCATTTTAGTTGTAATTTTGTCATCTGAATTGTTTAAGTTATAGTCAACTAAATCACAAAAATTCTAGTCAACTAAAATCTGACTAAAATTGTTAGTCGACAAAATTAACATTGGTTGTATTGGACTTATTTATACCTCGACAAATCATGAGATAGTTACATAGCTATATATCATATGACCCATTGATGCGCTACATCAAGCATGTCAAACTCGCGGCCCACGGGCCACATGCAGCTCACAAGGACCATCTTTGCGGCCTGGCGAGCCGCGAGTATATTGCAGTGTTATAGCAGAGTAGGCACCTGCTTTCCCCACATTGCAGGTGCCTACTCTGCTAAAACTTACCCGGCCAGGGAGGAGGGCCAGCGAGGGAGCTTCGTGTTCCTGCTCCTTACAGCTCCCTCGCGTGCGCTGTCTGTAGTGAAGCCGGGCGATGAAATATGATGTCATATGTCCCGCGCAAGGGAGCAGTGAGGAGCAGGAAGGAGGTCTCCAGACAGAAGATCCCACACCAGCTTTATAATCAAATGTAGGGAACAATAAATTAAATGATGTGTAAATGTGTGTGTGTGTGTCTGTCAGTGTAAGTGTGTGTGTCTGTCAGTGTAAATGTGAGTGTGTGTGTCTGTCAGTGAGTATGTGTGTCTGTCAGTGAGTATGTGTGTGTCTGTGTGTCTGTCAGTGATTATGTGTGTATGTCTGTCAGTGAGTATGTGTGTCCATCTGTCAGTGAGTATGTATGTGTGTGTCTGTCAGTGAGTGTGTGTGTCTGTCTGTCTGTTAGTGAATATGTGTCTGATAGTGAGTGTGTGTGTGTTGGTTAGTGTTGCACTGGCTGCGACTGGACAGTGGAGTACCTGGAGGTGCATGGATGCACGCAACGCCATGTAACATCGACGTGCTCCACCTTCACAGGGTTTCAAGAAGTAGCGGGAGGAACAGATTTGGCACATGGTGGTAAAGGGTGGTGCTGTGGGTTAGTAGAGGGGGGGGACTTGGATTTAGTAGAGGGGGATGCTGGGGTTATTTTTATACTGTACTTTTTAAAATAAACCTACCTTTCTATGAAAATTTAAGGTTTTTTTTTTTTGCGGCCCACATAAACTTAAACCTTGTTTATATGGCCCGTGCCAGACTTTGAGTATGACATTCTTGTGCTACATCATAATAAAGCAAGGACAACCTATTCTACCTTATCACATTTAGCTCCATAACTGGGCTTTTGTGACATGTTTTGCTTATTATTGAGCTGACGATAAAGATCAAAACTATTGACTTTATCATTCTATCTTTCCGTATGCCTGGTTAGCAGTAGAGCAAATTTGTTTTTTGTTGTTTCTCATTTTCGTGTTTTCTTAACTGAAGTTTAGTTGGCAATCTTAGAGATGCGTGGAGCCCCAAAGATAATGAAAGACATAGGTCGTGAAGCTAGCATAAATTACATTAAAATACACTTGGCATTAACGGAATTCTATTAGTTACTATGGCAACATCAACATAATGAAAGACAGGCTAAAATTAAAAAGAACAAAATGTTGCAGAGGTTATGTGCATTTGTCATGCAGCTGCTGGGATATCTGATTTTTACATTACAATGCATTAGTCATGTATTGTAATGAGAGTCACATTTAAAATGTTTGTGGGTCCAGCAGGGATTTATCGGACATTAAATAATTATAATTATAATAATGAGACTTGTTGCTGAATTGTTGCTTAGTGCTTATTGACAGCTCCAAACACTGTTTTTTGAGTCAAGATATCAGATGCTATTGTGAAACTATGTATGTTATGGCCATGTCACAATAAACTGTGAATGCATTGATTAGTGCAGGTGGGATCTTGTATGGAGTGTGCTAGTTATACATGTTCTTGGTCAGGCAGGGAAGAGCCAATTACGTTCTCCTCTGACATGGGACTTCCTTGAATCATAACCTACACAAATACCATACGTTGTTGGGGAGTTTGGGGTGTCACTTTGATGTAGTAATTTTGGTTGGTGGTAGTGGTAAATTGGGTAAGTTTAACAGTTACATTTATTAAAAAAAAAAAAAAATTTTTTTTTTTTTTTTTAATTAAAATTAGCTTAAATATAGATTAAATCCCCTTTAATAATAGAACCAGTAAATGCATATAGTGCATAGAAATATGCGATGTTAGCGTCTAATTTTTCGGATCATGCATTTGATTATAAAGCAAGTCAATTCAGCAACTCTGAATAACTGCTAAACAAATTCATTCTACGTTAGCTCCTACGGGAAAATGCTAACAGGGTCATTCAATAAAGGGAGACTTCAAGGTGAATTAAAAGTCAATTTCAAATTTAAGGTCAAAATAGCCAATCTGGAAATATTCTCTAAGTCAGCAAAGATTCACGCTCAGCTTCTCTGACCTTAAATTTGAAATGCACTTAGAATTCACCTTGAATCCTCCTTTTAGTGAAGAACCCCAGTATTGTGTGCAGGTATCACTAAGCAGCATAATGGAAGTCTTCTTTATACTAAGATTTGGGGGGGGGGGGAGGGATCTCTTTTGGTGGATGTGCTCTGTAGATCTTCAAAGGTTGAGTTTTTACCAAGGCGAATGTTTGAAGACATTTAAACATTGTTACGTACTTATGAACAAGGTTTAAAAAAATTATGTATTTAAAAAAAAAAAAAGTTTTTACTGAAAAGCAATTATTGCCTCTGTGCGCATATAATAACAATAATGCTTTTTCAGTGCACCTTGTGGAATAAGCTTAATCTGTAGGGGCACCCATCTTTATTCTTACTTGGGCAGAAGCACCATTTATCTGTTAAGACCGTGCACAACTTGAAGGTCTGAAACAGTCCCAGCCTTTTGAGATCCCCTATGCCTTTATCATGCAGCCACGATTTATGAATGCGAATTATGTTTTGAGTAATGTGAATTTTTTTTTGTCCGATAAAATTGCTCTACTTAAGTTAATTCAGAACCAGCTGAGCTGGAACATCTAACTACCTAATAGTTTATTATATATCTATAACATCTTTCTCTGGAGACAAGTTAGTAATTGCATTAATAGATTTTTCGTTCTTAGCCCTTGCTTCTGTGAACACTCACCTGACAGTGACAACTCAAAATTTTTTTACATTAATAAAACATGACATTATTTACCTGTATACATGAACATTTTGATATATGTTCTTGTGACATGGCTCAGTTGGGTACCTGCTCTCAGTGGAATGTACTATCTTTTTTTGTCTCAATAAAACACTAACCAAAAGTGATTAAAGATGACCATCCCCATAGAGCCAGGGTAAGCCAGGACATGCATTGCAAAGACATATTTACTTATAAGCATACATTACAAAATAATAGACATAGTGATTATAATACATGCAAGCTTTTATTCTTAATAGTAATAAAGAATTATGTCTGTTTTCTTTAAATAGTAGAGTTCTCTGTTTGCTTATTGGAGTACAAATGCCTTTTCTCGATATCTCCCATCTTTCTCATATTTTATTCATATTTGTGTGAATATTTATACATAGATACAGCGAACGAGTCAAAAGAAAACCATTGCTCTCATTAAAAATGTCATATGTATAAGTGCAATAAATGAAAACAATTGGAAAATTTCACTTGGACGAACACAAAACAAAACATACCAAATTACTCTTGCACCGTAAATAGAAAATAACCCGTATTTCAAATGAAAATATCCCGTTATGTAGGGTTTAAAATTGACTTGTATATGTATATAAAAAATTGCTACAATATTCTTTTAGCTACGTTAAAAAAAAAATGCAAACTCATAATGCGGACCTTCAAAGAACGCGCAGATTGTTACCAAAACATTAATATTTCAACACTATTTTATACATTCAAGAAGCATGTTGTCGTTTTTATAACCCGTTTGATCTTTCCGTTTTATGAATGTTAATGCGCTGAAGTACGTAGCATAGTTTTTTGCAAACTGCTCATTGTAGTCAAACGCCTTTATATTTCACCTGGAGACATAAGTGCCACTGCTGTTATGTATATGTCTAGCATGGAATATCGATTTGGGTCACTGCATTATTCCATGCAAAAATGTTTTGCTGGCAATGCAAGCTATTTAGCATAGTGAGCAGTAAATGCCACTTGGGTTTTATTACTGAGAATTTAATAAAACGTGCATAAAACAGTTTAACATCCTGTAAGCAAAGAACATTCTCTGATCAAACGTGTCCAAATAGAATTTAAGATGAAAGCTTGATTTTGCCTTTTGAAAGTGCTTCCTAATCCTGTTTGTGATTGCCAGAGAGGTCACCTATAGCACATACATTTTAATTAATGATATTCAAATATGCAACAGCAGCCATTTAGAAATTATACGATTTGCTTTGTCAGCTGTTCTGCCAGCATAATTTATTAAGCTTATACCCAATACGATTAGCTTGAAGGAGTTGTCACCGGCTAGGTGAATATATAAAAAAATCTAGAGGTACAGGATACATACATTTAGCTGTAACAGTACTTAACTATAAACCATCATACTGTGGCAAATAAACAACAAATTGGATTCTATAGCAGTTGCTTATCAGAGAACTTAACACAAAGCAGGGATGCTTATTTTTGCTACATCTGACTCTAGTACACAGACATTATTATCCTTTTAAAGTTTGTTTATATGCAATCTCTTGATTAATTGATAATAGCTAAGTTTGTCTTCTTACACTAATACTTTTCTTTCAGATTGACTCATCGCTCACTTTTCTCTGGACCTCTTATGTTCCCAATGTAGATCTGTCTTTAGATGAAAGGGACTTCGCAGGTTGGAGTTAACGCCTGTGTTTTAATATATGGCATTTCTATTGCATGCACACAGCTATTTATTAGCCTAATTTCTGTTGGGACACATCTCCTATTGGTTGTGGTCTATGTTAGACTCCCTCTTTCTTCGTTCAGTCTCAGTGGTAGATCTTTTCAGTTTGGGTGGCATTTTATTGTTTTTAGGTAGCACATGGTGTACAAAGGTCAGAATCCACACCCAAGAGATGAGAAGATCTGTACGATATATCTATGTGACTGATGCTGTATTGACTAGGTAGAAACACGTCACAGCTTAAAACCCATCTACATGCAACACATATACCACCATTCCAAGTTTATCAGAATAATTCTGGACCCCTATTTAGCAGTTTTACATGTTTTTCAAATGTCCAATTTCGGGAGACTCGTGCAGCACGGATCATGTTCAAAGTTGCAAGAGCTGTTTTACAGCCGGGCTCTAAGGGCACATCCCTAGTTACATGACCCGCCTCACTAGCAATACTATGCCTGGCCGGCTGCAGCCTTCAGGATCATGGAGCTTTCCCTGCATGGTTCTAGTACCCACTGAAGTACCCACTGCACAGTCTGAGCATATCTAATTATGTGTTCATGATGTGCTGCCTGGGGATAGTTCCCTGGTGTCCCCAGATGCGGGACACCTGGGAGCTAAAGCTGGACTGTGAAACAGGACCCTGAAATCAAGATTGTCCTACCGAAAGCAGGACTGTTATGGGCGAGTGCAGCTCTGCCTGTTGTCCTGGTAGCGCTAAACACCATGATGACATTTCCCCCTCTTTCCAGTCCCCACTCCGTCTTGCTCTGTTCTCATACTTGCCAAATCTGCCAAGTAAGCATGTGTACAAATATGGTCAAACATATCCAGTTTCCATAAAGCTTTCTGCAGTTTTAAATCTAAAAGAAGCATAATGGAGATTTCTCAAAGCAAAAACAGTTGCCATTCTGCTGCAAAATTATAAGATCAAATCATCATGGAAACCAATAGAATGTCTCTCTACATTTGGCACTTTGACCCAAAAATAGCCCCAGTTTTGCCTTGATTAAACTCTTGCGGTGTCTCTGTGCTTTTTTTTTGTGTTAAAGACACAATAAAGTTTTAGAGGTGTTAGAGTGAGAACATCACATAGGAGCAATTTAAATACGTGAAAACATTTGCAGTGCAGTTTAAATGCCACAATGTGAAGCTTCAGCTTCCCAGTTTAACGAGCATTTGGTGTTTTTTTGAATTTGTTTTCTGCAATTAAAATAAGTTATTTCAAAGTGTGAATATAATACAGAAATGCATTATTTATAAGAGAGCGGAGCAGATCTTAGAGTTGAAATGTATTCTAATAACCATTCTAAAAGAACATATATGTAGAGCTCAGAGTTTGTAGAAATCCAAACGGAATACTTTATTTAAACATCAGACACAGGATTTGGCTGCTGATATAACGGTACCTGTCACAATGTTTAACCCTTTAGGAGTGTGATAGGTACAGTGTTTAATTCGGAAATATGTGAAGGTGCTGGAAAAGAATAAAAGAGCTGTACCAGTTTAGTAAAATAGTTTAGTATTGAAGACGAGCTGTAACCTTTTTGTTGTATCTCCATAGAGAGAATAGTGTTGAGGACATAAATATAACATCACTTCCCCACATTAATGAATGTTAGGTGCTGTGGTTTTCCCATGATTCACTGTGTACAGTTAACTCTAAAGATTACTTTTATTCTTTAAGAAATGTTTTCATAACACTTACTTTCTTATCTCCTGCTTTGTTAATAGCCTTCTATACGCTGCAGGAATCTCCTGTTTGTGATTAAAGTTGATTTGTAGAGCTGGAGATAAAAACCTCTAAAGTAAGTTAACAACAGATTGAAATTGAAACAGTTACAGCCTTGGGAAGTGTGGCGAGGGCTGCAGAAACAGAAACAAAAGTGGTTTAACTCCTAAATGGCAGAGAATTTAGCAGTGAGACTGCAGGGTCATGATCTATACATCAATACTGCTGCATTAAAGGAACACTATAGGGTCAGGAACACAATCATGTTTTCCTGACCCTATAGTATTAAAAACACCATCTAGCCCCTCTACCCCCTCATTTTCCCTCCTTAAATTTAGTAAAATCTTATTATTCCAGTCTGCTGGTGCTGTCTCTGTCCCTGATCTGCCTCCTTGGCTGACATTATCAGAAGTGGCGATCTGAGCTAATCACAATGCTTTCACATAGGAAAGCATTGGATTGGCTGAGCTTGTCAAGGAGGCAGAGCATGGGCAGAGCCAGCACAAGCCAAACACAGCCCTGGTCAGTCAGCATCACCTCATCCTTGAATCATTGCATCTCTATGAGGAAAGTTCAGTGTCTCAATGCAGAGGACATAGAAGCTGAATGTGCAGCACTGCCCCTGAGGAGTGGCCACTAGAGTTCTCCCTAGTCTGTTATGTAAACACTGTCTTTTCTCTGAAAATACAGTGTTTACTGGAAAAAGCCTGAATTGACTGATTATGCTTACCAGAACAAATACAATAAGCTACAGTTGTTCTGGTGACTATAGTTTCCTTTTAAGCTAAAGTTGTTTTGATGCCTATGGTGTCCTTTAAAAAATGCTTTGACAACAAAAAGCAAAAAATCAATGACAATACACCAGTAGTCCTTGCACCAATAATCCCGTGGTTGTTATGCTTAGTGTTTCCCATTATTGACAAAATCACAATACCTTTGATCCTTTTTTAGCAAACACAGAAATACATTAAAATCAGTTTCAGAATAATGAACCTAAGGGCAAATACATAACATTAATTTCTTCAATCTGCAAATTATAAACATGATAGGGGTCAGAGATTGGTTGGGATAATCAATAAACGTGTTTGATTTATGTGTGTGTTGTGATATTAATCTGCCTATTTCTACACACATGTACAGACTTTGGAAAGATACCAGTTTTCCTGGAAGGTTACCATATAATCTGCAATGTGCAGGTTTCTGGTTTTCAATCATACTTTGTAACAGTTTAAAATATTGCTTAAAAAGAAATAGAGATCTTTATTATTTATTACAATTGTATTTCTATTTACAGACACAATCAATACAAAAAGGTAGAAATTGTTGATTCAAAAAACAAACAAAAACATAATATAACCTAAATACATTTCTGATGAAGCAAATTCTAAAATGTTATTGTAAGACTTAGGAATTCACTGAATGTTGTTTTACGACAGCTAAAGTATTAAAGTGTTTTTATTTTATTAGCTTGTCTGTGATGCAACAGTTTTTTTTTCTTTTCTATTCTTTATCTGATTTTAAAATATCTTTGGAGACATAGTTTACACATTATACATCAGTTTGTTTTGTGTCGCTAGAGATGGCCATGCTGTTCAGTGAGCAGTTTTGGCTGTCATACAGTCTTAGAGGCTTCAAGACAGGGTACAGGTATCGATGCCTAGACCAGGCATAGGCAACCTTTGGCACTGCAGATTTTTTGGACTACACCTCCCATGATGCTTTTATGTGTGTAAGAGCATTATGGGGCTGTAGTCCACAAAATTTGGCGTGCCGAAGGTTGCCTATCCCTGGCCTAGACCAAAGGCCACAAAGAGGAAGTCTGGAAGCAATAGACATTTGTCATCCCTAAAGTAGTAGAACAGGTGAATAAGAACTCTTCATTAAGGCTGGTTTAAATGGTCTATTGTAACAGGTAGCAGGTTCAGGCAGTACTGTGTCTGGAATTAAGAAGCTGCCATTATTAAGAATGTTGAATATGTGGATTTCTTATCTAATTGTGGCAAGGGAATAGTTTATACATTTTCTCTCCCCTCCAAGAATTTAGACACATTTGCTGCCTTTGACCCTCTATAGAATGCATAAAAATGTTTAAATGTGTTTTAGCAATGCTTACATTAAAATGCACACTTACAGCTTTTATTTACAGAAATTCAGTTGTTTATTATCACATTGCAAATTTTCCCACAGTGCAACTACATCGACAGGATGGTAGAAATTTGTTATAGCAATTAAATGATCAAAATGGTGCATCTTTACAACTACTTTAATATCATCTGACACATGGATGTTTGTAAAGGCAATATGATCTGAAATGTGGTGCATATTTCTACAGTTTGGACAATCGCCATGGAAACCAGCATAATATGCAGGAACATTCCAGTTGAATGTTTGTTCTATTTTTCATATTAAGACACTTTGATAAATCCCCTAGCAAGATAACTAAACAATAATTAGATCATATTTCTATTTTGTCTCAGCAGGTGCACTGGTATCTTTTTGTGGCGACATTCATTATATATATCAGAGCAGGCACTAATTATGTCACACCTGTGCTGATTCTCTCACGGAAGCAAACCGATAAAAATGTAATGATCAGAAAAGTGGTGCAAAATGCTAAAAGGGGTCAGTCACTATGGAAACCAATGTAATCAGTGGGTATATTCCTTTTACAACTTCGGACTGCTTTTCATATTACAGAAAAATTTTCAGTTGCCCAGCTTTCATTAAAATGTATACTTTTTATGTGAAAAAAGCTTACCTTGAGAAAACCAGATTGCTTGTAATATATTAAAGGGAGACTCCAGTCACCATAGCAACATAATTGCAATGTAAGTGATGACAGTAAGTGATGAAACTGTTTACAAGTGGTTAAACCACACTTCTGTTTGTTTGCCCATCCAGTTCCTTCAAAGGTCTGAGGTTTCAATCACCATAACTTTGACAGCCCATTGCAGTGGTTATAGTGCCACACAGGGCCGCCATCAGAAATTTTGTGGCCCCTGACAAAGCACAAGGTCTGGGGCCCCCCTCTGTCCCCACCGGGCCCACCCACGCCCTACCTAGTCCACTGACAATGATGCAGGACTGAATGTGGTGTGTATAGTGGAAGTGAATTAGAATGTGTGTAATGGATGTAGTGTTTGTGTGTATTAGATACTGTTTGTGCAGTGAATGAAGAGTGTGTGTTTGTGTAGCGGATGCAGTGTGTATAGTGAACGCAAAGTGTGTTTGAGTAATGGATGTAGTGTTTGTGTGTATTAGATACTGTTTGTGCAGTGAATGAAGAGTGTGTGTTTGTGTAGCGGATGCAGTGTGTATAGTGAACGCAAAGTGTGTTTGAGTAATGGATGTAGTGTGTGTACAGTGATGTAGTGTGTATTTGTGTAGTGGATGTAGTGGTTGTGTGTACTAGATGCAATGTGTTTAGTGGATGCAGTGTCTAGTGGATGTAGGGTGTGTATTAGACGCAGTGTCTCTGTATAGTGAATGCAGAGTGTTTCAATGTGTGGTGAATGTAGTGTGTACTGTGAATACAGGATGTTTGTGTAGTGGATGATATGTGTGTGTCAGTGTAGTGAATGCAGAGTGTGTGTCAGTGTAGTGAATGCAGAGTGTGTGTCAGTGTAGTGAATGCAGAGTGTGTGTCAATGTAGTGAATGCAGAGTGTCAGTATAGTAAATGCAGAGTGTGTGTCAGTATAGTAAATGCAGAGTGTGTGTCAGTATAGTAAATGCAGAGTGTGTGTCAGTATAGTAAATGAAGAGTGTGTCAGTATAGTGTAGTGAATGCAGAGTGTGTGTCAGTATAGTGTAGTGAATGCAGAGTGTGTGTCAGTATAGTAAATGAAGAGTGTGTGTCAGTATAGTAAATGAAGAGTGTGTGTCAGTATAGTAAATGCAGAGTGTGTGCATAGTGTAGTGAATGTAGTGTGTGTGTCAGTGTAATGAATGTAGTGTGTGTCAGTGTAATTAATGTAGTGTGTGTGTTAGTGCAGTGACTGCAGAGTGTGTGTTAATGTGTAGTGAATGCAGAGTGTGTGTGTTAGTATAGTGAATGCAGAGTGTGTGTAAGTGTTGAATGAATGCAGTCTGTATTAGTGTAGTGAATGCAGAGTGTGTGTTAGTGTTGAATGAATGCAGTCTGTATTAGTGTAGTGAATGCAGTGTGTGTTAGTGTGTAGTGAATGCAGAGTGTGTGTCAGTGTAATGAATGTAGTGTGTGTGTTAGTGCAGTGACTGCAGAGTGTGTGCTAATGTGTAGTGAATGCAGAGTGTGTGTGTTAATGTGTAGTGAATGCAGAGTGTGTGTGTTAGTGTGTAGTGAATGCAGAGTGTATGTTGTACTAGTGTATGCAGTGTGTGTGTTGTACTAGTGTATGCAGTGTGTGTTGTACTAGTGTATGCAGAGTGTGTCGTATTAGTGTATGCAGTGTGTGTGTTGTACTAGTGTGTGCAGTGTGTCAGTGTAATGAATGCAGTGTGTGTGTCAGTGTAGTGTATGCAGTGTGTGTCAGTGGAGTGGATGCAGTGTGTGTGTGTGTTAGTGGATGCAGTCAGTGGCGTACATACCAGGGTCGCGGCTGCGACTGGGCCTGGCCCACCAGGGGGCCCGGCCGCCCCTGCAACCCGGTATGTACCTACTGGGCCAGCCTCTTCTCCTGGGGGGCCCATGAGGCGGCCACCTCAGGGCCCCCCCGAGGCTGGCCCTGCTGACCCCGGCAGGCGGGCTGTCTGGGTGGGTGGCCGGCGCGCTGTCTGGGTGGGTGGCCGGCGTGCTGTCTGGGTGGGTGGCCGGCGTGTGAGGGAGCACTCTCCCCTCAGTGCTTCCTCTTCAGCTCCCTCGTGCACCGCACTGATACCGGAGCCGGAAGATGACGTCATCTTCCGGCTCTGGCATCCCTACGCGGCGTGCGAGGGAGCTGAAGAGGAAGCACTGAGGGGAGAGTGCTCCCTCGCGGGCCGGCCACCCACCCAGGAGCCCAGCAGCTCAGCAACCCAGCAGCACCACCACTGGACCCCAGGGAATCCCCCCAGTACTCCAAAAGGTAAGGAGGCTGGGGGGATTCAATTTAAAAATTGTGTTAGTGTGTGTGTGTTAGTGTGTGTGTGTTAGTGTGTGTGTGTTTGTGTGTGTGTGTTTGTGTGTGTGTGTTTTAGTGTGTGTGCTAGTCTTAGTGTGTGTGTGTTTTAGTGTGTGTTAGTGTGTGTTAGTGTGGGTGTGTCTGTTATTGGGTGTGTCTGTTATTGGGTGTGTCTGATGTCTGTTAGTGAGTGTGTGTTTGTCAGTGAAAGTATGTTTTGTAAGTGAGTGTGTATGTATGTCTGTCGCTGAGTGTGTCTCTGTCAGTAAATGTGTGTGTCTGTTAGCTAGTGTGTATGCGTCTGTTCGTGAGAGTGTGTGTCTTCAGCATTTACCTTTCTCCAGCGCTGGACTTCCTTGGCGCTGGGGATCCCTCAGCCTCTCAGCTCCGAATGCACATGCGTGGCAAGAGGCGCGCGCTGCATTTAAACCGCCCATAGGAAAGCATTACTCAATGCTTCCCTATGGACGTTCAGTGTCTTCTCACTGTGATTTTCACAGTGAGAATCGCGGAATCTCCTCTAGCGGCGGTCAATGAGACAGCCACCAGAGGCTAGATTAACCCTCAGTGAAACATAGCCGTTTCTCTGAAACAGCTATGTTTTCAGCTGCAGGGTTAAAACTAGAGGGACCTGGCACCCAGACCACTTCATTGAGCTGATGTGATCTGGGTGTGTGTTGTGGTCCTTTAGGTGTGTGTGCAGCATACCGCGGTCGTGGGGTCGCAGCCCTGCGACCAGGCGCCCGCCGCCATGTGTTGCGGCCCCGACCCGTGCCGATTAAGCACGGGGGGGAGGGCCCACGGATCAATTTTTGCACCGGAGCCCCGTGGGTCATGTGTACGCCACTGGATGCAGTGTCTGTGTTAGTGGATGCAGTGTGTGTGTGTTGTGTATGCAGTGTGTGTGTCAGTGGAGTAGATGCAGTGTGTGTGTTGTGTTAGTGTATGCAGTGTGTGTGTCAGTGGAGTGGATGCAGTGTGTGTGTCAGTGGAGTGGATGCAGTGTGTGTCAGTGGATTGGATGCAGTGTGTGTGTTGTGTTAGTGTATGCAGCGTGTCAGTGGAGTGTATGCAGTGTGTGTGTGTCAGTGGAGTGTATGCAGTGTGTGTGTGTCAGTGGAGTGTATGCAGTGTGTGCGTCAGTGGAGTGGATGCAGTGTGTGTGTTGTGTTAGTGGATGCAGTGTGTGTGTTGTGTTAGTGGATGCAGTGTGTGTGTTGTGCTAGTGGATGCAGTGTGTGTGTGTCAGTGGAGTGGATGCAGTGTGTGTGTTGTGTTACTGTATGCAGTGTGTGTGTAAATGTGCAATCTGCAGAGGGGGAGGGGTGGGGAATGGGACATTTTCAAATTAATTTTAGAATATATATTTTATAATGTGTCCAGGGAGGGGGGAGATTCCATCCCTGGTGGTCCGGTGACATGGGGGGCCCCCTGGCTCCCTGATACCGCAGAGGGGGCCCACCACACAGCTTCTTCATACACAGTTCATTGCCTCCAATAACTCTTGCGAGACCCCGCGGCCTGTGTGCCGCGCGGAGCGTTGCCATGGTAAGCCGTGGCAATGCTCAGAAGGCCACAGGTCTCGCGAGAGTTATTGGAGGCAATGAACTGCTTGTGAAGAAGCTGTGTGCTGGGCCCCCTCTGCGGTAACAGGGAGCCGGGGGCCCGCGGCTGCGCCCATAGATAGCGATATTCGCTAACTGTGTGCAGAGAGGGAAAGTGGGGCCCGGGACTGCCAGGCCCGTGACAACCATCATGGTTGTCAACCCCTGATGGCGGCCCTGGTGCCATAAGTGCTTTGGCGCCATCCCTTGGTGAGAATTCAAACCGTTTTAGGATGGTTTGCCAATTCACCTGTGTCCAAACATGTACACCATGAATCCAGTTACCTAGGGTGTTCCTGGCATGATAGTCACTACAGCGGGCTTTATGGAGTTTAATCAATTGTTGTTTAATCAATGGAATTGATTAAAAAAAATTTGCTCTGAAGAAACATTAAAAATATACTTTCCATCTGGTTTTTGAGCAATGTGCCTCTTTTTCAACTTTGTTTGACATCAGAGCTGGAAAGATGTGCTGTTCTGGCTCAACTTAATAAAATATTCATTTATAAATACACTTGCAATTAGTTGGAATTCAAAATGATTTACAAGTTATCATAAGCCAATTGTAATCTCCTGAAAGTCTTTGTGGTGCTTGCCACAGATATGTAAAAATATTTAGAAATTGCAGCTTAAAGCTGATTAGTTTAATTGAAGTGAACTTGTGTTTGACACAGATAACATTTTCATTCAGTTATATGATGAAGTGTGGATAAATCAAAGAAAGCATTTCTCTTCCTCAGAAGACAGTCATGGTTTGATTGCAGTACTTAGACACATATGTATTGTAGGACTTTGAATAAGTTATCAGATATTGTACATTTTTGAAAAGAAAAATAAGACTTACTCCCTTATAAAAGCTGCATTGTATTGTAAAGTAATTCATGTTATGTTCAAAACTCATTCAATAGCCTTATGCAGCACATACAGCAATTTTCCAAATATTTTTGGTACATTTATACATTTCTGTTTATATAACTTCTTCAAGTGGGTAACTAAAATTATAGATCAGGGTGGTGCAGTAGACATTGCTTACCTAGATTTCAGTAAGGCTTTTGACACTGTTGCACATAGAAGGCTTATCAATAAACTGCAATCTTTAAGTTTGGATTCAAATATTGTTGAATGGGTAAGGCAGTGGCTGAGTGACAGGCAACAGAGGGTTGTAGTTAATGGAATATATTCGAAGCTTGGACTTGTCACCAGTGGGGTACCTCAGGGATCTGTACTTGGACCCATTCTCTTTAATATTTTTATTAGTGATATTGCAGAAGGTCTTGATGGTAAGGTATGTCTTTTTGCTGATGATACTAAGATATGTAACAGGGTTGATGTTCCAGGAGGGATAAGCCAAATGACAAATGATTTAGGTAAACTAGAAAAATGGTCAGAATTGTGGCAACTGACATTTAATGTGGATAAGTGCAAGATAATGCATCTTGGACGTAAAAACCCAAGGGCAGAGTACAGAATATTTGATAGAGTTCTAACCTCAACATATGAGGAAAGGGATTTAGGGGTGATTATTTCTGATGACTTAAAGGTAGGCAGACAATGTAATAGAGCAGCAGGAAATGCTAGCAGAATGCTTGGTTGTATAGGGAGAGGTATTAGCAGTAGAAAGAGGGAAGTGCTCATGCCATTGTACAGAACACTGGTGAGACCTCACTTGGAGTATTGTACACAGTACTGGAGACCGTATCTTCAGAAGGATATTGATACCTTAGAGAGAGTTCAGAGAAGGGCTACTAAACTGGTTCATGGATTGCAGGATAAAACTTACCAGGAAAGGTTAAAGGATCTTAACATGTATAGCTTGGAGGAAAGACGAGACAGGGGGGATATGATAGAAACATTTAAATACATAAAGGGAATCAACACAGTAAAGGAGGAGACTATATTTAAAAGAAGAAAAACTACCACAACAAGAGGACATAGTCTTAAATTAGAGGGACAAAGGTTTAAAAATAATATCAGGAAGTATTACTTTACTGAGAGGGTAGTGGATGCATGGAATAGCCTTCCAGCTGAAGTGGTAGAGGTTAACACAGTAAAGGAGTTTAAGCATGCGTGGGATAGGCATAAGGCTATCCTAACTATAAGATAAGACTAGGGACTAATGAAAGTATTTAGAAAATTGGGCAGACTAGATGGGCCGAATGGTTCTTATCTGCCGTCACATTCTATGTTTCTATGTTTCTATGTTCTAAGTGGAAAAAAAAAACACACAAGAAAAGAAAATTCTAAATAAAACTTGTAAATGGAAAAAATAGTAAGTTAAACTAGATACAGTTGCAAGAAAAAGTATGTGAACCTTTTGGAATGATATGGATTTCTGCACAAATTGGTCATAAAATATGATCTGATCATCATCTAAGTCACAACAATAGACAATCACAGTCTGCCTAAACTAATAACACACAAAGAATGAAATGTTGCCATGTTTTTATTGAACACACCAAGTAAACATTCACAGTGCAGGTGGAAAAAGTATGTGAACCCCTAGACTAATGACATCTCCAAGAGCTAATTGGTGTGAGATGTCAGCCAACTGGAGTCCAATCAATGAGATGAGATTGGAGGTGTTGGTTACAGCTGCCCTGCCCTATAAAAAAACACACACCAGTTCTGGGTTTGCTTTTCACAAGAAGCATTGCCTGATATGAATGATGCCTCACACAAAAGAGCTCTCAGAAGACCTACGATTAAGAATTGTTGACTTGCATAAAGCTGGAAAGGGTTATAAAAGTATCTCAAAAAGCCTTGCTGTTCATCAGTCCACAGTAAGACAAATTGTCTATAAATGGAGATAGTTCAGCACTGCTGCTACTCTCCCTAGGAGTGGCCGTCCTGTAAAGATGACTGCAAGAGCACAGCGCAGACTGCTCAATGAGGTGAAGAAGAATCCTAGAGTGTCAGCTAAAGACTTACAAAAGTCACTGGAAAATGCTAACATCCCTGTTAGCGAATCTACAATACGTAAAACACTAAACAAGAATGAATTTCATGGGAGGATACCACAGAGGAAGCGACTGCTGTCCAAACAAAACATTGCTGCACGTTTACAGTTTGCACAAGAGCACCTGTATGTTCCACAGAATTACTGGCAAAAATATTCTGTGGACAGATGAAACCAAAGTTGAGTTGTTTGGAAGAAACACACAACACTGTGTGTGGTGAAAAAAAGGCACAGCACACCAACATCAAAACCTCATCCCAACTGTGAAGTATGGTAGTGGGGGCATGATGTGTGTTGCAACAGGACAATGACCCAAAGCATAGAAGTAAATCAACAACAGAATGGCTTAAACAGAAGAAAATACACCTTCGGAAGTGGCCCAGTCAGAGTCCTGACCTCAACCCGATTGAGATGCTGTGACATGACCTCAAGAAAGAGATTCACACCAGACATCCCAAGAATATTGCTGAACTGAAACAGTTCTGTAAAGAGGAATGGTCAAGACTTACTCCTGACCGTTGTGCATGTCTGATCTGCAACTACAGGAAGTTATTGCCAAAGGAGGTTCAACCAGTTATTAAATCCAAGGGTTCACATACTTTTTCCACCTGCACTGTGAATGTTTACATGGTGTGTTCAATAAAAACATGGCAACATTTCATTCTTTGTGTGTTATTAGTTGAAGCAGACTGTGATTGTCTATTGTTGTGACTTAGATGATTAGATCACATTTTATGACCACTTTGTGCCAAAATCCATATCATTCCAAAGGGTTCACATACTTTTTTTTGCAACTGTATATTAGTAAAATATAAATATTAGTTAAGAGAATTATGCGGTATGTCCATTTATTGTGAATAAAAAAAAAAAGAATTATTAATAGAAAAATGTAACTCACATGTTTCTGAGTGATTAGGCCTTGATTTAATAAGCTTTCTAAATGATTTACCTACAAAAATGTCCATGGACTTTAACGGTAACTTCTATAGATAAATCATTTGTAAGGTTTTGAATCATGTGGATTCAATTATTAAATTGAAGCCTTAGTTTTCTAAATAGGTTGCGTACAGCGGTGCAGTCTCTACTTAAGAATATATGATAAAGGGACCAGATGTAGTGTTTTCTTACAAACACCATTTACATGGGTATAAAAATAATAAAAGTATAGTGGAGGGGGGCAACATATTCCAGGATTTATGGACCTGTATAGCCTGCCATTCATGTGCTACTTTCTTGCCTGTTTCGAAACCAGCAACAACTACCGAGCACAGGTACTGTAGTTTTGCCTCAGCCCGACACACCGCAACGCAGAGCTAAGCCAAGACCAGCTGAGTGAGACCCTGACACAGTGCTGATAGTGGGGAACTGGAAGCAGGTACCTTGAACACCGCATCGATCCAGTCAGCATGACCCAGCTGTAAAGAGCTTCCTTCCGTGTGCATTCTCTCTTGACATTGCCTGTATTATCTATGCGTCTCACGTAACTGTTCATATGCTTATAATGTCAGTCTGAATTCCTGTATTTTTCACTGCATGACAAAAATAAAAAATTATAAAAAAACATAAAAGTATAAAACCATGTACGACAATGTAACTAGTAAACCACAGAACATTGTTTACTCATTGTCGAGCTCATTTGTGCTCCTGTACTAAACCTGGGAGGTACAATCACCACAAATTAATTTATTCCAATAAACCACCGAGCATTCAGGAAATTATGGTATATAAAATCAAAACAGAATGCAACTACTGAAATATCGATTCAATATGATAATGGAGATCTCAGTAATACATTAAATCTGACTTGGAAAATAAATATTGATCAAAGACAATGAAAGTGTTTTTGTTTTTTTAACAGAAAAATTATATTACAAAAAATGTTAGGCGTCTAAAAAGAAATATAATAAGCACACGTTTATTAATAGTACTAGGAAGTTACTTTTGCAATTATGACCATTTGACAGCAAATTTGTTCAATTAGCAATTTTGTGTAATCATTTTCCAGTTGAAATAGCTTAATTATTAACTTGCAAGCTTCGATTATGTTCTCCATTACCCTCTTCTGGTCATGTCACCGGAAGAAAAATTATCACCCGAATGGAGAAAAATTCACACTTTAATTATTTCACTTCAAGTTGGAAGTATAGAGCGAGCTACTAGATTGAAAATAAATAATTTGTGTGTGTAAAAAGTCTGTATGGAGTATTACATGTATGGGAATTCTGCTTGTGGTTATTATTTTATTATTTATATAGCGCCAGCAAATTCCGTAGCACTAATGTGTGTGTGTGTAGGGAGAGTGCATGTTGTATTTCATGTGTGAGGATGCGGCCTGTGAGATTGTGTGTAAACGTGCTTCTTGTGTGTGTAAATGGTGCTTGGTGCTGAAGGGCCCTTGAAAAAGGCTTTTTAGACTAAACGTTGGGTGTTTAGCTCTGTCCACTTGTCAGTTAATATTGTACAGCAATTACATTCCATTCATTACCTATTTTTTGTGTGTAAATTAGTCAATGATTGATCTGTTTGTTCTATGTATAGTGTCTAACAGGACCGGTCTGGGAAAAAAATTTGGCCCGAGCCTTTTTCAAGCACGCCCCCTCTCAAATTATATCTTTTCATGTGACAACACTGAAGAATTGACACTCTGCTACAATGTAAAGTAGTAAGTGTAAAGCCTGTATCACAGTGTAAATTTGCTGTCCCCTCAAAATAACTCAACACACAGCCAAAAGTGAGTACACCCCTAAGTAGAAATGTCCAAATTGGGCCCAAAGTGTAAATATTTTGTGTGGCCACCATTATTTTCCTGCACTGCCTTAATCCTCGTGGGCATGGAGTTCACCAGAGCTTCATATGTTCCAAATGGAGTCCTCTTCCACTCCTTCATGATGACATCACGGAGCTGGTTGATGTTAGAGACCTTGCGCTCCCCAACCTTCCATTTGAGGATGCCCCACAGATGCTCAATAGGGTTTAGGTCTGGGGACATGCTTGGCCAGTCCATCACCTTTACCTTCAGCTTCTCTAGCAATGCAGTGGTCGTCTTGGAGGTATGTTTGGATTCGTTATCATGTTGGAATACAGCCCTGCGGCCCAGTCTCCAAAGGGAGGGTATCATTCTCTGCTTCAGTATGTCACAGTACATGTTGGCATTCATGGTTCCCTCAATGAACTGTAGCTCTCCAGTGCCGGCAGCACTTGTGCAGGCCCAGACCATGACACTCCCACCACCCTGCTTGACTGTAGGCAAGACACACTTGTCTTTGTACTCCTCACTTGGTTGCCGCCACACACCATGGACACCATCTGAACCAAATAAGTTTATCTTGGCCTCATTGGACCACATAGGCGTGCGCAGCCTATTGCATTAGGGTGTGCACCCTAAAGCACAAACACACGCCGCGTGTGTGTGTATGTGTGTGTATATATATATATATATATATACACACACACACACACACTGCTGTGTGTGCTGTTAGTGTGATGTGTGTGTGAGGGTGCTGTTAGTGTGATGTGAGGGTGTTTGTGTGTGAGGGTGTTTGTGTGTGTATGTTTGTCCTGTGAGGGTGCTGTTTGTGTGATTGTTGTGTATTTGTGAGGGTGCTGTTTGTGTGTGTGTGTGAGGGTGTTGTGTTTTTTTTAAAGGTGCTGTGTGTGTTTATGAGGGTGCGGTTAGTGTACTGTGTGTGTGTGAGCTGTATGTGTGTAGGTGCTGTATGTGTATGTGCTGTATGTTTGGAGGGATTTGGCAGATTAGTAAATCCTTGCTGCCATGTGCCATCCCTGGTGGTCCAGTGGAGAATGAACTCTAGCCTGCGGGGCTAGAGTTAACTCTTGCGAGATCTGAGCGTTGCCGCAGCAACACTCAGATATTGCGAGAGGAACCTGGCGGAGCTTCTGTCTAGAGCTCCCTGGGTCCTCTCCTGCCTCCCTCCATGCTGCTGTGGGCCGGTGAGGTAGATCTTTGGTCTCCCCACCGGCCCATGGAGGCTTAGAGCAGAGCCGGCACTCAGCGCCGGCTCTGCGTGTGTGTGTGTGTGTTTGTGTGTATATATATATATATATATATATATATATATATATATATATATACAAAAAAAAATCGGATTTAGGCACTCACCCTTCAGAAGACTCATATGATTGTTGCCTTTGGTGCTTCCAGCGTCAGAAAAATTATACCCATAGATAAATAGGAGCACTCAACAGGACTTCTTTATCGATGTTTATTGTAAAAAAATTACATCAAAGTGTAAGACATCAAATCGATGTTTCGACCCCTCAGGGTCTTTTTCAAGATCAAACACAAAGTGAAATGGATGCAGTTTAAATATGTGTAGAGAAAAAGTGACTCACCAATCTCGTGTGTGCGGCTAGCCGAACCCGGAAATGTCTCGGCGTCTCACGTGATAGCTTCAACGTGCGTCATTACGTGTAACGTGGTTACTAGGTGATAAGATGTAAACTACAATGGATACATCTATCGTGCTTAGTTGCAACTAATGTGGCTATGTATAAGCCAAAGTGTTAAGAGATCTCATTCTAGAGATCAAATAAGTGAATAATAAAAACAAAGTAATACTAAATAGGAAGATTTACTTGTAATTCGTACTGAGAATAGAAAGATTGATATGTCTCTAAGATAATGCCTAACAAAGTGCAATAGAGTGCAATACAAAGTGCAGTGCATAAAGAAATGTAAATATTGCATGTTCAAAAAGAATCAGATCGGCAAAAATCTCTGAGACTAAATCTAAAGTCATACTACTAGTATCTATGCGGGCTAGAATACAGTAGATATACATAATATCATAATAAGTATCTTTGCAACTTAATAACTCTTCGTGTATATAACATACTCAATATCAGAAGAACAAGATCAAATAAATTTAGTTAGTCAAATAAACATAGAAAATTATATATATTCATTTAGTCCTTTCGGGGTAACAGTGTCTAAACGGTGTATCCAGTAGGTTTCGCGTTGTAATAACAATTTCGATCTATCCCCTCCTCTAGGGCTAAGTGGAACGTGGTCGATCGCTATAAATCTAAGTGTGGGAAGTCTATGATTTGCTTGAAGAAAATATTTAGCTACTGGCTTATCAGATTTTTGGTCTCTGAATGCGGTGGTGATGGTTGATCTATGGCCACGGATGCGTTCCCGGAGAGTCAAATCAGTTTTTCCCACGTATGAAAGACCACAAGGGCACGTAATTAAATATATCACGTGATCAGTCATGCAAGTGATATACTGAATAATAGGGATCCGAACTCCACTGTGTGGATGAACAAATGATGTGCCTATGTTCATATGACTACAGGTTACACATCCACTACACCTATAGCAGCCTTTCTTAGTGGGTCCTGTGGTTTTCCGATAGCATAAAGTGGGATCACTTCTCACGAGTAAATCTCGGAGGTTCCTATTGCGTTTCAGACTGATAGTGGGTTGTTGACTGAATATAGAAGGTAAATTTTTGTCAGAACCTAATATACCCCAGTATTTATTAATAGTCCGTTGAATTTGTGAGGTGCCAGTGTGAAAGGTTAAGGGTAAATACATTTTAGCCATTGGTGGTGTATTACGTACAGCCTCTAAAGGGCTAGCCATCTGTTTCAAAGCTTTAGCCTTAGCATTCTCCAAAACCTCGGGACTGTATCCTCTCATAAGGAATCTATCCGACATTTCTTGTAATTGGTTGGCTTGATTAACGGGATCACTATTATATCTCAGTACCCGCATGTACTGAGATACAGGGAGCGATTCCTTTAGTTTTTTCAGATGATAACTATTAAAGTATTTATTAATAGTCCGTTGAATTTGTGAGGTGCCAGTATGAAAGGTTAAGGGTAAATACATTTTAGCCATTGGTGGTGTATTACGTACAGCCTCTAAAGGGCTAGCCATCTGTTTCAAAGCTTTAGCCTTAGCATTCTCCAAAACCTCGGGACTGTATCCTCTCATAAGGAATCTATCCGACATTTCTTGTAATTGGTTGGCTTGATTAACGGGATCACTATTATATCTCAGTACCCGCATGTACTGAGATACAGGGAGCGATTCCTTTAGTTTTTTCGGATGATAACTATTAAACTGAAGTAATGTATTTCTTGCGGTGTCTTTGCGATATAGGGTGTATCCCAACGTACCCTTTCTTCCATCTTTGTAAATAGACACGTCTAAAAATTGAATTGACTGAAAATCAAAAGTGAGTGTGAGTTTCACAGGAAGCTCCGAGGAATTGATCTCTTTACTCATTTGTTCTAAAGTGTACGGTGTTCCTGTCCAAATTAGAAAGATGTCGTCCACAAAACGATGATAAGTGAGGATTTGATCACAATATTTTTCAAGAATATGTTTAGTTTCAAAAAGGAACATGTATGCATTGGCATATGAAGGTGCCATCGCTGCACCCATTGATGTGCCTATCAGTTGTAGATAGAAAAGATCTTCAAACTTGAAATAATTACATGTCAATGCTATTTGTAAAAGTTCCATAAGAAATTCTATAGGTGGACCGTTGTATCTAGATGAATTGCAAAGAATCTGTCGCAATGCTTGTATACCCTCAGTGTGGGGTATGATGGTGTATAGGTTTTTGACATCTAAAGTAACCAAAAGATGTTGACTTTCCACTACAGTTAACTTTTTGATATTTGCCAAAAAATCACTGGTGTCACACAAACACGTTGGAAGATCCATAACAGAAGTTTTAATATAATCAATATATTTGCCAAGAGGCTCCAATAAACTGTCTCGGGCCGAGACAATCGGTCTGCCAGGGGGATTCAACGGATCTTTGTGGATTTTTGGTAGTGTGTACAAAACTGGATGTTTCGGATATTCGACAAATAAATATTTAGCTGTATTTGTGTCAATAAAACCCATTTGAATTCCAGTAGTAATCGTAGTTTGAATTTTATTTTGAAATTTCTTAACCGGGTCAAAGGTTAATTTCTGATAAGTGGTTTTATCAGAAAGTTGGTTACAAATTTCTTCTTTGTATTTATCATAAGCCATCACCACAATCACTCCACCTTTGTCGGCGGGTCGAATGATAATGTTAGGGTCAGTCATCAGGTCTTTTAAGGCAATCTTCTCAGCTTTAGAAAGATTCTGTCGATGATCGGTAGGATTTTTTAATATCATCTCTGATTCGTTTTTCACTGATTGCATAAAAGTTTTAATGGAAATGTTGGAGGTTTTCTGATCTCCTTTATATTTAATCTTAAAGGGATTTTTTGTAATTTGAGTGGAAGTATCTGCTGTAGTAGGATTATCTTTCCATCGTTCATAGTTCGTCAAAGTCCGTTGTATTTTGTATAATTCAATATCCACTTGAAGTGGAGCTGGTCTGGAAACAGGTACAAATGTTAACCCTTTAGAGAGCACGGATGAATGATGTTCTGTTAAGATCTTCTGAGATAAATTGAATATTAACTTCATCTCTTCCCCAACGGGGGTTTTCCTTTTGCTCCTCTGTTTCTGGTGTCCCTTCTTTCCTCTCCTGGTGACTGAGTTCTTTTTCCTCCTCTGGTCTGCGTGTTTGACGTACCTGGGGACTCATATGGTCGACTGTTTACTTCTAAAAAAGGGCGTTTTTCGTGTGTAGTTCCTTCATCCTTGGTATCAGCATCGGAGGCTGATTCTCCTGAACTGGTGTCAATGGTCGAAAAAACAGGTTTTTTAATGCGATATTTATATCTTGGAAAAGATTCTCTGTTAGGAGTTTGATTGCCACTCAACCACCTATATACTTGGTGGCTGTTGTAGTCATAATTAACTTTGTCCAATTTTTGTTTTTTGAATCTGATAAGTTCGTTCTTGTATTTATTAATGTCATCTTGTAATTTTAACATGTGTTCCGTGGCTGCAGACGAGTGTAGTAAATCCACATTGATGTTCTCTATCTCTTAGATAGTCTGCTTCACTCCAATGAGTTCTTTTCCAACTTCCTCCACGACTATGACCATCCAGTCGAGGGAACATTTATTGGCAATGTTCATCCATTTGCGACAGAAGTCAGGATTTTGCCTCCCAATAGTTGGAGAGTTTCTAACTCTGAATCCACGAGGGATCCGCTTCGCTCTGTGATAATCCGAGATGAAAATGCCGTGTAGATCTAGATCTACTTCCCTTCTTCTGAGTTTTATAAGATCATTGTAAAGATCTTTAATGGTGCTAGAATGCGAAAGATCTTTAGCTGATTTAGACCATAAAATAGCTTGAGCCTGATCTTCAGATATAGATAAGGTTTCTGCTGAGTCAGCAAAGACTCCTGCTTTCATGAAAAAATCTTCCATAATGACAAGCTTGAAGTTGTGCCTGAACGCACGATTTAGTGAATAAATGTAAATTCTGGGGGTGCCCAAAATGGTGCGACGCACACCATATATATACAAAAAAAAATCGGATTTAGGCACTCACCCTTCAGAAGACTCATATGATTGTTGCCTTTGGTGCTTCCAGCGTCAGAAAAATTATACCCATAGATAAATAGGAGCACTCAACAGGACTTCTTTATCGATGTTTATTGTAAAAAAAATTACATCAAAGTGTAAGACATCAAATCGACGTTTCGACCCCTCAGGTTGATTTTCAGTCAATTCAATTTTTAGACGTGTCTATTTACAAAGATGGAATAAAGGGTACGTTGGGATACACCCTATATCGCAAAGACACCGCAAGAAATACATTACTTCAGTTTAATAGTTATCATCCGAAAAAACTAAAGGAATCGCTCCCTGTATCTCAGTACATGCGGGTACTGAGATATAATAGTGATCCCGTTAATCAAGCCAACCAATTACAAGAAATGTCGGATAGATTCCTTATGAGAGGATACAGTCCCGAGGTTTTGGAGAATGCTAAGGCTAAAGCTTTGAAACAGATGGCTAGCCCTTTAGAGGCTGTACGTAATACACCACCAATGGCTAAAATGTATTTACCCTTAACCTTTCATACTGGCACCTCACAAATTCAACGGACTATTAATAAATACTGGGGTATATTAGGTTCTGACAAAAATTTACCTTCTATATTCAGTCAACAACCCACTATCAGTCTGAAACGCAATAGGAACCTCCGAGATTTACTCGTGAGAAGTGATCCCACTTTATGCTATCGGAAAACCACAGGACCCACTAAGAAAGGCTGCTATAGGTGTAGTGGATGTGTAACCTGTAGTCATATGAACATAGGCACATCATTTGTTCATCCACACAGTGGAGTTCGGATCCCTATTATTCAGTATATCACTTGCATGACTGATCACGTGATATATTTAATTACGTGCCCTTGCGGTCTTTCATACGTGGGAAAAACTGATTTGACTCTCCGGGAACGCATCCGTGGCCATAGATCAACCATCACCACCGCATTCAGAGACCAAAAATCTGATAAGCCAGTAGCTAAACATTTTCTTCAAGCAAATCATAGACTTCCCACACTTAGATTTATAGCGATCGACCACGTCCCACTTAGCCCTAGAGGAGGGGATAGATCGAAATTGTTATTACAACGCGAAACCTACTGGATACACCGTTTAGACACTGTTACCCCGAAAGGACTAAATGAATATATATCATTTTCTATGTTTATTTGACTAACTAAATTTATTTGATCTTGTTCTTCTGATATTGAGTATGTTATATACACGAAGAGTTATTAAGTTGTAAAGATACTTATTATGATATTATGTATATCTACTGTATTCTAGCCCGCATAGATACTAGTAGTATGACTTTAGATTTAGTCTCAGAGATTTTTGCCGATCTGATTCTTTTTGAACATGCAATATTTACATTTCTTTATGCACTGCACTTTGTATTGCACTCTATTGCACTTTGTTAGGCATTATCTTAGAGACATATCAATCTTTCTATTTTCAGTACGAATTACAAGTAAATCTTCCTATTTAGTATTACTTTGTTTTTATTATTCACTTATTTGATCTCTAGAATGAGATCTCTTAACACTTTGGCTTATACATAGCCACATTAGTTGCAACTAAGCACGATAGATGTATCCGTTGTAGTTTACATCTTATCACCTAGTAACCACGTTACACGTAATGACGCACGTTGAAGCTATCACGTGAGACGCCGAGACATTTCCGGGTTCGGCTAGCCGCACACACGAGATTGGTGAGTCACTTTTTCTCTACACATATTTAAACTGCATCCATTTCACTTTGTGTTTGATCTTGAAAAAGACCCTGAGGGGTCGAAACGTCGATTTGATGTCTTACACTTTGATGTAATTTTTTTTACAATAAACATCGATAAAGAAGTCCTGTTGAGTGCTCCTATTTATCTATGGGTGTGTATATATATATATATATATATATATATATATATATATGTTACATCAAATTAAAGCCCTTTATG
>OW240914.1:329945088-329993250 GCA_933207985.1 Pelobates cultripes | reverse complement strand
TGAAGAGTGTGTCAGTATAGTGTAGTGAATGCAGAGTGTGTGTCAGTATAGTGTAGTGAATGCAGAGTGTGTGTCAGTATAGTAAATGAAGAGTGTGTGTCAGTATAGTAAATGAAGAGTGTGTGTCAGTATAGTAAATGCAGAGTGTGTGCATAGTGTAGTGAATGTAGTGTGTGTGTCAGTGTAATGAATGTAGTGTGTGTCAGTGTAATTAATGTAGTGTGTGTGTTAGTGCAGTGACTGCAGAGTGTGTGTTAATGTGTAGTGAATGCAGAGTGTGTGTGTTAGTATAGTGAATGCAGAGTGTGTGTAAGTGTTGAATGAATGCAGTCTGTATTAGTGTAGTGAATGCAGAGTGTGTGTTAGTGTTGAATGAATGCAGTCTGTATTAGTGTAGTGAATGCAGTGTGTGTTAGTGTGTAGTGAATGCAGAGTGTGTGTCAGTGTAATGAATGTAGTGTGTGTGTTAGTGCAGTGACTGCAGAGTGTGTGCTAATGTGTAGTGAATGCAGAGTGTGTGTGTTAATGTGTAGTGAATGCAGAGTGTGTGTGTTAGTGTGTAGTGAATGCAGAGTGTATGTTGTACTAGTGTATGCAGTGTGTGTGTTGTACTAGTGTATGCAGTGTGTGTTGTACTAGTGTATGCAGAGTGTGTCGTATTAGTGTATGCAGTGTGTGTGTTGTACTAGTGTGTGCAGTGTGTCAGTGTAATGAATGCAGTGTGTGTGTCAGTGTAGTGTATGCAGTGTGTGTCAGTGGAGTGGATGCAGTGTGTGTGTGTGTTAGTGGATGCAGTCAGTGGCGTACATACCAGGGTCGCGGCTGCGACTGGGCCTGGCCCACCAGGGGGCCCGGCCGCCCCTGCAACCCGGTATGTACCTACTGGGCCAGCCTCTTCTCCTGGGGGGCCCATGAGGCGGCCACCTCAGGGCCCCCCCGAGGCTGGCCCTGCTGACCCCGGCAGGCGGGCTGTCTGGGTGGGTGGCCGGCGCGCTGTCTGGGTGGGTGGCCGGCGTGCTGTCTGGGTGGGTGGCCGGCGTGTGAGGGAGCACTCTCCCCTCAGTGCTTCCTCTTCAGCTCCCTCGTGCACCGCACTGATACCGGAGCCGGAAGATGACGTCATCTTCCGGCTCTGGCATCCCTACGCGGCGTGCGAGGGAGCTGAAGAGGAAGCACTGAGGGGAGAGTGCTCCCTCGCGGGCCGGCCACCCACCCAGGAGCCCAGCAGCTCAGCAACCCAGCAGCACCACCACTGGACCCCAGGGAATCCCCCCAGTACTCCAAAAGGTAAGGAGGCTGGGGGGATTCAATTTAAAAATTGTGTTAGTGTGTGTGTGTTAGTGTGTGTGTGTTAGTGTGTGTGTGTTTGTGTGTGTGTGTTTGTGTGTGTGTGTTTTAGTGTGTGTGCTAGTCTTAGTGTGTGTGTGTTTTAGTGTGTGTTAGTGTGTGTTAGTGTGGGTGTGTCTGTTATTGGGTGTGTCTGTTATTGGGTGTGTCTGATGTCTGTTAGTGAGTGTGTGTTTGTCAGTGAAAGTATGTTTTGTAAGTGAGTGTGTATGTATGTCTGTCGCTGAGTGTGTCTCTGTCAGTAAATGTGTGTGTCTGTTAGCTAGTGTGTATGCGTCTGTTCGTGAGAGTGTGTGTCTTCAGCATTTACCTTCCAGCGCTAATTTCCTGGCGTTGTGATCCTCAGCCTTCCAGTTCAATGCGCTACGCGGCGAGGCGCTGGCCAGATGCAACGGCAGGGGAAAGCGGCT
Organism: Pelobates cultripes; assembly: GCA_933207985.1. NCBI lineage: Eukaryota > Metazoa > Chordata > Amphibia > Anura > Pelobatidae > Pelobates > Pelobates cultripes. Next base: position 329,991,493 of record OW240914.1, on the reverse strand, counting down.
ACTCAAATGCTTCCCTGCGACGTTTGCGTTCTCAACGATTTTCACAGTGAGAATCGCTGAATTCCCCAGCGGCGTCAATGACAGCCACTGGTTAGATTAACTCAGTGAAACATAGCCGCTTCCGAAACAGCTGCGTTTTCAGCCGCAGGGTTAAACTAGAGGGACCTGGCACCCAGACCACTTCATTGAGCTGATGTGATCTGGGTGTGTGTTGTGGTCCTTTAGGTGTGTGTGCAGCATACCGCGGTCGTGGGGTCGCAGCCCTGCGACCAGGCGCCCGCCGCCATGTGTTGCGGCCCCGACCCGTGCCGATTAAGCACGGGGGGGAGGGCCCACGGATCAATTTTTGCACCGGAGCCCCGTGGGTCATGTGTACGCCACTGGATGCAGTGTCTGTGTTAGTGGATGCAGTGTGTGTGTGTTGTGTATGCAGTGTGTGTGTCAGTGGAGTAGATGCAGTGTGTGTGTTGTGTTAGTGTATGCAGTGTGTGTGTCAGTGGAGTGGATGCAGTGTGTGTGTCAGTGGAGTGGATGCAGTGTGTGTCAGTGGATTGGATGCAGTGTGTGTGTTGTGTTAGTGTATGCAGCGTGTCAGTGGAGTGTATGCAGTGTGTGTGTGTCAGTGGAGTGTATGCAGTGTGTGTGTGTCAGTGGAGTGTATGCAGTGTGTGCGTCAGTGGAGTGGATGCAGTGTGTGTGTTGTGTTAGTGGATGCAGTGTGTGTGTTGTGTTAGTGGATGCAGTGTGTGTGTTGTGCTAGTGGATGCAGTGTGTGTGTGTCAGTGGAGTGGATGCAGTGTGTGTGTTGTGTTACTGTATGCAGTGTGTGTGTAAATGTGCAATCTGCAGAGGGGGAGGGGTGGGGAATGGGACATTTTCAAATTAATTTTAGAATATATATTTTATAATGTGTCCAGGGAGGGGGGAGATTCCATCCCTGGTGGTCCGGTGACATGGGGGGCCCCCTGGCTCCCTGATACCGCAGAGGGGGCCCACCACACAGCTTCTTCATACACAGTTCATTGCCTCCAATAACTCTTGCGAGACCCCGCGGCCTGTGTGCCGCGCGGAGCGTTGCCATGGTAAGCCGTGGCAATGCTCAGAAGGCCACAGGTCTCGCGAGAGTTATTGGAGGCAATGAACTGCTTGTGAAGAAGCTGTGTGCTGGGCCCCCTCTGCGGTAACAGGGAGCCGGGGGCCCGCGGCTGCGCCCATAGATAGCGATATTCGCTAACTGTGTGCAGAGAGGGAAAGTGGGGCCCGGGACTGCCAGGCCCGTGACAACCATCATGGTTGTCAACCCCTGATGGCGGCCCTGGTGCCATAAGTGCTTTGGCGCCATCCCTTGGTGAGAATTCAAACCGTTTTAGGATGGTTTGCCAATTCACCTGTGTCCAAACATGTACACCATGAATCCAGTTACCTAGGGTGTTCCTGGCATGATAGTCACTACAGCGGGCTTTATGGAGTTTAATCAATTGTTGTTTAATCAATGGAATTGATTAAAAAAAATTTGCTCTGAAGAAACATTAAAAATATACTTTCCATCTGGTTTTTGAGCAATGTGCCTCTTTTTCAACTTTGTTTGACATCAGAGCTGGAAAGATGTGCTGTTCTGGCTCAACTTAATAAAATATTCATTTATAAATACACTTGCAATTAGTTGGAATTCAAAATGATTTACAAGTTATCATAAGCCAATTGTAATCTCCTGAAAGTCTTTGTGGTGCTTGCCACAGATATGTAAAAATATTTAGAAATTGCAGCTTAAAGCTGATTAGTTTAATTGAAGTGAACTTGTGTTTGACACAGATAACATTTTCATTCAGTTATATGATGAAGTGTGGATAAATCAAAGAAAGCATTTCTCTTCCTCAGAAGACAGTCATGGTTTGATTGCAGTACTTAGACACATATGTATTGTAGGACTTTGAATAAGTTATCAGATATTGTACATTTTTGAAAAGAAAAATAAGACTTACTCCCTTATAAAAGCTGCATTGTATTGTAAAGTAATTCATGTTATGTTCAAAACTCATTCAATAGCCTTATGCAGCACATACAGCAATTTTCCAAATATTTTTGGTACATTTATACATTTCTGTTTATATAACTTCTTCAAGTGGGTAACTAAAATTATAGATCAGGGTGGTGCAGTAGACATTGCTTACCTAGATTTCAGTAAGGCTTTTGACACTGTTGCACATAGAAGGCTTATCAATAAACTGCAATCTTTAAGTTTGGATTCAAATATTGTTGAATGGGTAAGGCAGTGGCTGAGTGACAGGCAACAGAGGTTGTAGTTAATGGAATATATTCGAAGCTTGGACTTGTCACCAGTGGGGTACCTCAGGGATCTGTACTTGGACCCATTCTCTTTAATATTTTTATTAGTGATATTGCAGAAGGTCTTGATGGTAAGGTATGTCTTTTTGCTGATGATACTAAGATATGTAACAGGGTTGATGTTCCAGGAGGGATAAGCCAAATGACAAATGATTTAGGTAAACTAGAAAAATGGTCAGAATTGTGGCAACTGACATTTAATGTGGATAAGTGCAAGATAATGCATCTTGGACGTAAAAACCCAAGGGCAGAGTACAGAATATTTGATAGAGTCCTAACCTCAACATATGAGGAAAGGGATTTAGGGGTGATTATTTCTGATGACTTAAAGGTAGGCAGACAATGTAATAGAGCAGCAGGAAATGCTAGCAGAATGCTTGGTTGTATAGGGAGAGGTATTAGCAGTAGAAAGAGGGAAGTGCTCATGCCATTATACAGAACACTGGTGAGACCTCACTTGGAGTATTGTACACAGTACTGGAGACCGTATCTTCAGAAGGATATTGATACCTTAGAGAGGGTTCAGAGAAGGGCTACTAAACTGGTTCATGGATTGCGGGATAAAACTTACCAGGAAAGGTTAAAGGATCTTAACATGTATAGCTTGGAGGAAAGACGAGACAGGGGGGATATGATAGAAACATTTAAATATATAAAGGAATCAACACAGTAAAGGAGGAGACTATATTTAAAAGAAGAAAAACTACCACAACAAGAGGACATAGTCTTAAATTAGAGGGACAAAGGTTTAAAAATAATATCAGGAAGTATTACTTTACTGAGAGGGTAGTGGATGCATGGAATAGCCTTCCAGCTGAAGTGGTAGAGGTTAACACAGTAAAGGAGTTTAAGCATGCGTGGGATAGGCATAAGGCTATCCTAACTATAAGATAAGACTAGGGACTAATGAAAGTATTTAGAAAATTGGGCAGACTAGATGGGCCGAATGGTTCTTATCTGCCGTCACATTCTATGTTTCTATGTTTCTATGTTCTAAGTGGAAAAAAAAAACACACAAGAAAAGAAAATTCTAAATAAAACTTGTAAATGGAAAAAATAGTAAGTTAAACTAGATACAGTTGCAAGAAAAAGTATGTGAACCTTTTGGAATGATATGGATTTCTGCACAAATTGGTCATAAAATATGATCTGATCATCATCTAAGTCACAACAATAGACAATCACAGTCTGCCTAAACTAATAACACACAAAGAATGAAATGTTGCCATGTTTTTATTGAACACACCAAGTAAACATTCACAGTGCAGGTGGAAAAAGTATGTGAACCCCTAGACTAATGACATCTCCAAGAGCTAATTGGTGTGAGATGTCAGCCAACTGGAGTCCAATCAATTAGATGAGATTGGAGGTGTTGGTTACAGCTGCCCTGCCCTATAAAAAAAACACACACCAGTTCTGGGTTTGCTTTTCACAAGATGCATTGCCTGATATGAATGATGCCTCACACAAAAGAGCTTGCAGAAGACCTACGATTAAGAATTGTTGACTTGCATAAAGCTGGAAAGGGTTATAAAAGTATCTCCAAAAGCCTTGCTGTTCATCAGTCCAAGGTAAATTGTCTATAAATGGAGAAAGTTCAGCACTGCTGCTACTCTCCCTAGGAGTGGCCGTACTGTAAAGATGACTGCAAGAGCACAGCGCAGACTGCTCAATGAGGTGAAGAAGAATCCTAGAGTGTCAGCTAAAGACTTACAAAAGTCACTGGAAAATGCTAACATCCCTGTTAGCGAATCTACAATACGTAAAACACTAAACAAGAATGAATTTCATGGGAGGATACCACAGAGGAAGCGACTGCTGTCCAAACAAAACATTGCTGCACGTTTACAGTTTGCACAAGAGCACCTGTATGTTCCACAGAATTACTGGCAAAAATATTCTGTGGACAGATGAAACCAAAGTTGAGTTGTTTGGAAGAAACACACAACACTGTGTGTGGTGAAAAAAAGGCACAGCACACCAACATCAAAACCTCATCCCAACTGTGAAGTATGGTAGTGGGGGCATGATGTGTGTTGCAACAGGACAATGACCCAAAGCATAGAAGTAAATCAACAACAGAATGGCTTAAACAGAAGAAAATACACCTTCGGAAGTGGCCCAGTCAGAGTCCTGACCTCAACCCGATTGAGATGCTGTGACATGACCTCAAGAAAGAGATTCACACCAGACATCCCAAGAATATTGCTGAACTGAAACAGTTCTGTAAAGAGGAATGGTCAAGACTTACTCCTGACCGTTGTGCATGTCTGATCTGCAACTACAGGAAGTTATTGCCAAAGGAGGTTCAACCAGTTATTAAATCCAAGGGTTCACATACTTTTTCCACCTGCACTGTGAATGTTTACATGGTGTGTTCAATAAAAACATGGCAACATTTCATTCTTTGTGTGTTATTAGTTGAAGCAGACTGTGATTGTCTATTGTTGTGACTTAGATGATTAGATCACATTTTATGACCACTTTGTGCCAAAATCCATATCATTCCAAAGGGTTCACATACTTTTTTTTGCAACTGTATATTAGTAAAATATAAATATTAGTTAAGAGAATTATGCGGTATGTCCATTTATTGTGAATAAAAAAAAAAAGAATTATTAATAGAAAAATGTAACTCACATGTTTCTGAGTGATTAGGCCTTGATTTAATAAGCTTTCTAAATGATTTACCTACAAAAATGTCCATGGACTTTAACGGTAACTTCTATAGATAAATCATTTGTAAGGTTTTGAATCATGTGGATTCAATTATTAAATTGAAGCCTTAGTTTTCTAAATAGGTTGCGTACAGCGGTGCAGTCTCTACTTAAGAATATATGATAAAGGGACCAGATGTAGTGTTTTCTTACAAACACCATTTACATGGGTATAAAAATAATAAAAGTATAGTGGAGGGGGGCAACATATTCCAGGATTTATGGACCTGTATAGCCTGCCATTCATGTGCTACTTTCTTGCCTGTTTCGAAACCAGCAACAACTACCGAGCACAGGTACTGTAGTTTTGCCTCAGCCCGACACACCGCAACGCAGAGCTAAGCCAAGACCAGCTGAGTGAGACCCTGACACAGTGCTGATAGTGGGGAACTGGAAGCAGGTACCTTGAACACCGCATCGATCCAGTCAGCATGACCCAGCTGTAAAGAGCTTCCTTCCGTGTGCATTCTCTCTTGACATTGCCTGTATTATCTATGCGTCTCACGTAACTGTTCATATGCTTATAATGTCAGTCTGAATTCCTGTATTTTTCACTGCATGACAAAAATAAAAAATTATAAAAAAACATAAAAGTATAAAACCATGTACGACAATGTAACTAGTAAACCACAGAACATTGTTTACTCATTGTCGAGCTCATTTGTGCTCCTGTACTAAACCTGGGAGGTACAATCACCACAAATTAATTTATTCCAATAAACCACCGAGCATTCAGGAAATTATGGTATATAAAATCAAAACAGAATGCAACTACTGAAATATCGATTCAATATGATAATGGAGATCTCAGTAATACATTAAATCTGACTTGGAAAATAAATATTGATCAAAGACAATGAAAGTGTTTTTGTTTTTTTAACAGAAAAATTATATTACAAAAAATGTTAGGCGTCTAAAAAGAAATATAATAAGCACACGTTTATTAATAGTACTAGGAAGTTACTTTTGCAATTATGACCATTTGACAGCAAATTTGTTCAATTAGCAATTTTGTGTAATCATTTTCCAGTTGAAATAGCTTAATTATTAACTTGCAAGCTTCGATTATGTTCTCCATTACCCTCTTCTGGTCATGTCACCGGAAGAAAAATTATCACCCGAATGGAGAAAAATTCACACTTTAATTATTTCACTTCAAGTTGGAAGTATAGAGCGAGCTACTAGATTGAAAATAAATAATTTGTGTGTGTAAAAAGTCTGTATGGAGTATTACATGTATGGGAATTCTGCTTGTGGTTATTATTTTATTATTTATATAGCGCCAGCAAATTCCGTAGCACTAATGTGTGTGTGTGTAGGGAGAGTGCATGTTGTATTTCATGTGTGAGGATGCGGCCTGTGAGATTGTGTGTAAACGTGCTTCTTGTGTGTGTAAATGGTGCTTGGTGCTGAAGGGCCCTTGAAAAAGGCTTTTTAGACTAAACGTTGGGTGTTTAGCTCTGTCCACTTGTCAGTTAATATTGTACAGCAATTACATTCCATTCATTACCTATTTTTTGTGTGTAAATTAGTCAATGATTGATCTGTTTGTTCTATGTATAGTGTCTAACAGGACCGGTCTGGGAAAAAAATTTGGCCCGAGCCTTTTTCAAGCACGCCCCCTCTCAAATTATATCTTTTCATGTGACAACACTGAAGAATTGACACTCTGCTACAATGTAAAGTAGTAAGTGTAAAGCCTGTATCACAGTGTAAATTTGCTGTCCCCTCAAAATAACTCAACACACAGCCAAAAGTGAGTACACCCCTAAGTAGAAATGTCCAAATTGGGCCCAAAGTGTAAATATTTTGTGTGGCCACCATTATTTTCCTGCACTGCCTTAATCCTCGTGGGCATGGAGTTCACCAGAGCTTCATATGTTCCAAATGGAGTCCTCTTCCACTCCTTCATGATGACATCACGGAGCTGGTTGATGTTAGAGACCTTGCGCTCCCCAACCTTCCATTTGAGGATGCCCCACAGATGCTCAATAGGGTTTAGGTCTGGGGACATGCTTGGCCAGTCCATCACCTTTACCTTCAGCTTCTCTAGCAATGCAGTGGTCGTCTTGGAGGTATGTTTGGATTCGTTATCATGTTGGAATACAGCCCTGCGGCCCAGTCTCCAAAGGGAGGGTATCATTCTCTGCTTCAGTATGTCACAGTACATGTTGGCATTCATGGTTCCCTCAATGAACTGTAGCTCTCCAGTGCCGGCAGCACTTGTGCAGGCCCAGACCATGACACTCCCACCACCCTGCTTGACTGTAGGCAAGACACACTTGTCTTTGTACTCCTCACTTGGTTGCCGCCACACACCATGGACACCATCTGAACCAAATAAGTTTATCTTGGCCTCATTGGACCACATAGGCGTGCGCAGCCTATTGCATTAGGGTGTGCACCCTAAAGCACAAACACACGCCGCGTGTGTGTGTATGTGTGTGTATATATATATATATATATATACACACACACACACACACTGCTGTGTGTGCTGTTAGTGTGATGTGTGTGTGAGGGTGCTGTTAGTGTGATGTGAGGGTGTTTGTGTGTGAGGGTGTTTGTGTGTGTATGTTTGTCCTGTGAGGGTGCTGTTTGTGTGATTGTTGTGTATTTGTGAGGGTGCTGTTTGTGTGTGTGTGTGAGGGTGTTGTGTTTTTTTTAAAGGTGCTGTGTGTGTTTATGAGGGTGCGGTTAGTGTACTGTGTGTGTGTGAGCTGTATGTGTGTAGGTGCTGTATGTGTATGTGCTGTATGTTTGGAGGGATTTGGCAGATTAGTAAATCCTTGCTGCCATGTGCCATCCCTGGTGGTCCAGTGGAGAGTGAACTCTAGCCTGCGGGGCTAGAGTTAACTCTCGCGAGATCTGAGCGTTGCCGCAGCAACACTCAGATATTGCGAGAGGAACCTGGCGGAGCTTCTGTCTAGAGCTCCCTGGGTCCTCTCCTGCCTCCCTCCATGCTGCTGTGGGCCGGTGAGGTAGATCTTTGGTCTCCCCACCGGCCCATGGAGGCTTAGAGCAGAGCCGGCACTCAGCGCCGGCTCTGCGTGTGTGTGTGTGTGTTTGTATATATATATATATATATATATATATATATATATATATATATATATACAAAAAAAAATCGGATTTAGGCACTCACCCTTCAGAAGACTCATATGATTGTTGCCTTTGGTGCTTCCAGCGTCAGAAAAATTATACCCATAGATAAATAGGAGCACTCAACAGGACTTCTTTATCGATGTTTATTGTAAAAAAATTACATCAAAGTGTAAGACATCAAATCGATGTTTCGACCCCTCAGGGTCTTTTTCAAGATCAAACACAAAGTGAAATGGATGCAGTTTAAATATGTGTAGAGAAAAAGTGACTCACCAATCTCGTGTGTGCGGCTAGCCGAACCCGGAAATGTCTCGGCGTCTCACGTGATAGCTTCAACGTGCGTCATTACGTGTAACGTGGTTACTAGGTGATAAGATGTAAACTACAATGGATACATCTATCGTGCTTAGTTGCAACTAATGTGGCTATGTATAAGCCAAAGTGTTAAGAGATCTCATTCTAGAGATCAAATAAGTGAATAATAAAAACAAAGTAATACTAAATAGGAAGATTTACTTGTAATTCGTACTGAGAATAGAAAGATTGATATGTCTCTAAGATAATGCCTAACAAAGTGCAGAGTGCAATACAAAGTGCAGTGCATAAAGAAATGTAAATATTGCATGTTCAAAAAGAATCAGATCGGCAAAAATCTCTGAGACTAAATCTAAAGTCATACTACTAGTATCTATGCGGGCTAGAATACAGTAGATATACATAATATCATAATAAGTATCTTTGCAACTTAATAACTCTTCGTGTATATAACATACTCAATATCAGAAGAACAAGATCAAATAAATTTAGTTAGTCAAATAAACATAGAAAATGATATATATTCATTTAGTCCTTTCGGGGTAACAGTGTCTAAACGGTGTATCCAGTAGGTTTCGCGTTGTAATAACAATTTCGATCTATCCCCTCCTCTAGGGCTAAGTGGAACGTGGTCGATCGCTATAAATCTAAGTGTGGGAAGTCTATGATTTGCTTGAAGAAAATATTTAGCTACTGGCTTATCAGATTTTTGGTCTCTGAATGCGGTGGTGATGGTTGATCTATGGCCACGGATGCGTTCCCGGAGAGTCAAATCAGTTTTTCCCACGTATGAAAGACCACAAGGGCACGTAATTAAATATATCACGTGATCAGTCATGCAAGTGATATACTGAATAATAGGGATCCGAACTCCACTGTGTGGATGAACAAATGATGTGCCTATGTTCATATGACTACAGGTTACACATCCACTACACCTATAGCAGCCTTTCTTAGTGGGTCCTGTGGTTTTCCGATAGCATAAAGTGGGATCACTTCTCACGAGTAAATCTCGGAGGTTCCTATTGCGTTTCAGACTGATAGTGGGTTGTTGACTGAATATAGAAGGTAAATTTTTGTCAGAACCTAATATACCCCAGTATTTATTAATAGTCCGTTGAATTTGTGAGGTGCCAGTGTGAAAGGTTAAGGGTAAATACATTTTAGCCATTGGTGGTGTATTACGTACAGCCTCTAAAGGGCTAGCCATCTGTTTCAAAGCTTTAGCCTTAGCATTCTCCAAAACCTCGGGACTGTATCCTCTCATAAGGAATCTATCCGACATTTCTTGTAATTGGTTGGCTTGATTAACGGGATCACTATTATATCTCAGTACCCGCATGTACTGAGATACAGGGAGCGATTCCTTTAGTTTTTTCAGATGATAACTATTAAACTGAAGTAATGTATTTCTTGCGGTGTCTTTGCGATATAGGGTGTATCCCAACGTACCCTTTATTCCATCTTTGTAAATAGACACGTCTAAAAATTTAATTGACTGAAAATCAAAAGTGAGTGTGAGTTTCACAGGAAGCTCCGAGGAATTGATCTCTTTAATCATTTGTTCTAAAGTGTACGGTGTTCCTGTCCAAATTAGAAAGATGTCGTCCACAAAACGATAAGTGAGGATTTGATCACAATATTTTTCAAGAATATGTTTAGTTTCAAAAAGGAACATGTATGCATTGGCATATGAAGGTGCCATCGCTGCACCCATTGATGTGCCTATCAGTTGTAGATAGAAAAGATCTTCGAACTTGAAATAATTACATGTCAATGCTATTTGTAAAAGTTCCATAAGAAATTCTATAGGTGGACCGTTGTATCTAGATGAATTGCAAAGAATCTGTCGCAATGCTTGTATACCCTCAGTGTGGGGTATGATGGTGTATAGGTTTTTGACATCTAAAGTAACCAAAAGATGTTGACTTTCCACTACAGTTAACTTTTTGATATTTGCCAAAAAATCACTGGTGTCACGCAAACACGTTGGAAGATCCATAACAGAAGTTTTAATATAATAATCAATATATTTGCCAAGAGGCTCCAATAAACTGTCTCGGGCCGAGACAATCGGTCTGCCAGGGGGATTCAACGGATCTTTGTGGATTTTTGGTAGTGTGTACAAAACTGGATGTTTCGGATATTCGACAAATAAATATTTAGCTGTATTTGTGTCAATAAAACCCATTTGAATTCCAGTAGTAATCGTAGTTTGAATTTTATTTTGAAATTTCTTAACCGGGTCAAAGGTTAATTTCTGATAAGTGGTTTTATCAGAAAGTTGGTTACAAATTTCTTCTTTGTATTTATCATAAGCCATCACCACAATCGCTCCACCTTTGTCGGCGGGTCGAATGATAATGTTAGGGTCAGTCATCAGGTCTTTTAAGGCAATCTTCTCAGCTTTAGAAAGATTCTGTCGATGATCGGTAGGATTTTTTAATATCATCTCTGATTCGTTTTTCACTGATTGCATAAAAGTTTTAATGGAAATGTTGGAGGTTTTCTGATCTCCTTTATATTTAATCTTAAAGGGATTTTTTGTAATTTGAGTGGAAGTATCTGCTGTAGTAGGATTATCTTTCCATCGTTCATAGTTCGTCAAAGTCCATTGTATTTTGTATAATTCAATATCCACTTGAAGTGGAGCTGGTCTGGAAACAGGTACAAATGTTAACCCTTTAGAGAGCACGGATGAATGATGTTCTGTTAAGATCTTCTGAGATAAATTGAATATTAACTTCATCTCTTCCCCAACGGGGGTTTTCCTTTTGCTCCTCTGTTTCTGGTGTCCCTTCTTTCCTCTCCTGGTGACTGAGTTCTTTTTCCTCCTCTGGTCTGCGTGTTTGACGTACCTGGGGACTCGTATGGTCGACTGTTTACTTCTAAAAAAGGGCGTTTTTCGTGTGTAGTTCCTTCATCCTTGGTATCAGCATCGGAGGCTGATTCTCCTGAACTGGTGTCAATGGTCGAAAAAACAGGTTTTTTAATGCGATATTTATATCTTGGAAAAGATTCTCTGTTAGGAGTTTGATTGCCACTCAACCACCTATATACTTGGTGGCTTTTGTAGTCATAATTAACTTTGTCCAATTTTTGTTTTTTGAATCTGATAAGTTCGTTCTTGTATTTATTAATGTCATCTTGTAATTTTAACATGTGTTCCGTGGCTGCAGACGAGTGTAGTAAATCCACATTGATGTTCTCTATCTCTTGGATAGTCTGCTTCACTCCAATGAGTTCTTTTCCAACTTCCTCCACGACTATGACCATCCAGTCGAGGGAACATTTATTGGCAATGTTCATCCATTTGCGACAGAAGTCAGGATTTTGCCTCCCAATAGTTGGAGAGTTTCTAACTCTGAATCCACGAGGGATCCGCTTCGCTCTGTGATAATCAGAGATGAAAATGCCGTGTAGATTTAGATCTACTTCCCTTCTTCTGAGTTTTATAAGATCATTGTAAAGATCTTTAATGGTGCTAGAATGCGAAAGATCTTTAGCTGATTTAGACCATAAAATAGCTTGAGCCTGATCTTTAGATATAGATAAGGTTTCTGCTGAGTCAGCAAAGACTCCTGCTTTCATGAAAAAATCTTCCATAATGACAAGCTTGAAGTTGTGCCTGAACGCACGATTTAGTGAATAAATGTAAATTGGGGGTGCCCAAAATGGTGCGACGCACACCATATATATACAAAAAAAAATCGGATTTAGGCACTCACCCTTCAGAAGACTCATATGATTGTTGCCTTTGGTGCTTCCAGCGTCAGAAATTATACCCATAGATAAATAGGAGCACTCAACAGGACATCTTTATCGATGTTTATTGTAAAAAAATTACATCAAAGTGTAAGACATCAAATCGATGTTTCGACCCCTCAGGGTCTTTTTCAAGATCAAACACAAAGTGAAATGGATGCAGTTTAAATATGTGTAGAGAAAAAGTGACTCACCAATCTCGTGTGTGCGGCTAGCCGAACCCGGAAATGTCTTGGCGTCTCACGTGATAGCTTCAACGTGCGTCATTACGTGTAACGTGGTTACTAGGTGATAAGATGTAAACTACAACGGATACATCTATCGTGCTTAGTTGCAACTAATGTGGCTATGTATAAGCCAAAGTGTTAAGAGATCTCATTCTAGAGATCAAATAAGTGAATAATAAAAACAAAGTAATACTAAATAGGAAGATTTACTTGTAATTCGTACTGAGAAAGATTGATATGTCTCTAAGATAATGCCTAACAAAGTGCAATAGAGTGCAATACAAAGTGCAGTGCATAAAGAAATGTAAATATTGCATGTTCAAAAAGAATCAGATCGGCAAAAATCTCTGAGACTAAATCTAAAGTCATACTACTAGTATCTATGCGGGCTAGAATACAGTAGATATACATAATATCATAATAAGTATTGAGTATGTTATATACACGAAGAGTTATTAAGTTGCAAAGATACTTATTATGATATTATGTATATATGTGTATATATTATGTACATTTCACTTTGTGTTTGATCTTGAAAAAGACCCTGAGGGGTCGAAACATCGATTTGATGTCTTACACTTTGATGTAATTTTTTTACAATAAACATCGATAAAGAAGTCCTGTTGAGTGCTGCTATTTATCTATGGGGGTATATATATATATATATATATATATATATATATATATATATGCGTATACACTCACAGACACACACATTCACACACACATACACTCACAGACACACACATTCACACACACACATACATACACTCACAGACACACATTCACAGACACAAACATACACTCACAGACACACACTCACAGACACACACACACAGACACACACTCACACACTCACACAGACACACATTCAGACACACACTCACTCACTGACACACTCACACACACATACATACACTCACAGACACACATTCACAGACACACACACACTCACACACAGACACACACTCACACACAAGAACAAATTATTATATTTTAATTTAAAAAAAATGTCCACCCAGCCTCCTACCTGGAGTGCTGGCGTGGACTTTTCCCTGGGGTCCAGTGGGGCGGCGCCTCTCTGCAGCTCAGCCGCGGCGAGGGAGCTGTCTGCTCTCTGCTCCCTCTCGCTGCGCGGGCTGTCTGCTGTAGCTGGGAGCCGGAATATGACATCATATTCCGGCTCCCGGCATCAGCGCGCGGCGAGAGGAAGCAGAGAGCAGACAGCTCCCTCGCCGCGGCTGAGCTCCAGAGAGGCGGGGGGATCCATCACCTCTTGCCCCCCCATGACAGGGGCAAGAGGTGAAACAGGGGGCGCTGTTCCTGCAGGACTCAAACCATAGGCATGCCACAGGGATTAGGGTGTGCCCAGGCACACCCGGCACACCCCGTGCGCACGCCTATGTTGGACCATAGGACATGGTTTCAGTAATCTATGTCCTTAGTCTGCTTGTCTTCAGCAAACTGTTTGCTGGCATTTTTGTGCATCATCTTTAGAAGAGGCTTCCTTCTGGGACGACAGCCATGCAGACCAATTTGATGCGGTGTATGGTCTGAGCACAAACAGGCTGACCCCACCCCTTTTAACCTCTGCAGCAATTCTGGCAGCACTCATACATCTATTTCCCAAAGACAACGCTGGATATAACGCTGAGCAACTTTTTTGGTCGACCATGGCGAGGCCTGTTTTTAGTGGAACCTGTCCTGTGAATCCGCTGTTTGGTCTTGCCCACCACGCTGCCGGTCAGTTTCAGGGTCTTGGCAAATTTATTATAGCCTAGGCCATCCTTATGTAGAGCAACAATTCTTCTTTTCAGATCCTCAGAGAGTTATTTGCCATGAGGTGCCATGTTGAACTTCCAGCGACCAGTACGAGAGCGTGTGAGAACGATAACACCAATTTTAACACACCTGCTCTCCATTCACTCCTGAGACCTTGTAACACTAACGAGTCACATGACACCGGGGAGTGAAAATGGCTAATTGGGCCCAATTTGGACATTTCCACTTGGGGTGCACTCCCTTTTGTTGGCAACGGTTTAGACATTAATGGCTGTGTATGTTGAGTTATTTTGAGGGGACAGCAAATTTACACTGTTATACAGGCTTTACACTTACTACTTTACATTGTAGCACAGTGTAATTTTTTTAGTGTTGTCACATAAAAAGATATGATAAAATATTTACAAAAATGTGAGGGGTGTACTCACTTTTGTGAGATACCGTATGTATAAATGAATTTGCATTTATTCTTTATTATGTATTAAAATAAAATTTGATTGTTCATGACTGATGTGCCGGATTGATCAGTCCATCCCAGGGGGTAACTGTATTATTTGAAACACAATATGCTATAAAGTAAATTGAATTCCAAAAGGGAAATAAGTATGTTTCTGAATATTTTTTTTCTGTAAATGTGTTTTAGAAAGTAAAAAGAATGTGAGAAAACCTCAGGAGGTTGAAAACCCCATTAACCCAGTATTTTATTAGGTGTCATGTTTGAATGACAAGTTCACCTTCATATATTTATAAATGTAAATATGTATATCATGCTGGTAAAATCAGTCACAATGAACATGTAGTTTAAAAGAGCATGTATCTGAAAGCCATTTTTTCATCTTCAAATTGATATCAAGAAAGGTGCAGAAAAATATATAATTAACCAAATCATAGATATTAGGCATGTGCATGGGGAAAATTTTCGGTTCGGCATTCGGGACTTCCGCAATTCAGCACTTCAACACTTTGGAAATTCGGCAACTTCGACACTTCGGAATTTCTGAACTTTGGGATTTTGGAATTTCGGGACTTCGGCACTTCTCTTGCAGCCGCTTAGTAGATAATTAACTCTCTAATTATCTACCAAAAGGCTGAAAGACCTAAATTGGTCTTTCAGCCAAATTTACTAATACTAAGTAAAAATTACTTAGTATTAGTAAATTTTGCCCCTACTCGCTATACCGCAAGTAGGGGCATGGATATTAAACAGTGAGCAGCCTGTAAAATTACACAGAGCACTCTGATTGGTGGATTTCAAGTGCGTCAGTTATTATGGATTTATTTGGCCTTTTTTGGGGCTGATAAAAGAAGATTTTAGAAGAAAGAAAACATCGAATGGTAAGTTATTTTTTTTTTTTTTTTTTACAGGTACTTAGATAAAGCCCCCCCCCCTTATTTTTTTTAGGGTGAGGGGGATAGTTGAGGGTAAATTTTTTTGGGGGGTGACTAGGGGTTTGGGGACCCCTAATCACCTGGGGGGGTAACATTTTTATTTAGGGCTCCCACCCGCTGCTCAGGGGTGGGGGCTGGGGGGGAGGACAATAGGGACACCACCCGCCGCTCAGGGGTGGAGGCCAGGGGCAGGACATTAGGTCCCCCCCTTATTAGTATTTAGGGCCCCCACCCACCACTCAGGGGTGGGGGCCAGGGGGGAGGATATTAGGTCCCCCCCTTATTTTACTGTAGGACCCCCACCCACCATTTTGGGTGGGGCCCCCACCCACCATTCAGGTTAGAAGCCCCCACTCGTGCAGCATGACCTTTTAGACCTTTTTTTTTTTTTTTTTAAAGTGAGCAGCTACTGTTTAATAGACATGCCCCTACTCGCAGTATAATGAGTAGGGGCATAATTTACTAATAATAATGTAATCTTTACTTAGTATTAGTAAATTTGTCTGAAAGACCAATTTAGGTTTTTCAGCCTTTTAGTAGATAACTCCCTAATTCCCACGGTATTAGGGAGCTATCTACTTATTCATTCCTGTCACTACACTGACTGGCTAAGTAACTTACATTTTATATGAATGTATGTTACTTGAGTGTTGTAAGTGTTTGCAAGTGCTTACAGCTGAACCCTGGCTATGTTTGTATACTTTTTATTTAAAATTGTATACAGTGTTCTTCCACTGGGTAAGTATATTAGTTCTTAGGCAATACTGTGCTTCGGCACTTCGGAAATTCGGTAATTTTGGAATTTCTGGACTTCAACCATTCGGCAATATGGCAATTCATCTATTCGGACATTCGGAAGTACCCGAATGTCCGAATTGCCCAAAATTCGTCCCAATTCACATTCGGACCGAAACGAATTGCACATGTCTAGTAGATATCAGTTCTCTCTGTCTAAATTTGGATCCATGAAAAGGTTTTGTTAGTGTGAGGGTCTGTCTGTCTGACTATAATATTATTGATTCCCTCTGTGTCTAATATAAACAAGCTGAATTCAAAAATTCATCTTGAGGTTGTGCATTATGAATAACTAGATGGTCAGTCATAGCTTCATATGTGTGATATGAATTGGGAAGAAACATCTCACAAGTCCCTTGATACAAGTTTGATCTCATAATGCATTCTATTAATAGTGATGAATGACAGGGTTTTGCCCTCTGTCACTCTCATGTGTACTGTCAATCAGACTTGCATTGTAAAGTCTCCATAAATCAGCTGGATTTAAGACTTTAGAACGTGGTCTTACATATTTATGGAACAATCGTAAAAAGGTTCCCAGTATACGAGAGGTCACTGATTCAAGGATGTCCATAAAAACCCACAAATGTAAGCATACTCTATACACCTGTGGCACTATGGCATGTAAATATTATTACATTGATTGGGGTATATTATTGGCAATTGGCATTGGCAACTCCGTTGCGAGTCCCATGGATCGCCTATTGATCAAACACTGTGCAAGGACTAGCTTAAAAACTGCACTGTATGGTCTGAACACTTCAGATAAGCTGCCAGAATTAGAGAGACGAGAGATCATGAGTAAGCTCCTCTCTCCTCCTCCTCTTTAAGTATATGCTCAATTAATATCTGTTTGGGTCCCCTAACTTTACCATTACATTATTAATACAATTGTATCTATACATTGTGCTGCCAAATTGCTGCAAATGCATATTTGAAAAATTTCAGATTTCCTTAACTTTTGCTGCTACATACTTGCGTAGCAGCAAAATATAAATACAGTGTTCACAGACAGCTGTACAATGCATCCTGTGTCCAATGCAAACACATGCAAGGAATGCAGGGATTTTAAAATGTGAAAGTACCCTGATTAACCATGATGGTATTTAAATTTAGAGAGAAATGCAGGGCCGGATTAACATAGGGGCTGATGGGGCTCCAGCTCTAGGCCAATGCCCATGGAATAGGCAATAGGCCCATGGATTTTTTTTAACACACTGCTCTTCACATAATCTTGCTTAAGTATGGAAACTTAAGAGGGATGTGGGGAACAAAACTTGTGTGGATTGGCTGACAATGAAATTAGTTAAGGTAATGCTGACTTTGGTCTCTCTAACACTGTTGCATGTCCCCTTACTTCTACACTCACTACATACACATTTTCTCTGTCCCAGACTATATACCAGCATATATATGCTAGCAAGAAGGTAAGGAGACAGGTGGACATGTGAGTGGTTGGGGACAGTCCTTAGAAAGCGTGGAGTAAGCACATCATTAGACACATTTATGCCAAGCTCAGGGTGCTGTCTGCATGGAAGGACCTTTGTTGGCCAGCACGCATGATTGAATGGTAGCCTGTCATGCATTCACACCAGGCTAGCCTTCCAATTCTTTGGACAGATATACCCCCTTTTTTGGCGTGTTCGCCCTTTCGGCGGTTCTGGTTAAGTGATTCGCGTCAGTGGCCCACCCTTGTACCCCAACCATTGACTTACTGCTTTACTGCATACTGCTGTTAGGGGGTATGGATTAACTTTAAAGAAGAAAGCATAAATTAGAAATAGATTAGCATAGGCTATGATGTGTTTTCTTATAGCTGCATCCTATGGGTTTCTCTCGAGCACCATCTCCATCAGATACATGACGCTTGGGAGGTATGACTGTTTTAGTTTGTTTGGTCGGTAAGATTCTGTAATTATCCCCATTATAATTGTCAGCACCATGCCCACTGGCTCTTAATCTGGCCCTGGAGAAATGTACTCGTCAGCACTCATTGCCTTAAAGATGCAAAATGAAACTGGTCAGCACAGCAAAATTACTGCACAGTATTCCATCCGTGTTCCCTATTTATTAAAAAAATGTTCTCTTTGGATATGTTCTTTAATAAAGAAAGTCATGCAACGGGTGCATAATTCATTGTTGCACAATAGAATACTGTCGTTTAATGTAATTTGTGTAGTGCATATATGAATTGGCCACTTGGTTGTAAGGGCAGATGACAGAAGGGATAATATAAATTGCACAGGGATGTGAAATGGGGCAAAGGGCTTACCATGTGCATTGATCGTTTGATTAATCAAAGGCTCTGCAAGATGTGAGAAGTCACAGATAAGTGGCCTGGAAGTCTGGCTTAAATGTAAATTAGCTGGCTTCAGCCATATGGCCTGTACCTTCTAATTGATAGGTTAATGATCATTAGCTTTCAAGAAAAAAAAAAGACAAACAAGACTTGTGTTCCAGTATCCTATCCCCCAAAAAAAACATTAATACTTACTCAGGGAATAATAATTGAGCCTAATTTTTGTTATATTTGGAATGGGATGAGCACAATCTTCTAATCAAGGCCAAACATGATTTGTGTAACTTAACCATAGTGGAAGGGATTGTGATGTCCGCTATATTGGGTCACAAGTAAGGAGTGTGATATATCTATACATTGGAATAAGGGTTACGAATTTGTAGATGCAATTATTATTTCTGTTGCAAGAGGAGATAGAACCAAATGTTTCCATTTGGATTGATGTTGGCCTGGAACACAAGTGGGTGGTCACTTATAGTTGCTGTAGGTATGCCTTATCTCTACCTCTGGGCGAGGCTTGGTAATCCACAGGGTATATAGATATCCAATGATACTAAGATGTGTATTTGGACTTGCTTGGAGGCCAGAATCTAATTCTAACTGTCACCACCTTTCTTACCAGCCAGAAGTTTTAGTATGAAAACCTGAGTAAGTGACTAGGACTTCAGTTATTTTATCCCTTCTTCTTTATCTGTTGTTGGTGTAACTAATTTGATTGTCATTTATATTTTTGAATGCACTGTGACTATTTTTTGCTCATAATAAAATGTTCCTTTATTAAGTTCTGCCTTTGTCTGGTAAAGAATCACGTTACCTAAAGAGACTAATTAGCTTTTTGCAATTGCTTAAATATTGTGCTAAGTTATATTTGGTGGGTTTTTCTTATTAAATTACCTGGGTGACCAAGGCACCCCATTATAAATTATCTTGGTGGTGGCAGCGTTAAGTAATATTTATATTATTATGGTTAGGTGTGGGTGGTGTTACATGAGATTTTATCATTATTTCTGGGCTAGTGCAGACTAACTTTTTAACCCTTTCACCACCACAACTACGTCACGCACACTCTTGAAGTAGGGTGCGTTCGTGACAAAGAACATTTTCTTTCACAAACTGACTGTGACAGTTTGATAGAAAATAATCTTTCCTGGTTCTCATATGACCTGGGACTCTTTCAAAATCAACTTTTTTGGAACTGTCTTCAGTACCTGTTTCTGGTGGTGTACCTCAGGGCTCAGCTCTGGATTCCTTTCTGGTTTCTCTTGATACTGCCTCCCTTGGCAACATTTCCTTTGGATTCATGCACTGGCCATACGCCGATGACACACAACTATACATTTCTATCCCTGTTTTCCTTTCTTTCCTCGTGGATTATGTCACTAAATGCTTTCTTATCTTTCTAACTGGATGTCAGCTCACCTAGTTAGGACTTCAGCCATTGGCTCACAAACTACCTGGTTGGAGTAGACATAGGAGGAGATGACTCAAAGGTTAAGGCTCCTTTAAATAAGAAATATAAAAAAATTAAAAGGTAAATATATTATTTGCCTATTTTGAATGAGTCATGTAATGCGTTTTCACCTTTCAAGCAACCCCAGAATTGTAATACTTATTAACTAGCAAACATAATAATGTTTTATTCTATGTATAACATATTTTCTTAATCCTTGTATGTATCTTACATTTCATGCTGCCCTATCTAGCCTTTTACCTGCCCACTCTATCTGCTACAAGCGAGAAAAAAAATTCTAATGCATTGTGATAAAAAAAAAAAATTTGTCAAAGCAACCACTCCTGTAATTGAACATGGCTAGCTTTATTCCATTTCTTATATTATGTTAGTAAACAAAATGTGTACAAAAAAAGACCAATTGCACTATTATATAGTGCTTTATTATAATGGACCATGCAGCATTTCAAATCAGCTTTGCTTTTTAATTAATTGATTGTCCTTCTACCATTACCTGAAGGACGAGAGCAAAAGCACTCAGAAACCTTTAATGAAGAGCTTGTATTGCATCATTTTTTTTGGGGGTTGAGAAGACAAGGGGAGGTTATTGGTTCCAGAGCCAAAACTGACTGGCATAGAATGACTCAGCTGTTACACTTACAGAATGGAAATGATTCCAAAAAGCATTCAAAGATAGTATTAAAAGCACTTATAAAATCTGTTTGTTTTTTATTTTATTTTTATTTTTTGGGATAAGTGAGCAGTACAGTGGCATGGAAAAAGAAAAACAATCTCACTCTGTAAAATAGATCTTGTAATCTTAATCTCTGTTTTACCAGTTGATATTGGAAGGTTTTACTTTAAAGTCTATCCCTTAAGAAGCCCCAGGAAATTTGATTTCTTTGTGAATTCATAGCAAATCTCACCATTCTTAGAGAAGTATTTTAATCAGCAACAAATATCTTCTCCGGAGTTGCATTGTACATAGTTTACCTGGTTTGTTTTTGTATAGTTACATAACAATAAAGCCTGGAAAAAAATGACTCAAGTCTATCAATTTCAACCTTTCATATGTCTGCATTACTGCTTTTCCAAAGGAATGAGAAACCTCCAATTTGAAGCAATTCCCAATATTACCATGAGATGGGGAAAAAATATTGTGACAGTGAGATTTTTCCTTAGATTACAAGCTGATGCCCCACATATAGCCTATTATTATGCTTGAACATTCAGTTTTTCCAAAAGAAAGCATCCAGGAGTTTACACATTTAGAAATCTGTAGATAAACTGATTAAATAACCATCTTTATTGTTCTTACTTTAAAGATCACTTTCCTTTTCTGTAGGTAAAATCTCCTTTCTTTAAATCAAAACAGGTGACCTCTTGTCATTTATACAGCCGTACAGTGCTATTAATGAACAGAATTATGATTATATATACACTGAACAAAATTAAAAATGCAACACTTTTGTTTTTGAGCCTTTTTTTTATTAGCTGAACTCAAAGATCTAAGACTTTTTCTATGTACACAAAAGACCAATTTTTCACAAATATTGTTCACAAATCTCTCTAAATCTGTTTTAGTGAGCACTTCTCCTTAGCCAAGATAATCTATCCACCTCACAGGTGTGGCATATCAAGATGCTGATTAGACAGCATGATTATTGTACAGGTGTGCCTTAGGATGGCCACAATAAAAGGCCCACTCTAAAATGTGCAGTTTTATCACATAGCACAATGCCACAGGTGTCGCTAGTTTTGAGGGATCATGCAATTGGCATGTTGTCTGCAGGAATGTCCACCAGACCTGTTACCCAAGAATTGAATGTTAATTTCTCTACCATAAGCCATCTCCAAAGGTGATTTTCAGAGAATTTGGCAGTACTTTCAACCGGCCTCAAAACTGAAGAGCACATGTAACCACACCAGCCCAGGACCTCCACATCCAGCATCTTCATCTCCAAGATCGTCTGAGACCAGCCACATGGACAGCTGCTGCAACAATCGGTTTGCATAACCAAATAATTTCTGCACAAACTGTCAGAAACCGTCTCAGAGAAACTCATCTGCATGCTCGTCGTCCTCATCGGGGTCTCGACCTGACCGCAGTTCGCCGTAACCGACTTGAGTGGGCAAATGCTCACATTCGATGGTGTCTGGCACTTTGGCGAGGTGTTCTCTTCACGGATGAATCCCGTTTTTCACTGTACATGGCAGATAGTGTGTATGGTGTTGTTTGCTGATGTCAACGTTGTGGATCGAGTGGCCCATGGTGGCTGTGGGATTATGGTATGGGCAGGCATATGTTATGGACAACGAACACAGGTGCATTTTATTGATGGCATTTTGAATGAACAGATATGCCGTGACGAGATCTTGAGGCCCATTTTTGTGCCAATTATCCACGACCATCACCTCATGTTGCAGCATGATAATGCGTGGCCCCATGTTGCAAGGATCTATACACAATTCCTGGAAGCTAGAAGCATCCCAGTTCTTGCATGGCCAGCATACTCACTGGACATGTCCCTTATTAAGCATGTTTGGGATGCTCTGGATTCGCGTATACAACAGCGCGTTCCAGGTCCTGCCAATATCTAGCAACTTCGCACAGCCATTGAAGTAGACCAACATTCCACAGGCCACAATCAACAACCTGATCAACTCTATGTGAAGGAGATGTGTTGCACTGCGTGAGGGAAATGGTGGTCACACCAGATACTGACTGGTTTTCAGACCCCCCTGGATGCCCACAATACAGTAAAACTGCACATTTTAGAGTGGCCTTTTATTGTGGCCAGTCTAACTGCCACACTGATATTTAAAGGACACCGTAAATACACATACAGTGTCACTTTAAATATCAGTGTGGTAGTTGGAAAGAATAGTGGAGGGTAGATAAAATAATTCTTCTTTACTGTTAATGTGAATGATGACAGTGAACTTGATTCAAGACAAGAACAAAGAAAGCAGATTCTAAAGCAGTACTGGAAGATTTAAAATACCGAGTTGATATTTAAATGTCTGAAATGTAACTGCCCCTTTGTGGTGAATTACAATGATTCAACTGTTTTCCTACTTTTGGGTCTTAATAAAAATAATAAAAAAACATTTTTTTATTATTTGTTTCATATATTCAGATCATTATATTTCATTATTTGTAGGTTTATGTTTTAAAATAGTTTAATTGATATATATATATTTATGAATGAACTACTTAGATCATATAAATGAAATATATAATGAATTCAAGTTGGCTGATTTTGTAGATAACATGAGTACAGAGGTGGTGATAGTATTTGCAGTAAACAAGGTAAATTCAAAGGTGTGTATCTATTATCTATTTTAATTTATTGCATGTTTTAATGTTTTTTTTCCCAATAATGCATTACGACGAGGTGGGATCGCGTGTTAGTTCCAATCTGAAATGTCACTTACTGTTTAACTGTGTCAATCTACGAGTACAACTTCCCTTTATTTCAATGTAACATCTCTTCCCCAACACTTCTTGAGGAATTATTTTAACTTGATTTTTATGCTGATTAACTGCATAACATATCTCTTTGTGATGCATTTTCTGTGCGCTTTCCACCAATCCGCTGAAGTGCACTCAATAAACCTACCATTCAACTCAGCTGTTAAAACATTTAAAAGCACGACATTCATTTGCAGAGCTGGTTTAACTTAAGGTTTCATTCTGTATCTTCCAAGTCATAAAGCAATGAAGAAAAGAACATTTTGATTTGATGCAAAGAAAAATAAGACCCAGTCGAACTGACATCGTTCGCTACTTCCTCCGGATGGTACTTTATGGTCTTTCAGCAAACCTGTATAACGAAGCATAAAATAAATATGGTAATAATTTGATTGAATCAGCTTGTTCAAGTTCTTGTCAGCTCTGCATATTTCCTATACTTTGCTGAAACCAAAGCCAAGGACACAGGAAACTTACTCAGTCAGCAGTGATAGTGTGGGCTTTTTGAATATTTCTTCATAGAAATTGCTTGGATCAAATGTATCTCATCGTGTCTGTCAAGGTCCTAATTAAAACATGTTTTTGCCAACTGGACTGTGATTCAGACAGAGAAATGGAAATGTTATTTAAGGGATTATTCCAATTTACTTTGGCCAGAAAATGTGGAAATATGTGACAAAACTATTTTATTTCAACGTTTAAAAAAAATAAAAAAAAATAATTTTTATGCACAATTCAAAACCACAATGCAACTTAGCTAATAGGCAATTAAGACATGCCTACATGTTACTGTTATAGTCTGGAGAATACTATCCTGTTATAACAGGATTATGACATACTGTGGTGCAACCATGGTTAGGGGATCTTGACTCTGAAACTGGGATAAGAGTAGAATACTTTATCATATTAAATGTTTAGGTGGGAGGGGGGCTTTAAAGGTTCAGTTACTAAATAAGACTTTTCGATAAATCTTCTTCTTGATGTGAGCATTAAATACTGCCATTTATTTGAACATTAACATTCTGGTTAACCATCAATTTTACATTCCCAAAGGCATATATTTCTAAAAAGAAGCTGCCTTCCAAAACAAAGTGTGCTTATTGAAATACTATCATCTTTCTGTGAAACAGAACTTGGATTTTAAAGTACATTTCCTACAAATTATATTAAATTTATTTGAATGATCTCTCTGAACCATATATTAGGAATTACAAAAGTGACAAAATAATGTTATGTTACATGATGGCTAAGTATGGTGGCACTTGCTATGACACAAGCGTTTTGTGGCAATTTTTTGATTTGTCCAACCCATAAAAGCATACTTATCTAAAATGAGAACCCTGTTAGATTTTTGAAATTTACTCTCAAGTTAAGCTACACATTACATTGTTACCCAAGCTTCTACTTTGAGAAATAAATATGCTGTAACTTTTGTAACTCATAGGTGGACTCAGAAATGTTGATGGTAAGTATATCATTGTAAAAGAATGCCGTTACCAGTATAGCAAGCTGTAGAGTGACATGAGAACCCTGGTGTCCTCCCTTGTAAGGAGTCAATTAAAAAAAAAAATGTAAACAGTTTTACTTCTAACTTGAGAATGCCACTCCGTGCTTCCACTCTAATTCCTGGAGAAATGAATGCTCCTCAGATGTTCCTCTACTGAGCAAGACTTAGAGTGTCAACTGAGCTAAGCCATGCTTTGCATTGCTAATAAGAATAATAATAAACACGTCTGCATTTTAACTGGTAAAATATATTTGGGTAATACATTTATTTATTATTTGAAAGCAGCCTCTATTAAGTAGACTCTTTCAAGTAGGAGTTAGAAAACCAGGAGTTACTTGGAGTGGTTTGTATACTGTGGAGAGTGGTTTGTTTTTTATTTTTGTTTTTTTAACCCCTTAAGGACCGAGGACGGTTCAGGACCGTCATCGGCATTTTTGCCTTGCCGACCGATGACGGTCCTGAACCGTCCTAACGGTCTGGGGGTACTTACCTGATCGCCGTCGTTCCCCCGGCGGCGATCAGCGTTGCTCCGGTTGTGGGGAGACTGCCTGCAGCCCAGACAGTCTCCCCACGGCAGATTAGGACCCCTGGGGCCATGTGATCGCTTAACACAGCGATCACATGGTCACAATAGGTGTCCATGTGTCTGCCTGCAGGGGGACTGTCTGTGCTGACAGGCAGTCTCCCTGCTTGTGTAAAATCAGAAAATAAAATAAAGTTAGTGTTAATTAAAAAAAAAAAAATAATTATATATGTGTATATATGATATATAGACATATATTATATATATAATGTCATACTAAGTGTATTTTTATATTAATATGTACTTATATTAATATAAAAATACACTTATAATTAA
Organism: Pelobates cultripes; assembly: GCA_933207985.1. Lineage (NCBI taxonomy): Eukaryota > Metazoa > Chordata > Amphibia > Anura > Pelobatidae > Pelobates > Pelobates cultripes. The sequence goes on along the minus strand of OW240914.1, from coordinate 329,965,462 downwards.
ATTACACACGTATATATATAATAACTATATATATTGTATATATATATTATTATAAAAATAAATAATAAGTAATTTAAATTAAATAAATATTTTTTTAAATAATAATAAAAAATTTAAAAAAAATTATATAGCTATATGAAATTTTATTCTAACTGTATTTTAAAATTAATATATATATATTTATATCAAAATACACTTAGAATGAATTTGTATATATATCTATGTATATAAAAATAAATAAAAATAATAAGAAATATACATACGTCCATATACAAAATTACATAAATAATTATATAAATATACACGTAGACTTCAAATATATAAATATGCATATATATTTAAATTCTACGTGCGTATTTATGTAATATTTTTACATAATTCAGTAATTTTATTGATTGCAATTTGAGGGACCTGCCTGCCAACCCAGGCCGAAATTCCAGAGAATTTAATTTGCTAGCACTGTATTTTACCCTGTAACGTTCTACGACACCCTAAAACCTGTACATGGGGGGTACTGTTTTACTCGGGAGACTTCGCTGAACACAAATATTAGTGATTCACAACAGTAAAACATATCACAGCGATGATATTGTCAGTGAAAGTTACTTTTTTTGCATTTTCACACACAAACAGCACTTTTTACTGATGATATAATTGTTATGATACGTTTTCCAGTTTTTAAACACTAATATTTGTGTTCAGCGATGTCTCCTGAGTAAAACAGTACCCCCCATGTACAGGTTTTATAGCATTTTTGAAAGTTACAAGGTCAAATATATGGGTCAAATATTTTACATTGAAAATGGCCAGGTTGGTTACGTTGCCTTTGAGAGCGTATGGTAGCCCAGGAATGAGAATTACCCCCATGATGGCATACCATTTGCAAAAGAAGACAACCCAAGGTATTGCAAATGGGGTATGTCCAGTCTTTTTTAGTAGCCACTTAGTCACAAACACTGGCCAAAATTAGCGTTCAATTTAGTTTTTACTTTTTTCACACACAAACAAATATGAATGCTTACTTTGGCCAGTGTTTTCGACTAAGTGGCTACTAAAAAAGACTGGACATACCCCATATTGAATACCCTGGGTTGTCTACTTTAAAAAAAATATGTACATGTGGGGTGCTATTCAGAGATTTATGACAGATAATAGTGTTACAATGTCACTATTGATAAATTTTAAAAATATATGTTTTGAAACCGCAATATCCTACTTGTACCTATAGCCCTATAACATGCAAAAAAAAAGCAAAAAAGCACGTAAACACTAGGTATTTTTAAACTCAGGACAAAATTTTGAATCTATTTAGCAGTTTTTTCATTCGCTTTTGTAGATGAGTAAAAGATTTTTCAAGTAAAAGTCAAAAAACATGTATTTTTTCAATTTTTCATCAGATTTTTGTATTTTTTTTAAATTAAAATACATGAGATTATATAAATAATGGTATGTAAAGAAAGCCCCTTTTGTCCTGAAAAAAACAATATATAATTTGTATGGGAACAGTAAATGAGAAAGCGGAAAATTACAGCCAAACACAAACACCACAAAAGTGTAAAAATATTCCTGGTCGCAAATGTACAACATCGCAAAAACAGTCCAGTCCTTAAGGGGTTAAATTTACTTTTTTTTTTTTTCTGTGTTCTGGTTTCCCCCCCCTTTTTTGTGTGCTGCTGCTTGATTGATTGGGGGAGTGTTCATTAATTACACCTGTGTGGGATTTGTATCCCCATAAAGGCACACCCCTAACTCACTGAGCTTGCTCACATTACTTGAAAGCAGCCTCTATTAAGTAGACTCTTTCAAGTAGGAGTTAGAAAACCAGGAGTTACTTGGAGTGGTTTGTATACTGTGGAGAGTGGTTTGTATACTGTGGAGAGTGGTTTGTTTTTTATTTTTGTTTTTTTAAATTTACTTTTTTTTTGTGTTCTGGTTTTCCCCCCCCTTTTTTGTGTGCTGCTGCTTGATTGATTGGGGGAGTGTTTATTAATTACACCTGTGTGGGATTTGTATCCCCATAAAGGCACACCCCTAACTCACTGAGCTTGCTCACATTATTTGAAAGCAGCCTCTATTAAGTAGACTCTTTCAAGTAGGAGTTAGAAAACCAGGAGTTGAAACAAACAAGGGGTTTAAACTATCAAGGTAACTGTTTTTATTTACTGTTTAAAGGGGAAATGAGTGTTAGCAAGATTGCTGGTTTAACTCAATGCACATCTTGTTGCATGTATGGATGCCTGGATGTACCCATCCAGAGTCCATACTTCTGTGATGGTTGTGTGCGAGTGGCTTCTCTGGAAGCTCAGATTGGAGATCTCGAGAAGCAAATCGCAACATTGAGGGAGATTGATAATCTTGAGAGGAGTCTACTGCTCACTGAGCAGAGTTTAGTGGGGACAGGTAGTGGAGAGGGAGGAGATAAGACAGATGGGGAACAGGCATGTAGCTGGGTGACAGTGGGGCGAGGAAGCAGGGGGGGGAGGGAAGAGGAAAGGGCTAGCTAGTCCTGATTTGGTGCAACCAAGCAGATTTGCCCGCTTGAGGGAAGATGTTGGGAGCATCAGCTCAGGAGTAGCTGTATTAGAGGAAGCTGTTACTTCTAACAGCCAAGCTAACAGCCCCCCTAGTACGGGTGGGGATCAAAATGTAAGGAAGGCAAAACAGGTTGTGGTGGTAGGGGACTCTATCATTAGGAGAGCAGATAGGGCAATCTGCCGCTCTGATCGGCTCAACCGGACAGTTTGCTGTCTCCCGGGTGCTCGGGTCCGGCATGTTGCTGACAGAGTGGATGGATTATTGGGAGGGGCTGGGGATGACCCAGCGGTCATGGTCCATGTTGGTACCAATGACAAAGTAAGAGGAAGATGGAAGGTCCTAAAGAATGATTTCAGGGAATTAGGTAGCAAACTTAAGAAAAGGACCTCCAAGGTGGTATTCTCTGAGATATTACCTGTGCCACGCGCTACAGTGGAAAGGCAGCGGGAGATTAGAGAGGTCAATGCGTGGCTTAAGTCTTGGTGCAGGAAGGAGGGTTTTGGGTTTTTAGAGCACTGGGCCGACTTTGCGATTGGGTACAACCTTTATAGTGGTGATGGATTGCACCTAAACGGGAGAGGGTCTGCAGTGCTGGGGGATAGGATGGCTAGAAGGTTGGAGGAGATTTTAAACTAGTAGTAGGGGGGGAGGGTCATAGCAATCTACAAAATGGAGATAGGACAGAAAGGAGATGGGCTTTAGCACAGTATAAGGGGGGTGGAAACGGGGGGAGGGGCAAGCTCAGAACAGAGAAGCTGTGTAATGTTGAAAATTCACAAAATATACAAGTGACGAATAATATTAAATGTATGCTTACTAATGCAAGGAGCCTAAATAACAAAATGGGGGAACTAGAGGCATTAGCATACACTAAACAATATGATATAATATGCATAACTGAAACATGGTGGGATGAGACACATGACTGGGCAGCTAACTTAAATGGGTACATGTTATTTAGGAAGGATAGGAAAAACAAGAAGGGTGGTGGGGTATGTTTGTATGTCAAACATGATTTAAAGCCAAATGTTAAGCAAATGGAATGCGAGGAGGATAATGTGGAAGCTTTATGGGTAAATATCTGCTTGGGGGAAAAGGGAAACCAACTATTGGTTGGGATATGTTATAAACCACCTAATGTTAATATTGACGAGGAACAACAGCTGTTTGAGCAAATTGAGAAAGCTGCAAATCTGGGTAACACTTTAATTATTGGAGATTTTAATTACCCGGATATAAATTGGGACAGAGGGACTAGTGCCTCAGGAAAGGGAATTAGGTTTTTAAACTTGTTAAATGACACCTTCATGTCACAACTTGTACAAGCACCAACTAGAATGGATGCTTGTCTGGACCTGGTTTTAACAAACAACGTTGATCTTTTGACCAACATTCAAGTAGGTGAGCACTTGGGAAATAGTGATCACAATATAGTGTCCTTTGAAATAAACTCAAAAAAACAAAAGCACATGGGGAATACTAAAACATATAATTTTAAAAAGGCCAATTTCAATAAGTTAATGGAAGCTTTACAATATATTGACTGGCATAAACTCTTTAGTGAAAAGAACACTGAGGATAAATGGATCATCTTCCAACAAATATTACAAAGGTACATTTCTCAGTATGTACCATTGGGAAATAAATATAAAAGAAAAAACAAATTAAAACCAACATGGCTTAGTAGAGAAGTAAAACAAGAGATTACAACTAAGAGAAGGGCATTTAAAGCATTTAAATCGGACAAATCAGATGCATCTTATAAAAGATATAAGGATGCAAATAATGCGTGCAAAAAGGCAATTAGACTTGCTAAACTTCAAAATGAAATAATGATAGCTGAAGAGAGCAAAACCAACCCCAAAGCATTTTTTAAGTACATAAATTCTAAAAAAAAACAAAATGAAAGTGTAGGTACACTAAAAACTGAAACGGGGGTGTTAATTAATGAAGACCAGGAAAAGGCAGGAATTTTAAATAACTTTTTCTCCTCTGTATATATTAAGGAAGAACCCATGGCAATAGATGTGCAAATGATTGCTACTAAAAACTTGCAGAATAATTGTAATTGGTTAACTCAAGACAAGGTGCTGCAGCAACTAAAGAAAGTTAATATAAACAAAGCTCCAGGGCCTGACGGTATCCATCCACGTGTACTTAAGGAACTAAGTGCAGAAATAAGTGAACCTCTGTTTTTAATCTTTCAAGATTCTTTTCTTTCAGGAAGTGTTCCGGAGGATTGGAGGAAGGCAGATGTGGTTCCTATATTCAAAAAGGGTTCAAAATCCTTGCCTGGAAATTATAGACCTGTGAGCTTAACTTCTGTGGCTGGTAAAATATTTGAAAGTTTATTAAGGGATAATATTCAAGAATTCCTTGAGAAGAACATGGTTATCAGCAAAAATCAGCACGGTTTTATGAAGCACAGGTCATGTCAAACTAACTTGATTGCGTTCTACGAAGAAGTAAGTAGAAGTATAGATCAGGGTGTTGCCGTGGATGTGATCTATTTGGATTTTGCCAAGGCATTTGATACAGTTCCACACAATAGATTAGTGTTCAAACTCAAGGAAATCGGTCTAGATGAAAATGCTTGTTCTTGGGTAGAACATTGGCTTAAAAACAGAGTACAAAGAGTTGTCATTAATGGTAAATTTTCAAGCTGGACAGAGGTGGCAAGTGGTGTCCCTCAGGGGTCTGTTCTGGGACCCCTTCTATTTAACATGTTTATAAATGATCTTGAAGACAGCATTGAAAGTCATGTTTCAGTGTTTGCAGATGACACAAAACTTTGTAAAATAATACAATGTGAGCAAGATATTACTTTGCTGCAGAGGGATTTAGATAGACTGGGGACTGGGCACTCAAATGGCAGATGAAATTTAATGTTGAAAAATGCAAAGTTATGCACTTCGGCGTAAAGAATACACAAGCAACGTATACCCTTAATGGAAGCGAATTAGGGATAACAACACATGAAAAGGACTTGGGAATTGTTATAGACAACAAACTATGCAACAATGTGCAATGTCAATCAGCAGTGGCCAAGGCCAGTAAGGTATTGTCATGCATGAAAAAGGGCATTCATTCTCGGGACAAGAATATAATTTTGCCTCTTTATAAATCACTGGTAAGACCCCATATTGAATATGCTGTGCAATTTTGGGCACCTGTTCTAAAGAAGGATATTATGGCACTAGAAAAAGTGCAGAGGCGGGCTACAAAATTAATAAAAGGAATGGAACATATCGGCTATGAAGAAAGGTTAACAAATTTAAACCTATTTAGTTTAGAAAAACGTCGCCTGAGAGGGGATATGATAACATTGTACAAATATATTCGGGGCCAATACAAACCATTGTGTGGAAATCTATTCACAAACCGGACTTTACATAGGACACGAGGCCATGCGTTTAGACTGGAAGAAAGAAGATTTCGTCTAAGGCAAAGGAAAGGTTTTTTTACTGTAAGAACAATCAGGATGTGGAATTCTCTGCCTGAGGAAGTGGTTTTATCAGAGTCCATACAGATGTTCAAACGGCTACTAGATGCATACTTGCAAGAACAGAATATTCAAGGATATAATCTTTCAATGTAGGGTAATAACTGCTTGATCCAAGGATAAATCTGACTGCCATTCTGGGGTCAAGAAGGAATTTTTTTCCTAGCTTGTTGCAAAATTGTGCTTCAAACTGGGTTTTTTTGCCTTCTTTTGGATCAACAGCAAAAAACAAATGTGAGGAAGGCTGAACTTGATGGACGCAAGTCTCTTTTCAGCTATGTAACTATGTAACTATAGTAAGTTCTTTCTTCCATCTTCCATTAAGTATTTGATCTCCAGAATCTGCAGATTAAGATACTTCAGTTCCCTGTATTCTCTTCATCCTTAAAAAGGTCTTTTCAGATATCTATGGCTATAAAAGTATCTGTGTATGCAAATGTCAGCAGTATTATTGCTTCAGCCATTTGCCCAGGGGGCAGAGCATGTTAGGCTCGATACTTTCACCACACAGTTTTTTTTTTTTTAATGCCATCTGGTTATTCAGTTCATCACAGGAGTCGAATATTAAATGTGCAGCTGCTTTAAATGTTTTACTCATAATAGCAGAACCGTGACAAGCGAGATACGCAGCAGCTCGAAAGTAAATGCTGGAAATGAGCAAATATAAATATTTCAACAAATAAAGCCACTTTTTTTTATTTGTTAATGAGTCTTTGAGAAGACTGTGTGAGCAACTTATTTAGCCTCGGTGAATGGGTCAGACTGTAGAGAACTAACAATTTTAGAATAGCACAAATATTTATTGAGAAACAAATAAGGAGCTTAGTTCTCTGCCATTTAGGAGTTAAATCCCCTTTGTTTCTGTTTATGCAGCCCTAGCCATACAGCCTGCATGAAAAAGGGTTTCATTTCAGATCTTAACTTGCTTTGGAAGTTTTTATCTTCACAGATAATGCTGATAAAGAAAAGATAAATTGGATTCTTAAATGATTATCCTGTAACTAATATTCCAGCATCACAGATTTTGAAGCAACTACCATTTGTTTGACATCTTATTTAGGGCTGTGTATGTTTATTTAGTTTACTTTCTGTAGTTTCATATACATTTGTCATTAATTTGGGATTTGTGTCATATCCATGTCTAAAAGTCACTTGCATATGTTTAAAGATATTGCACAATTGTGCTTTAATTAGTTGACTTTGCAACATGAATATTTGATTCTACTTTGCTTGTTTGGTAAATCGTTCGACAATGTTCTTTGTCTTGCATAGGACAGTTTTGTTCGCCTTGACCTCGGTAGTTGTTCTCGTCATTACTACTGACTGGATAAGCTGGGACAAGTTGAATCGTGGATTCCTGCCTAGTGATGAGGTCTCCAGAGCTTTCTTGGCTTCGTTTATCTTGGTTTTTGACCTTCTTATTGTTATGCAGGTATGTTGCTTGTTCTAGCCTATATTTTGTAACTACTATTCACTTGTCTAAAAATTATTTCAAGATTAAGGAAGGGTAAATGATTATAAAATGACTTGTATTTGGGTAAACCAACTTTTTAGGTGAATTCATGTTTCTTAAAAAGAATTCTGAATATGTTGATCTACAGTTGAATTTTACTGAATGTGATGAATGTGTACAATATTTTGTGATATTTAATGTGCTGAAATAAAGGCAGTGTAGACTTTTACCTGGAAAAAAGTGGGGTCCACCATATGCCTCAATAGCTTAGGAAGGCAAATCAAGTCACCCTCCCTCATCTGGGGTTTAGATAGGGGTACATATTAAAAACACTCTCTAAGCACCAAAGTATGTTCAAGGGAAACTAGGTTGTAAGTTCGAGCGCTCGGAAAAGCAATCCGACACACACGGTTGTTTGTGAAATCAAAAGGTGCTTCTGCTTTTTTTTTTATTCTTTATTTTTCTTGTGCATAGAATAACAGATAACGCCATGACAGCGCTAACAAGCAAACAATGTCATGGCAGATAAAACAGCACATTTTATATTTAGGCTAGGGATACATGAGTAAACTATAGTAGTGTAGCCAGTCTACATATGCATGCTTAAGTAGTAGTGTGATCAGAGAGTATATATACTAAACTGACTAACATCAGAGTAGATGCTTCTGCTTTTTATTGGGAGAGCATACAAGATTATATAGTAAATAGCTTTGTGACTTGCGCGACAAACACAGGATGCTGTTACGACCAGATACGACCAACATGAGGTTTTGATTTACACAAGGATGATAGAAGACAGGAGAAGAACTTAAATGTAAGAAAAATCATCATAATAACAAATACAGCAAGGAGTAAGAAATACAATATTTTCTTGATAAGCAGGCTTAGCCTGGTACCTATTCCAATACCTAGACCAATCCCAATCTCCAAAGAACCCAGTATCTTGTTTGATATCACTGACTAGGCCATGTAAGTTTTGTATATGCTCACGGATCATGGTCCCGTGATCCGAAAGATTAAAACAACGCTTGTCCTTTTTCAGTCGCACATCCTAAATCATCTCTATTGCTGCTCTATTTTCAAGGATAGCTTTTTTTTATTGGTCTGTGTATCCATTAAGAGTCCTTCCAATGCCTGGGAGGTTGCATTCAGGTATTTTGCAAGGGAGCAAGCAAGGGCATTTATAACTCTAGTGTTGTACACTGCTAGTCCGGGGACCCCTACCAGGAAGACTGCCATAGCTGTATACTCGGCCTTAGATAAGAAAGTAATTTCTGAGTCACAATCTGGGGTAAGGGTATCTTTTACTTCTCTTCTACCTCGATTGGGTCTGGCAACTGGGAGGGTTCAGAGGCTACGTCGGATTTTGAGAATACAGTCATGGTCAGTCGTGTGATTGTGCAGGGGCCTCCTGTCACATTGGGAATGTAAGCATATGTCAGAGTCCCACAGGAGAAGGTCCATCCCATGGGCAACTGGACATGATGGTCATAGCTCATTACAGTTCTGGTCTTATTACATTTTATGGTGGTGTTAAGGACTTTGCAATTTGTTGTATTTCTCCCCCATGTGGGACAGGTTTGGAAAGGGGGTTTTGGTTGCGGGGTCTCCTGTACAGTTACACGAAAAGATCCAGCATACATCAGCATCGAGCACATTGACTGTGGGGGCTTACCACTCAGGGGATTAAAGGCATAGCTGTACAAGTTCATGGACTTATTGTACAATGTACTAATTACGGTATTATTTATGAGTATACGTCATGTTTTGAGCAAGTGTTTATTAAGTACTGGAATGGGGGTAGGTACAGCTATGAGACAGGATTCTATGGCGTTCTTGGTACTGTGTAGAGGGTTTAGGCAAAAAGGTTAAAAGCTTCTGCTATCTGCATCCATATGTTACTTCCATACTTAATTTTACTTCACTATTAGATCTGGGCAGCATAGGCTAATACAACACACAGTAGTAAAGGATATGAACGCTTTTATGTTTGAGGATCAGTTGGTACGAATAATTTACAGTGGATGGCGTGTATCCAAGTTGGTTTTCCTTCAAGTTTAACTGAAGTGGCAGTGGTTAACAGTACTTGGAAGGGACCATCAAATCTTGGTTCGAGTCCTTTCCTCACGTGCCTCCAGGCTGTAGTTTGTGGGTTGCAGAATCAGAGTCTGGATCTGGAATAACATCAAACACTTTATGCACCTGCCCTTGCTTCTTATGGATGGCCTGGACATAGGAGGCCATGTTACTATGTTGTATTTGTAGTGTCGGGGGGAAATAAAGTCCTGTCTTTGGGGCACAACCAAACAGAATTTCAAAGGGAGACAAACAACTTCTAGGATGAGGGGTGAAGAGAAGAGTGCTAGTGGAAGATATTCAGTCCAGGGTTTCCCTGTCTCTTATAGAACAGAAGAAAGGGATCAGCGCTCTCTATCTATACAAAATACAACAGAAACAATAATAAATAAGTAAAAGGTGGCAGCACACCTAAAAAGTAGGGCACCCTCACAGGCCTTACAACAGAAATGGTACAGAAAAAAGAAAGGAAGGCAACGCCACTACAAACCACATAAATTAAAAAAGCCTAGAATAGGCAGACTAGAATGCAATATATATAATAGATAATAAGCAAATAGAAGTCCAGAATAAATAGTCTGACTGGTAGATGAATCAAACAACGAGGTATATCTTTGTAGAGGTGAATACAGTCTTTTGTAGTGGGGGATTCTTCAGAGTGGTGTAGATGCGTCTTTGTACATCATATGAAATGAGAAAATAACTGATGGTATAGTATGTCCTGAAGGGGGTAGAAGCAATAAAAGAGTATATGGTCCTACTCACGTTTTCAAGAGCTATGGACTTTTTACTTTGGGGTCATTAAGCAGTCTAAATGCTTTTTTGATGTACATTTCTTGTGAGAGTATAACTAGGCCACCCCCTTTATCGGCTGGTTTGATGACTATTGTGTCATCTTTTTTAAGATCTGTGAGAGCTTTTCTTTCTTGAAAGGTTAAGTTATATTGGTTATATTTATGATATTTGTGGTTGTTTTTTTTTGGAGGTATTAATTTTTTCTAAGTCTTGCTTTACCAAATTCTCAAAAACTTCTATCGGGCCAGATTTGAAACTTGAAGGGTAAAAATTAGAGTTATTCTTAAGGGTGGTGTTTTTCACTGGTATCTCGTCATTAATACATGGTGGTGTGGGAGAATAGTTGGTCTGTCCCTGGTTAATAGATTGATTCTCAATTCTGCTGCTAAAAAATCTTTTTAGTCTAGCTTTACTAACAAACTTATTTAAATCTAAAAAGGCTTGGAATGGTTGATAGGGATTGGTAGGTGCAAATTTGAGGCCCTTAGTTAAAACCGATATTTGGGTAGTAGTTAAATTTTTTGGGGAAAGGTTAAAAATTACATGAGGGTTGTCTGTATTAGTTAGTGTCTCTCCAGTCTTTCTCTTTTGAAATCTTCTGCCACTTCTCCTTCCTCTAGGCTTAGATTTCTCTTTTTTGTTCTGGGTAGGTAAGGTGTGGCAGTAAGTGGATTTGGGCCTAGTTCTAAAAAATGATCCTCAGTGTCTGTGTCCAAATCTGTAGATAACACTTGTTATCTGTTGGGATGGTGTGTGGAGGGTAGGTGAGGGGGTGTGATGGGATGGGTGTGTTTGAATGTATGTCTGAATCTTTGAGGTCTGGGGGTGAGATCAGGTCTTTGTGGGATAGTCATGAGTGGGACAGGTTTGGTGGGCTTGGATTTAGGATAGTTGGAATAGGAGGGTGACATGGCTGGGGGTGAAATGTAGTGGGAAGAGCTGTGATACTTCGGTGGTGGTTGGTGGTAGTTGTGGTGCCTTTTGTGGTAGGGGACGTGAGGAGGATGCCTGTGATGGATGTAGCATGGGCGGGGTCTGCTGGGGTAATGTGTAGGCGCATGAGGAGGGTAATCTGAATAATAGGAGTGATGGCGAGTGTGGAAGACAATAGGTCTTCTGGGATCTGTATTCACCTCTACAAAGATATACCTCGTTGTTTGATTCATTTACCATTCAGACTATTTATTCTGGACTTCTATTTGCTTATTATCTTTTAATTTATGTGGTTTGTAGTGGCGCTGCCTTCCTTTCTTTTTTCTTTCCCTGTCTCTTCCATGGCTTTGGCAATTTTATTTTTCATAGTGTCATTTGCTCTTTCTACTTTCCCTCTACTCTGGGGGTGGTAGGGAGTGTGGAAAGTCTGGCTAATCCATAGTGCTTTCATCATTTATTGTATTATCTCTCTAGTGAAATAGCTACCTCTGTCACTTTCAATCACTTCACGTACCCTGTATCTACATACCAGTTCCTTCAGAAGCTTACCTTCGTTGTGGTTTTCAACACTGGGTAGGCCTCAGGCCAACCTGAAAAGAGATCAATGCAGACCAACACATATTCATACACTCCTACCTTAGGCAGTTGAATATAGTCTATCTACAGTCTCTGAAACTGGTAAAGTGGCCTTGGTATATGTTTACCTGGTGTTTTGACAGCCTGTCCGGAGTTATTTCTAGCACAAATTATGCAAGCCTGAGTGTGCTTAGCTGCTACAATGGTAAACCCAGGCACCACCCAGTGGGTGTTTACTATACAGTTCATGTTCATTTTGGACAAATGGGTTGGTCCATGGGCCATCTGGGCCATCATAGGATATAGAACTCATGGTAAACATAGTCTTTTACATTTTCTCCACATCTTGTCATCATCAGGTTTTGCATCTTGTTTCCTCCAGAGATCTTGTTCTTCTTTGCTTGCTTGCTTGCTTTTGCAGGCTCAACAATATATTGTAGTCAACAGTCTCATCTGGAAGGACAACCTGTAGGAAGGTATTACCTGAGAGTGTGGAAGGATGAAGTTGGATTGCTGCTTGCTTGGCAGCTTCGTCTGCTTTGTGTTTTCCTCTTGTGAGAAAATCATGAGCCCCCCATATAGGCCCAAAATCATGGGCTATACCGAAGGCATAGCAAGAGTCTGTGTAAATACTAGCTGTCTTACCAGAGGCCTGTTTGCATGCTTCAGTGAGTGCCTTCAGCTCAGCCTCCTGTCCAGAGCAGTGAGGGGCGAGTGATTCAGCTTCTATTACCTCGTGTGCAGAGACTACAGCATATCCTTCTCATCAGCATATCTGGAGCCATCTACAAAAAAACTCAAAGTCTGGATTAGAGGATTAGACAATGGAGACTCAATTACATGCAAAAAACCTGCTGTCGCTTGTGCCATTAATGCTGCGCAATCATGGGGTACCTGGGCTTCAGCTAACTCATCTGGTAACAGGGAATTTACAAAAAGGTCAGAACTACAATCACCACTCCTATGTTTTAAATCCAAGGGAAGCAATGTAGATGGACTTAACACCATACACCTTTTCAAAGTTACGTTAGGAGGCATGAGTAGAGCACACTGCATCCTGAGATGCCTTGCAGTATGTATGTGTTTTGGCTGAACTTGTGACAGAATGCTGTTATTGTCATGCGGGGTGTAAATGGTGACAGGATTGTTTAAGACAATGTCGGTGGCTTTGTCCAGTAGGGCGGTAACAGCAGCTACTGCTCTGACACAGGAAGGGGCAACTCTGGCAACAGGGTCCAACCTTGTAGAGTAGTATGCAACAGGCCTTTGTTTCCCACCATGGTCCTGTGTAAGGACAGCTGTTGCATAACCAGCCTGCTGGGTGCAAAATAGGGTGAAGGGTTTTCTGTAATCTGGGAGACCCAGTGCTGGAGGTGACACACAACTTAAGAGTGTAAAAGGCTTCCTCTGCTTCATGAGTTAAATGAAAGGGTTCACGGGTGAGGCAATCATGCAAGGGCTGCATGTAAATTGCTGCAGAGCGAAGCCATGGGCGACAATATGAGACTAGACCCAGGAATGTGCTTAGTTGGGCTAAGCTGCGTGGAGGGCTAATCTTTTGAGCTAAATGTTTCCAGTCTTCTGTGAGATGTTTTGTACCATGGGAAATACAATGTTCTAAAAAAGATAACAGTGGGAACACATGCCTGCAGTTGAGGGGAGACAGTAGCGCTCCCTTTTGTCATTTAAGGGCCCCTGCTCATGGGAGGAGGACACTAGGCCCCTTGTTTTATTTCGTGGCCCCCACACTCGCGGTGCATGAGAGGGGGCTCGAGGGATACACTATGTTAATTATTGTTAATTAACTTGTTAATTATTTTTATAGGTGACCCATCAAGGGGCACTTTATTAGAGTCATGGGGGTCTTTCTTTTTTTTTACAACAGTGAGCATCCACAGACTGCTCACTGTTTAGTAGACATGCACCTACTCGTAATTTTAATCTCCCTTATGCTAAAATCGGGGTCGTATTGACCCCCATAGAGTAAGGGGAGCATGGGGGATGTTAGGAGGTGTCGGAGAGCACTGCCTTCGCCCATACTTTTTTTACATACTACAAGTAGGAAGCCGCTAGCTGGTAGGTTCCTCATGTAATAAACTGAACAAATGGTCTTTGTTTGATTGACGACCTATGTCTTTGACGAATTAACAAATAGCTGAAATTCCCATCCGAATTTCAAACAATAATTAATGCCCAAGTTAAACTAGGCATGCATGGGAATTTCACTATGTTCTCTAGTGTGGGCAGATGACATGACCCATGGGGCCTTCATCTGCCCACACAAAGATGGCGGCGCCCAGAACCAAGGTCCGGGCATGAAATTTTAAAGGTAAACGGAGGGCCTAGGGAAATTTGGAGGTGACTAGGGGGACAATTTGATGTAGTGGAGTCGGGGGAGGGGTAAAAAATTAAAAAAAAGGAAGCGACCATGACAGTGCCACTTTAAAAAGTTGTCATTTTGTTTATACAGACATAGCTACACCTCCCCTGACTGAGACTCAAACAGTTTCCACCAATAGAAATGTTTTTACAGCACAGTGTGTTTACTTTAAAAGTTTGTATCTCTTTCTCTGTGAATTGAACTTTAATCACACACAGAAGGCTGTCGTGGGTTATAAAAGTAAATTAACAGAGAAATTAAATAAAAATAAAAAAATGTGAGCTCTTTTTTTTTATAATTGTGTAGGGAGGCAAACTTGCACATCATAACATAAATCTGATTATTTTTGCAGCTTAAATGCTTTGATTATGGTTCCATAAATACATTATGAGTCATTCTGACTGGAGTAATGTCTTGCAACAGAGATTTTGCTATATTTTCCAAGAGATTAGATCAGCACAATCTAAAAAAAATAAAAAATTACATGTAATTAGACATTATTTAAAAAATAAGTAGTAAACAAATTAGTGGCGAGCACTCACATACACCCCATGAAGGGTGTTAATAGACTGATTTCGAATTTCAATGACATTGAGTTAATGATAAATGGTCCATCACACCTTCATTAATAACAAAAAAATAATGCAGCCAATTAGTAAAACTAATTAACACATATAATCATTGGAAATGTTAAATGACCAATGATGTTAAATTTTTACAGACCTTTCATTATAGTTATATCAATAAGTATTTAATGGAATTTTGAAAAAATGGTTGCAAATCCTATTGGCTGCTCACTTTATACATTAGACACATTTAATTAAGAGAACTTCTGGTGATCTCACTGTTAATTAGGGCCAGTTGTTTTGCATAGTTAATCATTTTGATCATCATTAATCCTCGGAATGTTGAGCTCTTTCAAATGATATTCCACATTCTATAGATTCAATGTTTTTTTACACTCTTATAAGTTGTTCTCCACCATTTGCTTTCTAAAAAAAAATTATTCTGTGTTATTTACAAAACAGTGTTTGCAGATGCACAAGCACTCACACTAGATACACAAATATACACATGACTGTATATACGTGCCTTCACCCAGTACAAACATTCAAATGCATACAGTAGGGCAAAATAGCTCAAATGGAAAAAATCTTCTTCACATCCACTTTTCCATTTGAGCTATTTTGTCTTAAAACTAGGAATTGACCCCCTTGAGGACCAAGGGCAAGGTGGGAGGTAATCACAGCGAACAATGGGAGGGATCCATATAGGGGAGAAAAGTAATCTGATGTTTCGGTCCTAATCCCAATATGAGACCTTTTCCCTATATCTACTTTAAATAGTTAGCTCTATATCGAGAAGCACACAATGTTTCCCTTTAGTTGATAGGTGGGGTGATTTTTTTGTTTTTTTTTTTCCCTTTCTTTTTTCTTATCCCGCCCAAAGTAGGCTCTAAACATCTAAAGGGACATATGTCTCTGTTGTACTTGAATGCAGACTTTGCACTTTTGTTTTGCTATAATTTTGTCTGCTGCACCCACAATGTATCATCTATGTTCATTGAAACCACATGAAAATAAAGATTGTAAAATTGACTTGCTGTTTTCCACAATTTCAGACTTATTGAATTATTGCTGTTAGTCTTCTCTGCCAACTGCAGATCCTTGTCATACCTTAGGGACATAAGTTCCATTCCTGGTAGTGTCAACTCTCCATTTCATCCCCTGGAGGTAGGATAATGGTTCACATTTGACAATGATAAAAGGCAATTGTCAAAATTATTTTTATATGATAATTCACAGAGTACTGTAAGGAAATATTTTTTTTTTTTAAATTAGGTATATGTAAAAAAAGAAAACAGAAAAACTCATCCCTACCTTTAGTATATAGTTTATCTCTATGGTCTTCCATGATTCTGTACAGGAAGTAAAGCAGGGAAGCCCATAGAGACTAACTTTTCAAACACTGTCAGACCCAAGATGCCTGTGTATATATCACTGAAACTTCCTGTCCTATACTAAAAGGTAGGGATAAGTATTTCATTTTTTTTTTAAAATATACTTCATTAAAAAAAATCTATTTCCCTTGAAAATTGATGAAAGGATTTTTGTATTGAAAAAAAAAAAGTATTTATGGGGTGACAGTTGTCCTTTAAGTGCTTTTCAAGAAAGAGGTAATTAATCTATTTTTAGAATGGAAATGGCTGTGTGAAAAGTAAGTGAGCCACTTTCTGTTTCCAAGATAATGTTGGCGCCTTTGAATGGTTTCCAGTTGTGGCCAACCTTTCCCATGAATTGCTATCATTTATGTGCTCTTTTATAAATATACAAGTAACTGTTAACTATAATGTTCAGTTTGTTTTTTCATAAAAGTTGTTTTTCATTTTATTTCATTTTATAATAGAACATACAATAGAACATGTTTTGTGTGTAGGTACAGTATAGATCTCTTTCTTCGTTTAATGGCTTTTACTCCTCATTATAGCTTAAGGCTGTACAACATACATTGTGCCTGAATCCCAGGAAACCATCCGTGAGTATTAAGATAAATTGCTTTTGTCATAAAATACAGTGAAAAGGGTTAGGCTTTCAAGTCAGTAGCTTTGTACTCAGGTAAAAGTAAATGCACAGAATTATTCAAAGTATATACAATTCCCACACTTGTTTTTGATCATACATTCGATTTGCCGTACAGCAATTTTAACAGTTTGATAGCAGCTCTTCATCTTCACAGATATATAGAGCATTGCAGTTTCTCCATTATGTCCTACAACTGCACATTGTTCATTTTAAAGTGTCATATGTTAACCAAGGAGAATGTGCGTTTAGAGAAAAATTTATCATTCTATTTTTGTTTTATAAAAAAAGTAAAACAAAAAAATGTGCCGAACATATTGTATATCAGTGGGAAATTTTTATTTAAAAGAATAAAACATTTTTTGTCAATCTATTTTTATTGATTTTGTTTCACGTTAAATGCAACATATTATTTTATTAGCCATTCTAAATGGCAACAACAAAACCGTGAAAGTGTTCGTGAGCTAACCGACCTTCTTGCTAATACAATTGGAGACAAGTGGCAACATCTAACTTTATTCCTAATTAAGAACTCAGAAAAGTGAAATCTGAAGGCCTAGCCTCTTTAGATCTATAAAAGGTCCTGGGGTGCTCAGAAAGAAGGGGGGGTAGAGACATGCGTTCTCATGGCTTCACAGTAATAGGGACTGGAAATCTCTCGAGTCTGTTGAGAGGAGCCAGTGTGTCCAAATGTATAGATAGATTTGTTGGTGGCCCTGAGCACCAAAGATGAGTTCTGCCATGTAGGGGAGTTCCTCAATGCATTGAAACCAAAGGGTTAGTGGGAGTGGAACCAAGTTCCTCCAAAACAATGGCATTAGGGTTTTGGCCATATTTAGAATTTGATTCATCAGGGATTTCTTGTAGGCTGAGGGGCAGGTAAAGGTATGATGCAGTAGAAACAGGTCTGGGAGAAATGGTGGAGGACTATCAGAGAATATCTGTATTATCTTGCATAGTTTTTCCCAGTATGGATGTATAAGTAACCATTTCCACCAGATATGGAATTGTTTTCCCTCTGTCAGTTGACACCTCCAACACCTAATATCGATGGTGGGGCTCATAGCTTGTAGAAGTTGTTGGGTCTTGCGCCAATATGAGAGGAGTTTGTATGTTGATTCCTGATATCTGCTTGATATCGCACAATGTAATATGAGGTCACACATTTTTTTGCTATTGTAGTGTGGTGGTTTTACCCAGAACAGCTTCCTATTTCCCCATGAATTTAAAGGGCAGGTTCATGTTGTTCAAGGGCGTCAGTATCAATACGAATGCACTGAAACAAGGTCATAACTCTGGTGAGGAGGGGAAGTTGTGAGCTTAAGGAGATATATCTCAATAACTTGCTGTATCATCTAAACTGTATCATGAAGTTAG
Source organism: Pelobates cultripes (assembly GCA_933207985.1). Taxonomy (NCBI): domain Eukaryota; kingdom Metazoa; phylum Chordata; class Amphibia; order Anura; family Pelobatidae; genus Pelobates; species Pelobates cultripes. The sequence continues at coordinate 329,947,256 of OW240914.1, read as the reverse complement.
CTTCCCTATGGTCTATCAATTTTGGTAGGGGTAATATTTTACCTTGTCATAGCACATGTCTGATCTGGGGAATTCATTCTCTTAGGAGCCCCTGGAAGGCTGTAGCCTCCAGGCCTGGCAGAAAAGCCAGAATATGCATTATTGGCATGAGTGGAGACAGGAAAGAGGAAAGTTCCAGCTTGGAGCAATAGTCTCCTAGATATGGCGTTTCAGGAGTATCAAGGGGTGTGGGACTGCTAGGCTGGCTCCCTGTTATGCATCGAACTATACCAGGATTTCCATTGGTCTATCCACCTTCACAGCTTGTATCTCTTTCCACAATTTAGCAAACTCTTGGTTGGACCACTCCACCACCCTTTGCAGGTCTGTGTTTTTGTAATAGAGTCAAAAGTCTGGGTGCACCAGACCTCCTCCAACCTTCTGGAAAATGAGGACATCATGCCGGGTACACATGTCTTATGCCAAATGTAGCTAGGGATTAGGGATTATATCATGAAACACCCTCAGAAGCAGTTTCATCTTAACTAATCTCCTGCCAACCCAGGAGAGGTGTGGCATCCCCCAATCCTCAAGGTTATGTCAGAATCGATACATGGGCATGGCAAAAATTTACTGATACAGTCATGTGAGTTCTGGGGTCTGCCACACCCCCAGGTATTTTAATGAGATTTCAGACCACTGGAAGGGGGAACCCTGGCAGATCAGTGTGGTCCTGTTGCTAAGAACAGATATGTTAAGAATTGTAGACTTAGATACAGTGTGATTAATTGAAAAATTCCCAACGCCCCATAGTTCTCAAATTCTCTCATTATGTGGGGCAGCATAGCTTCTGTTTTCTGATATAAAATAGGAGGTCATCTCAATCAAGCTACTATTTTGTATTTTGTCTTACCTACTTTAAAGCCCTTAATCTCTGGATTGTGTCTAATCGCATTCAAGATTAGTTTAACCCCTTAAGGACACATGACATGATTCTCTTTTATTCCAGAAGTTTGGTCCTTAAGGGGTTAAGGGTTTGATCCATGATGTCTCTCATTATATACCAGGAAGGGCTTAGGTAGTACAGGCTCTGTTTATACAGATGTCCGATGGTGTGTCATATGAGGCACAAGTCCATCAAAAGTCACAAATTGTCTCTGCTGTCTGGTAGGTAGTGGAGTCAGTTATCTGTCATCCAAATTTTAGGTATTTTTTTGTGTAACATTGTGTAACATATGGGCTATAAGGCTCCGCATTTGTTGGCGTACTTGTAAAATAATGTATTGGTGCATAGCAGAATCCCGTGGTAGGAGAAGTTAAGGAGTGTTGACAGTTCCCTCCATGCACTGGTTAGTTTTTGAAGATATGAAGCTTCACAAGTTTGATGTCTTCTGTCTATGAATGTCTTGATCAGTTGTTATAATTGGGAATTACATACCCTCCTTATTGAGGGTGCTTTTGGAGATGAAGTGTCCCCTCAGCATGCACTGATGTGCTTCCCACAGATGCAGTTGTGAGATGTCTTCTGTATTGTTCATTTGCATTTATTATGGGTCTCCTGGAATACATATGTATCTGTGAGTAGATATTTAGTGAGTATCCAATGGAGTGTGGTGGATCTATGCAGTGGGGATGTCAGTGTCATGATTGGGGCGTGGTCTGACCACATTACTGGACCAATTTGGACCCGTTTCATGTCAGAAAGTAGTGTGGATGGAAATGATTATCTAGTCTGGAGTAAGTATTATAGCCTCTTTTTGTAGGGTGCAATATTCTCGAATAGTCTACCAGTAGGGCTGTGTGTATGGTCCACGGCATGTGTTTGGGTACTGTAGACGTTACCTATAATGTATCCGGGGTGGGATGGAGTGGCAAATTAAAATCTCACCCTGAAATCAAACCTCCCCCCGCAATCCCAATAGGGCTTGCAAAGACTACTTCCAGAATCAAACGTTTTCCTTTAAGTTCAAATTTATGCCATTTATTTGTGGGATATGTTGGACTCGTGATCTTCCATATTTTATGTTTTACTTTTTTGTTTTAACATTTATTTCTGTTTTGCATTCTGTAATGCATAAATTGTAATGTCATTATTTCAAGTGCAACTGCCTTCTACTTGAGTAGACTTGAGTAGAGTTGACTACAAAATACATGAAATACCCATGGTAAAAGTTTCAAGCATATTTTGC
>OW240914.1:329769204-329944988 GCA_933207985.1 Pelobates cultripes | reverse complement strand
GGATGGAGTAGTGACAGAGGGAGGTGGTGACTAATGACATTCACCACCTCCCTCACTCTGTCACTAGTCACCCCCTCACTCTAGTGACAGTGAGGGAGGGTGTGACTAGTGACAGAGTGAGGGAGGGAAGTGGTGACTAGTTGACAGCGTTAGGGAGGGAAGGGGTGACTAGTGACAGAGTGAGGAAGGGGTTGACTAGTGACAGAGGGAGGGGTGACTAGGGACAGAGGGAGGGAGGTGGTGACTAGTGATTAGTGACAGTCACCACCTCCCTCACTCTGTCACTAGTCACCACCTCCCTCACTGTGTCACCCCCTCCCTCTGTCACTGGTCACCCACTCCCTCCCTCACTCTGTCACTAGTCACCCCTTCCTTCCCTCTGTCACTAGTCACCCCCCTCACTCTGTCACTAGTCACCCCCTCACTCTAGTGACAGAGAGAGGGAGGGTGTGACTAGTGACAGAGAGAGGGAGGGGGTGACTAGTGACAGAGAGAGGGAGGGGGTGACTAGTGACAGAGAGAGGGAGGGGGTGACTAGTGACAGAGTGAGGGAGGGTGTCACTAGTGACAGAGAGAGGGAGGGGGTGACTAGTGACAGAGGGAGGGGTGACTAGGGACAGAGTGAGGGAGGTAGTGACTAGTGACAGTCACCACCTCCCTCACTGTGTCACCCCCTCCCTCTGTCACTGGTCACCCACTCCCTCCCTCACTCTGTCACTAGTCACCCCTTCCTTCCCTCTGTCACTAGTCACCCCCCTCACTATGTCACTAGTCACCCCCCTCACTCTGTCACTAGTCACCCCCTCACTCTAGTGAAAGAGTGAGGGAGGGGGTGACTAGTGACAGAGAGAGGGAGGGTGTGACTAGTGACAGAGAGAGGGAGGGGATGACTAGTGACAGAGAGAGGGAGGGGGTGACTAGTGACAGTGAGGGAGGGGGTGACTAGTGACAGAGTGAGGGAGGGTGTCACTAGTGACAGAGAGAGGGAGGGTGTCACTAGTGACAGAGAGAGGGAGGGGGTGACTAGTGACAGTGAGGGAGGGGGTGACTAGTGACAGAGTGAGGAAGGGGGTGACATAGTGAGGGAGGGGGTGACTAGTGACATAGTGAGAGAGGGGGTGACTAGTGACAGAGTGAGGGACGGGGTGACACAGTGACAGAGTTAGGGAGGGAGTGACTAGTGACAGAGAGAGGGATGGGGTGACTAGTGACAGTCACCCCCTCTCTCACTAGTCACCCCCTCTCTCACTCTGTCACTAGTCACACCCTCTCTCACTCTGTCATTAGTCACCCCCTCTCTCACTCTGTCACCAGTCATCCCTTCCTTCCCTCACTCTGCCACTAGTCATCCCTTCCCTCACTCTGTCACCAGTCACCCCTTCCTTCCTTCCTTCACAATGACAGAGTTAGGGAGGGAGTGACTAGTGACAGAGAGAGGGATGGGGTGACTAGTGACAGAGAGAGGGATGGGGTGACTAGTGACAGAGAGAAGGATGGGGTGACTAGTAACAGAGTGAGGAAGGGGGTGAGAGGAGAGAGGGGGTGACTAGTGACAGAGTGAGGGAGGGGGTGACTAGTGACAGAGGGAGGGAGCGGGTGACACAGTGACAGAGTTAGGGAGGGAGTAACTAGTGACAGAGAGAGGGATGGGGTGACTAGTGACAGTCCCCCCCCCCCTCACTCTGTCACCAGTCATCCCCTCACTCTGTCACTAGTCACCCCTTCCCTCCCTCACTCTGCCACTAGTCACCCATTCCCTCACTCTGTCACTAGTCTCCCATTCCCTCCCTCTGTCACTAGTCTCCCCCTCTCCTTCCCTCTGTCACTAGTCTGTCACTAGTCACCCACTCCCTCACTCTGTCACCAGTCACCCCCACTCACTGTGTCTCCCCCTCACTCTGCCACCACTCAACCCCTCCCTCCCTCACTCTGCCACCAGGTACCCCCTCACTCTGCCACCTGTCACAACCTCCCACACTCTTCCACCTGTCACCTTCTCCCTCACACACTCTGTCACCTGTCACATATGCATTCACACAGACACTATATACAAAAAAAGCACATGTAGTCATCCAGACATGCACAAGTGCATTCACACAGACTCAAATACAAACATGCATTGATACACAGGTCTTCACAATACACACATCCAAAGGAATGCCGTATTATGAATTATATTTAACATTTATTAAAATGCACATATATTTGGCCTTCAAAGGGCCTGGGATCTAATTTTGCCCGGGGGCCCCAAAGGCTCTCAGTCCGCCCCTGGTAACATTTGATATTTTAACATTTTCTAAAAGATAATATCAAACAGTCTAAATATTTTGGGTTGGATCCTCTTAGTAGAGTTAGGATTTAATGTGTTACTCTGGTTAGTGAATAGAAATTACTCTATTGAAGTATATGAGAAAATTGCTATTCAGTAAATACCGTAAGCCAGTGTGCCCAAATGGTAGAACCCCAGATGTTGTAGAACTACAACTCCCTTGATGCTTTGCATGCCTTTAGAATGACAAAGCATCATGGAAGTTGTAGTTTTAAAACATCTAGATATCTACCTTTTGGGCACCCCTGAAGTAAACATTTACTGTGCTAGAAGAGTCCAAACTTTTAAATTGCATTGAACAGATTGCAAAAGAGAAAAAAAACAATTGGCATGTATTTTATACTTGTCTTATAAAGATTAGTATTATAAATTTAATTGCCAACTGAAAAAATATCCAAAGTGTTTGAAAATGTTATAAAACTTTTACGGCAAGTAATAAATAGTTTATTGTGGGTAGAGATGTCGCGAACTGTCCGCCGAACTGTCGCGAACTGTCCGCTGGCGAACAATAGCGTGTTCGTGTTGGGCGAACATATCCGATTTCCGGTCCGCCCCCTATACGTCATCATTGAGTAAACTTTGACCCGGAACCTCACAGTCAGCAGACACTTCCTGGGAGGGAGGGTCTGCTGCTGATTGGGTGTAATGTGTCTGCTGGCTGTGAGGTTCCGGGTCAAAGTTTACTCAATGATGACGTATAGGGGGCGGACCGGAAATCGGATATGTTCGCCCAACGCGAACACGCTACTGTTCGCCGGCGGACAGTTCGCGACATCTCTAATTGTGGGTTACTATACAACAAAAAGAAAAAAAATGAAATCAAATAATTGGTACGACGATTCAGCAATTTCTTTATTTTCAGTGCGTACGGGTGTTGTTCACTTATTAGTCAGTGGTGTACTGTTAATATACACAGTTAATTAGAGAGCTGCTATAACTATAGGTTTTTTAATAGGATAGCCCCACTTTATCTAAAAAGCATAGCATCTCATTAAATGCTTCTGAGATCATTTCCCATGTTTCCCTCTTTGAGAACCAAATTACTCTGTCCATATGTCTTACCAATACCAAGGGGAACTCCTTATGGAAATCCTAAATTTGCAAAATACTATGGAGACCAGTTTTAAGGAGGTCACCAGGGCCAATATATTTGTGAAAATTATATTTGAGTTGAATTGGTCCAGACTAATGTTCACAACAATGGTTTTACATGACAAACATTTTGGGAAATTGGTGAAATACTGTTAATACTGGATTTATTATAGACATTGTAGGAAATGGTAATGGGATTTCTAATCGAGGAATCAACTAGGCATGTGCATTTGTTTTCGTATGAATACGATTTCGTATGAAAAGTCGTTTTTTTTTCGTATTAGTTTACTAAAACGTAAACGAAAGCACTACATACAAAATATAATTGAAACGAAAGGGAAAATGCCGAATGCATTACCTTTTCATTTCATTTGTTTAATAGACTCCATGCTGCAGGGGAATTAACAAAATTAACATTTTGGGCTACGTTTTTTTTTTTTATTTTAACTGTTGCGACGGTATTATGGATTTTTATTTTAACAGGTGCGACGTGTATTATGGATTTTTATATGGCCTTTTTTTGGGCTGACGAAAGAAAAGAAGAAAGGACATCTAATGATAAGTAGGAAATTTTATTTCACAGGGTTAGTTTATTGCCCCCCCCCCCACCCACTATTATTAGGGAAAAATTATTTTTTGGGGGGGAGTGACTAAGGGCTTGGGGATCCCTAGTAACTTTATTATTTGTGGTCCGTTCATGGGTGGGGACCTGGGGGGAACATTAGGTACCCCCGTTATTTAATTATTTAGGGCCCCCACCCGACACTCATGGGTTGCCACCTGAGGGGACATTAGGTCCCCCCATTATTTATTTATTTGTGGTCCCCACCCTCCCTTTTATTAATATGGGGGTCATAGTGACCCCCATAGGTTTTAATGCAGAGGGGGTAGGAATGGTTTATTACAAGGGGGAGCTGGTGAAAACAAATTTCTTTTTACTGAATTTCATTCGACAATGAATGGTTACGAATGAAATTTGGGATTGATGAATTAATTTTTTTTAGTATGAAATTATTTGTATGAAAAGAACATTTCACTGGTTCACATGTCTAGAATCAAAAAGACAGTTAAAAGTTTTACCATATATCTGATTTCTTTATTTAGTATTTTAACTCCTAAAATTCTCTCCTTATACCACATTTAATATCAGTAATCTAAACACAAAATGCTATTTATCAAATCCATTACATAAAAAGTACATTTTGATGCAGGATCCGATTTCAGCCCCCATGTTCCTTGAAATGTTTTGCATTTCCTAAATTAAACCTGAGTTTGAAGTTAATATGACCTGATCCAGCATTTTGCTTAGTGCTTATATTTTTAATGATGAAGTATGTCCTCATTGTCCTAAAACATATTTGAAATGCTGCCAGGAAGCAAGCACGCTATACACGAGAACATGAAATATTAATCTATATGTCCTATCTTTTTTTAGACTCATAACCGCAAACCTATTGTACTCTAATTCAAGTCACAGAATTTCTCAGTATTCCAGTAATAATAAAATCTGCATAATGACAGCCATGATAATAAAAAGGAGTGATATAAATATCACAATATATATTTACTGTAACATACCTTCCAACATTGGGAGATAAGAAATAGGGACAGGTGTGGGCGGAGCTCAGAGCTAAGGGATGTATTAATGTTATCACTAGTGACATGAACAATTGGCGGCATTCATTGGAAAGGGAGTAAACAGCCAAGAATAGGAGAGTATGGTAAATTTTGTTGTTTTTTTTTCTCCCAATTTTATAACAGATCCCAACAATCTAAAATGGACCAGGGATACTCTGACCAGGCTGGACTGGGGACACAAAGCAGCCCTGTGATGATATTAAAATAATGATTTATGACATAAAATAAAGCATGATGAGGTTAATGCTTTAGAGACACCACTAGAGGCAGTGAAATTTCATTATAAATCAGTCAGCCAGGAAGGTTCTCTTCCACTTCCGTTAATTCCACAGAGCTTGCACGAGAGTGTGCGACCTCATCGCTCACTCTATACTTATACAGAGCATTGACATCATCACTCACTCCAGAGTCACACAGAGCAGTGACATCATTGCTCACTCCGCATGCACACAAAATGGTAATGTCGTCACTCACTCTCTGCTCACACAGATCGGTGACATCATTGCTCATTTCGTACTCACACAGAGCGGTGACGTAATCACTCCCTTCCCTCTTCCCTGTTCAGTGTTCTGGAGCAGAGAGAGTAGAGTGTAATCTGACTCCTGTGTGACCCATCACAACATGGACTGTGTCTCAGCAGACTGTGTGGTACTTTACACTACAAGTGATGATCGGAAAAAGTGAGACAGGCAGATGTCATGACAGGACAGCAGAACGGAGCTCAAAAATCAGGACTGTCCTTTCTAATTTGGGAGGGTTGTGAGGCATGCTGTGTATATATGCATACTATATACATATAATTAAACTGTGTGTGTATATATATATATATACACACAAAATTTAACCTATTATGTCTGCGGGTGCATCTCCAATAATGGAAGATGCGCATGCACAGGTGCATGCAAAGTGTGTGTAACTAAACTGCATCAACATTGCGTCCAAATCATGCAAAGCAATTGTATGCAACTTGTTAAAAGGCAGAATTGTGAAACTATGACTGTACCCTGTTATCATGCTTTTAGGGGTCCACAGCGTTCTTATTATAATACCTTTTATATCTTGTGTAAGTACAAAAAGTTCCCAATTGCACATTTTCATATCTTTGATCACTTGTTATGCTCTTGATTTCTAATTTCCAAAGTATTTGTAGCTTAGCTGTGTTTGTTGTGTCTGATATGCCAGCAGCACTACCTAACCCCTGCTTCTTGCTCACATTCCTTGGTTGTTGCATCCTATCTATCTATCTGGCTTGTTGATTTCTAAGCTGTTTCTTTTAAAGGGATTTGCACTGCCCGGTTTTACCTCTTACAATGACTAGATTTCCCTTATCTCCTTTGGGTACTGACCCTAGAATTATTTTTAATCACCTGCTATCTCACCAGATCGTTTAACTGTAATTATTCATCTACATCTGACTTGAATGGTCACGAATAATGGGAAAATAAAACACAAACAATAAAATTGTTTTTGTTTTCTTTTTTTTTTTTGTGATCACTTTTTAAGACATTTGCACTGCAGAGATGTTTATCTCAAAGCTGTGAAATAAAAAAAAATGAATTTCTGGGAGAATTTATGACTTTGTTAATGGTGCAAATTTGTCTGAACACATAGCAAAAAAGCTCAGATTTTGTTGACTTGACCTTGATTTTGCTTGTTGTTGTAGAGTGTTGTTGTAGAAGGCTACAGAGAGACTATTCATGCACTGGATTAAACATTCCGAGAACATTATCACTTGGGAACAATCCAAGTGAGCAACAGGGAGATGTGCAAGACTGAGCACTTGCATTTCCATGTCTTCTCAGCTGCCTGTTAGCTCCAGAGGGGAAAACTGATTTACACTGTCATGCAGTGCTGGTCCTTCATTTGTGCTGTTGAATTTATTTAGTGCTATTTTGGGGAATCCAATTGCTCTAATGAGCATTAAAAAGCACTTAAACAGATAAGCTCAGATAATTGGAAATATCAAGTGGAAAAATATATATCCTGATTTGACCTTCTGGCTGGTGGAAGACATAATATTATATCATGCTCTTCTCAGTAATACACAATGAAGCTAAGGTTACAGTTCAGCTGTATTTTAATAATGAATAATGGTATAAGGTATAGAGTAACCTGGAGATTTGTTTCAGACTGAACTGCAGTTTGGACGAATTTGGGTTGATCGCATATTCTGCAGAACTCCCAGATTCTGAGCTGAAATATACGTAAATTACGGAGTAGTAGAGACGAGAAATACCAAACATTCTTGGGGGTGGGGATTAATCTCCTAAATTCCACCAATCGCACCAAACAAAAAAGGATTTATAGATTGATGAAGGAGCATTAAGTAAAATTCAATAATAATAAATATATAATACTTAAAAATGTTTTTTCCCTCTGCTGAGTACTTTTTTAAGTTTTTCTGCGAACCAAATGGTGGGAAACTGCACCTGTCAGTGTACCGTAAAATATATACATAATATCATATTATGTATATATTGTGGCCCCTTGTTGTATCTTTTTGGTTTGTTCTGCAGATTGGATTTCCAAATCGACTTTCAGATGAGCCAAACAGACATCTGAGTAAATATCAAGTGTCATGAAAAATGTGCTATCTTTGGAAAAAATGATTCTGCGAAACCAAACTTTCTCTAATACAGATTACAGTACAGTAATGCAATGTAAATCTGGAGCATTTGCTGAAATGTTGTACAGAAGCCCACGATGAAATCACCAGCAAGATACTTTACTCACCTCCAACTCCAGCTGGATACTCTTAGTTTCCTATACTGAGGAATGATATTCCAAAGTTAAGCATGTATTGATCATCAGTTAATTAATTTCAAAGAATAATTTCTGTAAAACTAACTCATCTGAAGTTATTGTTTATCATACTTTCTTGAGTACCCCAGGATTGTAAAATTAAGAAAAATTATATTACAGGGTTTTGAATTACAGCCCCGGTTAAAGGGTAACAAAAGTAATGATGATAATAGGCAACATGTGTATCTTTAACCTGTTATGTTCCAAATCAATACCATGTCACTATGCCTTTAAGAATGTTTAACACATTTTTGGGTATCTGGGTTATTGTACATGTCTAATTATTGTACTGTTGATTTTGCTTCAGTTTATTGTAATACAGGCTTATTTTTATGTTATTTGCTGTAATTGATCAAACAGGAATCATTTGTAGAGGTTTGGTGATGTTGCTTCCAAACATTAACAGCTCAGGCCAGATTTTCATAGTATTTTGCTCGGTTTGCTAATTTTCGATGTATTCATTAATTCATTGTTAAGTGTTATATAGCAAATCCTTTTGCTTGTTGAATGTGATAAGGACAATGGTTTCATTAATGTGTCAATAAATCTTATTCGTAGTGACTGTGATCTCCTAAGCTTGACTGCTCAACGTAATGTATCAGGCCTCTATTAATCAAAAAAATTTTTTTTAAACGTGGTATTAAAAAACACTGGAAAGTTGTGATTGTTTGAGTTAAGCTCATAGTTAACTCATGTATAAATATCAACAAATAGACCTAATTGTATAATATGTTTTGATGATACCACCAACATTTGTTTGATGTAATTTGGAATATTTTGTAGGGTAACTGGTAAGTGCAGTACGAGCCTGTAAGTAATATGCAATCTGAGATAAGCAAGGAGGCTGTGTATTACTCACAGGCTCATACTGTAAGGCAGGGACACATACTGAATATGACTGAGTGGTGGGACATTAGAGAGGGCCTATTTAATATGAGCAATGCAGCAGTGATGAATCTTGTTGTAGAAGACATAAAACCACCAGAAGGTCCATGTCTCTGCTGCATCCAAACATATAGTGCATATGTATTGTCCTTGTACATCACCTTGTCCGTCACCTGGCTAACATGGAGAACATACGCTTTATAAAACATGACACACTGGAGTGCAGTAAGATTGCAGTTTAGTTGGAAACATTTATTTACATTTTTTTTCTTTTTCAAAGGACCATGGCAGGCATTGTATTTCCTCACAACCATTAATATTCATAATGCTATGCCTGCAGGGATAACACATAGAATTAAAATTAAATGAGAGCTTTTTGGATCAGAGCTCAGTTGTCCTAATGAGATTAAGGCTAAAATGGATGTCATTGATCAGAGAGGGAGGTTGGGAAATGTTTTATGTAGTTTTATCTCATTCCAGCTGTTCTAGATGGTGATTCTCGTTTTGTTTTGTACTCTGAGGATATTTTAAAAGTCACTATAGAATCCAAAACCACTCTGGAAGAAGGCGTTGCCCATCAAATTATCACAAATAGATAACTTTAAAAAATATGTGCGTTATGGACATCTACAAATGTAAGCCCTGATATAATACTGTTACATTAAGAACCAAGTGCAAAACAGTGTTACCAGTCTGGAATAATATAATGAAAAGTCATTTATTTTGAGAGTTTGGCAGGGAATGCATTGTACAATGTAAAAATGATTTTGGAAGCATTTCATTTATCAGCTTACTTCTAAAGCTGTCTATTAAAACAGTTAAGCACATTATAAAATGAATAAAAAAATACGAGCAGTAATACAATTCTCCTAATACAATTTCTACAAAATTGTATGCCAGTTAAGTAATAGAACCAATTAATCCAGTGAATTGTCAAGTATAAAGGGTATTTTACTTGCTTTCATTATGGGACTGTGTTCCTAACACCATTTTATTTTTATTTAACTAAAGATATGTTTCTGGGAAGGCACAAGCAAAATAATCCATTGGTAATTTGAATTTAGTTCACTGTGTTAAAGGAACATGCTGACACTAAAACACATTTATTTTTTTATGTTAGAGTGTTACTTTTTTAAATTTAGAGCTAAGGCCCCTCATAAGATGAAGAAACATTGGGAGAGATTTATCAAAGAATTCCATTCTAAAAAGGTGAAGAGTCGCCAAAGGAAGGTTTCCTGTTGCTTGTCCCCCTTTTAGTACTTTAAACTACTTTTTGCGAATCAAACACTGATAACTCTACCATATATGTTTCTGTTATTCCTTTTGGCTAACTATGTTCAATGGCACAAAAAGGGCAACATTTATAACAATGACTGACAGTGAGACAGGATGGAGGCGTGCAATCTCTCGACAGAGGTCAGTACAGGAGTTTAGATTTCTATATTCAATATACATTTTTAGGCTTTGCAAATAGATAATTGCTATAAATAATGGATAAGTAGGATAATAACAATTGTAGGATGTGGTGTCCCCCTTTGTTATAATAATTAAACTGAAACGGCAAACCAGTTTTAAAATATTCACTAAAGGTTTGTCCCTGAAATAGTGTTTCACCAGATGTGCGATGCAACAAGACTTGTTATATTTAATCTGCTTTCATGTTATATGAAACACGTTCATAGAAAATCCACTTTTTCTACATTGTATTTAGAGACGGTTAACATAAAATGCATTCTTTTTTTTTTCTGCAGGACTGGGAGTTTCCTCACTTTATGGGAGATGTCGATGTAAATCTCCCTGGCTTGCCATCAGCTCATATGCAATTCAAATTGCCGCATTTCCAAAGGATTTTTAAAGAAGAATACCACATACATATAACAGGTAATTTAAATGTCCTAATCTGTACACCTGGGTATGTGAGCATCTTGTGATTTTAAGTCTTGCTGCATCACAATGTTCTGCAAAAATATGTTCTGCCTCCCTTTTCTCTAGAATATTTTGGTATCCTAGTGCCTTAAGCCAAACTCTCCTGTAAAATCTAAGCAGTTATTTTTCATTGAAGTGATTTCAGAAATTTGCAATGGTGTTTATTGTATTCAAGTAAGACTGCTATCTTCAGCATAAGCCTTGTACAGTAGTTTGGCTCCAGGAGATAAGACATGATGAGACAGATGCCTATAACACACTTTCCTTTACGTTCCTGTTGTGCGTGGTGATGGAGAGAACTTGGAAATGAAAAAAGTTATATTTTATCTCTGCAAGATGACTGCAGGGGTAAAATTACTATAAAGTTCTATGCCTGCTGAGGTGAATACATTTGTGCTTCCTTTACTGGCAACTAAGTAATGGGCAACTTCCTGTGCCTCACATATGAAATATATGGTTTATAGATTTATCAAGGTTTAGCCTGCCATTTGATATAGATCACCAAGATTACTGTGATGTTGTAAGTCTGACTTAAGCTAGTGTATGTCTTTAAAATTCTAGAATAATTAAAAATAAAAAATAAAATAGATTCAGCAGTAGTATCCAATATATGGACTCCCCCAACATAGAAAAAAAATAAAAGTACCAAAATAAAGTATCAATAAAAATGGTAAATCTAACACTATTAGCAAGTTAACACTTGCCTTTACTTAATACATCTGTATTAGGACTATATATGGTCCCTCGCTTAATTTGATGCCCCCTTGAGATGGGAGTGTGGTGTATCCTCCCCCTTTTCCTTGATTCCCTCCCTCTTTCATTCTACTTATCTTATACCGGTAATGTCATGTTTTATACCCCCTGCAGACTTTATTTATTTTTTGGTGTACGGAAAGAGGGAGGGTGGTGAAATGTATGTTCATTTATATTGTGTGGTATTTTTACCGTATTATCTTCTGCCGGTTATTTTGATTATTCTTAGAATGTAAGAGAATATAATAACATAGAAAAAGCCATATGTAAAAAGTAAAAGGAATGCCTAAACCTGATTTACCACCCAAATAATCCTAACCACCTGCTGGTATTTTCAGAGTAAGAAGAGTGAGTATGCGAATGTCAAGATGTTGCAATTTTCTGTTCTATAACAAATCTATAGTTTTTTTTTATCTGTTGGAACTCATGAGTCTGTTCTATGTTTGCTTGATTGACTTACCTTGAATGACCACATCCCATCAATAAGACAAAATATCAAACCTTTGTGATCTAAAGTAAAGGCCATGTGTTATTTCTATTCTTTACTCATCCAATAATGTCAATCCACAGTGCTAATTCTGTGGTTCATTGCACTGAAGGGAGACGGGATGCTTACCTCTGTGTTTGGACTTAATAAATAAAATATGTTGTGTTCAACGGAACATTGCTGAAGAGCGACCATTTCTCTACTTTCCTACTTTTAAAATGTACAATCATGCTTTAATTCTCATGAGGCTTGAGTCCTGTACCATCAACCTTAAATCATTCCCATTAATGCTTCCTGACATTCACCCTTGACATATTCTTTTTAAAAGGACATTCTGACTTCCCCCTATCTATAAGTGTCCATCACTTCGGTTATAGACATGCTATGCTTAGGTCACTGTTTACCAAACTTCACAGTTATTAACATGTTTCAATCTGACTTCATCATTTATTCATTCCCAGCCAAGTCTGTATGCCAAACTTGGTTAAGCCTCATCTTAATGGGAAATTTTCATCCCATTGATTCTAACATTCCTGATAGGCAATTAGACATATTGCTTGTGTCTTAGACATGTTGTGCACCATCTAATCTGTTACTTTATCTCAGCTAGCTGTCACTTATAATTTTACAGCTTCTGTTTATCACTGTACTGCTCTCTCTCTCCATTCTGCCCGAGTTCTCAAAGTGTGTTGCTAGAACTATCATGCTCTCTATGGATTTGGTTATAGTGGGTTTACGTAAAGCAAGTTAGTTCAGTAAGTAAATAAATCTAAAATAAACAGAAGAAAATTCATAAATTTTATCAATGTCTGGGTTTTGTAAATCAGCCTCTAACGTACCTTGAATGTAATCCAGACTTCACACTGTCCAAATGCAAAACTACTGAAATCCAGAACAAAACTATGGAAATACACAATTGAATAATCAGATGCAACAGGAGTGACCACTATTTACCTTCACATTTGGTTCAACCAAATTTACACAGTTTGGTTGAAATATTGTTATTTTAACTGGATTTTGTCCATGATTACTAGTAACCCTAAAAGGTTTGGAATTATTATTAACAATGGATGATGCACACACCCTTTGTGCTTCATGTATTATTCTAATAATTTATGTATTAAGAAGAAGCAAAGTTTCTGTTTGTTTAAATTATAGTCCCTCCCAATATTCTAGTGTTACAGAATATGAGGTGTAAAAATTCAAAATCCTTTTATGTTTATCAAACGTATTTATCCGAACATATCTAATTATTGCACAGTCTATGGTTTCCAATTCGATGTTTGATTTGACCATATACAGAAACGTGTCTGATCCTGCAAGAGTTGGACTTATATTAACTGAGAAGCTGGAATGTAATGTTTATCTGATAAGTCTGTGTTTAACCCCTTAAGGACACATGACATTTGTGACATGTCATGATTCCCTTTTATTCCAGAAGTTTGGTCCTTAAGGGGTTAATGCATTTCCACAAAACTAGGATGACACACATTTGGTCATACTGAGACTTAAGAAATGTTGGTGTCTACATGCTTGAGCTTAATGGGACCTCATTGTTTTGTACACTTTAATGACCGTTCCTTTTGTACCATTAACCACAGGCAAACTATATATTACCTTAACATAGACCGTGTATACATCTCTACGAAGATAGGGCAGTTAAGCAGGTTTTTTCTGTTAAAAAGACTCTGTCATGTATATGATTATATTATTATATACAAGAATGAGAAGGCACACATCATAAACAAATTTGCCTATGAGCAGACATACAAATAAATAAACAGGAACTCAAATTATTCTCATAGGCAGCTTTATTGGAGTCATTTGTTTTGGCAAATGCAGAATCCTTCAGAAAGTCAGTGAGCCTAGTCTTGTAATTCTATGCAAAATATGACTTTCCTGTTTTTAATTCCATTATGTTGCTTATCTGTGTTGCTAAAAATACAACTAACAAGATGTCGATCCTGAAAGTTATTATGTATTTCTATTTAATCACATTGGTAGCTCTGGGGTTGGTCTTCTGCATATTTGACTCTACATGTTAGTAATCTGTTCCGGAAGGTTGCAAATGGAAGCAAATGTGATGCATACTAGGTGAGGCACATATTCATGGAAGACCATCTGTGTAGCTAAATCCAGAAACATAAAGTTTGAGAAAATCTCTTGTCATCTATATATTTGAAACCCATGGGCTAACATTTGTAAAATAACTATGGTATTAAAATGAGAATCTGTCATGTCATGTTTTCATGACATAAGCCATTTTAACTATATGACCAGAATATGACAATTTGGATATGTTTACATATGGTGGGTTGATGTCTTACCTGTAACAGTTATGTTTTCTATTCTTGTACAGGTAAATGGTTTAACTATGGAATTATCTTTCTTGTTTTGATACTTGACCTGAACATGTGGAAGAACCAAATATTTTACAAACCATCAGCATACGGTCAGTATTTAGGCCCCGGAAAGAAAATATATACTGTTGAGGATACCGAAAGTTTGCTAAATCTTAATCAGTCAACCTTATCCTGGGAATGGAGATCAAATCACACAGACCCTTACACAAACAGAAGCTATGTAGAGGGAGATATGTTCCTACATAGCAGATTTACTGGTGCAAGTTTAGATGTAAAATGCTTGGCCTTCATTCCAAGTCTCCTAGCCTTTATACTTTTTGGATTCTTCATTTCGTTCTTTGGTCGATTTCAAAAATGTGAACAAAGGATGGAAAATAAAGACAAATCATATAAACGCATCAACAGGAAATCTCCATCAGAGCATAGCAAAGAAATGGGAATGACAATAGAAAATCTGCAGGCTGTGGTTGAGGAGCCTTTGTATCTACATGATCCAACCCTGATATCAGTGAGGAACAAGTCCAATGAAATGTCCTGCCTGACTCCACCTGAAAACCTCAACACACTATCCCAAGGGGAGCCAAGTGATTGTACAAAACAAACAGAAGATCCAACAAGTTAGCCACACAACAGAGAACAACAAAGCAATAATGTATCTACAAGGTTGTTTAGTTTAATGTTTTGCAAGTAAAGGTTGTGTATGTTCTACTAACTTTATTCATCGTTCATAAACTCTAAACGGTGCTCATAAATGCACACTTTGTCCATTTTGTATAATATTATGCTGTACGTGCCTATATTTAAACCTTTGAGTGGTACTCAGAGGGAGAGCATTCCTTAGAGAGAATTGCACAAGCTTATTTAACATGTAGTTATTCATACACTTTAATGAAATAGTCCAGTCTTTTGGTCTATTAGATCTGTGCCTTTACTGTAATATACTTTTCTAAGCACTACGAGATTTGTGTTTTTTTTTTTAATGTGGTTCTTTTGTGCAATGTATTTCTATTTTATGATTTTTTTTGTTTTGGCACACCAGAAAATCTCTCTTACACTCATGGTCACTACCATATATTAGTTCACTCTAATGCAGATTATGACATTAACCATAACATATAGTGGTAAGCATTTAATGGTTTAAGAGTGAGCGCTTCAAGTCATTCTTAAAATGACATACTGTGTATTGTTCTGAAATGAATATGGTTTTTGCATGGTCATGCACACGGACACTGGGGTTAGTGCTATTAGTGATATTTATAATAGAAGTCCCCATTATTGTGGAAAGTCTGTACCTCTGTAAAGAAAAAAAAAAATATTTACTAATTTAGATAATTATGTTAATTATATTAATTAGAAATGTTAGAGAATATTGGATAAAAGGGGAAATGTGTTCTTGAACAAGTCACACACATTTTGGTGGTAGTGGTTTAGCCTTCTTTATTGGTCAGTAGAGATCTTTCATGTTTGCTCCACTATCACAGGGAAACAATGCTGAGTAAAACTACGGAGATGTGTACTCGATTCCAAATCTGTTTAGTATTTAAAGTACCTAGCCCCTTGGGGGGGGGATCCTTACTGACTGACCAATCGTGATGAGATATAAGAAAGCGTTGTGTGCTTTTATGCTACAGAGAGTATGCTATGGAGGAGCGTGATTAGTAGAAAAGATGACAAGAGAGTGCAGTCAAAAGATGTAATGAAAGTAATGTGAAAGGGCTGTCCTGTATACATCTTTACGAAGATGAGACGGCTTAGCACTTTTTCTGTTAGAGACTCTGAGTAGTCAGCAATCCTTTTATTAGGCCACCTGACAAAGGCCACTATGGTGGCCAAAACGTTCTCTTCTATGCACTGATAGCTAATAAAAAGGATTGCTGACTACTCAGCTGTGTAGGACCATCATTTTTATTTTTTATCTGACTACTTACCTGGACTGTGGACACAGTGTTATTGAATCATGCTCGTCACTGCTCTCTTGTTTTTGGCTAATCAGCAGAAGAGAGGCAAAATCAGTAGCAGAAACCGTGATGAAAAAGAGGGTAAGAGCACAGTAGAGAGAGGCATAGAGTCAGGTTATTCAAGGGCTGAGCTGACCAGAGGTAAATAAGAATAAGTGTAAGAGACCTCCAGACTGGACCATAGAGACCAGGTAAAATCCGGGCTTTTAGAGAGCCCAACAAAAATGTAGATGTTCAGGAGGAAGTTTACTGCTCAAAACAGCTGGTTCACATTATGAAAAGATAGGTGTGTTTAACAAACTGGCACAGACATCAAACTCCATCTACTGTCATGAGATTAGGAATAAATGCTAGTGTGATCACGGGTCTCCACAGCTAATGAAATGCTTAGCGTGTAATTGACTTAATTTGATCGGTTTCCCCAGTAGTATTTAAATATGAATCCAAAGTGTATGTCCATCCGTGGCTGTAGAATTTGTCAGACTGTGTTTTCACATACGCCACATTTGCAATGTAAATGTAATGTGTTATAATTGTAACATTTAAATAGTTTTAAAATGCCTTATTAACCATTGTTCAGTGAAATAAAATGTGCTCTAATAAAGTGGAACTCATTGTTGAGAATAAAGTGTTTGACGAAATTTGTTTTGATAATTCAGCCATTTTTACATGCATTACTTTTAATATTAAAGCAATGATAATTTACAAATCGAGACATTGTTAGACTTTATCTTTCTGGCACGATTTAAAATTTCGATCAAGCCACACTACTTTTTTAAATGATTAGTTTGTAATAATGTGTTAAAATATTTAAATATTGCCCAACATTTATAATTCCTATTCAATTTAATAAGCAATGAAATAATTTTAGTTGTGTAGTGGTTTTGCTGTAGTATGTTTTCTGTATTTAGGTAAGTAGAATGATTCTACCCTAATGGTGTTTTACTATGGTACCCGACTGATTACTCACAAAAATGATGCCTTGTTTCCAATCCCTCAAAATGGCTTGAAGTTCCATTTCATGCAAGTGCCATCAATCTTGTTATTTAAAATAGGAAAAAAAAAGATAAAACATTTGTGTTTTGATGAAAAAAATAAACATTTTAAGGTTGGGATATTCACATGGTTTTATAAGTATAAAATGACAGGAAAAAAGTCTAAAATCTGGGTTTGACTGCCTTTATTATTATTATTATTATTATTATTATTATATTTATAGAGCGTCGTCAAATTCCGCAGCGCTTTACAATGGGTGGACGAACAGACATGTAGTTGTAACCAGACAAGTTGGACACACAGGAACAGAGGGGTTGAGGGCCCTGCTCAATGAGCTTACATGCTAGAGGGAGTGGGGTAAAATGACACAAAAAGGAAAGGATAGTATTAGACTAATGACAGTTGCAGAAGAGGAATCAGTCAGGAGCTATTAACAGTTTAATTGATACGCTTTTATGAAGAAGTGGGTTTTTAACGATTTTTTTAAGGGGTGGAGACTGGGTGAGCATCTAACGGAGGAGGGAATCGAGTTCCACAGGAACGGTGCAGCCCTCGAGAAATCTTGAAGGCGAGCATCAGAGGTGGGAGTACGGACAGAAGATAGACGTAAGTCTTCAGCAGATCGTAAGGGCCTAGACAGGACATACTTGTGTATAAGGGAGGATAGATAGGTGGGAGCAGCATTATGTAGAGATTTGAAAGCAAGAACCAGAATTTTAATTTGAGCTCTATATTTTATAGGAAACCAATGTAGGGATTGACAGAAGGGTGAGGCATGGGAGGTGCGGGTGGACAGGAAGATGAGCCTCGCCGCCGCATTCATTATGGACTGTAACGGCGCTAGTTGGGAGCATGTAAGACCACTGAGAAGCGGATTACAGTAGTCAAGGCGAGAAAGGACAGTGGAATGGACCAACACCTTAGTCGCATCTGGCGTTAAGTAGGGGCGGATGCGCGCAATGTTTTTGAGATGGAAATGACAGGATTTGGCGATAGATTGAACATGAGGCTTGAAGGAGAGGTCGGAGTCAAAGAGAACACCTAGGCAGCGAGCCTGTGTGGTGGAGCTGATGGTAGCACCGTTGACTTGGAGGGAGACAGACACAGAAGTAACAACACTTGAGGGAGGAAAGACCAGAATTTCAGTTTTGGTCAAATTTAGTTTAAGGAAGTGGGCAGCCATCCAGTTGGAAACAACAGAGAGGCAGTCAGAGACACTAGTCAAGAGGGACGGGGAGAGATCAGGAGAGGACAGGTAGATTTGCGTGTCATCTGCATAGAAATAATATTGGAAGCCAAAGGAGCTAATGAGTTTACCAAGGGAGGCAGTATAGATGGAGAACAGTAGGGGACCAAGCACTGAACCTTGGGGGGTTGTAGAAGTTGCTGTTAGTGGGCTTTAGGGTCTGAAGTTCTGGAGTTCACTATAGTTGGTGAAAGAACCATGAGTATATTAGTGGGTTTTTTTGTGTGTTTTTTTACCATTTAGCTTATTCTCAAAGCAGCTGCCTATTACAAAAATAAACATCATTAATTTGTATAAGGCTCCATCAATCTACATAAGATGGTAGGTGGTGCCCCTGAGTTGACAGTCGGGAGGTGGTGCTGACGAAAATAGGTTTGCTGAACATTTCTCTATTACTTAGGTAGTGTGGCGAGATTGCTTTCAAAAGTTGGCTGTGCAACATGTGCTTGTTTCTTTCTTTGAAATTCCAGAGAGCATCAGCAGGATTGATTCCAGTGGAAGCTCATCCTTAGGGGCACAAGTTTATATGTGGGGAAATAAACTATTTGCAGTAGGTTTGAAACTTGAAGATTTTTTTTTCTGGAAGGGATGGTGATAAGCCAAAGAATATGGGAAAAATAGTGTTTCCTTAATCATGTGATAGGTTTCAGCTCTGCAGGGCCCCTCATTGGTAGCGGTTTTGAGAAGCTTGCTTGAGAGCATTTAGGCATGTAAAAATTGGACTGGTTTGGAATCTGCCCTGTTTTGGCAGGGTTTGCAAATGCATAGTGTCCTTTAAGAAGGAATTTATGGAATTTACAGTGAGATGCCATTTGTCATTGTATGGTAGTGGAAGTGGGATCTTTGTTATTGTGGATTTGAGGTCCCCATTTAATGGCACCTTAACTGGTCACTGATTTTGATATTGATATATATATTGGAATATAATGCATTATAACACAATGTAATGCATTATACGGTCTTGTGTTACAGTTTTGTGTATTTTAATTTATCCACTGGATATGTATAAATTTTTTTATATACAGCAAACTATTGTTTTACTGCATTTCAGTTCTATAAATAGCTTTTTTAATTACCAACAGTTAATGGAGCAGGTTTTCCAATTAATTTACTGTAATGATAGTCTGAACATGTTTTTTCTAATTAAAAGTAGAACATTTGCAATCTCTTCAACATTGTCTCTAAATACATTGTCCAACATTGTACCTATATGAAACAATGCTTTGCAACACACACTTAATATTTTTTAGTATGAAAATTTTTATTATACATTTTTGTACAAAACACGTAGACAGAGACAGACATACAATGACATATGATCATACTTAATTAAATATGTATAGAAGTCAGAGGTTATTAGAACTGGTCATTATGCATGCAGTCAAATATAGTCACACTTATCATACATCCTAGATGTAGAAGTTATGCAAGGGGAGGTAGAGAGGGATATGAGAGAGAAGGAAGTTTCTCTAAACAACATTTCTTCTCCTCTCCACTCTCCACTCACTCTGCTGAAAAATATGTAGATAAATAAGTAGAAGAAAAAATAGGTTGGTGGGGAAGTAGTATCAGATCTTATAACATATTTCTGAGAGATGTTTAGATCGATATAATACCCAGGGGTTCCATAGTTTTTCATATATCTTTACATTATTTATTTTCTTAAAGGCAAATTTTTTCCATAGTTAGTTGGTAATTAATCTGTGCATTGATTTTCCCCCATCCTGATACTGAGTCCAATCTCCAGTATCGTGGCAGACATATTTTGGCGGCCATCTTAAAATGAATCATTAAAATCTTTTTGGATTTGGAATTTGTTGGTAAATTGAGGTGAAAAAGAAAGAGTTGGGCCTCCACTGAAACCTGTATATTCAGAACTTCTTTCATAATTCTGGTTATTATATGGCACACACTTAATATTTTTATTGTGAAGACTTTTAAGCTAAACAGCCTTCAACACCAGAGTTACAATAAAAATGGAGAGTAAAGTTAAAGCGGGAGGACAGAATCACGTGTTATAGTCTACCAATTGCTTTTATACTCTGTGTTTTCTGTTCTTCTGATAATAAAGTGGTTAGAAGACAATGTGGAGTTGGAATTGATGATAAAAAGGCAATAATGGTTAATTATACATTTCCAATCATAGTTGTGATAACTCACCTAATTACCTCCAATTAGCTAATTCATTACAGCTATAATGACTCCAGTAATTTTAGATATTTTTTTTTTTTTAGATTTT
This sequence comes from Pelobates cultripes, assembly GCA_933207985.1. Classification (NCBI taxonomy): domain Eukaryota; kingdom Metazoa; phylum Chordata; class Amphibia; order Anura; family Pelobatidae; genus Pelobates; species Pelobates cultripes. Next base: position 329,924,274 of record OW240914.1, on the reverse strand, counting down.
ACTTTTCTGCAGAAGTTATTTTCCATCACTGCAAAATTTGTATTTTATTATTTTGTCTTGAAGAATTGCAGAAATACCCAATAAAACAAGACAAACTCTGCAAAAAGAGTGTAGGAGATTAGTCCCATCACCAGATACACATTTCCTATCTAGACTATTGCTAGACGTTGTTTCAGTAGGTCACAGATGATATAACTCTAAAAATTCAGCAATACATGACTCACTCCATATACATTTACAAGAGGAATCTGTGCGAATATTTTAAAAATAATGATGTGATGTACACTTACACATTATTCTATATTGTTTTCTGACTCATTTAGGGAACACAGTTTACCTAACAGTCTGCAGGTGCTTGGCCTCGCTGACAGGCTTAATTATGCAAAATCTGACATTTTAAAAGATTAAGAAAACACATTCACTTTATAATTAAGGAGCAATGTTTAATCTATGTAAATTCTTTACATCCCACATTGGTTGCTTATCCCATTAGCAAAGAAAAAGAAAAAAACACAGCTGCGGAATATCAGAACAGAAACAGTCTACAGAGTCCTGATCAACTACTATCTCGACACCAACCCTAGTTCCTATAGTTTGGATGAGATCTAAAACATATTCACATTACAGTTAAGGTTTTCACCCTCCCCCCCAGACTTTTCAACAAGGACTGTTTTTTATAAATTGCATATTTTGGACTTGATTTTACTAAATAACAAGTTTATTTTTGCTTCCTCACATCAAACTAACCTGCTCACTGCTTTGCTCATAATAAAATTTAGAAGAAGACGCTTTTTAGAAGGAGGCGCTCTATGTATGATTGCCAATTAATCTTACTAGCTATCACTCTGCTTATTTTTCTGTGCGCTTTATCCTATAACATTTAGGGAATATTTTTCCAGTTTTTTTCTGTTTTTTTATTAATTTATTTTTAAAAATGTTTAATACCGCAAAGGAGAATTTTCCTAGAAGCAAAGAATATACTTTTGTAACCTGACAGGGAACATAACATTGTGTAATACAGCTATGAATTTAGAACCTTATTGTAACTTGATTCAGTCTTACTGGTTATTCTGCAAGCTAATTATGCTGCATATAATGTACATTGCATTAGGAGGTAAATTGTGGTTCCAGATTGTTGTCCTTTTATATAGGTATATATCCCTTTTAGATTCACTTCTTGTCACACTAGTGGTGGCACTTGCAAACATTTGGATTGTCATTATCGTTCTATGTTTAGATGTATATTTTTGTAGTGCATAGGGATTTTTTTGTATGTCTTTTGTAGTGCATAACTATTGCACTTTATTTGTTTTGCATGGGAATGTTTCCACTGAACTGTTTCTTTCTAAGTGTTGTAGAACCGAACACAGGCGATCATGGAAGTCCAGCAGTGTTCGGGAGTTTCAGTGTCTGAAAACAGTCCGTGAACTCAACGATCAAACACCGCTGCCTGTGTTCTTGCGAACAAGATGGCTGCCACCTTGTGGACATCCATAGGAAATGCGTCCACCCAGACGAACACTTAGGACACTGCACGCAGGCTCCTCCAGGAGCTCGTGGCAAACGCAATTAGAAAGGGGAGTTTGTCACAGCCTCAATTTAATATTTTTGGAGAAGCTTTTCAAATGATGACAGTCTATTAGAAAATCTTCTAAATGTTTTTTTTTAACAGAAGTCACAATTAAGGTCTATGGGAATGTTTGTACTTAAAGGGACATCCCAATGTCCAAATACAAAATAAATAAAAAAATACTGTTTATTGGAATACCCCAAATGAAAAATTGCATGTGTTTAATTATGTATTTTTAATTGGAAATGTCTAAAGACAGCTTGAAAAAAAAAATGACAGTCCTCTTGTCTGCTGCCTTTCCAAGCCCTCCTCTTTTATCCCCACCTAGACTTTCTGTGACTGTCTAATCACAGACTTCCTAATGCAGTTCAATGAGCTATCTCTGCAAGGCATTACTCTGAGCAAATGCTGCCTCTTGAGTTCAATGCAAATAAGCCAACAAACCTGGAAGTAACCAGTTGTCTGCTTGAAAAGTAAGGATGGTATAACCATGTTAATGTATAGAAGTGTAAATTTATATTGAAATCCACACTTTTTCCAAAATTAAAACAATAGGACACACTCCTAACACATAAAGCTTTTCAGCAAGCTAAAGTGCTTTAGGTGTCTGGAGTATCCCTTAAATCTTTTGACATTTTTTTTTCTAACAGAATGGAATCGTTTTTGACTCTGATTCAAATGAGGCCAGATTGTGATAATTTAAAACTCTTTTCCAAAAATATTAAATCGAGAGAATATTATATTATTGATTGTCAACAATGAACAATTTCACTTAGATAATATTGTAAGAGTAATATTTGTTTCATACGGAAGAAATGTTGTCTGATTAAGCCAGTGATGGCTAACCTTGACACCCTAAATTGTTTCTGGACCGCATTTCCCATGATGCTCAGCTAGCTTTTTGTGTTTAAAAGCTAACTGAGCATCATGGGAAATGTAGTCCAGAAACAATTTAGGGTGTCAATGTTAGCCATCACTGGCTTAAGCTACAGGAAAAAAAAAAGATTAAAAATATGGGTTTTAAGGTATTTCCTTTTTAGGGTAATGCTGATAAAAGAATGTGACCTTGTGAGATTCATGGATAAAACACCAACCTTTAATAAGCTAACACAATAACACTGTATCAACTGCATTTTTAGTTATTTCACTAATTAAATGTGGGAGGCAAACGTAGGTATTCTCTAATTAGTTGGACATTGTCTGCATATTCTGTTATTATTCTCAATAAACATACTCCTCAACAAAGACACAGGGTGCTTGATTTATACAATTATGTACTATACTAAATGTAAAAATAATGGAAATGTTAACTAATTGGTGCGTAGAAGCTACTGGCCAAAAATATAAATAGCAATTCTCAATTTAATTTAGGAAAAGTTGTTTTTTTTTCCCTCCCTCTATCAGGTTCATTGGTTTATTTTCCTCCCTTTCTCCTGTCATATTGCAAATGACTTAAATCCAATTGCCAATAAAGCCTGCAATACAGAATGTAAGCCAATTGCCAATAACACTGCGGATAATTAACTTCTGTAAGTAAGCCAATTGCCGATACAGCCAAGAATAGATTTTTTTTTCCCCTGTCAGTCTTCCTCTTTCTTCATCCGTGCACAGTTTTATTAAGTTGCTCATTTTCCTTCTGCAGTTAGCTGGAAATATTGATAGAGTCTCTTCTACAATGTTGTTTTCTGTTAGAAAAAATACATTCGAAATAGTAAATGTGAAATGTTTGCATATCTGTACTTTGTTTACATCTGACCCACTACCTCTATGCGGGTGACATTTTATTCTTACTGTGTTGCCAAGTTGCTGCTATTTCAATAGTTTTTCATTAACCATGGCAATTAACAGCATTATTTGTATCATTTACAATGAATGTAAAATCAGGTCAAATGTATATATTTTCTTTAAGCCATATAATTTTGAGTTAACCATGAATTGTTAGTTTTTTTTTTGTTTTTTTTTATAAAGTTTTTTTTCTGTTAACACTAACTTTTAGTGGTCATAAAAAGTTATTTAGTAAGTTAATTTGGGAAGCTATTGTTCGGTATTTTGATAAGTTTGATGCTTATCAACCGGATGATGACACAGATACCATCACTTACCAGGTCTGTGGGAAGCAACACCCAGTACTCACAAGCAACTGAGCATTGCAGAAACTTCTAAGCAGAGGTATTATTTTTGGACGGCTGATCTCCCTACACCAAACCACCCCATGGTCATTACTATACTTATAGATAGTGCAGATCAGCTGGTTTTCAAAACACACCAATCGAGTCACTATACCTCTCCTGACCTGAAATCCTTCTGTTAACAAACTGCATCCTTGACCATGGTTTAATCACTCATAGTTATATCTGTCCGTACTCCCACCTCTGATGCTCGCCTTCAAGATTTCTCGAGGGCTGCACCGTTCCTGTGAAACTCGCTTCCCTCTTCAGTTAGATGCTCACCCAGTCTCCACTCCTTCAAAAAATCGTTAAAAACCCACTTCTTCATAAAAGCGTTTCAATTAAACTGTTAATAGCTCCTGATTGATTCATCTTCTGCAACTGTTACTAGTCTAATACTATCCTTACCTTTTTGTGTCATTTTACCCCACTCCCTCTAGCATGTAAGCTCATTGAGCAGGGCCCTCAACCCCTATGTTCCTGTGTGTCCAACTTGTCTGGTTACAACTACATGTCTGTTTGTCCACCCATTGTAAAGCGCTGTGGAATTTGACAGAGCTCTATAAATATCATAATAATAATAATATGTGTATATATAGGCCTATGATTATATATGTGCATATGTATAATCTTCATATCTATATAACAAAACACATTTTCTCTAAATAATGTTCTCCCTTCTATTTTTAACTTTCACATTAACTTCTCTCATTACTAAAATATCCTTCTGCTCACCTGTCCCTGGCAACACCATCTTCATTACTTCCACTTTACTCCCCTCCCCTCTCTATTCATCCCATGTAATCTACATATATCTTTCCAGCCTATCTCCTCCAACTCCTCCCAAATCCTCTATATACATACCCTCCTACAACACCTTAAAATTCTACTCCCACCTTCACTTCCTTTCTATCCTTCTGCTCCAAGCAGCTGGTGAGGTCTCTCCAAACCATGGTCCCATCTCAGCAAACCCACCATGTACTAACTCAAGGAACCACACCAATCTCATACCCATCTCATGTTACTCTTCCTCTAAATCCTCCTTCAATATTGCCTTCTGGAATGCACGCTCTGTTTGCAATATTACAAAATCCACTGCTGTCCATGACCTCTTCGTCTCTCATTCCCTAGATTTACTAGCCTTAACAGAAACATGGCTCTCCCCATCTGACACTGCTACCCCTGCATCTTTATCCTTTGGTGGTCTTCAACTTACCCACAACCCAAGACACTCTGAATATAAAGGTGGTGGTGTAGGATTTCTTCTTTCACCTCACTGCTCCTTAAACTTTCTACCGACCCCCTCTTCCTTCTCTTTCCCATCATTTGAAATTCATTCGATTCACCTTTTCAAAGCCTTCTCTGCTAACATTGCCGTTATTTAACGGCCACCTGGTTCCACTCTCCTCTTCCTTGACCACTTTTCTGCCTGGCTACCCTACTTCCTCTCTTCAAATATTCCATCCCTAATTCTCCAGGACTTCAATATTCCCATTAACCCACCTTTGACTTCACAGTCTCTAAACTACTTTATTACTTCCTCCCTCGGGTTATCACAGTGGGCTAATTCTCCCACCCATGAAGCTGGCAATACCCTCAACCTTATTTTCTCTTATGCATGTACAGTATCTACTATCTGCAACACTCCATTTCCTCTCTCTGATCACCACCTCTTATCATTTGCTCCCAAGTACCCCCTCACCCAACAACCTCAGCCTCACCCCCCTCAACTCAGGAGGAACCTTAATTCTATTGACCTTCAGCAGCTGTCAGCTGATATTGATTCACAACTGCTATGAATCCCTTCCCTCTCCTGTCACTCACTGGCCATCTCCACATATAACACTACCCTCACCTCTGCCATGAACGCTGCAGCCCTGTCCCAAACATGCACCTTGAGGAGGACACGCCCCCAACCGTGGCATGCTAAATCAACATGCTAGAAAAGAGGGAGGAAACCGTGCCTTACATGAACTGTATATACATACACTTGATGTTTCTTAGTTGTTGTAGATAATTTATCCTCAAAAAGAGAACACAAAGAAAAAATATACAATAGTGTAGTATGTTTAACAATATTTAAACAATGGTGATATAGAAAACGGAGGTATTTTGAACTCACATTTGGTAGAGCTATTTTGGAAGCTCTACCGTAATTTGCACGGACGGTACAATCCCCGTCTCAGGATTAGAGGTCCAACGTCTTTGGCACTCCAATGGTATGGTGGTATGGAAAAAATGGAAAAGAAGAAACTCCAATGGTATAGTAGAAAAGAAGAAACTCCAATGGTATAGTAGGACACGCTACCTGCAAAGGTGCTCCCGTTGTGCTGAACACTCCTGGAGGAAGTCTCACACCAAGGCAGACTATCTCCATTATAAATTCATATTGTGTTCATACAGCGCAGTTGTTGCCCTCGCCAAACAGTCATACTTTTCCTCTCTCATTAGTTCATGCTCCCGCAATCCCATGTGTCTCTTTGACAACTTTAACTCTCTTCTTCTCCCTGCTGTGGCCATCCCCCAAACTTATCTTACAGCCGATAGTTTTGCATGCTACTTTACCGACAAGATTGAACAGCTAAGAAAATAATTCTCCCCACCTCGCCATTCTCTTTCTCAACCACATGTAGATCATGCCTGTCCTACCCTTCAGACTTTCTCCCTTCTACTGAACAAGAGGTGGCTGTGATTCTCCTTTCCTCTCGCCCCACCACTTGCCCACTCAATCCTGTCCCATCTTACCTTATCAGATCTCTCCCCCGTCTTGTGCCCTCCTTAACAGACATCTTCAACTGCTCTCTCTCTCTTCTCTCATTGTCCCTGCTGACCTTAAACATGCCACTGTGGTACCTATCCTGAAAAAAACATCTCTTGACCCGTCCTCCCCCTCTAACTATGGTCCCATATCCCTGCTCCCTTTTTTCTCAAAGCCTCTGGAAAGACTTGTCTTTACCCGTATGTCTCATTTCCTCAATTCCAACTCTCTCCTTGACCCTCTTCAATCTGGCCTCCGCCCTCTCCACTCTACTGAGACTGCTCTTATCAAAGTTACTAACAACCTAATCACAGCTAAATCCAAGAGCCACTACTCCATACTAATTCTTCTTGACCTCTCTGCTGCCTTTGACACCGTTGATCAGGCTCTTCAAACTCTTCAAACACTCGGTCTCTGTAAATCTGTTCCCTCGTGGTTTTCCTCTTATCTCTCCCAACGCACATTCAGTGTCTCCTTTTCTAATGATACCTCTTTCATTCATCCTGTCTCGGTTGGTGTCCCCCAAGGCTCTGTCCTTGATCCCCTTCTATTTTCTCTTTATACTGCCTCTCTTATTACCTCATTTGGATTCCACTACCACCTGTACGCTGATGATATTCAGCTATATCTCTCCTCCCCGGACCTCTCCACTGCCATCCTGCAACGTGTTACTGCTTGCCTTTCTTCCATCTCTGACTGGATGTCCTCCCGCTTTCTGAAACTCAATCTCTCTAAAACTGAGCTCCTAATACTGATCCTCCTCTTTCACTCTCACTTCAAGTTAGTGGTATCCACATAAGTCCATGCTTGCAAGCGTGCTGTCTTGGAGTCATACATGATTCTGGCCTCACCTTTGAGCCTCACATCCAGTATGTTGCCAAATCCTGTAGATTCCATCTTAAAAACATAGCCCACATCGGCCCCCTGCTTACACAAGATGCTACCAATGAGCTTGTCCATGCTCTAGTAATTTCCCACATGGATTATTGTAACCCTCTCCCAATTGGTCTTCCCAAAAGCTCCCACCTTATTTGATTGCTATTTCCTGTCCTAATGTGTTTTATCACCACCTCCTATAGACTGTAAGCTCGTTTGAGCAGGGTCCTCTTCAACCTATCATTCCTGTAAGTTTTCTTGTAATTGTCCTATTTATAGTTAAATCCTCCCTCTCATAATATTGTAAAGCACTACGGAATCTGTTGGTGCTCTATAAATGGCAATAATAATAAGCAACAAGAGATGGAATGTAAAAATTAAACAATGTCTCAGATTTCACCCAATAACTTGGTCATGGTATATACACCCATCAGCTACATTAAAATCACCTGACTAATATCATGTAGACCTCCTATGTGCTGCCAAAACAACTCTGATGTGCCGAGTCATGGACTTCACAAGGCCTCTAAACCTTTTATTCCAGCACCGTGCACTGAAAACGCAGTGTTTACAGCAAAAAGCCTACAGGGATAGTAAGCAGACACTAGAACCACTACATTAAGCTGTAGTTGTTCTGGTGACTACAGTGTCTCTTTAAGATATATTTGTAGCACTGTATACAATATTGCAATTAATGGTTCATGCATGATTTATTGAGCTATACCCACTTGAAAGTTTGTAGATGGTAAGTAAATTTTAGAGAAATGGTGTAATTTCCCTTTCTGTAAAGGGACATAAAATGAGAGATGCAGGAACACGACTTACATTTAAGCTGTAAGCTGTAAACACAAGTCATAGTATTTTATTTTTCACCCCAAATAGAAATCAACATACTTACAAGCTATAATGTACATTTATTAAATTGCTTATTAAGGTGTCCGTCGTAATATACCATATTTTTCCATGTATAAGACTGTTTTTCTAAAAATATTTACTCTAAAATTGGGGGTTGTCTTATGTAAGGAATATCACTGCAGGGGTTAAAAAAAAACACTTGTGCGGGGGGCCTAAGTTAAGATGGCATCTGACGCATTTCAGTGTGCCATTGCCCACACACATACCTGGCCTCCCTCCCACCGATCCACTTCTGAATGCTGTGAGAAGGAGGAAGCGGTCCCTATATGTGTGGGAGCTGCAGCAGACATCAGCACTTACCACCAACAGAGCTCCAGAGACATGCCTCACCATAAAAGGAGCAGAAAAATTAAGGTTTGCTCCACCTCTGGTCTTGCTTTCTGATTTATATTTAAGGGTGGAGGAAATGGGGATCAGGGTGCAGAGGGAATACTACTGTGATGTCCCAGCATGTCCTGACACAACCTGTTGTATTGTGAGAGCTGTAGTCTCCCAGCATGCATTGAGCTGTGCTACAGAGAACTGTAGCACAGCTAGGGAAGGCATGAAAATCAGAAGTGTGTTGTTCTCAGAAGTCACCTCTAAAATATCAAAGTTGCTCTATTTGATGTTTAAAATATTGATTTCTTAATTTTGGGCTCAAAAAATTGGGCTCATCTTATACACGGAAAAATATGATATGTTAAATATTTGCTAACACCCTGGGATATATTAACAATTTCCTTTTTGCAGAAAACTGAATGGAAGACATATCTTAATATAGTCAGGTTCTAACCAAAACTTAATTGGAGAATTTCTGCATACAGCTTTTTTTTAGCCCAATTTGGCTAAATTTAAATTTGCTACAAATCGGTGTTTAGTGAATATCCCTGAAATATACAATGTTTCATAAATCATTATATTCAGTTAAACTACTCAGGATAGCATTAGCAGTATTGCTGTAACAGAAAACACAGATTAAGTTTTATCACAGAACAAAATCTAATCTCCAGAGTTAACCTAGGGAATCAGATTCTCCCTAATAGTATAACACTTTGATTTGTACTCTAGAACATGCAACTTTATTTATTTTTTTACCAATAAAATTATTTTTAATATGGTGCCCATACCGAGAACAAATTATTTTATTTCATAAAGTACATAATCTCAAGAGTTATAATATTTTAAATTATTAAAACAAAAAATAAAACAGAGAAAATATGCAATTATTCTATAATAATATTTGATATTGAGCAATATTGGATAGAAGGAATATTCACAGATTGCAACATGTAAACCAACTGAACTATCTTTATCCAAATGTATGTGCAATTATGCTCATCAGAATAAATGGACGGTCTCACTAATGTCATATTTTTTCTGTTTTTTAGATGATGTATTTAATGATGCTCGAGAGCAGTGTATCCTAAACTAGTCCTCAAGACCCACCAACGGTCAGGCTTTGTCAGTATCTCCATTGGAAATACATAAATCCTGGACTGTTGGTGGGCCACGAGAAACCACTGCTCTGGGGAGTATTCACAACTTGGGCTATATCTTTTTATATTCCATCCTTTATTGGTGCTTCTTCGGAGCTCTTTATCCTGGACTCTTTATCCTGATGCTATTTGTTTATATATGTTATTTGGCAAACTGTGGAATCTTCTAGGAAAAGGTGTATTTGAGATCTTGTGATGCTTAACATGCACACAAATGGACTTTACAACTAATAATGTGACGTGTGTGGGCCATTATTTGCACCAGAGGTATCATTACAACAGGTGTGAATACTTAGGTGGCCAGTAATATATATATATACACACATATACTGATCAGCCACAGCATTAAAACCACCTGCTTAATATTGTGTAGGTCCCCTTCGTATCCAAAACTGCTCTGATGCGTCAAGGCATGGACTCCACAAGACCTCTGAACTTGTCCTATGGTATCTGGTCCAAGACATTAGCAGCAGATCTTTTAAGTCCTGCAAGTTGCGAGGTAGGACCTTCATGGATCAGATTTGTTGTTCCAGCGCATCCCACAAATGATCAAAAGGATTGAGATTTGTGGAATTTGGAAGCCAAGGCAACACATTCAGCTCTTTGTCATGTTACTCAAACCATTCCTTAACAATTTTGCAGTGTGGCAGGGTCCCAACCACATTTTATATACAGGTTACAAAATGAACACAAAATGATGATTAATAAAGCTAACTCACCCCTTTCCCCAAAAAACCCAACTAAAATAGGTTAATACATCTTGCTATAAATGAAGCATACAATGATTTATCATACTCTGTCATAACTAGACAACACAGTTGGTTCTTCCTGGGCATTTGGCCAAGCAAGGATGTAGGGGGTATACTTCTATCTATCTTTTCCAGGAATCACACCAGACAAGGACAACATAAAACTTTTAGAAAAATCAAATAAAAAAGAAGTAGGTTAGCAAAAATACAGATTGTCTGTGTGTTTACAAAAATCTCAAGAATTCTTGAAAAAACAAGGACAGGCAGCTTATAATATTGAACAAAAGTGCAGCCGGAAATAAGATGGTTCTATATTATAAGTTCCACCCTACTTCTAAAATGGAGTATCAGCTTTAAGGTGTCCGATTATTTTAGAGCTTCACCCAGATGGCATACCAATGGAACACTTGTATACAGCAATCTCATCTTCCAGTTAAGATGACAGTTATACCCACACTATAACATCCACACAGAATCTCATATTCTGAAAGCTTAGGAAAAAATGTAAGTCTGATCTTGCCTACATTTATTAGATTTGATGTATGTCAGAATGTGCTTCAGTGACAAACATTTCCACTTTATAAATAGTGTGTCATTGCATTCCTGGAATCTAAATCATTGTATGAAATACAGGCTGCCTTAAATTCTCTGAAAAATAATGATGGCATTTTCAACTTTTTATTTGTGGTTACAGCAAACAAAAACATGATAAATAAAATTGCTTTTTATTTTACTACAATTTGATGCATTATTAATTTCTTAAACAAAACACATAACTCATTTTTTGGTTATGCACATGTGTGACTTTATAATAAAAGCCCTCAAATAAGCAGAGTAAATGTATTCCAGGAGAACTATTGACTGATTACTCAAGCTTAGGGTCTAATAAAGTTATTGGGCAAACGAAAGCCTTAGAAGATTAAATTGTGCATTTGTTTCCTGGAGCAGAAACTGCGTGTGAGATCTTGTAAAGACGTGCAGTTATGTAGTGAATTAATGTTAGCATTAACTCAAACACAAACAACAAGGAATGCATCTTCTTGGGATAGTGTCAGTTTACCGAATAAGCAGAAGATGCATAAAATCATCTCACTAAAAAATAAAAAGCTAGAACTGTATGTAAGAGAAACATTTATTTGAATCTGCACAAGAATACAATCATAAACAAATCCAACCATGAACTTAAAAATGCAATAAAAGAGAAAAGGGTGGCCTTTATTCCAACATTACTTCTGCACCATGCCAAGACATAAATAAATGGTTTTGTTTCGAATGTGTACAAAAGAATTATATGTACACACGTCACATTGATATTATTTAATTTTTTTTGTTTTTTGCAAAACACTTTCGACAATATGTAACAAAATAGCTCAGAAAAAATCAGTGAAAAATAAAAATGTAACAGCGATGAATAAAACGTTAATATCAATTGTTTACTTTAACTCAACGGAGCGTAAACCACTGCAGCCAATTTGTGTTTTTGAATGCCAGTTGATCCTTTGTCAGGTCTCGTTCTTTCAGGGTAGCTGGATGATACATACGCACACTAGGCGTTCTTTAGATGTTACTGCTTAAAGGTTTGCCAAATTGTTTGAAAACAAAAAATTCATAAAATGATTTAAAAAAATCTGTATTTAGTAAACAGCAGGTGGTTGGTTGTGACTGGCTTGGTAAATATAGGCTGAAATATCCAAACTGAATACAATGTTTAATTTAGAGGAATTACTTTATATTTTTTATTTTTGGCAATTCAGTTGTTTTGGCATTTTATTTGTGATTGGTTCTCAAGTTGCCACGACTCTCTGCTAGAAAAATATCTAAATGAACAAACCGGTGGTGGTAATATAGAATTAACTACAGCTAAAACAGTGTAATTTAATTTAATTTTCAATTATTATTCTTTTTAGATTTTGGGCAAATTATATCAGTGACATTTAAGACAGCAATAATTGCTGTTATTGTTTAGGAAGAAGAGTGAATTCACTCGTAATTTATTATATTTTGAAGACTATCACAGGATGAGATGAGAAGGGTATGAATATCTAATGTATAAAATGTATTGTGTATATGTGTGTGTTTGTGTGCGTATACATATATACATTTATCTCCCCCTGTCCCATGCTGTGTCTTTATTCCACCACAGATAGCAAGGCAAGGTAGAATGGCTTCAATGAGATATGAATGGTATATATGCAAGTGTATAGAAGTGTATATACAATAGCTATATAAAATCTGAATTGGTGACAATTTCCTTTGAGCTAAATTTATACCCAAACCCAAACTGGTACAGTACTTTTACAACATTTGATGATTGATTTATTGATTTTCATGATTTTAAAAATCTGCCCAATAATCGTTCTGTATTCCAGTTGAGTATTGTACACAAAATGATCAGCAATAACTGATGTATATTTGGCCTTAGTACAATAAAAATGTTTTAGATATTTCTCATAGCTCGAATATTTTATTTCTTCTTTTGCTTTATTTTGTTTTCCATTCATTGTGGGCACAATGATCTTTTTGATAGTTTAGGCAATACTGTTTAATTTCTATGATTTTATAAATGTTATGTATTTTTGGTGTAAGGTTTTTTTTTTTAGTGTGAAAACATTCTTTTTCTATAAACCTTCTGATGGAGTTAGTAATTCCAATCACAGCTCCTGAAGGCACTGAGGATCCACTGAGCAACAGACGTGACCGTTCTGGGGAGAAAAAGAAAAAAGTTTGATAATTTTCAGATGAAAAAACATCTGTATTTATTATGATTTTGTATGCTAGTTTAATAAACATCCAGTTAAATAGCGCCATTCGTGTTCACAATTTTTAATAAAAATTATTATGTATGGTTGATACACATGTGTATATCTTCTTTTCTTTCACCAAGATACAACATTGCAACACTGGAATGCATTAAACATATATCAATCCATGCTGCATTTAAGTGGGCAGAATACAAGGACCTGTAGGATAGGCATGTTAATGTACTATATGTAGATCCTCCTTATGTAATATTGGGAGATATGTATCAAGAAATAAACAGGTGCTACTGCTCAATAATGTTCAATGGAAAACACTAGAATCTCTCTCAATATTTAGCAATTTGCACCCAAAATAACACGCATTTTGCTTTGATAAATTCCCATCCATTATATTTTATTTTTGCAGGTTAATTTTTAATACGAGGCAATTTTTTTTTTTTTATAAACACTCCCATCTGTCTACTACAGCTTACGGAAATCACATTTTAGAACACGTTTTTTGTAGTTAATTACTTGGGGTGGGGGACTGAGGACACACAAACCCTTTTGTGATTAATGTTATTGTGGTAACGGAATATTTACCGGGCGGACTGTTGGAACTTCAAGAACCTTTTCCAGGTCTAAGACTCAGGAAAAAGATTGCGTTCCATATATTTGTTTCAAATTGATCTGTTTCAAACATATTTTCACCTTCTGTTGACTACCGTTCACTTTTAGTATTTTAGTGAGTGAAAGCTCAGCAGGCTGGAAGAATGGATTCAGTTGATGTTGACACAGAAATAAATGGTGAATTGAGAGTTTATATACAGAAGGAGAATTAGAGTGGAATGCCCTAGCGTTGAGGGCGAGCGCTTTGTAAAGGTTTTGCTTGTTTCAGAAAACAAATTAAAACCAACTACTGTATCAATACACAAGAGCTTTGCTAGATCTAGCTCCCTCCACAACTTGTATCTATTCTTCTGGAAATATTTCAGGAAAAAAAGAAGAATTTTGTGAATTAGAAACAATAAATGTACTATAAAAATATATCCTGTGATCCAATGACTTTAATCATGTTAGATATATTTCATTCACGTTCCTCTCTGCTATTTATTTTTCAGAAGGACACTTCAAGCATCATAACAACTGCTACTCATTCCAGTGGTTATGGTAGTAGGAAGTTGCACCTGCCAACTTACCTTTCAAATCCTTGCCTTGTTATTCTTGTGTGCTCACAGCAAGGCTCCAGTATATCTGTTAGGACTGGCATTGTTTGAGCAGCACAGTGCATTTTTCTATAACGCAAATATTGGGATGGTTCAATGGGGTAGTGATGCTTCCCCAAATTATATCAAGGGTAAGATAATGGAGTCTGAACACTTAGCAAATAATAGAATACAAAGAAAATGGCTTGGAAAGATAAAATTGCATGGACAGTTTCCTAGCACCATAACCACTACAATACATTTTAGTAATTGTTGTGTCTGACGTGTTCATTTAATTGGCTGTGTTTAAAAAGACATTATAGTCACTAAAACAACTTCAGCTTAATTAGGTGATTTTAGTGTATAGATCACACCCCTGCAGTCACACTGCTCAAGTTTATGCCATTTAGGAGTTAAATCACTTTTGTTTCTGTTTATGCAGTGCTAGCCACACCTCCCCTGGCTATGACTCACACAGACTGCATGAAAACACAATGGTTTCATTTTCAATCAGATGTTAACTTACTTTAAAATGTTTTATCTCCTGCTCTGTAAAATAAGCTTTAACCCCTTAAGGACGGAGCCAAATGTACACAGTGTGAACGAAACAAAATGTAAACAAAACCTGGCATTTGCGCTACATGTCTGTCCAACCGTAATACACCTCTTTCATAGTAAATGCACCCACCCTTATTATATATCATTTTATTCAGGGGAAACAGGGCTTTCATTTAATATCAAATATTTAGCTATGAAACATAATTTAATATGAAAAAAATGGGAGAAAATAAGATTTTTTTGATTTTTTTAGTTCTACATGACATTTTAACGGTCAGTGTCATAATACTGTTTGCTTTTACTGCAATAAAATACACATATTTGTATTCAGCAAAGTCTCACGTGTAAAACAGTACCCCCTATGTACAGGTTTTATGGCGTTTTGGGAAGTTACAGGGTCAAATATAGCACGTTACATTTGAAATTGAAATTCAGATTGGTTACGTTGCCTTTGAGACTGTATAGTAGCCCAGGAATGAAATTTACACCCATAATGGCATACCATTTGCAATAGTAGACAACCCAAGGTATTGCAAATGGGGTATGTCCAGTCTTTTTTAGTAGCCATTTGGTCACAAACACTGGCCAAAGTTAGCGTTAGTATTTGTTTGTGTGTGAAAAATGCAAAAACGCCAATTTTGGCCAGTGTTTGTGACTAAGTGGCTACTAAAAAAGACTGGACATACCCTGTTTGCAATACCTTGGGTTGTCTACTATTGCAAATGGTATGCCATCATAGGGGTAATTTTCATTCTTGGGCTACCATAGGGTCACGAAGGCAACGTAACCAATCTGGCGAATTTTAATGTGAAAAAAATGAAACACAAGCCTTATATTTGACGCTGTAACTTTTGAAAACACCATAAAACCTGTACATGAGGGGTACTGTTGTACTCGGGAGACTTCGCTGAACACAAATATTTGTGTTTCAAAACAGTAAAAAGTATTGCAGCAATAATATCATCCGTGTAAGTGCTGTTTGTGCGTGAAAAATGCAAAAAACTTCACTTTTACTGGCGATATCATTGTTGTAATACATTTTACTGTTTTGAAACACTAATATTTGTGTTCAGCGAAGTCTCCCGAGTAAAACAGTACCCCCAATTTACAGGTTTTATGGTGTCTTGGAAAGTTATAGGGTTAAATATAGTGCTAGCAAATTAAATTCCCTATACTTTCGGCATGGGTTGTCAGGCAGGTCCCGCTAATTGTAATTAATTAGGATACCTAATTATGTAAAAATATTACATAAATATATGTGTAGAATTAATATATGTATATATATACATATGTGTATATATACATATATATATATATATAATTTTTTAAAATATTTTTATTTATATATAGGTGTATATATTTAGTGATATATATGTATATATTTATGTATATAGATATATATATTATTTCGTTCTACGTGTATTTTGATATAAATATATATATATTAATATCACAATACAGTTAGAATGAAATAACAAACATCTATATATTTTTTTATTATTTATTTTTAATTATTTTTTTAATTTTATTTTTTTTACGTATTTACATTTTTTTATATTATATATAAATATATATATATATACAATAATTATATATATATATATATTTAATCAGTATTAGTCTACGTGTAATTTGATAGTAATATATATATAAATAATTATATATATTAATATTTAAATACACTTCGTGTATGTGTAAGTGTGTGTGTGTGTGTGTGTGTATATATATATATATATATACTTAGATCATATATATATAATATATATGATCTAAGTATATATTTTATTTGTAACTGTAATTTTTTTTTTTTTAACTAATATTTTATTTTTTTACAGGACAGGGGGCAGAGACAGTGTCAGCCAGTGATTTTACATCACTGGCTGACACACAGGATCAGTGATCACAGTGACTGCCTGTCACTGTGATCACCTCCTGCAGATTGGGTAATTGGCCACAGGGGGGAGTGCCTGGGTGGTACAAGCACTCCCCCCTTCCAATCTGCAGGGGGATCTGTGTGCCAGTTACATGTGTCAGCCAATAGGCTGACACATGTAACACTGATCGCAGTGACAGGCTGTCACTGCGATCAGAGCGCTCTGAGATCGCAGTGACAGCCTGTCACTGCGATCTCAGAGTTAGCAGATCGCGGTCACTGACCCCAGGGGGACTGCCTGGGGGGCCAGGTAAGTCCCCCGACCGCGATCTGCATTGCAGAAAGCCGCCGGCCACGTGTGTCAGCCGATTTGAAATCGGCTGACACCCGTTAAAAAACTGATCGCAGTGACAGCCTGTCACTGCGATCAGTGACTGCAGATCGCGGTCACCGGCCACAGGGGGGGTTGCCTGGGGGGCCGGGCATCCCCCCCGACCGCGATCTGCAGCAGGCGAATAGCGCCGGCCACGTGGGCGGCCATTAAAATGAGGGCGTACTATTACGCCCGCCGGCGTTTAGAGCCGGCTCCTGCAGGGCGTAATAGTACGCCCTCCGGATTTAAGGGGTTAATTACATACATGAGGCTCCTGCAGGGTCCAGCAGACTATTACAGAGCAGGACATAATACATTCTAAAATAAACAGAATGTTCAATAAAGGAAGTCTAAACTTTAGCTATCTCTTTACAGGAAATGCTTAGGAAGACTCTGCAAGTCACATGCAAGGAGGCATGGCAAGAGCTTTATGAACAAAGTGATAGATGACAAATAATTGAGCAGTGAGATTGCAGATGCATGATCTATACACCAAAACTGCTTCATTAAGCCAAAGTTGTTTTGGTGACTATAGTGTCCCTTTAATATACTTTTAAATTAAAAGATAAATAAAAACAAAACAAAAAACAAACTAATATAAATTAATCCGGGCTAAAAGAAATATCAAACACTAAATTATATTTTCGTAATTATGTTTGTAAGTGTAAATAATTGTAATTCCGCCTTTGAGCTAAGAAAGGGAATACATTTCTTCTAACAAGCCAAAGTAATATTTGTTTTCTAAGACTTATGTAAAGAAACACTGAATCCTTGCAAGCATTATCAAGGCTGCGATAAAGGTACATCACAGCTGTACCTGAGCCTGTGATGTACCCGAGCCTGTGATGTAGCTGAGCCTGAGTGCAGTAAAAGGTACTACACCAACCAAAAGTCATTGACCCTGATAAAAAAACAAACAAACAAAAAAAACAAAAAAAAAACAGATGCATTGTTCTCTAAAGAACATGGAAGTATGAAGAAAACCGTAATATTCTAGAGGGGAAAAAATTTTTTTTTTTTTTTCTAACATGACATCTAGCCTTACAGTGAAAAAGATTAGAAATGAAAGCTAATTATTCATTTGATTAGATTGATGTTTTAATACCCAGGATAGTGCAGTCATTAAAATACTATCTATGCTAATGTATAAAACATGAAGGAACAAAATGGCATATATCATATGAGCTTGTCCCAGGAATCAATTTCTTGTTGCTTTGTATTCATTTTCTTCCTGCATGCATCAGTAAATTATTTGTTGAATATTAAAGAGAACAGCTAAAAGAAGGGGTACTCTGAGATACGGTAGTAAAATATATTAAATAGGGCACAAGTGCAGTATTCGTTCCTTTTTAATTCTCCAAAGTACACTTGCAACTTAATCTTGAATTGTCATATGGACCTGTTAGCGGAGTCTGCATGTTTGCTTTTACACAAATCGTCTAATATTCATCTTTGATGTTAGAATGTACAATGGATTTATCTGGAATGAAAGTACCTTGGATGAGCCAAAGTTTAAACCCATTCGTGAGAAAGGGTTAGGCAAATCCCATACTAGCGTCAAGGTTAATGGCATGTCAAGTTGTAAAGGAGTTAAATCATTGGTTTGTTTTAATTATTTCTAAAATAAATAAAAATGTTGCCTCCATTTAATACAAAAGTCTTCTAGTTTAACCCCTTAAGGACCAAACTTCTGGAATAAAAGGGAATCATGACATGTCACGTGTCCTTAAGGGGTTAAAAAAATATCTGATCTATCACTTTACCTATAAAATTAAAATAAATATATTAAAAAAGATTTATTGGAAGTCTATAATTGGGTAACAATGAGTCACTAATGGTTGACACTTCTTAAAAAATATATGTGTAAAACAGCTAATAGTGTCGGTTTATTCAGTCTGCTGTAGAATGTGGTGAATTGACAGCCAAATTGAAAAATTAAAGTCAAATTATCCTAGTTAGAAACACATTTGAGATATTTTACTAAATTATCTAACAAGGTTATTGGCCCAAACCAGGCAATTTCGTTGGCATTCACACGGATAAAGCAATTTACCTAAAATTTTAAATGGTAAAATGTTGGTCTGTTGGTTGGTCAGCATTTAGAAAATAAATAAGTAAACTTAAACAGTGGTCCCATGGTTCCAAAATGACTGTCCCCAACATGGTCCCAATCACTGATGCCGGGGAGGTGGGCAGGTTGATTAAGAAAATAAACCCAAGTACCTAATGTACTTTTCATTAATTCTTGCAACATGGTCCAATATGTGAGGGTATGAGGGACATTCCACTATACTCCTCCTATTAAAACAGGGTCCAGTAGACCTGTTATTTAGATTTTATTAATTATTTGTTTAATAAATTGCTATTTATTGTAAAAGGTAAGAAATTGAAATCTTATAATCCAACTCCATTTGTCAACATTTGATATTTTGGGTGCTATTTTTGTATTAAATATATATATATTTTAAAATATAAAAATATAAAAAAACACATTTTACATAGCTTGCTTATAATATTTTCAACACAACTAGTGACAAAAAAACAAACAAAAAAAACCACTCAAATATATTCACTTATAAACTAAATATATTTCCTGTTACGGAAATATATATGGGGTGGATTGGCGCTATTAGTGAAAATGACAATGAGAACAGCAACTACCCCCAAGTGCCAAGTAAATCACCAAAGGCACTACACAAGTACAACAAGTGAAAAAGAAAGAAAAGGAGGGGGGTGCTCCCACTTTACCCACTTGGCTACCCGAGTTGTGATGTGATTGGGAGAGTATTTGGAGGAATTAGAAGCTGACTTCGCTGGATGAAGCAGTCTGCCTCACATCATTTGAGGAGCAAATACAGTTAGAGCCTGCTATTTAAGGCTCTACAGATAGTGAGTGACCCAATACCAAATACTATTGATATACAGTCTCTCTATACAGTATTATGCTATGTACATTTTGTTTATTTTTTTTAGATTGATCCAGTAAGCTACTGATTGAATTACTGATGTACAGATATAAGTATAATATTGTGATATTACTTTTCTAGAACCCCCCTCCTTCTCTTTCTTTTTCAAATATATTCACTTGTTAGTCCTGATTATTAAACTACCTCATGTGTCTAGGATTTTAATCAATTTTCGGAAGTTATAGGACAAAAATTACAAGGAGAGAATTGTTATTTTTCACGTAAAATTCGATATGCCGAGACTAGAACTTTAATAGTAGTCACAGAATCCCCAAACTGCTAAAATATGCATTACCTTGCACTGACAGAGGGTGCACTCTGTACCATGTTTAATCCAAGAGGAACCCGTAAAGCGAACCACATTTGTTTCATCTACACAAGTCTTTGTGATGTCATTGCGTATGATGTCAGCTTGGCAAGGGTCACTGATGCAGCGAGGGCAGCACTCACTCTCAGGGACCGCGCTAAACTCACACTCCACATCTGGGCATGACAAGGGCCAACAATCAACTTCTCCTTGCTAGAGAAATTACAAAAGACATACATGTACAATTATTTTTTTTTTTTAAATATCATGCGTTATTTGTATGTTGAGTCCATATTTTACATCAGTAAAATAATTACACTAACGCCTTATTTGGGGTCAGGATAAATTGACATAAAATAATGTTCTCTGGTGTCAACATTAGTTAAATATTACATTGAAAGAACTCTATACTGTATTCTGAAATTATTGTAAAATTAATAAAAAATTTTATCATTATAAAGTGTTATGAATGTTTACTCTTTATTTAAAGGGAAACTATAGAGCCATGAAAACAAAAACATTTCCCTGGCACTGTAGCTTCCCCCTCCCATGGCACTGGAGGTGTTAATAACCCCTCCAGTCACTTACCTGGGCCAACACCCATGTCCGCCGGCAAGGGAGACCCAATGCGCATGCACAGCAATGGCAGTGCTCGCATTGGGATCACTCCATAGGAAAGTATTGTTCGATGTTTTCCTATGGGGAAAATCTGGCACCGGAGGTCCTCGTGCAGTGGGTGAGGATGTCTAGTGTCATATAACAGATCAAAAGTCCATTTCAATTCTGGAAGTCCCTCTAGTGGCTGTCTGGCAGACAGCCACTAGAGGAGGAGTTAACCCTCAGAGGTAATTACTGCAGTTTATAAAAACTGCAAAAATTACCACTGCAGGGTTAAGGGTTATGGGAGTTTGCACCCAGACCACTTCAATTAGCTGATGTGGTCTGGGTGCCTACAGTATCCCTTTAAGTAGCTATGTAATCTGAAAAAATGTTTGAATATCCTTAGACACTTTAAAACTGACTATAGTTTGTAATAATACTTTTTAAATATATTTGACATAGCGGAAGACTGGAAGATAAACAACTTAGTTGTAACCTTGGTTGTAATCTTTTTTTTATTTTGCTTTCTTTATTTTAGGTGTGCATAGTTAGACATACGAGCTTGCATAGACATTTTAGATATAATACATAAGGTAATTAACATCACAGATGTAGCATAAAATGAAAACATGAAAAATGTTGCACTTTTTATAATAAGATATGCAAGAAAGGATAACTGACTGGACGAGAGAAAAACCACCAAGAGGCTCAGTAAGTGGGCTCAAAATGTTTGTCATGATAGACATAATAAGTGAGTTAGTAAGCTAGCACAGGAGAGAAGAATTTGAGTAAAACAAGAATGGCTGCTAAATAGTAGCATATCAAGAGGTACTCTGCTAGATTACTCTAGATTAGGTGACCCCATGAGTGCCACCAGCTCAACCTATGCCTACAGCAAGACAAGGCTGCTGGATGCTGCATTGTGCTGCATCTTTCCAGCCCCAGGCGTTAACAAGAACCTTCAACCAATATTCACAGGCCTCTCTTCCTACAGCCAGGGTGAAGCCTCGAGGTCCAATGCAGTGATGCATCCCCCAGGTGTGTGGATGGTGTGAGGGTACTCTGACCTTCTTGGTTCCCATCTAGGAAGGAGTCTCTATAGTAAAGCTCTGCCTTTGAGCTGTATCTGAGGATCAAGTGGTGAAGATGGCTTCCTCTGTGTCTGCAAGTTACTCCAGAATCACTGGCAAATGGCGTCAAATGCCCTCTAAAAAGCTGCTTCCCATGTACTTGTTAAAGCCTGTGCCTCGCGTTCATCTCTCTGCTGCAACTGGCCATTTTTGAAAGGACCTCAAGGGAGCTGGCTTACAGGATTCACCCAATATCAGTGCAGCAGTACAGGAGCCTATATCAATTGATGGGCACCAAGATAACCACCACCAGCCAATGAGGGGGGAGTACAGGGCTCAAATAGCTATGGAAAAGCCTATGCAGTCCAGGTTGGTGAGACTGGACGCTTCCTACACTGAGGCACCAGGCCACAACTAGTCAGAAGGCATAGCCATATCATAACATTCCATATGATAACACTAGTAGTTGGACCTGAAATAAACTCCAATACTGCCTAAGAGGTACTAGACTTCGATATTAGTTTCAGAGTGCAGGTAAGTAGGGTAGGACTATCCCCATGAGCCCTAAAATATCAGGATTGATCAGGAGCATTGCGGTCAAGCCCCCGGTCCTTGATTGGCTGTTTTTGAATCATTTTTTATCAGTAGCTATAACTAAGGATTTATAAATTCAAAAACATATTCCAAGATGGACATCTTCATGAACAAAAGATGAGAACCTAAAGCACCAATTATGTCATTAGAATAACCTGATTAGACAAGAATAATGTTAGTCTGCATTATTTAATATTTTTAAACTAAACTACAAGAAGAAAATGTTTTAATGTGTTTCAATGCAAATATGCAACATATGGATAGAAGTTCCCTGTTATGGGAGGTATTTTGACTTACCAAGCATCTGCATTGCTGACAGTTCTGCACCCAAGTGTCTCCACTTTTATATGTGATTTCTCCACTTTGATGCAGACATTGACTGGTGAGCCTTGGGTCGCATTCAGGACAACAGAACAGATCAACAGTGGGGTTTTCACAATCACAAACCATGCGACGGCACATCACTAAGCCAACCTGCGGCAACAAGAACAGACCTGGATTTCAGTTTTTTTTAACATAAATTCTATAAAGTGGACTAGAGCTGACCTCTTTTTTATAGACAATTATCAGCATTATTAATAGCTTATGTATACAATGTATTAAGACATGCAAAAAAATTAATAGTGAAAATTAATAAATTAATGAAAAATAAAAACAAATTGTGGTAAATTGGAGTTGTAGCTTATATATACATGGGTTAGGGGCTTTAGTGTGTGTTTGGTAGGAATAGGGACTGTTGTGTGTATTGGTGGTAGATGGTCTTGAAATGGCAACTGTAGTGCAAGGATAAAGGCTGTTGAGGGGGAGATTCCTTTAAAGTGAAGGACTCGTACAGGCTTGCAGTGGGCACCACTAATGATGTCTCGTGTGCCATTGCACCTCTGTCATGGGAATAATTACAGAAGGCGCCCTGGGGCCATGCTGATTGATATGGTGCCTGTCAAATCAATCGGCACCAGGCTAAAAGAGAGAAAAAAAAACCTAGATGCGAAATGACAGCTGTTAGGGGAAAGTGCTGGCCCTATCCTGCTTGTCGCCACATGGTCATGGACTTGGTGACCTTAGGTCCAAACCAGGCCTGTAAGAGTAAGCTACAATAAGTAAGACAGTGCACAGTAAGAGTGAGCTACTATGAGTGATTTACTAGTGAGTGAATGTTTAGTTTACTATCTGGGTAATTTACTAAAATGAGAATTGAAAGTGAATAACCATGTACATCTGTAACTTCTGCGGATTCTCTTTACAGCTTATATATTATATTGTATATCTACCAACCCGATAATATTCATACAGTCAATCATATACTTACCCATTGCCATATTCTCCCGATCCTTTCACATCCTACCCATCATCCACCTCCCTTTTCCCATATTTACGATGAAGAAAGAGTAATTTATCTACACCAATGTACAGCACTGGCAATTCCTGCACCTGGCAGTCAGTGACCCTTGGCTTGCCTGTGATAACCACTAATCATTTATACTCATTAAAGTGATTTATAAGAATTTGAATTTGAGTTAAATAGATAAATTGACTTACCTGACAAGAGCAGACAGAGCAACGGTCGCTGTCCAACACCCATATCTGACCATTGTGTTTGATTTTCCCTTCGTGTACACAATCACCTGTGCAGTTTTTTCCGTGAGGACACCGGCAGTCAAAACCCCCATCCAGATTGAAGCAAACGGTGTCATTACTGCAGCTGTGCCTCCCCGTAACACATTCATCAATGTCTGGAAAAGGCATCATATAGAGATAATCAATTTGACCTGTCCTTTTCTATTTCAAGGTACATAAATAGCTAAAAATCTATTGTTTTCTATCTAATACATTTTATTATCTGAGAATATATATATCTGAATTAATTATGTACCATAATGGATCTTTGTAAACTACGATTCAATTAAAAAAGACAGAGCAGATTGCATTTAGTATGACAGTGCTGGAAAACTGGTTTTATATACTCATTTTAGATACGGCTAACAAAGGGGCACTCTGGAAAACCCTATACTAGCTGTTGTTTTCCTTATTTAATTTAGATTTGTTTTTTGTTTTTCTTGTATATAGAAAGTCATGATTGGATGGGCCACTTCCATTTCTGAACAGAGCTTACTGCAGAAGTTGGAGATTTGCAGCAAGCAATACATTACATGTATTTATTTTATTTTATTTTTGGTGGGGAGGGGGTGATTTTTTTATTGCATATATATTTTTACTTGCTGTCCAGCATTTAGAATCCCTTCATGTAAATCTCATAATTATTAAATGAACTCAACAAAACTTTAATGCATTTTATACATTAATTTAATAATAATTTACTTTTGTTTGTTTTTTACATACTGAATTCTCAAAAGCTGCAAAAACCTATATGTTTTCTAGCCATGTCCTATTCTAAAAGTTTTCTTTCTTATTTATATACTGCTCTGAGTGACTTCAACAAGGACTAAATAGGGATGGATAGACTACTGGGTCAAAGCGTCTCCAGAATGGCAAGTCTTGTGGGGTGTTCCCAGTATGTAGTGGTTAGGACATACCAAAGGTGGTTCAGGGAAGGAAAACCAGTGAACCGGTGTCAGGGTCATGGGAGGCAAAGGTTCATTGATGCATGTGGGGAGTGAAAGCTAGCCCATCTGGTTTTATCATACAGAAGAGCTAATGTAGCTCAAATTGCTGAAAAACGTTATGCTGGCCATGACAGAAAGTCAGAACACGCAGCATGCTGCATATGGGGCTATGTGGTCGCAGAGCAGTCAGCATGCCCATGATGATCCCTGTTCATCACCAAAAGCACCTTCAATGGAGACATGAGCATCAGAACTGGACCATAGAGCAATGGAAGAAGGTTGCCGGGTGATTGTGCGTCATTTACCTTGGGGAGAGATTGCAGCAGGATGCACTATTGGGTACAATGTTCTGCTGGAAAACTTTGGGCTTTGGCATTCATCTGTATGTTACTTTGACATGTACCATTTACTTAGAGATCATTGCAGACCACATACAACCCTTAACTGCAATTATGTTCCCTGATGGCAGTGGCCTTTTTTAGCAGGGTAATGCACCTTGCCACACTGCAAAAATTACTCAGGAATGGTTTGAGGAACATGAAAAAAAGTTCAGGTTTAATGTTACACTGGCCTCCAAATTCCCCAGATTTCGATCCGATTGAGAATCTGTGGGATGTGCTTTAACAACAAATCCGATCCATGGAGGTCTCACCTCACAATGTAAAGGATCTGCTGCTAATGCCTTGGTGCCAGATACCACAGGACACATTCATCAGTCATCAGTCTTGTGGAGTCTATGCCTTGATGCATCAGAGTTGCATCAATGAGATTAGGCATGTGGTTTAATTTTTTTGCTGATCATTGTATGTACACAGCTCAGATACTGCTTAACCACTTAAGACCGGAGGGCGTACTATTACGCCCTATTTTAGGCGGCTCTAAACGCCGCCGGGAGTAATAGTTTGCCCTCCGGTCTTTCCTTACTTACCCGGTGGTTGGGGGGACTCCCAGGGAGCCCCCCCACGGCAGATCCTCCTCCTCCGGTCCCCCCCGGCCATGTGAGAGTGAGGTCCTTGCGAGGACCTCACAATCACATGGTCGGGTAGGCTGCCTCCTGCATTGCCAGCAGGGGGACTGCCTGTAATGACAGGTGGTCCCCCTGCTGGCTGGAAATAAAAATAAAATAAATTAATAAGTGTAAAAAAAAAATATATATATACTTAGATCATATATATATATATATATATATATATATATATATATATATATATATATATGATCTAAGTATATATATACACATATACATACACACACATACACTGTCTAGGTGTATTTTACTATTAATATATATATATATATATATATATATATATATATATAATTATATATATAAATATCAAATT
Source organism: Pelobates cultripes (assembly GCA_933207985.1). Taxonomy (NCBI): domain Eukaryota; kingdom Metazoa; phylum Chordata; class Amphibia; order Anura; family Pelobatidae; genus Pelobates; species Pelobates cultripes. The sequence goes on along the minus strand of OW240914.1, from coordinate 329,897,569 downwards.
ACACGTAGACTGATACTGATTAAATATATATATAAATTATTGTTATATATATATTTATATATAATATAAAAAAAAATTAAATATGTAAATACGTTAAAAAATTAAATTAAAAAATAATTAAAAAAATTATAAAAAAAATATATAGATGTGTGTTATTTCATTCTAACTGTATTGTGATATTAATATATATATATTTATATCAAAATACATGTAGAACGAAATAATATATATATCTATATGCATAAATATATACGTATATATCACTATATATATACCTCTCTATAAATAAAAATATTTAAAAAAATTATATATATATATATATATATATATATATATATATATATATATATATATATATATATATATATATATATATATATACACACATATATATTCACATACGTATATATATTTATACATATATTAATTCTACATATATATTTATGTAATATTTTTATATAATTAGGTATCTTAATTAATTACAATTAGCGGGACCTGCCTGACAACCCATGCCGAAAGTAAAGGGAATTTAATTTGCTAGCACTATATTTAACCCTATACCTTTCCAAGACACCATAAAACCTGTACATGGGGGGTACTGTTCTACTCGGGAGGCTTCGCTGAACACAAATATTAGTGTTTCAAAACAGTAAAATGTATTACAACGATGATATCGCCAGTAAAAGTGAAGTTTTTTACATTTTTCATGCACAAACAGCACTTACACGGACGATATTATTGCTGCGATACTTTTTACTGTTTTGAAACACAAATATTTGTGTTCAGCGAAGTCTCCCGAGTACAACAGTACCCCGCATGTACAGGTTTTATGGTGTTTTCAAAAGTTACAGCGTCAAATATAAGGCTTGTGTTTCATTTTTTTCACATTAAAATTCGCCAGATTGGTTACGTTGCCTTTGAGACCCTATGGTAGCCCAAGAATTAAAATACCCCTAAGATGGCATACCATTTGCAATAGTAGACAACCCAAGGTATTGCAAACGGGGTATGTCCAGTCTTTTTTAGTAGCCACTTAGTCACAAACACTGGCCAAAATTGGCATTTTTCACACACAAACAAATACTAACGCTAACTTTGGCCAGTGTTTGTGACCAAATGGCTACTAAAAAAGACTGGACATACCCCATTTGCAATACCTTGGGTTGTCTACTATTGCAAATGGTATGCCATTATGGGTGTAAATTTCATTCCTGGGCTACTATACAGTCTCAAAGGCAACGTAACCAATCTGGCGAATTTCAGTTTCAATGTAACATGCTATATTTGACTCTGTAACTCCTTAAACCATAAAACCTGTACATAGGGGTGACACCTGAGACCTTGCTGAATACAAATATGTGTGTATTTTATTGCAGTAAAAGCAAACAGTATTATGACATTGACAGTTAAAATGTCATGTAGAACTAAAAATCAAAAGAAATTTCTTTTATTTTCTCCCCCATTTTTCATATTTAATTATGTTTCATAGCTAAATATTTGATATTAATGAAAGCCCGGCTCTGAATAAAATGATATATAATAAGGGTGGGTGCATTTAATATGAAAGAGTGGAATTACGGTTGACAGACACATGTAGCCATTGTATCGGCCTTTGGGGTGTGCGAGCTGTGCGGCCGCACAGGGCGCCATGGCAACAGGGGCGCCGGGCGGCCGACACAGCTCGCAGTCGCTCTGTCACTGGCCGGCCCGAGATTGTCTGTGAGCTGAACTGCGGTTTCCGGAGCGTGGAGGAGGAGCTTGGGGGCGCAGCCGCACAAGCGCAGCGTGCAAGTGCTGCGCCATCACAGAGAGCCGCGGAAGGATCCGCTCAATGTGTGAGGGCGGCGGCCGGTGCTCTGCAGACAGGGAGGAAGCAGCAGACTTCAAAGTAAGTACCTGTTCTTATTTTTTTATTTTTAATCCCAAAATCATTTCATAAAATACAGGGTCGAATTATAGGGGGCAGGGGACTTGGTAAGGGTGACCATGGGTTTAATTGAGGGGGGCAAGGGACTATGGGTGACCCTGGGTTGAATTAAGGGGGGCAGGGGACTAGGTAAGGGTGACCCTGGGTCTAATTAAGGGGGGCAGTGGACTGGGACTGGCTATGGGTGACACTGGGTCTAATTAAGGGGGGCAACTGGGGGACTGGGACTGGGGGCAGGGGACTGGGGTGCTGCTTAAGGGGGGTCAATTAAGGGGGGCAGGGGACTGGGACTGGCTATGGGTATGGGTGACACTGGGTCTAATTAAGGGGGGCAGGGGACTGGGACTGGCTATGGGTGACACTGGGTCTAATTAAGGGGGGCAGGGGACTGGGACTGGCTATGGGTGACACTGGGTCTAATTAAGGGGGGCAGGGGACTGGGACTGGCTATGGGTGACACTGGGTCTAATTAAGGGGGGCAGGGGACTGGGACTGGCTATGGGTGACACTGGGTCTAATTAAGGGGGGCAGGGGACTGGGACTGGCTATGGGTGACACTGGGTCTAATTAAGGGGGGCAGGGGACTGGGACTGGCTATGGGTGACACTGGGTCTAATTAAGGAAGGCAGGGGACTGGGACTGGCTATGGGTGACACTGGGTCTAATTAAGGGGGGCAGGGGACTGGGACTGGCTATGGGTGACACTGGGTCTAATTAAGGGGGGCAGGGGACTGGGACTGGCTATGGGTGACATTGGGTCTAATTAAGGGGGGCAGGGGACTGGGACTGGCTATGGGTGACACTGGGTCTAATTAAGGGGGGCAGGGGACTGGGACTGGCTATGGGTGACACTGGGTCTAATTAAGGGGGGCAGGGGACTGGGACTGGCTATGGGTGACACTGGGTCTAATTAAGGGGGGCAGGGGACTGGGACTGGCTATGGGTGACACTGGGTCTAATTAAGGGGGGCAGGGGACTGGGACTGGCTATGGGTGACACTGGGTCTAATTAAGGGGGGCAGGGGACTGGGACTGGCTATGGGTGACACTGGGTCTAATTAAGGGGGGCAGGGGACTGGGACTGGCTATGGGTGACACTGGGTCTAATTAAGGGGGGCAGGGGACTGGGACTGGCTATGGGTGACACTGGGTCTAATTAAGGGGGGCAGGGGACTGGGACTGGCTATGGGTGACACTGGGTCTAATTACATACAATTACGTGGCTTAAGAATATTGCGCCCTTTTGTGTGTTTGGTATAGGGGAATAGTGCTAATCGGTAGGTAATGAGGGCTATTTGTGTTCACGTGTAGATCCCTGAGGGGAGCAGGTAGCTAGAGTGTCCCCCGGGTTCTCATGTAATGTTGTGCGGGGTGGGTGTCGGAGTGGACCTGATAGGTCTATAGCCGGTATCGTGGAGAGTTCTGTGTATTTAATATACATTATTGTTACCAGTCAATCCAGTTATTTATTATTGTACTTGTTTGCACTTAAATTATCTGTAATTAAAAAACAGTTTGTTACAAAGACTGTTTTCCTCTTTGTGTATGTTTAGGGGGGGGGGCGCCACAAGATTAGCTCGCACAGGGCGCTGGAACACCTAAGGCCAGCCCTGGTAGCGCAAATGCCAGGTTTTATTTACATTTTGTTTCGTTCACAACGTGTACATTTGGCTCAGTCCTTAAGGGGTTAAGAAAGTAACCAGGCCAAACATAACCCCCAAAGGAGAAAACAGAGAGAAAAGGAATCCTAGGGTTACTGCTGTTTGTACTGCTCAGTATGGGATCGTTCTGAATATTTATAACTCTGAAAAATGGAGCTTTCAAGAAAAAGATGTTTAAAAAATAAGTATTTACAAAATCTTTATACAAAGTTTTGTTAACACGTAATTATTTTTCATGATGATTAAAATAAAAAAGGATTTGTGAATGTTAGACTGGATTCCCTTTAATCATTATTGTTACTCAGTAACCATACTGAATTTGGTCAAAATGTTGTCAACAAATATATATTGCAAACACAAATGGGCAATTTCCTTGATTATATTAGCAGGTAAATTGGAAGGCTTTATTTGACAATTGTAATCTGCCAAAACGCAATGCTAACCATAAGGAGGGGAAGATATCACCAATTAAATTGGTAACTGAAAATCATAGTTAATCATAATTTTATCTGTCTAAGACATAAAAGTAGCATGCTGTTGACACATTTCTGATTTTCACATTGAAATATAACTAATTATTTAATTGACTCTTACTATTATACACATTCTAAATAAAGTGTGTTGGACATTATATGTTTTACATACATCGCCTGGTTGATAATTTTTTATTGTTTTAGGTTTTTTTTTTAAACTAGAATAAAATGCTGAAAAGCAATCTGTGTTTCCTGCAATTTCTCTTTGACCACGGTGAGCCTAATGTATCGTCTTGCAGTTCAAACATTCAACCTCCTCTCTGCTGCTCGGTGGAATTCTAGAAGTTAATTTCAACCTAGAAATACCCGGCTGTGATTGGCTCAACCTAGGGCAAATACAGTCTATTGATGGTTTAAACATTACAATTCAATTACAACTGAAAACTAGCAAAGTAAAAATTACAGTTTACAGCTACACTTACGTTATCTTGATTCAATGACACTAATAATCGGTTGTAAATCTTGTTTTAAACTATTTCCATTTATAGGCAAAAAAGTAAAACCTTAATGCCTAGTTTTGCTTTAAAAAATGCCAAGAAAGGCCTCTACAGAACACACTTTCAAGTTACTATCATATCAGATGATATTTTAGATTACCTACATATTTCTGTGTTCATGACCAAATCTGTATTTTTTTTTTATTTTTTTCTTAAACCAATTTGAATCATCTTAACATTTATATCAGTAAGGTGCAATGATGAATCCATTCAACAGGGATTTTACACAGGGCGCTTGATTTAGATACTATGCTGTATGAAGGTTTTGCCAGTTTATCAGGAACGCCAGCATATGCAAGTTATACGCAGGCAGATATATTAACAGATGAGAGTTAACAGTTGAATCCAGGTCATCTTAACAGCACAGACCGAAATAACACTGTCACACTATGTATCATATAGTAAAAGAAATAAAACTGCCATAGATGATTTATTGAACCTCTTGGGATACGAATAGGTCTTTAAAAAAAAAATGTCTGACCAGGCAAAATAGGAAACCAGAAAATGCACTTCTAGGCATCTCATTAGCATGAAAAATCAATGCATTACCCAACTGTAGACAACCTCTGACTTTTAGGTCATAATAAGATATTTTTCAGAGTGAAATATGTCTTTTATAGACTCATTTTAATCATCCTGTCCTCTGTTTCACCCCCGCTGTGTGGAAGAGGTCTCTAATTTGTTCAGTGATAAAATGCTTATCCGAATCAACATATAGAAGTGTTTGTATTCCTTAACCTCTCAATAATCCACAGTCTGCTTCTTTCCTTTTTAAAAAGGAAAATAGTCCTCTTTGGTAGGTCGAGGTTAGCGTGTCATTAACATTGGCTATCCCTCGGTAAAAGGCAACAATTTCAAACACATTTCTAAATGTTGAGACATCGGCAGAAAAATTATTTTGGTTTCTTCTGTGATTGAGCCACCTTTACTGCTTTGCACCCAAAATGCTCTTTATGAAAGCAATGAATTTGCATTTCTCATAGACTGAAGATTGACATATCTAGGTTAACTGTAGATCAATGTACGGGATTGTCTGGACTATATGGAAATAAAGACACCTGCTCTCTCAATTAGACTTCAAGCCATTCATCATATCACTGGTACCGTGTCACATCTCTAATTTCATCTCTGCCTTTGTGTCTAGTTTTAAGCTTGAGTTCCAGTGCCGGGTTTTATGTTATGTTTTTGGATATATCCTTTTGGGAGTCCTGTAGACATTGTTTCCCACAATGTTCATCTTTGTCAGGTATGTAAAAGGCTAAGGACCAGAAAAAAACTCATGATTTTCCAAATCTGCTTTCCATAATCCTGAATTGACCTATAGCTTCTACACACTCCATTCTACTAAACAATTAACTAGGGCTCTCTGAGGCTGCACTTGGACAGTGCTACTAAACAATTAACTAGGGCTCTCTGAGGCTGCCCTTAGACAGTGCTACTAAACAATTAACTAGGGCTCTCTGAGGCTGCCCTTAGACAGTGCTACTAAACAATTAACTAGGGCTCTCTGAGGTTGCCCTTAGACAGTGTATGTTAGGTACATGATAAATATTCTATTACTTGGTCTGATTAGATGCCAGGTATATGGTGGATACTCTATGATTTGGTCTAATTCAATGCAAGTTATTTGGTGGGTGTATAATTATTTTTAGTGCTTAATAAAAAAACAAAAAAAAACTGTAAATAAATAAAATACTATACTAATTGAGTTGCAGGCACCTTGTAGAAAATACATGTGAATCTCTCCATGAAAGTAAATGTCATAAAAATACTTAGGAAACTGCACCGCCACTAAACCACAGTACAAATAAATACAACAAATGCAAATAGATGCAATACAAGTCATTTAATACGGTGTACAGACACCCAATTGGAAATACCAATGCTATTGCAGCCTTCGTCTAAATGTGTACAGAGCATGTCATAATCTGTGATGTTCGCGTTATTTTTCAGAGAGTCTGCAAATAGCTACTCCAGCTTGTTTTCTACAAATGACTAAATCAGGATGACCAACCCTACTAGCACAATTATTCGTGCAAGATTCTCTACATTCTGAGATCATCTTCACTGTAATCATCTACATGCAGTACATATTGTTAGACATCAACAACAATGTCATGTATGCTAGTGCCAGAACCCGTTTGACTTATTGTAGACAATCCACAACCCATCAGGCAGACACATGAAAATAAATATGATATGATTATTGAGGAATTACTGAACAGTACTGGATACATGCAATATATGGAAACTTAAGTAATAGTGATATAACATATTAAGGGAGAATGTGTCAGGTTGCCATTAGGACCTGGGGGTGAGGGGGGTGTAACCCCTATATATAATGATAATGATGGGGGGGAAGTAACCCCTATATATAATGATAATAAACAAAATGAGCATATATGAAAGGTGAGTGGAGGTAGTACACTCCAACTCTAACTTTCATAATAGAAGTCAACCTAAACTAATAAAATAATCAACAGAAGTATGTACAATAAAACGTAACATTTATTAACATTATTAAAAAGGTAATCCAGAAGGCGCAAGTGGTAATTAGCACCAAAAAAAGGGGTTTACTAAAGCATTAGAGTCTAGACACAGTAATTAAATGAATAACACCATTAATTACTGTGTCTAGACTCTAATGCTTTAATAAACCCCTTTTTTGGTGCTAATTACCACTTGCGCCTTCTGGATTACATTTTTAATAATGTTAATAAATGTTAAGTTTTATTATACATACTTCTGTTGATTATTTTATTAGTTTAGGTTGACTTCTATTATGAAAGTTAGAGTTGGAGTGTACTACCTCCACTCCACTCACCTTTCATATACGTTTGTTTTGTTTAATTTTCATATATGGAAACTCGTTCAATCTATGACAATGGTCCAAGTGGTTGTCCAAGTGGTTGTCCAAGTGGTTGTTCTTCCAATAAGAAAATGTAAATTTTCAAACTTGAGAAGAGACTCACTGTGGATGTCTCATCAACATAATCTTTCTATGAAGTGGACTGCTACAAAGTTATGAAATACTATCATTAAATCAGTCTGTCTATCCCTACGTTTCTCTTGCTCCCACTGAATACACAAATACAGGATATTTTATGCTTAGGTATAGTCTAAATTCAGAGAAAAGATCATTATTTGCTCAAACAACATTACCAATACGTGTTTGTCAATCTGCATTGACAAACTGATCCCCGGTATTGCTTTCTAAAATAAAAATAAAAACCAAGCAATTGTGTCACCTTCATTTAGTTAATATAAAGCTATATATATCCAATATACTGGGAAAACAATCCGCTCGCAGATACATTTCTTGAATCTCTCTTTTCAAAGAGGAAGGTTGTGCAGAACCGGGAACAATAATGAGCCTAAGCTCGGCTTGTAAAAAATAGAAGTGGTTTCGAGGGAAAACGTGACAAACACAGCTGCTATTGTTACCATTAAACCTTTGCATATGAATAGAATATTGTATTATTTATTAAAGGCACAAATTAGCAAGGCCTATATGCTGAGGTATGCAAATTAATTCATTGGACTCCTGGGAAAATTTAAGACCAGGTCTGTGCAAACTACTCGATTGAGTTCAACATACAATATTTACAAATGTAAAAAGATATATATAAATCTGGAAGACTCAAAATAATAGTACATACTTTCCAGAATATCTGAGAAAATGGCTGATAACACATTTATAGTGTAAATTCATAAATGTCATCTTTTATACATGTACGGTACATTATCCTTTTTAATTTTGACTTTCTAATAAATCATTTTATTTTTCTGGATATTTCATTTGTATAATTTGGCATAAAAAAAATAAGCCCTAATCATGGTTTGTAGGTGAAAAGCTATTAGTAGTACAAATAATACTAATAAGGATAACAATATTAGATGAAATGTTCAAACAATCCAATAAGAAACATCGAAACATAGAATGTGACGGCAGATAAGAACCATTCGGCCCATCTTGTCTGTCCAATGTTCTAAATACTTTCATTAGGCCCTGGCCTTATCTTATTTAGGATAGCCTTACGACTATCACATGCATGCTTAAACTCCTTCACTGTTTTAACCTCTACCACTTCAGTGGGAATGCTATTCCATTACTCTCAGTAAAGTAATACTTCCGGATATTATTTTTAAACCTTTGCCCCTCTTCTTTAAGACTGTGTTCTCTTGTTGGGGTAGTTTTTCTTCTATTAAATATAGTCTCCTCCTTTACGTTATGTATTTAAATGGTTTCATCATAATCCCCCGTCTTGTCTTTCCTCCAAGCTATACATGTTAAGATCAAGATAAACAGTTTTACTTGCACAAATTAGAGACTATAAAACTTTGCATAAATGATAATAAAAGTGCTGCACCTTCTAGTCAAAATTCCACATTCGGAAAGGCAATAGACTAAGTCTACTGTTTCTCATCTCCTGGCTTCCTGGAAAATGTATAAGTTCTAAACCCAGAATTTTTCTGGCAGGAAATCCTTACTAGTTGATAAATATATTCATTTAGTCAGTTATTGGACTGGCAGATCCAATGACAAACAGCACCAACATGGATCACAGGGGAATATTTTAACACTACAATAGAATACCTATCTTTGTGATCACTTGAGTCAAGGAGGGCTGCAATGAGCCACTTGCTTGTATGCGGGTATCGATGTTCTCTTTCTTCAGAATGGTCTCAGATCTCCTCTGTGCAACATTTATTGGCCCCTTTCTCCATTTTTGTTGAACCCCTTAAACTTTTCATATAGATACAGCATGGTACACTAGCAGGGTTATTAGTAAATTGTTAATTGTTGAAAATTCAATGTGAATATCACATTTATTACATTAGCAAAATTGTAAAAATGCTCTAAGTCAGCTATGATTTAGCTTGGCTCTGTTGGTCTAAATTTTTAAATTCACTTGGCATTCCTGACAACTGACATTTCAGTGAATTTCCCTGTACAAGTTGTGCGTGGGTTTTTATAGTCTATATAACGAGAAGTCAAGAGAAATAATACATTACCAAAAACGCTTTTATGCTCTGGAGTAGTCCTCTCTCTATGAGCTATGTGAATAACCCAGAATTTAACTCTATGTATATTAAAGGGCCCATTTCACAAGAACATACAGTACCCATTCACATTGCTATTTTACATTACCTGATTGGATTACTTCAGTATTATATGCTTATGATGGTGAAGTATGCATATTACACCTTTTTATTGAGATTCCAACTAGCGTACTACTTTAGGAAACATACATTAGGCTGGTCTCATCTGGGAATAGTGCAGGAATTGCAAAATTTATAACACCATAGTGTTTACTATTTATGTGTGCAGTATGCATAAAATATATAGACTACAATGGAAATAAAAAAAAAAATCCATATATGATCTTGAAGGGCTACATTATTCAAACTCTGCAAGACCTAATTTATCTTTTAGCCATATTTCCTGTTTATGCTAAGGGTTAGACAATTCCATGGACCAGCTTACAGTACTGGAATAAATTATATTTTCGTTGTCCTCTCCAAATATCTCCTTACTAGTAATAACAATTCAATTCTTTTAAAATTTCAAAGAATTATCTGGGATAAAATAATGACATTCTTAAGCAGTTTTCAGCAATATTAATTTCAATGTAATTGAATATTTAGGAAAAATATAGTACTTTTAACTTCTTAAGTAGACAACAACTAAATATTTAAATTAAGACAGCTCACGTTAGAATTTTTTTTTATATCTATGTTAGATTTTATATCTTTTTTTTTAACATTCTTTTTGACAGTACCTTAGTTACGCATAAATATTTAACGATGGCAAGTTTATTTGATTTTTGTTTTATTACATTTCTATTTGTGAAATGTTTTAACCTTAAATAATTAAAGATCTTTGAGTCTGGGAGTTGGAATTCTTGTTTTAGTTGTGAGGAGGATGTTCACTTTATATGCCATTGTAATTTGTCTTATAAAAAGAATACCCCTCCATCTCCATTGCTCCAGACCAATGTCCATAATGTTTCAACAAGGTTAAAAGGACCAATTCTAAAATCTGATCTTTTATACCGCATTTATTTTTTAGTTTTATCCAAAACCCCAAAAGATGGTCTAGAATGGTGTTATCGCTTCTAGCTTCTTTGAGTGGTCTTTAATTTTACGGTTGCCATAATACAGAATTCAGATCATACACATGACAAGTCTCACTCTCTATTTGATACCAACCTTCTTCTTTTACATGATTTAATTGAGTATTGTATATATGGTTGTGACGAGAGCAATCTCGCCACATTGCATTGGAGGACCTGGTTGCCCGCCTGCTCCTTTTAGACTATGGACCGGACTTTTAAAATACTTTATTTTCCCTGCAGAAAGGCTTATTCATGCCTTTCTGCCAGGGTGTTCAGTAGATTTCACAAGATTTCTACCAAACAAAATACCGAAGGCGCGACCACCAAGAAGCTGGCGTGTGCCGTCAATTGACCACCCAGTAGCTGCGGTTAACCGCAGCTTCATTGACTGTTATTGGGTGGCCGCGGTTAAACTTAGCGGCCGCTAGGTGGCGGTGTTATGGAGCTCCTCGGATGGCCAGCGGTGCTCAGCCCAGAATCAGTGCACTTAAAAGTGGACACTTTTACGTGCAGGCACCGCTGAGCCTCCAGCCTTCCCTGCTTATATTCGTGGCTGTTTAGCCCGGCGCTGAATTGATCGGGACTTTACTTCAGTGAATGTTTTAACCCAGATAGCTATGCCATGGAGCCTATTCGTGTAATTAAAGACTTTGGCTCCATGGCAATTGAACTGTGTGAATAGGATCTGAGCGCTATTCGGTAGTTATGTGCGCTCAGATCCCAGCTATCTGGGGATATGTGACATGTCTGTATTTTATGTATTAAATTTTACTTTATATATTTTAAAGTATTTTACTGTCTTTGTGTCCCCACGTGTATAATGGAGTTTTGCCTCTGTCCTGGGAGATAATTGGATTACTTCCCAGTTATCTCCAGGATAGGGGGAGGGAAATTAGGATCCATTGTGGGGATGTTTTGCTTCTGTGTGTCTGAATGTGATACATGTCTGTGTTACAGTCTCCCATCTGGTCCCCTATGGGAGTGTCCACCAGGTGGGAGACCTGCATAAATACTGGGCAGGTAGCCCTCAATAAATCAGACCACTGCTGGACCCCCAACACGGAGCTCTGTCTCGTCTTTGGGGGGATTTACTGTATGCTGTTAGAGACTGATTTCCAGGAGTGTAAGCCGCTTGGGTGCTTTTCCTGTTCGTCTACTAGCAGCTATTCGTGAGGTTCCAGTTTGGGAGTTTGGAGCATTCCCTTGTATGCAGTTTGGGAGTTTGGAGCATTCCCTTGTATTCAGTTTGAGAGTTTGGTGTTCTGCAGTAGCTGGGGGTGCCGTAACAATGGTATAATATGTTAGCCATGTAGGAATTTTTCATTAGAGGGAGATTAACTCCTCCATTTGAGTGTTTTTGGGCTAACAGTTTTTGAGTTAGTCTTGGTTTTTTACCTTTCCATATAAAATTTATGAGACTTTTCTGAGCTAAGCTTAACCACCGATTTGAGATTTTTAAAGGGATCATCTTAAACCTATAATGCAATTTAGAGACAATGAATGTGTTTATTATATTGATTCTCCCCATCCATGATGTTTCTATATTTCTCCAAATTTTTAATAGAGGATTAGTGTGGCGGATTGTATTTAAATCCCTTGCCAGTTTAATAAATAAGGCAATAAATAAGGCAAATCATTACCTATCCAGGTAAAATTATACTTCACTCTAATATTTTCTTTTGAGATTAAGCATACATTTAATTTTTTTTAAATGGTGTTTTTACAACAATAGGTGCATATTGATGTGTGTAAAAGACTATATAGGTAGTCTCTTCATGTTTCATTAATGGACATTCTGATTAAATTAACACACGTGCAAAACAAAATAAAATGATGACAGTACAGTATCATCAAATTATCATGGGATATATCCAAATAGCACACCCTTGTTCATGAGCCAATCACGCGGTTCAATCAAAGGACCTTATGGAAGACCCCTCGCTGGGAACCACCATCTACAAAAGATTTTCTGAACATCAATGAGGAAGACCATAGTGTAATACCATAAAATAATTTTAAACATGCAAAACACATTAGAAGAAGCAAAAAGATGTCCTTTGAATATAAATAATTATTGTTTGTTTTAATATAGTTTATTCATTTTCCCTTTTCCGTTAACTTTGTATTTTATAACTGAATATATTAATTTCTCTTCCAAACTTTGACCTTTAAACTGGTGCTGAATGGCCACAGATACTTAAGACACAGGGGACGACTTGCCAGCTATATTGTCAATTCTGTGTTAGTCCTCTTTCTATTCCATCAGGATATTATCATCAAGAATTGCTGATCCTTGTTAGACAGCATTTTGGTGTTTGCCGTCCTGGATATGTCAAGTACAGATGATATTTCTCAGTAATGGTTGATTATCCTTGAGTGATGGGAGCTATTTCCCAATGTTTTCCTTCTTTGCACAATAAAACATTTGGTGGAACTTGCAATCTGACATTTTTGCCATTTTAATTTAAGGTAACGATAAATCCTAGAAGATTTGTGTACTGTAGAATAAATCACATCCTTTTACCTGTATAAAAAGCAGTTTTTCACTTCCCAGAATACATGGCAATTAGATGCTGGTAAAATGGTGATTAAGTACCAAAATAGTTTTGTATGGGCTGCTAGTGTCTATATTTTGCTGCTAGGTCATATTTTAAAATGTGAGTACTTATTTAATATTTAAATGAACACTTATTTAAAAAAAAATATTAAAAAAAAAAGACTCATTATGCATCAGAAAAAGCTTTATTACTACCCCTTTAGGGAGTTATTTGTATTAATTTTTTTTAGCAACTATGGGGTTGAATTGGGAATAGAGGCAATTAACACCATGGGTTCACTTTCTTCGCAACATCTTGCATATGAACGAATACAAAAATGTCTGTGCTAGTAACACCCCATTGTTGACCATTCTATTTAATAAAGTCTGAGGGAGTGCGCTTTGCAAATAGGCTAATTGCATAGATGTTGCTACTGTTAGGATTTATAGCAACATTTAGTTACACTTTATAGGGTTTTTTGTTTTTAATTCTGATTTTCCAATAATTCTCTTACTACTCATCTTTTTACAAAAATGTGTATCTCGGTCTGTTTCTTGCCAGAGATACTCTAGTTTAAATTTCATTTTGCATCAGACAAGAATATTTGGTAAACAGTACAGAAATTTGTATTGACGTGATTTGCATTTCTAAAATTTGATTGCTGTCACATAAAAAATTAAGGACGATGGAAGATCAATATTAAAATGGTGTTTTTTTAAACATGTGTAAAAACACAATAATAGACAACCACTGCAGTGCAGATGAGGATATATTATTATATTCTGCAATTATATCCACAATACTAAAAATAAGAACTGCAGACCCACGTCTAGTGACATCATCCTGTAGTGTTGCAATGACATCACACAAATTGCCAAAGGTAGCTAGGCTTCCAGGTTGCTAAGACATTCGGACTATGAAATTGATTACTGTATAAGAAGTTCCACATTGTGGGATTGAAGGAGCCATGATGCTCAGAAATCATACTTAAAGAAACAGTGTTTTTCCGTCTGGGCATCATTGAAGTTGTAGTAAAGAAAAAGAAAAACTGAAAGATACATTTTGGCTACCACTAATATCAAGCTAGATTTATTTTAGTCTCTTCAGCTATATTATTAAATTTGCTGAGAGTATAAACAAACATTACCCAAAGTACTTAATCATCTCTGAAGCTGGAATTTTGTGTACTTTAAAAAGAAAATATAGCAGTAATGGAGTTACCTAATTTTGTTTTCAAAACAGGAAGATACAAAGTGGAAAGAAGAACATATTTTATTTTTATTTTCTCTTTTTTTTTACTCTGCGACTACACAGCTCTGGCATCTCTGTTACCGAACGCCTAATATCGTCCGTGGGTTCTTGCATTAACTTGCACATCTGATTGCTCTGCTAAGAGCTATGACCAGGGTTTGGAGTTATTTTATCCACCAGCAATCACATTAGAGCAGATGTTGGATAGTTACAGCAAAGAAAGAGACAAGCAAGCTTCTTCTTGATGTAAGCAGGAGCAACGGACTTTATTTTTCACTTCACATCAGGATATACAAACTACACCATTAATTCTACACTTCCCTTCCCCCATCTGTAAGTCCACCTTGACAACAACAGCACATCTAGATCAGCCAGGCAGATATCTTAGCATTATAGACTGTAAGACAACCAGTTTTTGTTCCAACTGGAAGGGTGAGATGTTGCCTCTTGTGCCATGTGACACATTAAAGTCCCTTTTTGTCACAAACTCCAAGAAGCAAAACACTGTTATTTTTTAATTTGATTAAAAGAATTTAAAAAAAAAACTAAACTTGTACTGTGAATATAATACATTTGCTTCAAAAATGTTAAACTGAATCACATTATATATTTTGAAATAAAAATAAAACCTACTCAGAACAGTGGGTGAAAACAGGTATGGCAAAAATGGTTCAGAAATATAAATGGTTAATCCTCATTACCCCAACGTCATAATTCCCTTTTACTTTAATTCACCTAATAAATATATTTTAAATATCATCCAGCTGGGAATGAATTAAGTTAGCAAAATTTTTCACTAGTTTGACTCATAAATACTAGCTCAAGTATAGAGATAAATCATTTCTAAAATGTTGATAGCCACTAATGAATTTTTGAAATATGTATACAAGTGTGGTATCACCAATACATTTACATTTAACTGATAATTTATCCTTTTGTGTGGGTGCTTACCCAGCAAGCCTCCCAATAGTCTCCTTAAAATGCATCAATGTCTTTTTTGTGTAATCAAAATATATATTTGTTCCCTAAATTAATTACTTTCCTTTACTGTTTAACTTTTGAGGGACACATTATATATATCCTAGAAACATAGAAACATAGAAACATAGAATGTGACGGCAGATAAGAACCATTCGGCCCATCTAGTCTGCCCAATTTTCTAAATACTTTCATTAGTCCCTGGCCTTATCTTATAGTTAGGATAGCCTTATGCCTATCTCACGCATGCTTACTCCTTTACTGTGTTAACGTCTACCACTTCAGCTTGAAGGCTATTCCATGCATCCACTACCCTCTCAGTAAAGTAATACTTCCTGATATTATTTTTAAACCTTTGTCCCTCTAATTTAAGACTATGTCCTCTTGTTGTGGTAGTTTTTCTTCTTTTAAATATAGTCTCCTTCTTTATTGTGTTGATTCCCTTTATATATTTAAATGTTTCTATCATATCCCCCCTGTCTCGTCTTTCCTCCAAGCTATACATGTTAAGATCCTTTAACCTTTCCTGGTAAGTTTTATCCTGCAATCTATGAACCAGTTTAGTAGCCCTTCTCTGAACCCTCTCTAAGGTATCAATATCCTTCTGAAGATACGGTCTCCAGTACTGCGTACAATACTCCAAGTGAGGTCTCACCAATGTTGCATGAGCACTTCCCTCTTTCTACTGCTAATACCTCTCCCTATACAACCAAGCATTCTGCTAGCATTTCCTGCTGCTCTATTACATTATCTGCCTACCTTTAAGCCTACCTGATGGAGTAATCGTGCTTGGAGTAAGTCCCATAGGGAGTTCAGCATGAAGAGAAATTGTGGAGCAAAGCTCTAAATGTTGACCAATGAGAGGGAACATTTGGTTTCCATAGTGATTCCTCCACATATAAAATGTTTCCTAGAATTTGATATATACATAACCCCATTGTGATTATAATGCTTACCTACCGCAGCCCAATGCAACACATATATTTGGGGATATTGTCCTCTAACTGAGCCTACAGGAATAGATCAGACTGGTTAACAGCCAGAGAATATGCTCCATAATATTCCTTATTTTTAGAAAATGATGGCCTATTTTGGAATTATACTGAGTATGTCAAATAATGTAATAGTTTATAAAATACTAAACTTCTCAAATATTCATAACTTGCTTCTCTAATCCTATATACTTAAATAATACAGAGATAACAGGCAATACATGAGGGGTTATTTTTCTCTGTGTGTTTGGACGTAGTGTTTTTCTTCTCTTGTGCTTGATGCCGAAAGAGAACCTAAGAGAGGTTTGTTAATTAGAGACCAAGGATTATCTAATTATAACAATGAATGCTAATGTAAAGTGCTGCTCCAAATGATGTTCCTTCGAGTATTACAGAGAAACCTCTCAAGTGCTTGAGATTTAAATGGCACTGACCTTCACATGACTCTCCACCCAGAGAGAACATTCCATTGTCGTGGTAGCCATCTCTGCATTCACAGTGGTACCAGCCCGGCAGGTTAATGCAGTTAGCACGGCTGTCACACTGAACAAATCCTTCAGAGCACTCGTCAATATCTATTCAGGAAACAAACAAAAACAGAATCAAATTATACATACATGCATTAAATATGCTTTATCCCGACCATAGTATACACAAACAATTAACTTCTTACGGACACAGCTTCAGAAGCAAAAGGCCAGCATGACGGAAAGTTTCCGTCACGTGTCCTTAATGGGTTTATATAAAAACCAAACAAAAACCCCCCAGGAATTTACTATAAATATTATGGAGTGTTTACTGAATGCCATACTGCTAGTTAAATAAATAATATTACAATGCTAAATAAAGTAAAAAAGGCATTAACATATTAACGTATTGAGAAAGACACAGTACATGTAAAATACATTTGTATAGATTTGTGTTAGTGTAATGTTTTTATCAGTGATTTTATTTATCACCATACCACAGCAGGTTTAAATAATTTGCACGAGTAACCAATAAATGCTCTTTCATTAACAAATACAGTTCTTATTCAAAGGTGCACAATACCGTACATGTAAACAATCATACGAGCTGTTGAACACTGGGGAACTACAAGGTTGAAATGTTCAAAAATAGTTCAAGAACACTCCATGTACCATAACCACTACCGCATGCTTTCCTGTTTATGGTGCCAGGAGAGCCCTGGCACCCTCCACTTATAGTAGTCAAACAATTTTAGAGCAGTTTAATTTAACAAGGCGCCCACTAGATGCATTGGCAGCTCGGGAAAAAAGTTTAACTGTTCTTAAATGTTATGACTCCTTACAATGGGGATGGGGGCATTAGGGCACTCCTGGCACCATAACCACTACAGCGCTTTACAATTAAAATAAACACCCATAACTACTTCAAAATTGCAGAAATATTATTTATTTTAGATACTACTTTCATTTTAAAATAAGGCGCATATAAATAATATTGTGATGCTGATTATCACAAGAAATACCTCTGTGAATAAAGAATGCCAAAAACAAGCAGAATGTAGAAATAAAACCAACTTTGCCTTGGTATAAATTTTTATTTGGTAAAAGAATGAATTGCTGAACAAGCTAACGGCTATACGAACACCTGTCTCTTACTGTTCCAGTAGATGTCATTTGAACTATTCAGGTGAAACAATTGGCCGACTTGTCTTTAGAGGCCCATCAACTACACCTTAAAGTTACATTTTAACAGCTTTAAACAGTTTCTCATTTGGGAACCAGGTCATTTTTAACATCCACTAATTCTCAGTTGATAAAAAGAATGGGCTGTATTAAGTCATTTAAGTCATATACAGTAACAGATTGCAAAGTCAAAGACTTCTAAGTATTAGCAATGTTGAATTATACTTTACAATAAGAAATATCAAGGAATTTTACAATAAAAAGTGGTAACTTATTTCTTTGAAACAAGGGGTATATATCTTTTTTATTTTTTGTAGCATTCTTTATTAAAATAAAAAGATGAGATGGATTACCTTGCTAATTTTATTAAATCAAAAAGTTCTAGTACCGTGTTTCTCCGAAAATAAGACCGGGTCTTATATTAATTTTAGTCACAAAAAACACACTAGGGCTTATTTTCAGGGTAGGGCTTATTTATTTACGGTACCGGTATGTACATTGAACAACATTTAAACAACTTTTCTCCACCCCCTTTAATTAATCCACCCCCCTCTTTAATAAATCCACCCCCCCACCCCCCTCTCTAATTAATCCATCCCCCCTCTAATTAATCCACCCCCCTTTAATTAATCCAGCCCCTTAATTAATCACCCCCCCTTTAATTAATTCACCCCCCCCCTTTAATTAATTCAGTCCCAGACATAAAATATCTACTCACATTTCAAAGATTCCTTGCCCGCCGAGTCCGACCACTGGGTGCCTCACCGCCCGGAAATGGATCCTTCCGCTGAAGATCCGTGAAGGCAGACTGACGGCGCTGCGAAAGGTCGTCATCACGTTGCGCGATGCCGCGGCCCGCAACGCTCCTCCCCCTCCTCCTCATACGGTAGAAGAAGGAAGTCTCGCCGGGCCGCAAAGGTGCAATGCCTAGGTCTTATTTTCGGGGTAGGGCTTATATTGCAGCCCACCCCGATAATCCGGCTAGGGCTTATTTTCGGGGTAGGGTGTATTTTCGGGGAAACAGGGTAGGTAGCCAAATTAAAGACACCCCAGATGCTTTCTTCAGAACAACGACTGCATGGCTATTTTTCCCCACCCTTGATTTAATCTCAGAAAACATGACGTAAGATCCTTAACATTTTGCATGCAAATGTATCCTTTATTATGCAGCAACACATAGTTGCAGGTTGACAGAACACATCACTAGGAAGATGTATTTCTCACCAGTTAGTCATAACAACACAAATCCTGAAATATACAGAACAGAAGCAACTATGTGACACTGCAAGCTCGAACCCTATTGCATTATTAATATCCCTCTAAATATAGCATCTTCATAGGCTTCTCTGATAGCACAGACTGACAGGCTTACTGAGACACCGTCTCCGTTTAACAAATTCCCGATAATTAGCATGAATTTCTTAATTTCTGGTATCTGCATTAAAAATGAAACAGAAATTCATCATTCTAATGCAAATTAACTAATTTTTAACTTTTCCCTCACACCTACAAATCTTACATATGTCGGGTGGGACAATCATTAAGTGATAATTGAGTGCAGCATTTTGTTTCATGATGGAACATATTTGATCTTTAAAACCTACAACTCTCTTTACATAATTTGTGATCTCTATCTATTTTAAATAGACTGTGTCCCTAAAACAAATATGGGCATTATAAAATGACGTTGCACTTAATTACAAATATTTATGCATAGAAATCAGACTCATATGATGATTTGTATATTGTATTTGTAAGGGATGCTCAGGCATCTAGGCATTTAAAGGGACATTCCAGGCAGCCACACATGTGGCAACAGTAGAAGAAAGTGAATTTATATCAGTTCTTCTCAGTACTCCAAGGAAGCTGCGGAGTTTAAAGAGAGTTGCAGCGCTTGTAGCCTGCTCCCCACTGCAGACCAGGAAAGTCACCCTCATGAGTAAAAATGGTAAACAAACAGGGGTTGGCTAATGCATTTGCATGTATCTGTCAGGGGGTATCTTCATGTGTGTTTGTGTGTGTATTCATGTCTGACAGTGTGTCTGTGTATGTGTGGAAGTGCGCATGGTGTATGTATTTGTGCATGTGTATAAGTCACAGTGTATGTTCATGTGTCTTTCAGTGTGTGTCTGTATGTATGTGTTTTTGGGAGAGTAAGTCAAAGCGTATATTTGCATGCCTGTGTAAGTCTGCATAGGCGGTCAGAGGTTTTATATGGGGTTCCATAAGTTCTGATGGCAGCCCTGACTTTGGTCATTACCAAGGATCCCACCAATGACAGAGGAGCTTATTAACTCATATCTTAAGTAAAAGCAGAGGATGTGAAGGCACATCAGAACTTTGGAGAAAATAGATCTGGAGAGTGGTCAGCAAGGATTAAGTATTGACCTTTTTACTATTTTCTTTGCTTAGCAATATCAAGAGTCTGGATACTTACAGGGATACCCTGTTTCCCCGAAAATACACCCTACCCCGAAAATAAGCCCTAGCCGGATTATCGGGGTGGGCTGCAATATAAGCCCTACCCCGAAAATAAGACCTAGGCATTGCACCTTTGCGGCCCGGCGAGACTTCCTTCTTCTACCGTATGAGGAGGAGGGGGAGGAGTGTTGCGGGCCGCGGCATCGCGCAACGTGATGACGACCTTTCGCAGCGACGTCAGTCTGCCTTCACGGATCTTCAGCGGAAGGATCCATTTCCGGGAGGTGAGGCACCCAGTGGACGGACTCGGTGGGCAAGGAATCTTTGAAATGTGAGTAGATATTTTATGTCTGGGACTGAATTAATTAAAGGGGGGGGGTGAATTAATTAAAGGGGGGTGAACTAATTAAAGGGGGGCTGGATTAATTAAAGGGGGGTGGATTAATTAGAGGGGGATGGATTAATTAGAGGGGGGTGGATTAATTAAAGGGGGGTGGATTAATTAAAGGGGGCTGGATTTATTAAAGAGGGGGGTGGATTAATTAAAGGGGGTGGAGAAAAGTTGTTTAAATGTTGTTCAATGTACATACCGGTACCGTAAATAAATAAGCCCTACCCTGAAAATAAGCCCTAGTGTGTTTTTTGTGACTAAAATTAATATAAGACCCGGTCTTATTTTCGGAGAAACACGGTAGGTTCATTGAAGGCACTCCACACACTCTCTTAAAGTTGTTCAGAAATCAATTAGTAGCCATAATATTTGTCTTCTGTTTTTCTTCCTTCTATATTGCAATTAGCCTCTGTATTTTAAATAGATGGAATCACACATATGCAGAATATAGGTTGATATACTTTGACTCTCCAAGCAGCAAAGGTTTACAGAACATACTATATACAATATTCCATGACCAGAATTACAACCAATCAGGAAGGAGTAAACAACTGCAAGACTAATCTTATTCTGATCCCTTCTTGTGACCGGGACTTCTTTTTCTTTCAAAGATTATTGGGTTCTGCCTTCAGAAGCCTAGCATATTGATATATTGATTTTTTTTTTTCATAGTCTACCCTTACCCATTGTGCTGTTAAACCATAACTTAAATAAATGTGCTTCTGAAAAGTGTCATGGGCAAAAAACAAACGTATCCCTCCATGCATGGTCTCTAGTTCAACAATAACTCTTACTAAGGTTGAAACACAAAATATATTATTTATGACAGATCCTCACATTAAATCCTTCTTGCAGGTTGAAGTTTGACATTAAAGAGCATATTTTTGTAATGTTTTGCTGTTTTGGAAAGATCCTTACATTTAACGAGCACGTAAAAAGAAAAAAAAAGAAAAACACACACACACACAATACATCACACATCTCCCCAGGAAATGGAATTGAACACGAGCTTTAGCAACTTTCAACTCTTCACAAATTGCATCATACTATTAGAGAAAAGGATGTAAAGAATGCAAGTCTACCACTGATAATTCCCTTTCAACCCATTCAAAGTACAATTCATGATTGAATCCCAGCAACTACAAAGACAGGCCAAACAAGTTTTTGTGTGTATTTAATGTTTATGTGAACACATAAGGTGATTTGAAATGAAGCAAAAGGGTCTAACACTGCACTGGGTGCTTGAGGGGATAAAGGTTGGACCATTTATCCTTAATTCACAGGATAATAGATATAAATCACTGTAGCTCATTTGTCTTAGGAAATAGAAAGAACAACCCTTTATTCAATCATAAGCACACATACCACCTCATGTGGTATATAGATCAAATACATAATAATACATCATTTTATTGTCATTAAATCTGTTCTTGTGGTTGTGAGATAATGCCTCAGTAATTGTCCATTTTTAAAAGAGGTATTTATGAAAAATGTACCTATTAGATTCCATAGAAAGCATCAAACATTCCAATGGTCCTTTAAAACAGAGATTGTTTTACTGCAACATTCTTCTCTTAAACAGTTATGCCCTCTGATTATTATTTTTTTTTTTTACCATTCATGTGTATGTCTTACACTTACAGGAATATAACAATGAGCTAGGCTTTTGGTATAATTTAATTTTTCCTCCTTGCATTACTATATCACTGCTTGTGGATCTGTGCTAATTTATGACATTAAACCTGGTGGAAAATGTTTTTTTTTTTTTTTAAATAAAAAACCCCAAAAGATAATAATCCCACTAATAATCATGTACAAACATCCAACATATATAAAAGATATAGAAGTAGCTTCGCCATTAAAGATGGAATGAAAATCTGAGGGTAAGCCTCATGTTAAGTTAGTTAGTGTTAGTTTTCTGTTCTTGATTATGCAAAAAAAAAAAATAAGATTTGTCTAGGTACATGCGATTAATCGAATACAGATCTAATGAACTGAAGCCTTGGCAAGCCCTCCCTTTTTCTCACGGAAGAGACTTTCACGAGGAAATAACCAATCAGAGGCTTCTAATTAAGAAGCATACGATATGGTGCACTCATGTGCGTGCACGCTGACTCATGCACACATGCACACCGTATTGTGTGCGTGCCTGCTTGTGCACATGCGCCCATCTTATCTGAGGTCTGGTTGAGTCGATCTGAGGTATGTGTGGGAGGAGGCTGGCGCGCTCAAGTAGAGCGTACCTGACAGTTCCGTTAACTCAGGGGAGCTTATTGAAGGAGGCTGCTAACCTCCCTGTCTGTAAGATTAAAATCTACGGGGCTGTTCCATAATTTATTCATAAAAGTGCTAATCTCACTTTTATAAACTGGGCTTAAAATAGGATACTCTTCATTGATAAAGCACCTCAACATGTGAAGTGCTTTAGGGGTGTCGAATGGTCCTTTAATTTTGAAATTCGCTTTGAATTTACCTTGAATTCTCAGATTAGTGAGAAATAACCCTGTTAATTTCGAAATTTTACTGAGAATGTTTCCACTCCCATGGGCATAAAAACAGCTTTGTATTCTAGTTTGATTTTGTTAAATTACTTAATTATGTTATATTGTTTTTATACAGTTAGGTAAGTGCTATACATGTAAATACTAATTTCAAAACAATAACTATGGTTTGTGTCTCCATTGGAAAACTCACTCAATGTTCTTCTCTTTAATTACGTCCCATATACTGTATGTGATAATTTAGTAATTAAAATAATCAATCATCTCAAATCACGCTGTTGAGAATGCATCACTGCGTGAATTCTACAGAATTTATGGTCAATGTTCCACCCGACATATTTTCTTTTCTTTTTTTTTTTTAATCATCATATTGACAATTATTAAGATTCAGCATACTTTCAAATTTGCCACATAATCATTAGCTTTCTGGTTTTGAGCACATTTGTGATTTACAATTTATTTTTATAATTAAAAAAACGGGCTTTAGATTTTAAATGATTATTCACAGCTAATTACTAAAATATGAATATAATCATAATAGCAGGGACTGGCACGGTCTGTATTTTACTACGCACGATTTAGGAGTCGTGACTTTAAAATATACAAAGCGAAAAATGTAGAGGTAAGCCATGCGCTTGCAGTTCTTGTAGTAGCACACATTTCTATGAAGAAGAAAATGAAAAAATGGAACGTTATAGAAAGGGGGAGGAGCAGAAGACGTCTTAAAGCAGTAACTAGATAAAGGTTGGCTGGGTTGCAAGCTGAAGGATAGTAAAGAAAAAAAGAGATCAGAAATCAGGATTGAAATAGGACTAGTCTACCCTTATCACTTGGAAAATAATGTCCTCAAGCTCCTTCAGCAACCCCCTCTATTACAGGTTTCCATATGATGGATAACTTATCCCACCGAGGCAGGTCTTGGTCCTTGGTGTGGTGGCTACAAAGTGAAGCATGTGTATCTTTAGCACACGGAACACACCACCAAGAAACAACATTTGTTACAGCTGTTTTTCCGTGCCTATTCAGTTATTTGCAGAAAAGCAATGATGGTCCAGGCACTCAAGTTAAATCCAGTGAGCAGATCTATAGAATGTTCTGCAAATTACATTGTGAGAATTAGCCAACCTCAGGCCTGGTTGCACCCTTGGATTCAGGAGAGTGCTGTATCCATTTCCATAATTATATTCAGCTGTTTGCAACTTAACAGGTAAAAATGATGCACCTGCATTTAAACAAGAGTAAAATGTTGCCATATGAAGAATTATTGGGCATTTCTGCTATTTTTCATCCGAAATAGTATGTGTTCATTTTTTAAATGATTTTTATTTGTATGATGTCAGTGAAGGTGTGATCAAAAATTATGGTAGTCATCACTGGAGTCAAATGTATTGCTTCCGCTATTATTATTAGTATGATATTTACATAGCGCCATCAAATTCCACAGCGCTTTACAATGGGTGGACGAACAGACATGTAGTTGTAACCAGACAAGTTGGACACACAGGAACAGAGGGGTTGAGCGCCCTGCTCAATGAGCTTACATGCTACAGGGCGTGGGGTAAAATGACACAAAAAGGTAAGGATAGTATTAGACTAGTGACAGTTGCAGAAGATAAATCAGTCAGGAGCTATTAACAGTTTAATTGATACGCTTTTATGAAGAAGTGGGTTTTTAACGATTTTTTGAAGGAGTGGAGACCGCTATAATTCCAATGTACATGCTGCACAGAGGTATTTAAAAATATTATACACATTCTTTGGAATCAGTTGATCCCAAGATTCTGTACACTATTTTACTTACAGAGAGCCACCATAAATTATAGGAATTATTGCATTTGTGCTGCAGAATACAGGAATGTGTTGGGTTGTTTTCATGAATCTTACTGAAAACATCATTTTCACCATACACTTCAAATCCACATTGTACAGCGCTATGGAATTTGCTGGCGCTATATAAATGATAAAATAATAATCTAGAATGTTTCACACAGTTGTGTGGTTTATTAAATAGCTTAATGCTTACATCATCTCTCCCAATGTCATTCACTCATAAAGAATTTGATAGTAAAAAGTCACAGTTTTATAGAAAGCTTTTATAATGCTATAGTTGATTCCACTGTCCCTACATAACATCTGTTTATGCATTAGATCTTAGAACGCTGATGCAGTAATCATTATTCTGGGATGCTCACTGAAATCTTGATATTATTACAGCAAATTTTTTTTCTTGCCTAGAGAAATACGGGGCACGCAGTTCAAGAATTCAGTCTAAATAAAGAAAGCTGGCCTAAAAACTGAGCGAGGCATCACTGGTTTCACACAATGGGCAATGAATTAGGATTCAGTTAAAGTTTTATTGGATTTTATGCATGTGAATGAATCATGCAGTAAAGTGGCGTAAGACTTAAATGCAATTCCATTTACCAAGCTTTAATCCAATAACAATTGTGATTAAAAGCTATTTGTCTAAATTTACCTGACCTGTCTATCTTAAAACCAGAAAATTAAATATGTATATAAACAAACAAATGAAAAAAGGTTAATGACAATATTGGAGAATATGAAGTATTAACACATAAAACATATAGAAACATAGAATGTGACGGGAGATCAGAACCATTCGGCCCATCTACTCTGCCCAATATTCTAAATACTTTCATTAGTCCCTGGCCTTATCTTATATCTAGGATAGCCTTATGTCTATCCCACTCATTATTATTATTATTATTATTATTATTTTATTATTTAAATAGCGCCAGCAAATTCCGTAGGGCTGTACAATGGGTGGACTAACAGACACATAATTGAGATCAGACCACTGACGTACAGGAACAGAGGGGGTTGAGGACCCTGCTCGATGAGCTTACATGCTAGAGGGAGTGGGGTATAGTGACACAAAGGGTTAAAGTAGGGGAATTAAATAGTTTGTTAAACTCCCTCACTGTGTAAACCTCTACCACTTCAGCTGCGTCCAATAGCCTCTCAGTAAAGTAATACTTCCTGAAATTATTTTTAAACCTTTTCCTCCTCTAATGTAAGACTATGTCCTCTTTTTGTGGTAGTTTTTCGTCTTTTAAACACTTCATATTAGTGGAATGGTTTAGTGGTTAGCAGGATGCCCTATCTTTGTCACTTTGTAAAAGTGCCGATTTCAAGAGAATTCAGGACTATTATAAAGTGACATGGTTGCACCCTCCTAACTATCAGTCAGACAAATGGTACTATTTCAGATTTTTGGTGCCCAGCACAAAATACACAGCTATGCTTCTCATAGGGAAGCATTTGATTAAATGAGAAGCACTGAAGGCACAACATGCTAATTTTGCGTATGCTCTCTACCTCCCAATGCTGCTCTATGAGAAGCATGAGATCGGCCTAGAAATCAGTACTGATGACCTCCCAGAGGGCAGAGCCTAAGTGGTGATGAGGACGAGGACTGACTGGACTTTCAAATGCAGGAAAACTTGTTTTAATCCAAAATGCACAGGTATGTGAATCCAGTGAGTGCAATACTGTTTGACGGATATATATATTTCTGGTCTTTATTACAGCTTGAAATTGTATGGACATTTTCCTGGGAACTCTTTGCTAACAGAGTGTTTTTGGCTGTACATCTGCAGTTTACATATTTTTATTTTTCTACATTGCTTCAAACTGTAGGTACACAAGTGTTTGGCTGTATTCATGACCCCCAACTGTCATATCATGAAATTTAATTTAAATCACTATTTTTTCCATTCTGATGAGAGGCTAAATAACTAAACCTTGTGGAGAAGTCAGACAGACAGTCAACAGACAGACAGACAGACAGACATACATTGCATATACACCAAGGCTTGCTAGCAAAATAAGAAAGTTACTTGCCTTGATAGTTCACTTAATTGTGTGTAATAAAGCTATTTTTATCAATATTTTTTTAATCCAGTACATTTTTTCCAAAGAAAAATCTTCTGGCGGAAATTTTCGACATTGAACTATTTCAGAGGAAATGTCCAGTCTCACACACTGGTGAGCTACTTTAAGAAGTTACAGAATTGCAGAAGTGGAACCAGATGTCCCTAGTCAAATTTTACTTTTCTTGACCTCCTTTCTTCTCTCGCTTCCTTCAGTCTTTTTGTAAGTAAAACATTGGGCTGATTCATTTTATGATGGTCTATTTAAGCTTGTTTACTGCGTATTTTAAATAAATGTATTGCATGATTTAGTCGTTCAATATCATCAATTTTAATGGGCAATTTTTCAAATCTCATGAAAACTTATTAAACTGTTATAATACTTGTGTATGTTTATTATTATTATTATTAGATTTATAAAGTGCCAACAAATTCCGATTTAGATATGTGTGAATTGGTAAAATGATAGAGCAATATATTAAGACTTTGTTTTCTTAGTGGTTAAGTTCTTGTTTAACTTTAATTTACTGTCCAAAAAAATTGAGTTGCTTTTATACAATTAATGCATATGGTCATGTCCGTTACTGTTCAGAAAAATAATTTTAAAAAATGGCATTTTTAATAACAAATGACATTATTTATTATATTGAATTATGAATGATTCATTGAAAATGTCTTTTCAAAACCGTTTCCAGTGCCTACTGAGATATTCAAGCAATATTTCTTTGTAACAGTTTTTATGACTAGTACATTTCTTTATCAGTGCAAGGAAATATAATCAGCTTTATATCACCATTTTACAGCATGTTAGATTGATTCCACTTTTTTTGAGAGACAATGCTTTATTGCACTTAAAGGACCACTATAGTGCCAGGAAAACAAACTTGGTTTCCTGGCACTATAGTGCCCTGAGGGTGCCCCCACCCTCAGGGTCCCACTCCTGTGGCGCTGAAGGGGGAGGAAGGGGTTAATCCCTTACCCTTTTTCTAGCGCCGGGCTCTCTCGACACTGGGACTCTCCTCCCTCTTCTGACATCACCGGCTGAATGCGCATGCGCGGCAAGAACCGTGGGCGCATTCAGCCAGTCTCTTAGGAAAGCATTCTCAATACTTTCCTATGGACGCTGGCGTTTTCTCACTGTGAAAATCACAGTGAGAAGCGCGGAAGCGCCTCTAGCGGCTGTCAATGAGACAGCCACTAGAGGCTGAATTAACCCATATGTAAACATAGCCGTTTCTCTGAAACGGCTATGTTTACAGCAGAAAGGGTTAATCCAAATGGACCAGGCACCCAGACCACTTCATTGAGCTGAAGTGGTCTGGTTGCCTATAGTGGTCCTTTAAGGATATCACACTGGCACTAGGTATTCATTTTAATTATATATTTTTAGATTTGAAGCAGGGCCACAAACATGATTAGATAGTCAGTCCAAATACTTTAACCATCGATGCATGTTTAAGCCTTATAACTTTCCTCAATATGGTATCTAAAATTACAGAAGTCTTGGGGATTCTTCTGCAAACAATGAATGGAATCTGTATCAGTTATGGTGTGTGGACAGCCCATTTAGATTTAGGTTTAGCTAGGGTCAGTTTAACTTAGGGTTGACAATAGCATCAACGTTTGTGACACAGATAGTGACATTCAAGAAACAAATGTGAGGAGATATAAATTGGGCATTTTTCCAATTAGACCCTATAAGGTTCTTAATAATCCAGCAAAGCGATACATGAGGGATACAACTCAGGAGATGCCACAGAATACAAATAGTGGGTGTTTGAGGATGTAGGACATACAATGCTCATGAAATTCAATATCAAAGTCCAACATGTTTGTGAAAAACTAAAAAATAGAACATTTACTGCTAAGTTTAGTTGAAATTGGTAGTGGACTGGCAAAATGGAAAGACTCAAAATGCCCCATATTCAATAGTTCCCATTGTCATCTTTGCAAATTGGCATGCAATGACTAGGGTAAAATGCAACTAAGATTTTCTATTAGTACCAATTGGGACACCGGCCCAGTAAGTAAACTGGGGAAACTAATATCGGCATGTCTGTAATGTGACCCAATAAGTTCTCAAAAATCTGGTCTACATTGTGTTGCTGCTGTAGTCAGGGTCAGATTAAATAACTTTGTAAGATACACACTGTTCATGAAAATCCCCATGAAAATAAACATGTGAAACACACACACACACACACACACACCTATAAAATATAACCAATATAACTAGCCAGCATATTTGGCAAATTTGGAGTCTGGTGATAAAATGGTTTAATGAAAAGTGTAAAAATGATCTTAGTTCAATATACTAGACTGTCTACTTTTTACAGTTACACGCATTTGCCTAGCCATGTTGGATTCTGTGAAAGTTATAGTTTAAAGAGACCACATTTTTCAAAGGTTTAGCTTTAAATTAATGTATTCTTTGCAGTAAATATCCTATCACTTCAAAAATTAATTTGCAATTCTATACATATCAGGAATTTTAATAATCACAACTAATAAGTGAATATATATTGCATTGTTTTTCTTTAACTGTGTAGAAACTTCTAGAACCAAAACAGTGCAAAAAAGGATTTTATTTACTTATTTATTTATTTTTTATTAATATTTCATTTATACTAATTGTTGAGGTACGTACACATAAGGAGAATCAGAAGAAAGCCTAATCAGTCACTTGAAAATTATATTAATTAAATAAGATAAAGTGTTAAATTGCGGTGGATCGAACATATAGGAGAAGTGCTAAAAAGACCTCTGTACCAAACCCACGGAAAAAGTCTCAGTTGCTCAGAGATTAAAATAAACTGTATATAGAATATGATAACAAGGATTGTTTCAAGGGATCAAATAGGATTTGTCCCTGGTCGAAGCTCTACTAGTAATATCCGAAGAATAATTGACATATTGGATTTGGCAAAAAAACAACAAAAATAATTCGTTATTATTGCTTTAGATGAGGAGAAAGCTTTTGCATACATGTTGACTGGTTCGATCTGAGAAACGGGATAAGACAGGGATGCCCACACTCCCCATTGCTGTATATTATAACAATAGAGGTCTTGACAATTAAAATAAGGGCAGAGGGGAACATCCACCAGTGTCCCGTTTACCAGAGGGAATACAAGGTCGGCATGTATGCAGACGATATTTTTTTGACTCTTACAGATATAGAAAATACCCATTCTGATGAATGTGACTGGTCAGAACTTAAACCTATCTAACTACAAACTAAACATGGATAAAATCGTACTTATGGCCATCACTGTAGAGAAAACAAGAGAGAAGGTTGCAACAACGACTGTGTCTGGGCAGACAAAGAGTTTACCTATTTAGGAATCAAATTGCACCAGAGGTCTCAGACATTTTAGCATTAAATTTCATGACCGAATTAAAGGAGATGAACAATGTTTTAAAGGGGTGGAAGAACAAACAATTATCATGGGTTGGCAGAATAAATGCTGTTAAAGCATATATTATATCTAAATGGTTATACCTATTTAGGCATCTCCCTATTCAAATACCCGAGTGGTGGCTAAGTCTGGCCCAGAGGAGTATCTCCTTATATGTGTGGCAGGGGAAAAAGCCTTGTATAAGCATTAAAGGATTGGTTCAAAATGCAAAAGATGGAGGGCTAGGATTACCAATCTTGAAGAAGTATTACCTTGCCAATATGATAGGCCATATTTACTGTATACACAAATACACAAGAAATGTATCAGTGCTAGTATATCAGTAAATAGGCAGCAACCACAACAAAGGGAATCCCTCTCACCCTTTGAACAAAAACAGAAGTGTACAAAGATAGATATGGGCTGCGCCACAGGGAGTAATAAGATATAGTCAATGACAGTAAGTCCAGTTATATAAAAGGAAACCTTTAGGTTCACACTAAATGGTATCGTTATGGTATATTCAATGAGGGATGTGGATTCCTAAGGTTTGGGAATGGTATCCGTAATCAGTCTGTTCGATATTCAATCAAATAAAACGGAGAGAAGAAGAAAGAGGACCTAATAGTGCAAAATGTATCATAAAAAGTGGTTATGGTGAAGTAATAATAATGCACTCACAGTTTATAGAGCTATGGCCAGCTCTAGCGTCTAGCGCTTGTAGTGGGACAATCCCCACCTCAGGATATAATGTAGATATCCTCAATCTCAGGTTTAACTGGAGCTCAAAAGACAATAAAAGTACTTGTATAAATGTTGACACAATGATTTAAAACGTTCGTTTGGAATGGAATATCACTGAAAATTGAACCTAAACTAAAGTAAGAGACTAATGGGGACATTAATTATAATATGAATCTATGACATTGTGTCTTGTAATTTATTTTTTTTTACGTGTTTTTGTATTTGTTGAAATTGCTAATAAAGAATATTGATGGAAAAAAATGAATATGATAACAAGGACACTGCAGTAACAAAATTTACAAACTGTTCAATGCACAAGGTTCATAAATAACAGTTCAAGTTTCTCCATACAAAATTACATCTGCTGACTTTTTGCCATTGTTTTCTATTCCTTTTATGTATTTAGTTTATGTTTTTTTAAACTATGATGGATTTAAGCTATTTTCTTCTGTCTTTTATCACTCTTGTAGGATGGAAAATTATGAGACAAAGGATAACCGAGAACAACACACGTTTGCATTAGCGATTTTTGTCTTCGCTTGGTCTTGGCAAACTTTCTATCAATCTCTGAGAACTATTATGCATTGAATTTTTAGAAATAATAATAATAATAAAATGTGTCCTTGAGATGCCTTAATGTAATATTAATATGTGATTTCAATATTTTTCTTCTCTGCGGAAAGTCTCGGCACATAAGAATATAAGCACCTTGACAAACTGAAACAAAAAAACAAATCTTTACCCTGTTCCTCAAGTTACTAACGAAGATACAAACGAATACGAGGCAAATAATTGAAACGTTTTAAAAATGTACTCACAGAATTTAAAAGGGGGCTGTCACAAGTGGGATCCTTGCACAACCCAATAACCCTAACTAAAACATATCTACTGGTTTTTGCTTTTTAAAATAAATAAATAAATGAGTACATTTAAATAAAAATAAAAAAAGGGTTTGATTTTGTTTAGTTTATTTAATTTGCCAGACTGTACTGGGAGATCCACAGCATTCAATGCAAGTAATTTTAACTCCCATCAAGGTGCATTCCTATGTATTACACTTTAAATGTGTGATGTATGAGCATATATGAGTGTGCCTGGATCATTCTGGATCATTACGTTGCTCTCGACACAGACATGTTAGAGAGGTCTGTTTTACAATTTGTTACACTGCATTCAACATTCTTCTAGTTTGAGGGAATGTCATCTTTGGAAGAGTGACTGATTTTCTATTAATGTACTTTTTCACCCACTTATCTCCCACTAAAGAAAACCAAGAATTACTTTTTCTTGCACTTTAATAAACAATTGCTTCATATAATTGTTATTAATGTACACCAGTGCTCATTACAGACCTATAATATGGATTATATTTGAGAGGACATGTGGCCGGCCTTAGGGCTGCAGATTAGGTGTCCAACATGCAGTGTCCACCTGTCCTCCATTATTTATCATTTCCATTTAAGTTTAACAGTTATAGAAATCACTTATCAAAGAAAGCACTCACTGTCTTACAAACAAATATACTTAAGATTGTCTGAGGGTGATTGTTAATGTCATGCGTGGCTTTAAATAAACAAAAGGAATATATTAGAACCATTGTGAATGTCTCACTGTGTGCAAATCAGTATGTGTTGTGTGCAGTGTCATATATATATATATATATATATATACACACACATTCCAGCCTCTGTGTTTGGTATTGTTATGGGACCTAATGGTGCTTTAATAGATCAGACTAGCACCCAGAAATTCAAGAAAGGGGTCCGTTTCACAATAGCTGAACACATGTCATAGGAAGATAACTTGGGTTTATATATTGTGCATACGTAGAAACATACCCAAGCATGGAGAGGCAGTTTAAAAAAAAAAAAAAAAAAAAGCGGTATCAAGAAATGACTTAAGATGGTATATTTTGACATAGCAGAACAGCTTAGCGGCATTTCTTTGTATTGTTATCCATCCTCAGTAATTTGTGCACAAAAAAAATCGAATGCATTAAAATATTAATAAAATGATACAATTACTAGCACTGGATAACATCAGTCTATTACGATGAAAATAAATTGTGTCCTGCAGCAATCATAAAACTTTTTTTTCTGTTCATCAAGAATTGATTTTGCATCCATAATTCCGCTTTACATGTTTCTTTTTTTCTTGTTTTGTTTCTTTGCAAAAGCACAGCTGGTGTAAAACATGTGCTATTGCTACTTTGATTATTGCTTTGCATTCTCTTTATATTAAGTGTTTGCCCTTTAATTATGTGACTTAACAACTAACTTCGAAGTGCTTATTAAATAATTGTAAAGCACAATTTTTTTTTCTACATTGTCGCCAATCACAAAGTGTTTCCTAGCAACTGACCTTTTAACAAAATCCTAGATGGTTGTGAAAAACAGAGAGCCGTGCGCACGTTCAAACCGCCCATAGGAAAGCATTACTCAATGCTTTCCTATGGACATCCAGCGTCTTCTCACTGTGATTTTCACAGTGAGAATCGCGGGAGCGCCTCTAGCTGCTGTCAGTGAGACAGCCACTAGAGGCTGGATTAACCCTCAGTGAATTTTTTCAGTTGCAGGGTTATGTTTTCAGCTGCAGGGTTAAAGCTAGAGGGACCTGGCACCCAGACCACTTCATTGAGTTGAAGTGGTCTGGATGCCTATAGTGGTCCTTTAATTCAAATACATAAAGGGAATCAACAAAGTAAACAACAATGGTATATTTAAAAGAAGAAATAAGGTTTAAAATAATATCAATATTACTTTACTGAGAGGGTAGTGGATGCATGGAATAGCCTTCCAGCTGAAGTGGTAGAGGTTAACACAGTAAAGGAGTTTAAGCATGCGTGGGATAGGCATAAGGCTAGCCTAACTATAAGATAAGGACAAGGACTAATGAAAGTATTTAGAACATTGGGCAGACTAGATGGGCCGAATGGCTCTTATCTGCCGTCACAGTCTGTTTCTATAAGAAGGCCAGTACCTGAAAAAAAAAAAACCTTTACCTGAATTGTATGTTTAACTCCTCTTCAAAACTAAACACCTCTTGTACCCCAATACTACATTTAACCCACTTCTGGCTCTAAACTCAATAATCCTGAACAGCTTTTAAACTATTATTTTAACCCCTCTCCAGCTGTTAATGTCTTAACACCGAAAGACATTTTGTAACCTAATTGTGACATTAACCCCTCTCTAACCTTAAACCCCCCTTTATCCTAACTGCTTCTAACATTATCTTTAATCCTGCATACATTTACACAGCTGCATACACTCACTATACTAACAGATTAAAACACAATACATTACAAGCAGAGCATAAATATGAACATACACACATTTATACACATGGAGTTCTCATATACGAATACATTTTTAGACCTGCAATGTTCAGTCAATAAATGCATTATCCTTTTTTTTATCAGCCTTATTTTGAGGTGCCATAGAATTTTATTCCTACAGACACCTGATATGTAAATCCAGGTCTGTCTGCAGCTGAAAACATTGCTTAATTGTTTCACTCAGAAAGCCACTAAAGACACTTCTGAGGAAATAACAGAGTAAACTATTTCTCAGAGAAATCTGATTGGCATCATACGGCTTTTTGCCACGCATGTGCCCTTTCATCCAATTGTTATTTATGCGGGAGCATCGGATTAATCTTCATGATCTTAGCCAAAGAGGCAGGAACAACCACAGAGGCCGACACTGCTGGGGAGAAAATATAAGTAAAAGTGTTTATTTTGTAGTGTGTCATTGGATTTGAATTAGTGAATTTTTAAGTTGGGATGTTTTGCCAGTTGAAGTGTTTTGCCATTAGGCTGAGGAATGTAAAAGGGTTGTCATTCTAATCCACATGTGTTCTTCAGTCCCAAGGTCAGATCCTATAATGGCTTCCGAGCTAAAATTAAATCTAATTACACTACATTTGTTTTCTGCAGTAGGACTGTCAGCTTGTCACAATATTCACGAATTCATATTGACCTGATTTTAGCCACACACTTCTCAGACCTCATGTTATGATTTTGTGAATCTTTAATGCACACATTTAAACATGCAGCTTTAATTCAAATTCCCTCATGAAACGCTTAACCTTTCAATTTTGTGATCCTCTTGGCCCTCATTAACATATCACTAAATAGATCCTAACAGAGAGGCCCTATAAAGGATGTAAGATATGACCTACAAATTCAGAGCAAGACAGCTTCTGTGAATAATTTACTTTGGTCATTTCTGCAGGCCTGTTATTTGGATATAGGGATCTATTAAACATTTCATAAATCTTTGTTTCGGAGTCTGATAAAAAATTCTAAAAATGGAATTCAGTTAAATATTGATCGTATTGTTACGTTAAGTGTATGAATTAATTCCTACCTAGTAATAGAGATGGTAGAACCTTTATTTAAAATATCGCCAGTCATTTGTGTTTTGTAGGCTTCTTGTGTTCATATGATTAGACAGGCCAAATCCTATCTAACATGTAACTGTTTAATATATTTCACTGCTAAGAGAGACAGGATGAGATACATATTTGGTCGATTGTCTAAGAAAAGCCTGTAATATTTTTCAGAGACGGCTGTATTTTAAGACAAAGAAATGATTTCCTAGCTATCGTAAGTCAACAGCTCTGCCAAAAAACAAAACAAAAAACCTTCTGACCATTTCTTTTATGCACACCCCATGCATAATGGGTGGTAGACCAACATGTATCAGGCTATTGCTGAAATGCTTTTGCAAGTGACATGGTCCAGTCATGCCCATCAGTTAGGCCACAGGAACTGTTATCACAGAGACCACCTACATTATTTGATAGCAACTCTCACAGAGATCAATCTGCATCAATGTCCTGGTACTAGGCTTGAGTTAAAATTAGAGTTAGGACTATGGGATGTAGCTGAATACAAACTGGATGGAGTAGTAGGCAGCATCAGCCATAAGGGACGTTTCAGTGAAAATAGCCAGCAGGGCTATCATTTGCTATGATGGGATAATTTTAATTTGAGCCTGTTTTTCCATCTCAAAATTTTTTACAGGTTAATTGGTCAGAACATTTAGCATCCACAATTCAAAATACCCCATATTGTGTTCTTTTGCAAATTGTATGCAGTGGCGGAGAGTGATTTTACTTCTGCAGACGTCTATTTTGCTCTGGACACAGCATATTATAATGTCAAAATTGCACATCTGAATTCCGATCTGGGCAGGTTTCTAATTTGTAACCTAAACTAAAACAGATCGAGGTATTGCTGTACTCAAAGGTGTAGCTGAACATAAAGTTGTTCTCTAAATTAATACACAAATTATATCTGTTATATGTGTGCGTTTGTGTGTGTCGAAGTAAAAAAAAAAAAAACACACAAAAAAAAACGTACCCAGAAGATTTGTCAGAAACAGGATAGTAAAAATTAAATGTGTCAGAATACCACTAGGCAGTTGTCCTGAGGTGTCTACATTTTATAAATATTAATAAATATTATATTATTTGTATGGTGGTTTTGCATTTAGTGACTGTTAAGATTACTGTCAAAAACATTTGAAAACTACATTAAATACATGAATTCCCTCTTTGACCTCTAACTAAAAAACATTTTAGAAATCTTGAATGTAAGAGGTATTCACAAAATCAGAACAAATGAATTAATCTATTTTAAGATATTTTTTTCTTTAGCTGCACTAGGTATACAGAAATATTTCAAAGCAAATATATATATATATGTGGTTCATAAGAAAGTATTAAATAAATATATATATATATATATATATATAATATAGCAGTTCCTAAAGTGATCCCTGTTTAATGCTGTATTTTTATCTGTAATATATTTGACAACCTTTACATTATTACAATGTTATTGGGAAATAGTAACATCCCCTGGATGTTGGGCAAAAGTAACATCCCCAGGATGTACTTGGAAACCAGAGTAATTTGGATGTACCTTTTCTGGTTAAATACTTTGTTGTTATTATTATTATTATTATTATTATTATTATTATCTGCGTATCAGCTGTAAATCTGCAATGATTTTGTGATAATGTTTGTACTTGAGCATTTGGGACCTAATGCACATGCACAGCAATTGCTGCTCACATCCAATTTGTCTCACAGGAAAACATTAAATCCAATGCTTTCCTATAAACCGCAACATCACGTGCCTACATTTTACTTGGTTGTTGCAGCTGTCAGTATAATAGCCATTGTGGCTGTCAGTATGATGGCCATTGGAGGCAGGTTTAACTCTTCACGGTAAACATTGCTCTTTCTGCAAGACAGCAATTATTTACCTTAAAGGGTTAAAGTGGCACACAATGCTGGTGGACCGGTGACTGTGGAGGGGGGAGGGGAGGACAGGTAAAGGTGAGATTACTTACCTAAACCTGTCCCTCATAGACGTCGCCATGTTTCTCACGCTGCCCCTCCTCAACTCCTGGCGCTGCTGTACTGTTGCCCATGTGCGAGAGTACAGCATTATTTTTTCTAAAGAAACCTGCGAGACCACTTGAGTCTCCACAGCCAGCCAATTCCATGCCGCCATCACTGGTGTCGACTGTCTGGATTGACTCTTAGACTCTTGTCATAATATATCTCTTGATTGGGTTCGAATTTCAGTCAAATTCAAACACAGTCAAAAATAAGTATTTCATAAAGAATTTGAAACTTTAAGATTGATATGACATGGTATGCATGACTTTAGTGATCCTTTACTGATATTTATATGTTTCTATGAATAAATGTATACAAAAACAATTGCTATTTTGTAACTCTTAAACTGTAGGTTGACTTTATAGGACATTGGATATATTTAAAATAATGTGCTATAGCTGTACGTAGAAAATAAATCTATGTTTAGTTTCATCAAAGCATTTTTTACAACATAAATATGTAAATGTTGTTTATGGCATCTGTCAAGTTCCTTGAAAATTACTTTTATGATAAATTCATACCCTTGCCAGGAGGTATAAATTAATATTGTAACACATGAAAGAAGTAAGGTACACAAATATTGATGTTCAATCTTAGCTACAGCAGAACAAGCATCTTGCAGTACACAGAAATAATAATGGAAAAAGTTTCACCATGTTTAACCCCTTAAGGACCAAACTTCTGGAATAAAAGGGAATCATGACATGTCACACATGTCATGTGTCCGTAAGGGGTCATATTGGCAAAGTAAAGATACCACAACGTTTTATATGAATGTTTAAGATTTTTATGAAACATTTCCAAAATAAATTATATGAAGTGTTAATTCCTCCCTGTAAAAACCAACCAATGTAAAAAAAAATTAATAAATAAACAACTAGGAGAAAAATGCAAACCATTTCAATCACATGTACCCTACTTCGTGCATAGTGTGCCAGCATGTTATAAAAATGCTGTAATATGTTATAAAAAAATACACAATTCAAAGCAGAATATTGCCTCCTGTTCTCAAAGTATTGTATGTTGAGTTAAATAATATAAAAGTCAATAAATCACAATTGCAAATATACGTGCATTGGAGAAATTATATATCGTTGATTAACAGCATGTAGAATCCATAAAGGAGGTCTGAAAATTAGCACTTTAATTCTAATATAAGAAGTGAATCTTGACGCAAGTGACACCGTTTAAAAGAGATCAAATTGTGTGTGCCTGAATTACAGGTGCATGAATTATTATTATTATCTAATAAGTCCTCTAGAACAAGGAAGAATTGGGACAATAAAGGTTTTTCCTGTTTTAGTGCCGATTATCTGAGTATCACTAAAATCCTACACAGACATCTCCCAATTGTAAAAACTGACAACTTTTACAAACATATTGTTTCAAATACTGGTAAGAGTAGTTGTTGTAGGGCTCTAACTATAGGTCTCTTGATCTCTCCTAGTTATATTGACCTTCACACTAACAAATCTCAAATAGGAAATGGTTACATTGTAAAGGAATGTTTAAATGCTAAGGCAGATGCAAATCGCCATTATGTTATAAAGGGCCCTACTTTTCACTCATCCACCAACAATACGTCTTGTGAGGTCTTTCACGTTATCAACTGTAGAACCAAGTGAGTCATTTACGCAATTACATGGTGAAAGTGTAGAACTTAATATATGGGTCGAACCTGATATAGATCCAATGTGATCTTTGGTATATTCAAGGGAGCCCAAGTTGTTATTACAAGTGCACTTGAAGGAGCGTGAATTCAGAAACCAGACACCTGTTGGAATTCAAAATAAGCCTCTGTCGTTTATTTTTCAGTATGTGTTTTTATACATTAAAAAGTAAGTGCTTAGGTGCAAAGACTCATAGGACAGCAGTAGGAAGGGAGTGAAAGGGTAAAGGGAGTACAGATAAGACATAGGGATGAACGTCATGTACCTATAACAGATAAGTTCCGAGAAAAAGAAAGAACAGACTGGTTTAGAAGAGACAGCTCGGATGGGGCTATCTGCTCCTGGAACTAGACATATATGGTCTTAAGTGTGGTTTTAAGCATTTCCTGAGTCCAAGTTAGCCAATTGTAATATAGGCTATCTAATATGACACCTATAAGCTTGAACCTTGGAATCAAAGTAAATTATTTCACAAACCCAATGTGAACTTAAGCAACACATTAGGGAACACATTTTGGATATTAACAAAAAAGAATATTAATTCTATTAATAGTAAGTCATCATTTTGAGGCATGTAATGAAAGAGACATTTCTTATTTTTTCATTTAAGGGAGTCAGAGGTGTTTCACACCTAAAAAAGGAAGAAAGCCTATTGGACCTTTCAGTTAAACATTAGATGCCCGCATGGCATTAATTGTAAATGGGATAAACACAAAATTATTCGACAATAAATATCGATTTGTGGATCGATTTGTGTTTTTGTTCATTCTTTTTTATTTTCATTTACTTTTTGTTCTACATTTTCCTTTAATTTATTCCATACATACAATATGGTATTCGGATTTCTCTCCATATTTTTATAATACGTATTCACATGTTGTTTGTATTATTTTCCCTTTTCTTGTCTCCCTTTTTATGTATTTGCACATTTTAGTATATTATTAGTGTTCTTTTTATCCCTCTCTCTTTTTTGTCTCTTTTGCTGTTATGTTCCTTTTACAGTGTTGGAGAGGGGCGGGGTTTGTCACTGTATTCTATTGAATAGGATATTTAACGGGTGTACTCTGCATGTTGGATGGACCTAGAAGTCCTAAAGGCCTTATGTGTTTAGCTTGATCTCTTCACCCTCTTTATTTTTTCCTGAACTTTGCCGAATAAACGTTTTTTGGACTTTGAATGCCTTAGATAAACATATGTAATTTTTTTTATGCATTTTCCTTATTGGGGGCCAATGGTAGACTTTGATAATTCATAAATAGAGGATATCACATTTCACTTACACTTAGGAATCCAAATGCTTATTAGGGCCAGGGTTGGCAAAACCCAGTTCAGTAGATAAAATAAATTAGGTCCAGGCACTCAGGATTGCTGCGGGAAGGCAGGTTTATTGGAACAAAAAGTGCAATGTTTTGGCCTACACAAAGGCCTTTATGATAAACTTTGATGCACATGGTGGTGAACTTTGGGGTTAAGGTATGACAATTCTCAGGACCTCTAGGCACCACAATGTTGTTATGGTTGTTATGGTCCCCTAAGTGTTCCTTTAAAAATAGTTTAGCTACATTTTAGTTAGTCTGATGAATTAAGCTAGTCTGGAGTGTTCCATTAAAGGTTTTCGATGTCAAAATTTCCAAATTATTTATTATTTGAGATAACTTTTACATTTCTTTTATGTCTGCACTGGATAACTACGAGGGAGTTGTTACAAGCAAGTAACGTTTTTTATGATAGTTGTAGAAGGATAATTTGTTCCCTATTTTTCCTTTTTTTTTT
The DNA here is from genome assembly GCA_933207985.1 of Pelobates cultripes. Lineage (NCBI taxonomy): Eukaryota > Metazoa > Chordata > Amphibia > Anura > Pelobatidae > Pelobates > Pelobates cultripes. Next base: position 329,856,218 of record OW240914.1, on the reverse strand, counting down.
CTTTTGCACTCGTTTCCCTAGATTTTTTCCTACAATTTTTACTTGGTTTTATTTTGAAAAAAAGTTCAATACTAATTATTTGAAAATTGCTAAAATGATGGTAAGTGACACTATAATCATCATATAACATCTAAATGAACCAAATACTTCACTTTTTTAATATTAACACTTAATAAATTAAACACTATTCCTATAGATAAAAGAAGAAAATGATGACAGGCTTAATCTAATATAAAAAGAATCTGTTCTACATAAATTTAGACACCCAATAAATTATTTCCGTCCTTGTGTCCTTGATAATCATGAGTAGAATATTGTCTTTATTGGCAGAACTTTGCATTATTTAAACTTTCAATTTTTAAGCAGCACTATTTGATTTATTAATCACTATATCCCAGTCCATGTTATTAATCACACTATCCCAGTCCATGTCAATTTTACTCCTTGCAAGAAACACTGTGATTACAGACCTGTGCTTCTGTGTATTACATTATTGTTATTATTTTTTATATAACACCAGCTAATTCTGTAGCGCTGTACAATGGGTGGACTAACAGACACGTAATTGTAACCAGACAAATGGACGCACAAGAACAGAGGGGTTGAGGGCCCTGCTCAATGAGCTTACATGCTAAAGGGAGTGGGGTATAGTGACACAAAGGGTATAAGTAGGGGTAATGAAATAGGTTGCTAGGCTGCCCCCTGTCCCCCCTCCTGTTTGCCCTCTCTCTAGAACCGTTTCTGAAGGCGGTCCGGCAGGATGGGGGTATTACGTGGTGCACCATCAGCCGCACGGAACATTGGGTCTCGGCTTATGCGGACGACATGCTTTTTTTCCTAGAAAACCCACAGGTGTCGCTGCCTAATCTACTACGGGCTTTTCGAGAATATGGCCAAATCTCCAACCTTACACTAAACATGGACAAATCCAGAGCCCTAAACATCTCAATATCCCGCGAACAGGAGGCCCGTCTCCGCACGCATTTCCACTTCACGTGGTGCGCGACTAAACTCCAATACTTAGGCATTTGGCTGCCCACAGACCTCTCCCACCTCTACCAACTGAACTTCGTACCGCTCCTCCGCTCCCTACAGAAAGACATGCTCCGATGGTCCAGCCTATACATATCCTGGTTCGGGCGCATTAACGCTGTGAAGATGAATGCCCTGCCTAGAATATTATACCCTTTTCAAACTATTCCGATGGATCTCCCACGGGCATTCTTTCAATCCATCTCAACAGCCATCAGGAGGCTGGTATGGAACAACAAAGCACCCAGGATCGGCAAAGCGCAACTCGAATGAACCAAAAGGCAGGGCGTGTGGGCCTCCCTCGATTCTTGGGTTCTACCACGCAACTCATTTACTCAGGGTGCTTGACTGGCATGCCCTTGCGACACCAAAGGCCTGGGTCGACCTGGAGAAGGAACTAGTCGCACACAAAATTCCTGCACAACTATTGCTTGGTTCAAGCACGTATAGCTCCCTCCACACTGGAAACCCAATGATCGAAGCCACACTCAAAGTATGGTGCCTCCTACGATACAAATACCAACTGACTACGTACCCCAATCCCCTGATCCCCATTGCCCATAACCTAGAACTGGGTGGGGGACTATCCGTCGCTGATCTCCACAACACACAACAAATGGACTGGTCGTATATGCGCCTATGGTGTGCGGGCGTGCAACTCAAACTTCTGGCTGCCATGACAACTGACACCACCCCCACAGGCCTGGACCTATATCGCTACCACCAAATCAAAACCTATTACATGTCATATACCTGTAAACATATACTGCACCGAGAACTCACCCACTTCGAGACACTGTGTGTAACCCAACGACACTCGGCAAGAGGCATCTTGTTGCTATATCACTTACTGCTCGGGGAAGACAAACGACCACCCCTACGTTCCATCGAGAAGTGGGAGAGCGCAACACAAATGCTCGATCAGCTCTAAATACCAAAAAACAAGCTATAAGCTACTATCCCACTGGTACAGAACCCCAGCCATGTTACACTGTTGGAGGTGCAGAGCAGGGGGTGGGGACATGCTCCATGTGTGGTGGTCGTGCCCGGCCATCACCCCCTTCTGGACAATGATACACAACAAGATCAGAGAAATTACGGAGTTGGACACACCCTTCCAGCCACTCCCCATGCTCCTCCAGAACACAGACTAGCCCCTTAAAACTTACAAGAAATCCCTGACCAAACATCTCCTCACGGCGGCACATTCCCTTATCCCCACATACTGGAAAAAGACAGGGGTGCCATCCTTCCAGCAATGGGTAGACAGGGTGAGCGAGATACATTCTATGGAGTCACTGACAGCAGCCCTACACGACCGCTCGGAGGCCTGCACTAGAACCTGGACCTCTTGGCTGTAATATATAACCAGCAATGGGACACACAATTAAAAACCTTCCATTTTACCCACTCCCACAACCTCCATATCTCCCTCCTCCCCCCCAACAATTACATTTATTTATTCATTTTCTCCTCCTTTTTTTCTTTTCTTTTCTCTCTCTCTCTCTTTTCCCTTCCTCTTCTTCTTCTTCTCTCTTTCTCCTCCTTTTCTCTCTCTCTTCCCTTTTCCCTCCCTCTCCCCTGTCCCCTTTGTTTCTCCACCCCCCTCCAGCCTCTCCTTCCTCCCGCTCTCCCGGGGCTACTGGTGATACACCCTTAACTCCCGCCCCCCAGGGCAGTCAAATACAGAGACAGACGGCAACAGACACCAGCAACACAGCGATTTCGTACTCGCATGACCAAACCCCGACCTGGTGCCTACCTGACCTTACCACCCACAACCTACTACTTAGGCTAGAACCTAAAGGCAGTAAGACACGACGCACACTTTCATATAACCCTCTTGTACGTGACATGCAAGGCGCAACAGAGAGATTGACTCTCCCTCCTACCAGTGGCACTCCCTTGTTTGAGGCGCTAGGCAAGTACATGCAGGCTTGGATACAATAGTGTAACCCAAGTGAACGTTATGTGTTTCACCGATGACTCTACCCTTGTTCAGCACGTATGTCTATAACCAATCTGCCTATCCTATATGTACTCTTTATTACTTGTAACCACTGTTCCAAAACCTTTCAATAAAAACGAGATTGTCAAAAAAAAAGGAATAGGTTGCTAGAAAAAGTATCCACTGTGAACTTAGTAGGTTATTTTTGACAGTTGCAGGAGAGAAGTCGTGGGGTAGGAAGGGGGTAATGAAAATCCGCTAACAGTTTTAATGATATGCTTTCCTGAAGCAGTGTGTTTTCAAAGATTTTTTTAAGGAGTGGAGACTGGGTGAAAGTCTAACGGAAAAGGAAAGTTTTCCATAGATAAGGTGCAGCCCTGGAGAAGTCTTGGAGGCGAGCATCACATGTGGGGTTACGAACAGAGGATAGACGTAGATCTTTGGCAGAGTGCAGGGGTCTCAACGGGACATAATTGTGTATTAGGGAGGATAGGTAGGTTGGAGCAGCATTATGCAGGGCACCAAGAAAGCACCAGAATCTTAAATTAAGCCCTATATCTAACTGGAAGCCAATGTAAGGACTGACAGAGAGAAAATGCGTGGGAGGTATGGGCAGACAGGAAAGTGAGCCTCGCCGCCACATTCATTATAAATTGCAGTGATGCAATCTGGGAACACATCAGACCACTGAGAAGGGGATTGCAGTAGTCAAGGCGAGAAGGAACAATGGCATGTTCCTTAGCTGTGTCTGGTGTTAAATAGGGTTTTTTTAGATGGAAGTGGCAGGATTTGGCGATCGACTGGACATGAGAGATAAAGGAGAGATTGGAGTCAAAGAGAACACCTAGGCGGCGAGCCTGCAAGGTAGAGGTAACGGTGGCACCACTGACTTGGAGGGAGACAGACACAGGAGCAGCAACACTTGAGGGAGGAAAGACCAGAAGTTCTGTTTTGGACAGGTTGAGTTTAAGGAAGTGAGCAGCCATCCAGTTGGAAATCGCAGAGAGGCAGTCAGACACGAGTCAAGAGTATTCAGGAAAGGACTGATAGATTTATGTGTCATCTGCATTTATATGATAATGGAAGCCAAAGGAGCTGATGAGTTTACCAAGAGAGACAGCGTAGACTGAGAAAAATAGTGGACCAAGGACTGAACCTTGGGGAACACCAACAGAGAATGGCTGGAAAGAAGAGGCAGAACCAGAGAAAGAAACATTGAAAAAGCACTGAGAGAGGTAGGAGGAGCACCAGAAGAGAGCAGCATTTCGTAGCCTGAGATTACGGAGAATGAGAAAAAGCTGTTGATGATCAACAGTGTCAAAGGCTGCAGAAAGAGCAAGGAGAATTAGGATAGAGTGATGGCCGTGAGATTAAGCAGCGATTAAATCGTTAGATACTTTGGACACAGCTGTTTAAACAGAGTGACGAGCACAGAATCCAGATTGAAGCGGGTCAAGCAGAGAGTTTGATTCGAGGAAGTCTGTCAATCTCGCATATACAACTCTCTCAAGGATCATGGAGGCAAATGGCAGTAGCGACATAGAGCAGTAGTTGGATAGGGAGTTGGGGTCGAGGTTGGGCTTATAGTTGCATGCTTGAAGGGTGAAGGAAATGTGCTGGAGGGAAGGAAGAGATTGAAAATTTTAGTGAGAGGAAGAGCAAGAGATAGAGACAACATGCAACCAGCTCTTCTTTCAAAAATGTTTTTATCGTCTTAGCATTGGTTTATTTCATTAATAGTACTTTTAGTTTCTAAATCTGTATTCATATATTCTTCAATATGAGTGGAAATTTTTTCTACTTTTCTCTATTAGAATATAAGATATAATATGTATATTTTCAGACAGTGTATTACAGCTTTTCCTAGAGGAATTGATCCAGGATAGTATAAAATGCATGGAATAACTGTATGTTTTCCTGAAACAGCACAATATAGTGCTTTTACTTGAGTAGCTTTCATTACATTCTCATTCATTTCATTTCTGAGCGGGTTAATTTATTAATAGAGAGATATTGTGTGATGTTTTGTACTGTATTGACTATCCACTAACTTGCATTAGAAATTAACAGGCATATACCCCCACAAACAGGATTTCTTAGCCACATACTATGTAAGATTAAGGGCACGTAGGGTAGGGCAGTTTAAAAAAAAAAAAAAGAAATGTCATTTCCAGTTTTTTAATGTCTATTTTTTAAAGGAAAATTTATATTATTCATAATAATATTTGGTGTGATACTCCTGCAGTGTCCCTTTAACCCCTTAAGGACCAAACTTCTGGAATAAAAGGGAATCATGACATGTCACACATGTCATGTGTCCTTAAGGGGTTAAGCTTTCACCCCAGTGTCCCTTTAAGCTTTCATCCTTTTCCAACAAAAAAACCCCCAGATAATATATATTTAATATTAGTATTGTTTATGTATTGATTCATATCGTATAAGGAATAATTTTAATGCAGTGGAATATGGCTAACATTTTATGGGTGGTGATTTGCATATACTGGCTACTCAGGCAATTCAATTAACATCTATGTTCTAGAATTTGATAGCTATAAAGTGAATACTATGCAGTCAAAGTGTGGTCTGTGTATAAAAAGGTGTGGTTACTTATTGCATATATGAGCAACAATGATTGCATATACCCCAAAAACAAACAAAAGATTGAAAAACATAGTGTAATCTATTTTCACAATAAATAAATATTAATATGCAGCAAGTGCACACTCATATGATTTAGAGCCAAACAAATCTGGTTCTGGATATTAAAGCCACCAGTGTCTGCAAAGTTACACAACACCAGTGTCAGTAAAGTTACACAACACCAGTGTCAGTAAAGTTACACAACACCTCAATAGTATAGATCCTCGAATAAATGCAAGGCTATCCAATAGTGTAGATTATCAAATAAAGAGATGAAATAAGGTAAAACAATAGTGAATAACTCACATGAGGTGGAGCACATAACGAGCTCAGGATATAGCAGTGCTGAGATACTTCACATAAGATTTCCTTGGGGCTAGGTTGTCTAGAGCAACAGGCTTTATCAAAGGGATGCTTTATTGCAAAATTATACAGACTTAAAACCAAAGATGTGAAACCAACAGGATGCCTCTCAAAATGCGTGTCACCGACTCTATGACTTTTTCAATCAGTCAGAAAGTGAATGCTGTTATTTCATATCACCACCATCTAGTATTCAAAGTTCATTGAAACATTAACAACTGCTGATGAACCAGTGTTAATTACAATCCCACTGTTTCAGGTTTAGGTCATTCACCATAATTAAATCTGTGAAAAAGGATCCTTACGTTTCTGTAAGTCCAGACATTTTGACAAATACAGTTCTTCTAAAGGAAAGTAATCTACACTATAACAAGATAGTGAAAAACATAGCAATTTCTGCTTCACAAAAGGTGCCAATATTTTTTTTTTTTACATTAACCTTGTGCCATTGGCCTAACAATTTGATCACAGTTTGGGTACAGACTTGGCATGCATTACTGGCAGATTACAGGTTTACGAAATCTGGGTTGTGATTGCTTTGATAACTGTTGCAAAATACTGGCCAAAAGACAGAAAACATTACCAGATAGTTACCACTGCTAGATTATAATGTGGGCCTAAGTTTATTTACCTGTGTAAGCCTTAAAGAATATCATATACACAAATCTATATGAGTATATGGAAGAATGTGGCAAGCTCTTTCTGTGCTTTTCTAAAAAGAATCATAGCATATACGTGCCTGTACTGAGTCAACCAGATCATCTAGCAGTGGCACTAAGTATATGGTCTGTTTTGTCTTTGTGAAATGTATGTGTGGCACAACTATTGTTGCCCCTATGAATTCATATGAGTAAAATATATTTTAAGTATATTCCCATTAATGTTTTAAATTTTCAGTCAACCAGGGTGGCTAGGAACAGGAAATTGTTTAACCCTGACTTCCTGTTTCACATGGGTATAATTATGAGGCAACACATTGGCCCTTAGTTATTCATCACAATGGGTAAGACCAAAGGCAAAAAGGCAAAGTGTCTATAAGAAAATGGCAAAAGCATTTAAATTGGCCATTTCCACTATCAGGGCAATCATTATGACGTTCCAGTCAACTGGAAATGTTATGAATCCACCTGGCAGAGGATGTGTGTGTATAGTGTGTCAACGCCCTGTGAAAAGGATGGTTCAAGTGGCCAAAAAGTCTCCAGGGATCATAGCGGGAGAATTGCAGAAGTTAGTTGCAACTTGGGATCATAAAGTCTCCAAAACTACAAGATGATGTCATCTACATCACCACAAGTTGATTGAAAGGTTTTTAAGCAAAAAGCCTCTACACTCATAAAAACAAATTAAAGCATGTTTAGTTTGCCAGACACAACTGGAACTTCAAACCTGATTAGGTTCTATAGCCAAATAAAACCAAAATAGAGCTTTTTGGCAATAAACACCAGAGGTGGCTATGGCACACACAGGGGTAGCCATATGGAAAAGTATTTCATACCCACAGCAAAATATGGTGGTGGCTCTTTAATGTTTTGGGTCTGTTTTTCTGCCACGTGACCTGTACATTTTGTTAGGATACATTGCATCATGGACGGCACTGTAATTATGTCAGAATGAGTGTCTTAGAGTTCCTTAGCAACTTTAGCAAAAATATAGATTTTCAAAATCCATGTGACTTTACTCAAAGCAAGAGGGCTGATGATTTCATTGTACCTCTGATCTGCTGTCTGAGACATCTCTGGGCATGGATTGAACATTTCCTTCATCAGCCCCTGAAAAAAATGATGATCTCAGAGAACCTGAAAATGGTCTTTAGCTAACAACCTCCCTCATCCCTAAATACAGCAGGAATTATCTTAATGAAGAATAAAAGATTCCAAGCTAGCCCACATTCATTATGGACAACAAATATCCATTAGCCCTCATCTCTGAACTGCACAGTAGACAACAAAGCTTTTCCTGGTTCAACAAATTAGAACTCCAAGAGAGGTTTAACTTTATATTGAGTGGAAGACAGCTTTTGACTAGTAATAATGAGAATTATGAATAATGCGTGATATCTGCTGTCATTTTGGAGCGTGGGCTAAGCATTTCCAGTAGGCTACCTCGACACAATCATAAGAGCGCATATGAAGGATATCTCTAGATGCTTGACTTTCCTTACCCTCCTGTATACATCGGTGTAGAGAATAAAGATGTTATTGTCTCATCTAATTATTATTGCCCCATTTTTCTTTTATTATGGATGTGTTCAGCTCGAGTCAACCCAACAATCACCGTTTCTGATCACTTTAAGATAGGAAGCCAGAATCTCTTCATCGGTCATAAAAGCTTTCTGTCATAAAATTGTATTGTCAAAGCGGTCTCTTATTTTGTGAAACAGAGATCTGAGCCCACTTTATTTTTTTTAATTAATGTATACAGTGATATGAGAAACACATACTTAAAAATATTTAAAACACCTGTACACATTTTTACATTTAGGTATGTAAATTGTGTTAGCAATAGAAGGTTAGAAGAGCAGGCATTAACATTTTTTTACATTTGTGAACATAAAGGCAATATTTTTTTAAGTTTATAAAAACTGTACTAATTAAATTGATTAATAAAATGTAGCCTAAATTCTTCAATTTTGTTTTTAAAGTCATTAATATTTACTGTTTAGTGAATAAACCCCATAGTTTAACAGCATCTTTGTTTATAATTGCTACTTTGATTATAATAAATGTCTTAGGAATGATTTTATGTGTCCGGCAATTAATCTCAGCTTTCAGATGGCAAATTTAGTTAGATATATGCATCAATTTCTCTACTAATGAATACTTTTTCCCGAAAGAGGCTATTTAATCTGCCATACTTGTAATTTATTTATTTTTCCTGAAAGATTCCACATCAAAATAATTCACAGAATTAAGTGAATAAAATATATACTTTATCTATATGGACACATACAACAACAAAAAGAAAACCACAATAGATAAGGAGAAAATGCTGTTGAAATTATGCAAAAAAATAAGAAAATAAAAGCAGATGCTGTGGTCACCATACTACCAAACAAAAAACTGTGTTTATTCACTTCTAAACCCCCACACCATACACCACAAGCAATGTTTCTTATAAAACCATAGACCATTGAGAGCTTAACCAATTTATTCAGAGTTAGTGATGTCCCGAATTTCGCCGAATGGTTCGCAAACGGTTCGCCACGGACTCATCATTGAGTAAACTTTGACCCTGTACCTCACAGTCAGCAGACACATTCCAGCCAATCAGCAGCAGACCCTCCCTCCCAGACCCTCCACCTCCTGGACAGCTCACTAAGAATGCAGCTTCAAAATGGGATGCTGTCCAAGAGGTGGGAGGGTCTGGGAGGGAGGGTCTGCTGCTGATTGGCTGGAATGTGTCTGCTGACTGTGAGGTACAGGGTCAAAGTTTACTCAATGATGAGTCCGCGGCGAACCGTTCGGCGAATCGTTCGGGACATCACTATTCAGAGTTATTCACTAAAGTGAGGCTTGTCGGGAGTTTAAGGTGAATTTCACATTTAAAGTCTAAATAGCAAAACTTAAATAATAATCCAAGTTAGCTATACTACCAGCGCAACTACTGTGGTCTTAAATTTAATGGAACACTATAGTGTCAGGAATACAAATGTGTATTCCTGACACTACAGGTGTATAACACTATTTAGTTTTCCAACCACCCTTGATGCCCCTGTGAAAAATGTGTTTTACTTACTTTTTTCTAGTGAGGCACAGGTCTCCTTGTGGCTGATCCCAAACACGCTATACTTCTTTATCTGAGTTCAGATCAGTTCACATTGTGCAGCACTCACACAGATGGCACCTCTAGTGGCAGTCTGAGTGACTGCCACTATAGGTGTCCCTAAGCATTTATGCAAATACTGCCTTTTCTCCGAAACATCAGTAATTACATTAAAATGACTACAGGACAGACTATAGACATCAGAACGACTACATTAAACTGTAGTTGTTCTGGTGACTATAGTGTCTATTTAAATTTAGTTTGGATTCTTGACAATTTTCACTTTTGTAAATAACCCTGATTGTTTGTTGTCTATCAACTTTATTGATTTAAAACATACCCACTAAAGAGATTGCTAGCTGGTCTGCCAAACATGTATTCTAGAGAATACATTACAATTAAGGTTGACAAATGTGAGTAAATGTTTACAAATCATGAATATGTTATTATAATTTTCTGTAAAGCAATGTAGGTACTAGTGCAACATGTATAAAAAAAATCATGATATTTTGAAATGGTGGCATTTGGATACGTACAGGTTGTGCATATGATGTATTAATAAAAATTTTCAAAGCTATAAATATTTTTTGATAATTCTTTAAAAGTTTGACTATCAGTAAAATAAAAATGCAGTAAAACAATATATATCATTCAGTAAATAAAAAATATATATATATTTCTTTTTCAGTCAGTGGCCCACAATATGCAAACCATATTTCCGACTATACATTTATATTCCAGATACAGGTACAATGTCTTGTGAAAACAAGCAGTAGTGTGATATGCTGTGCAAGTTTGTCCACCAGTCTAGCCCCTTTTCCATTTTTTTACCTCCATGTGTTCCCATTAGTGTTATGAATTCTTGCCTATTCCTGAATTGGCCATTCTAATCTAAACAGATTTTATCTGCCTATAATTGGCTATATAATTACTTCTCATAATATCTCATTTTTATTTAGGAAGGGAGATAAATTTTTAATTTATAGTATATAAATAATAAGTACAGAATCTCAAATAAATATATATTTTTAAAAAATCTATTAAATGCTGATCTCACTTTGGGGATCATTGTCGTAAAAACCATTATTCTTTAATTCCTCATCTATTTCCACAACAAATATTCTACATGTTTTACATACAAATCTCCAGGGTTTGTTTTTATATTCTGGAAATATTTAAATATCTTCTAAATAGAAAACAAGACATGACTTGAAAGCAAAATATTACCAACACAAAAGAAGAATAGATGCCAAGAGTTCAAATTTGGGGGGGCATTTTAATCCAATAAAACAATACACTATTTCTAACAAATGATACTGTGAATAATTGTGTATTTTATATGAGGATTTTAATGTTTCAACTTATCATTATTTATAAAGCAGTCACTGAAATACTATATTAATTTTTTAATCTGAAATTTTAACCAACATATTCTCTTTTGCAGTGCCTTTCTAAATAAGTTTTATTTTTATTTTTTTTACTTATTATCCCCAGCCTAGATTTTACTTTGTCAACTGAACAAAAAACAAATTTTTTCTTAAAAATTACATATTTATGTAGCAAGAGTTTGTCTATTCATTTTTTTTTCAAAGGTTTTTGACTTGGCCTCGAAGATATCGGAAGAGTGGCCAAACCAGTAGATATATCGTTTTTTATAGGTGGTACAAAATAATACATATCAAGGACATACCTGTCTCACAGCTGGACCCAGTGAAGCCCTGTGGACATGCGCACACATTGGGGGCAATGCAGGTTCCTCCATTTCTACATCCATCCTTGCAAAATGCTAAACAGAAGCAAAGCACACATATAGTAGGTGTGATTAAATATGTAAACATATACAAATACCCTGCTTATAGTTAAAAGCAATCTGTGAGCAATTTTAGTAACTTGTAAAGATTGCAAGAATGTATTTTGAACATACAGTAACTATAGATAACAGGCAGGAGTTGATTAGTGCTTACGATTATATATACATACAATACAGATGATGTTCTTAGTATATGAATCTATAAGTACAAAGCAAGAAACAGATTATGGTGCAGTACAGGAGATGTTTGTGAAGGGAGTACAAATAGGTAAAAGTGTGCACTCACACTTTTTAGAGCTGTCTCAGCTGTATTATGAAGGCCTGGACGGAATAATCCCTGTCTATGGATATAAGTGGAGGGTCTTTGGAGCTAGTTTTTTAGGATGATGTAGGTATATGTGAAAAAAGACAAAATAGGAAATCCAATGGTATAGTATTTAGAAACAATTGTTGATGGAGGAAAATGTCCTACCTACTTACTTATTTTGTCTTTTTTCACATATACTTACATCATCCTGAAAACAAGGTGCCTTTGAGTTTAGTTCCACTGAGCTAATCAAACCAGGAAGTCACATGACCGGTTATCTGATTGAAAAGCCAGGGGAGTGTAACCAAGTTAATTTATTAAAGTGTACATTTCTAATGAAACCTGCACTTTTTGTAAAATGGAAAAAAAATAGCAAAATTGTAAATTCAAGCATTTCTTCTAACCTATGGTATATTATAACGTCTTTTCTTTGTAAGTTTTGTGCAGTAGAATGTCACATTATAATAGAGCCACAATGTGCCCATGTTGAACATTTACCCAGCTCTTAATAAAAAATAAAAAAAAGTTGTGAACCAGTAAAATTTAAGTTGAAATTGAAGTCTAAACTTATATAATATGACAATCCTTGCTCTGGTGGAGAGGAAAAGACACATTGATTATTTATGTTCTAATGTTAATAATAAAAAGGGAACATTGCAATGCTTGGGGGTATGAATATATGCAATCCCAACACTGAAGAATGATAAAACTAATACATATTAATAGTATAGAACTGATACGTGTTGGTTTTTCATTTTTTTAAATCTATCCATTTATAATCCTAGTCATTTTAGCTGACACTTATCATTGTTTATTCTTTATTTTTATATGTCACACTGTATATATATATATATATATATAGATATATATATATATATATATATAAGCAATTAGAAAAAAGAGGTGCACTCACAGGACTTCAAAGTGGCTATGTGGTTTCAATAGAAAAATATACAATTATATCTGCATCAAATGGATGTTTCGACCCTCAAGGATATATACATATACAATCAGTACAGTGATACACAGACATAAACAATACACAATATTCAGCACACTTACTCATCCACTAAACAGCAACTTCAAATCTCACATATTTATTTTTAGTTTTTTTTAAACACCTAATCTAGGCAAAAATAATGGGGGTTTAGTTACAGTATATGATCATACATTGCATAAGCCTGCCATAATGTCAATGTACCCCATCTTGGTGGGGGGTCCATCTGGTGCTCTCTGCAGTATAAGGCTAAATAGGGCCATGGAATGAGGCACCTGTGACAGGGAGGGGTGCAAAACTAAGGCGTTGGCCTGACTCCCAAATAATTGGCCCCAGCAGCAACCCATTTATGCATGTTCAGTTGAGTGCAGCCCCCTGGTTTCATATATTTAATAAAACGTGCCATTAATCCCTACACTACATTAAATATTAACCCCTGCATTATACTTACACTAAACATTAACCACTACACTAACAGTAATTATTAACCCTTATCATTAAACATTAACCCCAGCAGTACCCTAAAACTAACCATTAACCCCTAACACTTATACTAACCTAACCTAAACATGTCAAGTAATGTTAAAGATATATAACAACAAAGAATGCATTATTTGAAAATAATGCCAGTCAGGGTTCTAGAGACATTAAAAAAACTACTCGACCTGCCATCTTTTGCTTTATTACGATGTTCATGTTTATGATGTGACATGTACAACATTTACTTAGAATGATCTAGGAACATCAACAGTACTTGAGAGGTTTCAGCCATTTCCTGGTCTGGTGGCAGCTGGAGGTGTGAATTGTAAATTATGCGGATTTAAAGCAAACAGAACAAAATGCGGAGTTAAAGAAGAGGGTGCTCATGCTTGAACTGTCCCTTTAAACTGTCTCCACATGACATAGTGTGCTTCATGTTATTTTTCAGTCGATTTACATGGACCCACAGCAGCAACAAGAATGTTTGAAGGCTAAACTTGACAAACATGAGTCTTTTTTTATAATTTATTTTGGCTATAACAATAAATTATCCTGATTATAAAAAGTCTCATATTTAATGGCATGCATTTTGTAGTCAAAGGTTTAGGGAAAACAAAATGAGAAAGATTTCATGAGAAACGGAGACACTGACATGGTAAAATTTGAGACGTTAGGACATATGGAACTAAGGAAGGCTTACAAATACCAATCTGTAGCATGGTGTGCTCCCGGCTGACTACAATTCACACACAAGCTGACATATTCTTTGGTTCCCATATAGTTTATTAGACAAAGTGTAATTACGAGGACTTCACATAAGACCATGAGCCATGTTTCTTTCTTCCTCTCTCTTTGCTTTTATCTTTCTTCCTTTACAATAGCCAACACTTCCTCAGAACTTAACTCCTTAGTTGAACTTCATCAACAGCAACTTTATTCATTTCCTGCATCTTATTAAGGTTATTATTTGTGTGCATTAGTATACGATTCGTGATGCAGACCTTTTACCTATACAATTATGACTGTTTTCAAAAGCATTTGAAAATTTTCATCCATCCTGACAAGGATCAAGATCCCACAGGCCCCAGGCAGGTTTCCAGTTTAGCCCCCCTTTTATTCTTCAGATAGGGGGGCTATGCAATTTCATGGATCTAATGCTCCTGTCTATCTCTTGGGCCCTAAGTGGCTGCATAGGTTCACCTTATAGTTAAACCAGCTCTGCTTCCTTCTCTCTATTGCTGCATTGAAAAAAGCTCCTGCACTTCATGCTTTATTAGGATTGAGAGTCCAATTCACTTTTTCCAAGGGCCTGTTTGTATTTTTCCATTGTAACTACCTCTAACTCTCCCCTACCCCTTACTGTCATTCTTATATTCTCTATATTCTTTTTATTTATAGAGCATCATACACAATCTGCTACCACCATCATAACGATAACACCAAACCTTCTCCTCTGTTAACCCCTTAAGGACACATAACATGTGTGACATGTCATGATTCCCTTTTATTCCAGAAGTATGGTCCTTAAGGGGTTAAAGGGACACTATAGTCACCTTCAGGCTTTTTTTCTGTAAACACTGTCTTTTCAGAGAAAATGCAGTGTTTACATTACAGCCTAGTGAAAACTTCACTGGCCATTCCTCAGATAGCTGTTAGAGATCATTCCTGGGTCATGGCTGCCTAAAATGCATCCACACATTCAGTGTCTACTCCCTCTGCATGCAGACACTGAACTTTCCTCAAATAGATTAATTGATTCAATTCATCTCTATGAGGAGGTGCTGATTGGCCAGGGCTGTGTTTGAATCATGCTGGCTCGACCCCTGATCTGCCTCTTTGTCAGTCTCAGCCAATCCTATGGGGAAGCACTGTGATTGGATCAGGCCACCACTTCTGATGATGTCAGCAGACAGCTTGTTTTTCTGAGGCAAACAGCCTGCGGAGCTACAGCTTCAGGTTTGAATACAAGTATGATTTTGCTATATTTATGGAGGTATGAGGGGCCCAGGGGGGCTAGATGGTGGTTTTAACACTATAGGAGATTAGGAATACATGTTTGTGTTCCTGACCCTATAGTGCTCCTTTAACGTTCAATATTGATCATCTAATAGTCACTATGATCACACTATAAAGTCTTCTTCAGCTCAATCAATCCAAGCCATCCAGTGATTATTTTTAATACTCTGTTACCTATTATTCCATACCTTTTGTTTTTATTATCCCATTTAATACATCCACCTGTAAACTCTGGAAAAGACCCACACAATCTCTTGCATCTTGCTAGGAAATTTGAATTAGCTTGTGCTTCTAGGTTTGCTCACACAGATTGCATCAAATATTTTTGCTTTGGTATTGTATAGGACCAAGTGAACTTACCTTTGCAGACTGTGCCGTTCCCTATGTATCCTGGCTGACAGATGCAATTGTGCCCTCCCACAGTGTTAAAACACAAAGCATTCTCATCACAGCTGTGTTGGTTTGTGGCACATTCATTGTGCTCTAAAACAGAAATTAAGAAAAAAAACATTTTAAGAATGTTACACTTGAAAATATGTGGAGATGTATCACTGAACTCAGATTACTAATACATTGTAAAATTCAGAGTTAACTTGGAAAGTTTAGTTTAAAAAATGATCCAAGCTTGGTCAGTAGTTAAATGTGTTTTATATGTATATAACATATACAACACGTACACATTGAGGCAAAACATGGTTCCATTGTAGCCAAAGAAAACAAAAACAAATAGAGAACGCAATAAATGCAAATAGAAATGGCACATTTTCAATAAATCACAATTATTTATTTTCATTCTGAAAATAATTGAATAACTAATTAATAAGCTCGATAGCATTTTCAAATATGTCAAATGCCGGTATTCTTGTATTAATCTACCTACTAGTTCTTAAAATCATTCAGGACATCAATAAAATACAAACAAAAAAAACAAAACATTAAAATCTTTAAAAGAGGGTGCATGACGCAGAGTTTTTTTGTTTTGCTTTTTCTTTATATAAAGACCTCAATGTTTACGACTGGTTGCCTCTTGATTTTCTGAATTGCTATTTACTATTGTAATATTCAAACATAAACCATACCATTGTTTTACTCTCTCTTGTATATATGTAACACATTATCCTTTCTCAACAAAAACTGATTGAAAAAATAATGCAGGGCATTTCTGAGTGTAATATTTAATGCTATATGAAATTCATTTATATTGATAATTTGTTTTGCTATTAACAGCATTTATTCTGATAATATTGTATGCTTATGAACATTTTACAAACGTCTGTCTAAAGCACTCTGTAACTAGGTTAAAAATCAAAAATAACATTGAAAAAATGTTGCCTCGTACACATCTGACAGGAATTGAAATAAAGCGTTCCTATGATTACACATTTGACCTTTTGTATGTAGTTAACCAAGAGGGATTATCATTTACTTCCCCATAGTCGAGAAAGAAAATCCACTTTGATGCAGCCGCATCCCGCGTATTATGTTTAATTTGATGACTTATATGAACAATAAAGCATGCAGTAACGCATAACGTATTTCATAAGGCATGACATATTGATCAACTCTTTTAATAAATATAAATGTTGAACAATACCCACTTGCTCTAATAACAAGATCAGATATCAAACTGTTCTTGAAGGAGGTGGGAAAAAAAAACAAAAAACTGTTTAACATTTTTCAGGGTAATGTTGACTTGATTTTTATATATAAACGAATTCTAGAAGGCACATTTATTCATATGAATTTCCTTTCTTTTTTTCCTTATTTTTCTTTCCATCCATCCATCTACCCGTTCTCATATTTACATTCTAAGACTGAAGAAACACAGTACTATATATAAGGAGTCTAGCAGAGTTGAGTCTAACCTTACCGCCGGTGCAGTGTATCGGGATTGGACTATTGGGATAATTATGGGAGTTGTACAACAACAAGTTGTTGACGTTAATAAGTAGATTTTAACATCACAACAAAAAGAAATAATGAAAAGTTCCTTGATCAATATCCCACTACTCTTTTAATTAATATAACTTTCCCTTTAAGTAACTCTTGTGGATATGGAAACTATTTTAAGATTCCAGATGCAAATTGTCAAAGAGCATAATCTTAATCAGACCCTCTACGAGTCCTGATAATTACAGGCATGAGGACACAGTGTGGCAAGTAATTATCAGTCAATTCTGAAAGGAAATAAAAAGATTTAGAGACATATACTATGTGATACTGGCATCCCCTCTATATGTCAGAAGGAATCATTATACAACCCCACCCACCTACAGCACTTAAATGTGTTCAAAAGGCACGCAGGAAGGAAACGTATCCGATTCTACCGTAGAAACTCTCCTATTCTATGTGTAATGCACAATCCTGTGACATTTCGGATGTCATTTGCTCCTGTTGCTTATGCCACCGTTGTTTTTACAGAGTGATTATTTCTTCCTCATGCCTAAAATGATTTAAAAGAGTTTACTCTTAAATAATATTTTCCTTCATCTTAAAGCTGCTGTTAGAGAGGCTTTTTATTACTAAATTGCTACTGAAAATGCATGTTTCTTGGTAAATGGCTATAAAGGCCTTGTTTTCATGAAGATTATGCAGTTTAGGTAGAAAATAGCTCAGTGGGGCTGTAAATAACAAACACTGGCATTTCAGATTTTCTGTAAAAAAAGAGAAAAAGCAAAAAATAGACTAAAGTTTAGTCTATTACAAAATTGTTATATAATAAACTATATACTATATAAAGTAACCCCTTAAGGACATATGACGGAAATATTTTTTATTCCAGAAGTTGTGTCCTTAAGGGGTTAATCTTAGTCTTGGGCTGTTTGTCAGGCTGCTTTCATATTAACCCATTTTAGTCAGCAGCAATTCGGCAACACAGAAAAGGCCGCAGGCATTCAGCTCAGCACTAACAGATTATAACTGAAAAGTGTAAGCACAGAATACCTTCTATTCAAAAACTTGGATCAATAACAAGGAAGTCAAATACTTTGTTATGATGTCAGAGGCAGAGGGGCGGGTTTACAACGTTTGAGATTGGTTTGTCTGGAACAAAACTACATCCACAGCCTCTTCACACCATAACTACTTTGATAAACTGTAACTGTTAAGGAGTGTTGTAGTGTCGATTTATTAAGTGTCCAATGTGTATAGCATTTCTGTATTTGCTCTTAAGTAATAATTAAGCAAAGCTAAAAACATCAGCTTCAGTTATTGCTGCTTGTCTGTTAAATTCAATAATTCTGTGATATCAAATTGTCTTATTAAGCTTTGTTATATTTCCTCCAGATCAGACAGCTGCATAGTTATTTTTCGAATGTACAATTCCCTGAGTTTATATGCATTCCGTTATTGTTTTTTTTTTTTTATTTCTTCATCAGCAAGCCTCTTGCACACTGTTTAAATCCCACAACTTGACAATTAACAGTGTATGACAGATGGTTTGTCCCAATCTCATTGGTCTCTAACATCGCAAATGACACCAATTACCATCTGTAATTAATATAGCTGACAAAAAATCCTCCCCAGTGATCAGGATAGAATGCGCTAAGAGCTTGTCAGTCTTCTTGAGATTTGAAACACATTCAATGACAAGGAACAGGAATTATAAAATAGAATGTGGAACAAAAATTATGATAACCTACATATAGTCTTTTTATTTTTTGGGTATAGGGGAGCTTAGTCTTGTGCTCTTAGCTTCTCATTGCCATCCAGTGCTGGACAGTTTGGCAATCTATTTCATTATCCGAGCTGTAGCAGAACTGTTTAGCAACACTATCCCATGACATCAGGGATGTATTGAAAGTGTATATTAATTCCCACCAGAATCATGCTGAGCACGAAATGAGTTATTGCACTCAATTTGAGTTTTGTTCAAAAGAATTGTGTTTTTGTTTCTCTGATGTCTGCCGATGTTTCATTATCAGGGAGTTAGAGAGTTAAATTGCCTGAGACCCAGGCAGTAGGACCTTTAATATCGGGTTCAACTCAACCTACTTAGCAAAAGGTATCTGGGGATAGAATTCTGTATGTGCTGTTTGTGTTGACATAAATTGCACAAAATAAATATTGCCAGTCAGGAAGAGAGTATTTCAGCTGTCTGACTGACAGGTTATGGAGGCAACCCTACACACAGAATTTTATTTCTTATTTTTTTAACTCCAGATTAGACAAAAAGAAAGGCTGAGGGAACCCTAACAATTTTAGTAAGATGAAGTGCTTGTGGTACCCTAAGTGAATCTTTAATTCTTCAAGTCAGCTATGGTTTCAGTTTGACTACTGAGACCTAACATTTGAAATTCATCAAACACATTTGGATCGAACATTATGTATAAAGCAGTAGACTGTTGATAAGGTAACATACATAAATGAGGGCAAGAAATTTACAGAGTTATATTGGCATCCTGGCGTTGTCATAGAAACATGAACTTTCAGATTTTCTGAATACAGAGCAATTTTGTTTTGATTTATAATAAGTTTCTTTATGATGCTTTATAATACATTAAATGTGGACATCATTATGTTTGAGAATTAATTTAAAACCATATATATATATATATATATATATATATAGGCAGACACACACACAAAACAGCAAACTGTGCAGTGAGAGAAGAACATTTTTCTCATTTTATATTTTCCTAGCATTGTCATTTTAATTAGGAATCCTGACAGCAACATATTGAATAAATATACATTTTTTTTTATTTTTTTTAAACTGTGGCTTTGAAGTATGTTTACAGTTTCAGATTACTTTTATATTTTTGGGATTTGTGTGGTTTATTTTGCCCTTCACGAACGGAAGAGGAGATAATGTTTTTATGAAACATAAGATTGATCCAAGGAACAAAGGAGGTATGACAATTCCCATAACAACTAACATTATAAGAATTACTAAGTTTTGTCAGAATTTATCATTTGTAACCAAGATGAATAGCATCCTTTCCATATGAATAGTATGTTTCAAAATAAAATATGTTGTTTATGAATCAAAGTAGGATCTAGATAATATATATTGTGTTAAACATCCAATGGAATTTTATAATTACTTTTTTTTCCTTGAATGGTTGTGAACAGCTGTCTAAATGAAGAAAATTCAAGGCTGAGAGTCTAAGCTAAGTTTTGCTTTGTTTAGGAACTATTTATGAGAAGATGGCAAATAAATGTTGCTGATTTTTACAAGCAAACGTGAATTTTTGTTTTTTTTATAGTAAATAGTTTACCCAATGTCAAGTTCTTTGTTAACATTTACTAAACAAAAATGTAGATAAAACCAGAAGGTGTGTCAATAAAGCATGGGTGAATACATGGAAAAAATCAATCAGGATATAATTAAAAAGATGCATTCTTTAGAATTTGTCACCTGCTTTGTTACAGCTTCCAATCCCTGTTCTAGACCCAGGAAAGTGGCAGTTACAATGTTATTTTCTCTTCCATAGTTGTCAATGACATCAGTACGGTACCTCCTAGCTATGTCTACTCAAATATTTATTTAACTTTTTTTTACACATCTCTTTATCGAGGGGAAATAATAACGATAGTAATTATATAGGCACAAGTAAGCTGATCATACATAGAATATTGACACGTTGTATAAAAAAGACAATCATTTTGCTTCTGATATTTTGGGTGTACGTTCAAACTCAAACCCACATAGGCAATCTTTGGGGTGTTGTAGGAAGAGGATGACTGGAGACCCACAGCCAGGAAAATGTAATTTCTGTCATCCTTAGCATCAGCAAAATTATACTAATGCCAATTATATCAGCCCCTTTTTTATTAGAATTTCTGCCAAACTGCTCACATTTTTCTAGTTATATTGGTTGGTGATCTCACTTCGAAAAACGATTTTTGTGGTGTAGTGCCCTCTTTAAATTCACCAATCTCTGAAGATATGGAGAAAACTGAGAGCTTCCTTTCAATTCAAATTTTTTTTGCTATGTTTAATTTTATTGAAAAAAATAATTTTTCGGCACATACAAAAAGAAGTGAAACAACAGAAACTCAGCCCATTCTGTTTGTGCCGCACATTAATGAAACAGAACACAATTCAATTCTTAAGGATATTTACAGATACTCCTGAGAAGAGAATGGATCAAAAAAACCTGAGTACATAGTCTATCCAACCTTTTAGGAAACATCATCGCATTCCAATTTGTTAATGCAGTGAATGTGGAACACAAACTCATATTTGGGAAAAAAAGATTGCTATGTTTCAAAAATGTCCAGCTATGATAATTTGCTGCTAATTACTGTTGCATAAAGCTGGAAAGGGTTATAAAAGTATCTCCAAAAGCCTTGCTGTTCATCAGTCCACGGTAAGACAAATTGTCTATAAATGGAGAAAGTTCATTCTTTGTGTGTTATTAGTTTAACCCCTTAAGGACACATGACATGTGTGACATGTCATGATTCCCTTTTATTCCAGAAGTTTGGTCCTTAAGGGGTTAAGCAGACTGTGATTGTCTATTGTTGTGACTTAGATGATGATCAGATCACATTTTATGACCAATTTGTGCAGAAATCCATATCATTCCAAAGGGTTCACATACTTTTTCTTGCAACTGTATGTTATTTTGTTTTCCATGCCTCTTAAATACATATTTGTTAAATATTGGGGATAAGTAAACATTGCATTAAGTTCCCTTTTAAAGGCAATCTGATTAAAGACTGGATCTCAAAAAAAAAGGTAAAATGAATATATAGCTACAATTTGTTTCTGTCAATACTGGCCATTTGTGAAGGTGTTGTATATTTATATACCACAAAAGCACAAATGAATTTTAATGATCAAAAAAATTCTACATGAAATGATTAGTTAGCGGTGCCTGTAGACATTTTTAATTGCCTTTCAGTAATTAGCTTCCTGTATATTTTACTTGTGGCTTGATCAAATATAGACAGAAAAGATCTTAATATCATTCAGTACAAAAGCCTTAACTTAGAAGTGTAGCCCATGAAAGGAAAACTCCAGATACTCCGCAAGCTGCTTTCTGGGAAAGAGTCTATTGTTGAATTCACAAGTGTATAATGCCAGGATTTCTACATCACGACTGATCTAGTGCTAATGCAAAATGCACATGCTGTTCTATTACGTACATTGGATGAAACTGTTTGATTTTACACTGTGGACCTTCATCCGCAAAAGGTAACGATAACAAGGTCATTTTCAAGAAGGTACACAGACTGAATCCACATGTTTGGGGGGGAAACAGCAGGCGTTGCATGGCTTAAAAGATATGTTCATCTAAATGTTGCTTCCAATTCTATCAAACTGAAGTGGATACAGGCAAAATCATGAGCAAAAATACACTAGTCTTATTTGTCATTTGTTTTCTTTACACCAATTATATAGAGTTTTAATATATATATCTTCATTCATTTTAATATTTTTATTTATATATATATATATATATATATATATATAGTTAATACAATGTTAAGCAAAAATCTGCACACCAGTCAAGCCATAAGACACACACACACAATATATATATATTTTTTAAATAATATTTATGAAAATATTTTTTTAATTTATTTTTATTTATCCCTGCATTTGCTTGAAAATTGCCTTTCATTCTCAAAAACTGCTTTTAAAATGAAGAATATGCACAATGGGATTCTACCGTCTAAATGAACTACTGTACAAGCACTTAATAAGTTCTCTGCAAGGGACCGTACAGAAGAACATCCATTGCATGCACTAGTTCTTGGTCGCTTCTCACAGTTGGTAAAACATTATATGAGAGCCAAAAAGAAAAAGAAAGCAGAGGATGCAGCTCATCGGATGAGCTGATCCAGCGAAACGTGCGTCAGGGGCTTTGGGGCACCGCTGTGTCCACCAACAGATTGCAGTATTCTCTGGCTTTTTTAGGAACTATTATTTGAAGTTCCGTTTTTGTGGCTTTATCCACCACTCTCATTCTTATTTTGATTTTGAGGTTTCTCCTTTTTATTAAGTGGGTGGTGGTTTCTCTTTGGCATTATAAGTTAGGGTCATTTACAGGGTTAAGGGGTGCCCTCGAAGGCACAATAGGGACAGTTATATTTTTCTCCCCCCTTCCCCTGCCCCACAATATACAAGTTATACTATTAGCCAATTATCGAATTACTATCCCACTAGCAATTTTTGGTAATTTCTGTCATATCTATTTTGTTATATTTATTTTGGCCATGTGCCTAGTTACTTTGGTTATTTTTCTTGTTCTTTGGCTACATGCCTGAGAGCCATGAGTCATAGTGTTGCCAGAGTTTACATATAAAGTATCGATCACCAATTTTCTAAAAGCAGTCACTTTGTTATTCTATTGAATATTGAAACTTTGTAGTGATCTGCTTTAGAACTTTTCTTTGGGTATTTACCATCTACTTTATAGTGTGGACCAGCCTTTGCTACTCTTATGTAGATTTTAATAGTACTATTATGTTTGTATTGTAGTTGGTCTCTTTTTGTCTTTTGAGACTTTTCAGTGATTAGTTTTTATTAAAAGTTAAGTTTTATTAGAAGAATTTTCTTTAGCATTCCATTATTGCAGTACCATACATTGCATCCTCTGCTTTAATTTTCTTTTTGTTTCATTCCATCACAGGGGTTATCCCCCATCTAAGAGGCATGCTTAGGCATTTATTATAAATTTTTCCTTTTCTTTCTCTTTTTTTTTCTTTCAATAAGCATTATATGAGAACCATTTGAATGGACATCTCCCATCTGCTTTCTAATGCTGCTGTTCATAGGGCATAGCACATAGTGTATGGGACAATACAGCACTTCCACTTTGGAGATTGGTGGGAGGACCAGGAATTGTTGCAATGTCTAATATCTTGGACATCAGCACAAAAGCTGGAATTTTTAAATCTGCAGCAAGAAATTCATTTATAAGTAAGGATCTCTTCATTTTATTTATTTGCATATTTATGTATTATTTCCATATAGCATTAAAATTCTGTTTTTTGCTTTCAAATCTCTACATAATGCTGCTCCCACCTATCTATCCTCCCTTATACACAAGTAAGTCCCTTATGATCTGCTGAAGACGTACATCTATCTTCTGTCCGTACTCCCACCTCTGATGCTCACCTTCAAGACTTCTCGAGGGCTGAACCGTTCCTGTGGAACTCGCTTCCCTCCTCCGTTAGATGCTCACCCAGTCTCCACTCATTCAAAAAATCATTAAAAACCCACTTCTTCATAAAAGCGTATCAACTAAACTGTTAATAGCTCCCGACTGATTCCTCTCTTGCAACTGTCACTAGTCTAATACTATCCTTACCTTTTGTGTCACTTTACCCGACTCCCTCTAGCATGTAAGCTCATTGAGCAGGGTCCTCAACCTCTCTGTTCCTGTGTGTCCAACTTGTCTGGTTACAACTACATGTTTACCCACTGTAAAGCGTTGCGGAATTTGTTGGCGCTGTATAAATAATAACATAATAATAATACAAAAAAATAAAAGGGTATGGGGTTTCAAATCAAGCTTGGGTTGCTTCTTTAAGTGACAAACACAAAGGCATACTTTTACCATCACTTTATTGTCTGATTATGTATTAGTTGGCAGAATAAATACACAACACTCACCATGTTTATTGTCGTTACTGTATATGTTCATGATATTATAATAGCTGTAAGAATGTTGTATAATAATTTTAATGACATATATATCACTTCCCTTTCAGTATTCCTTGCTCAATACGTGATAAAGTAATTCTACCATTCACAACCACTGTCTAAACTTTAGTGTAAAAGTATATGTGGAAAGCACGAGAAATCGATTCATCGATATTCTTGTACTATCAACAGAAAAAATGTCAGTTCACCTTTAGTCAATCTTAAGTGCAGTATACTTTCTAGTTGGTTAAGATCGGTTGGTGTTCAGCTTATACATGTGATATGTCTTGAAATTTCCTCTTTTTCTACAATACATTCCAATGACTGTTATGTTGGCCACGGCTAAGTCATCTGTCACCACAAAGGCCAAGATGAGGGAGTTTCAATGAGAGTTTCAGAATGAGACGGGTTTCCTGAGGATCTATGAACTTCGTGCCAATTGTTTAATGTTTCACATAATCTACCCAGGTATCAACTTTTCTGAACCTAAATCCATGTACAAACAAATTGTACAAACTACCTTTTGTGAAAATGTGTACCCGTATTCAAATTGGATACCTTGACGTTAATGATCTGTTTAAGGTTAACTAAAAAAATAAAATAAAATAAAAGTAAAGGAACCAAGCATAAAATCTCAAGACATTTCACAACAATATTTTTTTCCAACTGTAAAATGCCCTATTCATTATAACCCTCTGAGGTTGATCTTGCAACCAGTAGACTATTAATCTAAAATGCTTTCTGCTACTTTAATACGTGCAGTGAACTCACTGACAGATATGTTTTATATAGTGTTTCAGCCTTCTAATTTCATATTATTTGTTGTTTACTGCGGTGCATTTTATATATCAATCCAGTGAACTTCATCAGTAACAGCTTGAGCTTGTTTGTTTTATGAAAGTCAAACAGAAATTGACTGTACACTTTGAAAGCAAATATGCAGATAGATTAAACACAATATTGGGGCACATAGATAATAAAAAAATAATATATTATAAAGTTAAAAAAAATAAAAGAATATTAAATTAATATGCATTCATTAACATAAATACATGATCTGTGCATTACATAAAAATGTCTTATATTCATTTTTTAATCATCTTTTTGTTGAAGACAAGTGGATGAATCATGTACAGAAGTAGGAAAACAGTAGTGAGACAATTCAAACTAAAATAAAGTGTCTGTCTAGATCACTGGTGGGCAACCTTCGACACTCCAGATGTTGTGGACTACATCTCCCATAATCCACCTACAGCAATAATGTTGGCAAATCATCAGGGGAGATGTAAGCCACAACATCTGGAATGCCAAAGGTTGCTAACCACTGGTCTAGACTGTCTCTCAGTAGGTGATAATGTAAGACAAGAACTAACAGAATTGTCTCTAAACATGCCAAGCAAGAGTAGTTTGCCTCTCTCATCTACACCTACTATACTTTTATGATCACAAACACCATTTGCTTTCCTTTAACTCCCTTCTCTGCCTCACTACAGCCCTGCCATTAACTGACCTCACAGCTAGTGATTTTGCATGCCGTTGTACCTACAAGATTAACCAAATTAGGAATGCAAACTCCACTTTTTTCTCTTCTTCTCCAATACTCAGTTTCGATTCATTCTTCTTTCTTCCTCTCTTTGAACAAAATGTTTTTAAACATCTTCTATCTTTTTGTCCCACTATCTGTCCTCTTAATCCCATCCTCTCTTACCTTATCCAATCTATTTCCCTTAGTCTGTTCCCATCCCTAAAACATATGTTCAACCTCTCTCTGTCTACTGGCATCTTCATTCAAACATGCAATTATTAATACCATCCTAAAACGCCAACTCTTGATTCTACTTACCCTTTTAACAAGCACATAACTACTCTCCTTCACTTCTAAGCTCATTGAACAACTTGTATTTACTCATCTAATTCACTTTCTCAATACTAACTCCCTCCTTGACCCTCATCATACTACTGAAACTACCTTTACCAAAGTGACAAATGTCTTAATCTTTGCTAAATCTGAAGGTTATTACTCTCTCTTAATTCTCCTCACCTCACTGCTGCTTTTGATAATGACGAACACGCTCTTCTTCTTTAAACCCTCCACAACTTTGGGCTCCTTGACACTGTACTTCTGTAATTTTCAGCAAAAACAGATAATATAAGAACTCTGAGAATGGGCAAATCTCAGAGAAACCTCAATAACTCTTCCGGATAGCTCTTCCGGAAGGTCTCAATCATGTTTTTGCTCTCTTGTGGCATTACAGAGAGAACCTGTAAAATTTGCATCTTAGATGTATATTAAACTGATCCCACCTTTTAGGGCATTCCAGATCCAAAATGATACTGTAAGGGATCCCAGTACTCCAGCTGAGTACATCCATGAAGAATCTCCCAAGTCCATAGTGATTATAAGTGTGAATATAGCTCCCAATCCCCCAAACATGAGCCTAGACTTCATGAAGAGGTAACATGATCTGTCTAATCCAGGCTCAATAGCCTGCTTTTATGCAGTACAAGGACACAGAAAACACACCCATGACACTCCCACACAAAACAGGGTAATCCCTCCCCTGTGCCTGGGAAATAATTGAGTCAGAAAAACATGCAATTTACAAACACCCCCAAAATACCTTCAAAGCACATGAAAACCCCACAAAAGTTACATGTCCTGATAGCCCTGCTCTGGGTGACCAACATATCCAAAAATCACCCAAATCGGTTCAGGGGTTTGAGATTTCCATGGAAGTCAATTATTTGACCAACCGCGCACATGCTCCTATGCCCAAAACAGTTCCATGAAATCAGGGCTAGCAGTCGGTAAACTTTGGTAACATAAAAACAAAGTTTAAACAGATTCCCAAACTGAAAAAGGGAATGGTTCCTGGGAAGGCAAAATAGGGGTTAACCAGCCCAGAAGTGGTCCGCAGTTTGTGAGTTTGTTCGGTTTCTGAACAGTACAAGTAAATTCCACAAATCAAGTCTTTTTACCAGCCTTTTCTATGGCCCATAGTCAGTGGGCAGGAGACTAGCCTCCACACTCCTCCAGGAGCCCGTGGTGAACTTCCAGGCAAGGGATCGTTCGTCACAGATACATATACAATAGATATAGATACCTGGATGATCATTTTGGCCTTCTTTGGCCCTAATCAGCAATTTAGCTGATACAACTCTAGACACAGTAAGCATGGGACCCACATCTGGAATACCCTTTTAATTTAAGAATAACCTTGCAACAAAAACAGAGAATATGAGAATTAGCACAAGTTCATAGAAACCTCAATATTTTTTGGTTAGTGTCTCCTTCGCTGGTGCCACTTCTTCCCTACTACCCGTCTCAATTTGTGTTCCACAAGGCTTTTTTCTTGGTCCTTGTTTATTCTCCATTTACATTGCCTCCCTCAGTAACCTTTTGGATTTCAATAACATCTATATGCTGATGGTACTCAGATTTGCCTCTACTACCCTGACCTCTCACACACAAACTGCCTCACATCTCCTGACTTCTGCTGGGTCATTTCCAGAGACATGGAAGCTCCAATTGTACAGCATTTATTGTGCTGGAAAACTCAATGTAGGCAATATCTTGTAACACCACAATTATTTACTTATAAATCATCTCGAATATACCAATGTTTTGCACTCCTACCTGTGCAGGAATAGTCATCGATTTTTAAATATCCAGTTTGGCAGATACACATGAAAGATCCAGGAGTATTCACACACACAGTGTTTTCCCGGCAATAATGGCGGCCTTCGGCACATTCATCGATATCTGTAATAGTAACAGAGAAAATTAAATATCTCAAATAATTTCATTTTGTGATTGTAAAAAGAGATCTTCCTTCTCTTAAAAAAAAAATAAAAAAAAATCTGAAATACTGTATTTCCAGTCTTCATTTTAAATGTTAGCATAAATATTACATTCTTGGTAAACCATTTTTATTTTGTCATTTAATTAACATTTTGATGGAGAGTCAGGTTTATTGAATTTAAGGTACTATAAAAATGTTGCTGAACAGCCATAAACTCACAGTGGTTCAATGAACTATTCATCCCTAAATATCTAAAAATCTAGATCTCCTAATAAAACTGAATTTAAATGTACTATAGCATCACCATCCTCAAGACATATTGCCAGAGTTACATTTTTGCCAGCGTCATCATGATTAATTTAGTGATGTATTGAAATACTAGCAACACAGAGTTATAACAGATTGGAAGTCAAAGGAAAGATATCGGTGATGTGAAATACAGAAACATTTCTCTTTGTACTACTATTTTCTGTTGTCTTGCTGACCACACATGATGAAAGTGCAATGTGACTTTGCTGCACTCGTAAAATATCAACAAAAATCTTAATATTGATGCAGTTAGATTAACTGAGTGACCAATGAGTTGTGATTATGGTGGTATCTATGATGTACATAAAAACGGTCATGTGAAACCGCTACACTTTGAAAGCAACAAGAGATGTGTATCACTTGATACAGAAAACTCAAATATTTTGATTTCTTTCAAGCTTTCAATAGCAAGAACAGAGATATTAATGTTAAATATGTGTTGTGCTTACTTAACCTAATTTGACTTTATTGTAAGGCTTGTTAATAAAGTGCGCAGCTTAATCTATCGCACATCATGCAGATGCTTCAAGTCACCTTGGGATAAAAATGGCAAATGCATCTATGATTGGATTGAGTCATGGATTACTGGAGTTGCAATCTATACAAGCAAATAGACGACTAATCATTCTGTGGTTTGGGATAATTAGCTTGTTTGGATACGTGTCCCATTGTAATTAACAAAGGCATTTCAGTCAATAGATAGAGCTGCCTGTGCTGTTTTATAGAAAGTGGTATAAGCATGGACTATGCCCTCACAGCAAAAATATCCTTCTTCTGATGGTTTATCATCCAAACATTAAGATAGCCAGATTTGCCACATTTCCACAGTCACTTATCACTTCCAATACGTAAACTCAATAGGGTGCAACCAGTTATTATAAAGATTAAAAAAATATAGAATGTTCACTGTAAAACAACAAAAAAGAAAGATAGAGGAACTGTTGGATTAAGAAGTGAGACACATTCATCTGCCCCAATATTCCCACCCATGTTGCTATTGTTATGTTATTTTACAGGCAATGTAACTGCCACAACATGCTTGTTTATTTTTTGTTTGTTTGTTTTTACAATTTTGTAATAAAGAGATAAGTTTTATATGTAATGAATATTGGCTTTTGGTTTCTATTTGGATATACTAGCACAACGCCTCATACACATTATCAAGAAATTAAATTTAAAAACTTCAACCACTCACCACAACTTAATAATTTCACATCAACCAGCAAGTGAAATTTCATTGATTTATTTGTCTCTGTTTATGCTGCATAAGTGCAAAAAAAAGTTTATTGTACAAAGTAAAAATCTACTTGTAAGAGACATATAGGCCACAAAAGCAGTACATACATTTAAAGTCTCACAGGTTAGGACCCAACGTCAAAAATTTTTAGAATATGTAATCTTAATAATATTCACTGATATACTTTGAAAAACTCTCAACATTCCAGTGATTCTTCTACTACAGTGCTACTACTACGGGTCCAGGCAAGATGTGAGCTGTGGTTGAGAGCATCAGCTAAAGCTATCAGCCTTTCACTGGCACCCAGAGGATTCTGTATTAAAGCAGAGAGCGAGGGGTTTGAGTGAAAGGTTATTATGGTATCCGGTGTGCTCCATTAAATAAATACAAAACATACCACTCTCTACAGAAACAAATATAAACACAGATACATAGAATAGTATCAAATAGTATCAAAGGGTAACACATTGCTGGTTTAGTGTATACAGAGGACACAAAAGATATAGAAAGAAGAAAGCGTATCTCCCATCAACAGGGCAAAATCAGCTGTTCTCCTGTCTTCTAAATATTCCCTCTATAATGCTCATATACAATGGAGAAACACAGAACACATTGTATATCTTTTAAATCAAACAAACTTTAATAAAAATTACACTTACAGAATATAAAACATAAAATCCCTGTCACCATCAGTGGGTATACAATCCTCTTCCAATACTCGTCCAAATCTAAAATATGGACCAATAATCAATCAGATGCAGGAACAATTGCCCTACACTTTTCAACCATCATGAACAGTCTTCTTCAGGGACATATAATAGAAAACATGTGTAACAAACAGTAATCCCTCCCACTAAAGCAGCTTCTAATAAATCCAAAAATTGTACTCTGATGTGGCAGTTAACCAATCCAGTGTCTGCAGAATCATCCTCCGATGTGACAGTTAACCAATCCGCTGTCTTCAGGATCACAAGCCACCTATTACTGATCACTTCCCCGTCTCACTCCTTATTTTCATGCCACTCATAGGACCCAGACGTTTTCTCCATACGTGTTCCATTTACTTGTTACTAATGTGGATGTGATCCCCATCTTGCATTTCACTTGTAAAACTCAGAAGGAGCAGTGGTAGAAACCATACCAAATACCATAAAACAAACTGTATAATGATGTTATATAGAGAAGACATGGAAAACATATTGTACCCCACACTAATATAGAAAGGATAGGAACTGTATCTAAAAATAAAAATAAGAAAAAATATATAAAAAAAATATGTAAATAACAATTAAAAATGGAAATGGAAATAAAAAGATAAATAAAATATAAAATATAAACAAATGTAAAAATTATGTAAAAATTTAAATTGTATATTTTATATTCTGTAGAGTAATTTATATTAAAGTTCTTTTGGTTTAAAGGATACACACTATGTTACGTGTTTTTCCATTGTATATGGGCCCAAAAAGAGGCATTATCAAGAACATGTTACCTGGGTAAGAGATGGCAGCAGGATGAGAAGAAGGCAGGCTGGTGGAGGCAGTGTGTGCAAGGTTCTGCTGGAAAACCTTGGGTCCTGGCATTTATGTGGATGCTACTTTGACATGTACCACCTACCTAGAGATTACTGCAGACCATGTACATATCTTGTGCCAACACCATGCCAATGATGTTCCCTGATGGCAGTGGCCTCTTTCAGCAGTATAATGCACCCTGAAAAAATTGTTCAGTAATGGTTTGAAGAACATGACAAAGAGTTCAAGGTGTTGCCTTGGACTTCCAATTCCCTAGATCTCAATTCGACTTAGCATCTGTTGAATGTGCTGGAACAACAAATCTTTTCAATGGAGGACTGAGAGGCAGCTTAAAGGATATGATGCAAAGGACTTCGTGCCAGGTACCACAGGACACATTCAGATGTCTTGTGAAGTCCATGCCTCATTGCATCAGAGCTGTTTTGACAACAGCACAAGGGCAATATACACAATATTAGGCAGGTGGTTTAAATATTGTGGCTGATCAGTGTAGAGTTCAGTTTAAATGTTCCCTGGATTTTTCATACATGTACAGTACAGACAAAAATGTATTAAGGGAAAAGATTTTATAAAAAATATTGCAATCAATTTACCTGTATTATAGTTTCAGAAACTTATATTAAGATAATTCAAAGTAAATATCCGAGACGAAGGACAGTGTTCTTTATGAGTGGACTGGCAGATAATAAGACCCATTTCATATAATATAACAAATTGCATCTGTACATTTCACTAGTAGATCTACAGGAAATGGACAATGTAATCAGAAAATTTAACTCTGGACTAGAAATCTTATGAAATGTTTCTGCTGAGTTCCTGCCTCTACAATTTCGAAACACAATTACTCTATATTCATAAACCTCAACGCATCCTGGGTTCATTCACAGTGCATTCAAGAAATATGTGAAAGCGAGTAGCTTGCATACAGATGACTGTCAGATCAACTTCAACTGAATCCTTGGATAAGAATATCATTTAATCTGTACATTTACTAGCAGTATAGAAACGGATATGAAAGTTAAATAATGTATGTCCATGACATATGCACTTTAAAGAAGAAACAAAAAGTAGGACTAAAGAAGTCCTTGGTAGGAGAGTAATAGAGGAGAAAGGGGTCCCTACCTTTAATAATCCTAAGGGGAAACAAAATAGGACAGGTGGAAAGAAGTGTAATAATGGTAAACCATCCAGAGACGAACACAGAAAACAGTTGCTAGCTTAAGTAAAAAGCTGCCTGGCGAGTGTCCTAACTTGAGGTTTAAATAGCACACATTCTAAGTCTCATAAAAGGAGACTCTAGGTTGGTGGAGGTAACCTGAAAAATGGGCAGTATAAAGAGGTACCCAAAAGCTATGCCCAGACAGTAACCCCTGTAGGAAGTCTGCTGTCCCTAATTACTAGAAACCACTAGTGCCTACCAAAACCTTAATCCCTGCCTGTCATAATAACTCAAAAAGATTAAATAAATAAATCCATAGGTGCTACCAAGAGTGAATAAATAAATAAAGTAAGCTCGACGCGCGTTTCGGCGTTTCAGCACGCCGTCGTCGGGAGCAATAAACTTTTGAAGTTCCCTGTAGCGATCTAAATACCTTTTATTGCAATCCACAAAAAGTGGAGAAAGCTGTCTATCCTACATGTTCTGCCGTGCATGCTGGTTGCTCATTGGTCCCACGTGGGGTCAGAGTGGGAGTGGTTAGTCCGCAGAGTGACGGCGAACGAGAATTTCCCACTGATATAGAACGTAAGGTGATTGTAATAGATGCGATCGTTAGATAATGCGATCGTTAAGTGATTGTAAGAGATGACTACACAATCATACCTAGTAACCTGAATACAAATTGAGTACCATAGTGATACACTAGATATCATTACTATGGGGCATAAATTGACAGCAATACATGATTCGTGCATCAGTTAAGATAAATCAGCTAAAAGACTTGATTAAATTATTACTGTATAACTCACAGTTCATATATAGAGACTGGAAAAGTGAGTAATATTGTAAATCAAATCCCATTAGGTCAATATGATCCCTTATTTTAAAGGGATAATCGTACAAAGACATAGAGAATATACATAAAAAATAGTTATATGTTTATTTACAGTGTAGTATATTGTATCCATAGAAGGACTGGTGGGGGTATCCCTATAAATTATTTACATCCAAAATAGAGAGAAATTAGAAATTAACGAGACAAGTTAGAGAAATGCAGCAAAGGAAAAACCCTCATTTAGACCTGCAGGAGAAAGGGTCTTGAGTCTGTAAATCCAATA
This sequence comes from Pelobates cultripes, assembly GCA_933207985.1. Taxonomy (NCBI): domain Eukaryota; kingdom Metazoa; phylum Chordata; class Amphibia; order Anura; family Pelobatidae; genus Pelobates; species Pelobates cultripes. The sequence goes on along the minus strand of OW240914.1, from coordinate 329,822,101 downwards.
GGATTCACGCTGTCTCAATTTCTTATCCCAGTCCCCCTTCCGTTGAGTTTGTGGGATATATTCTAGCCCCATGAACTTTAATTTATTGGCAGAGTTCAAGTGATGAATTTTCAGATGACGTGAGATTGGGTCTTCTGACCGAGTTGACGTGTTCCCTAATCCTTAATTTAAAGGGTCTGAAGGTTTTTCCCACGTATTTGATGTCGCATGAGCAGGTAAGTAAGTAGATGACACCCTCTGTCCTGCAATTAAAAAATGAGCAGACCGGAAATGTTTCTCTATTATTACTGTCTGTGAATTCTTTAGATTTCTGGTCAATGAATTTGCATGCAGTGCAGTATCCGCACCTATATGTTCCCTTGGGTAGGTAATTATGAATCCCTCTTTTGAGAGGGGCTAAGTGACTCTGTACCAATGTGTCACGTAGATTTTTACCTCTCCGTGCAGTCACAGAGGGGAATGTGGTAACTACCTGTTTGACTTGTGGGTCAGATGTCAAAATTGGCCAGTAGCGCTTCAATATGCCCATCATGAACTCCCAGCCTCTATCATATGTGGCAATACAACGGATCAATTTTTGGTCCTGTCTTTGTGCCTTGTCATCAGTCAGAAGTGACTCACGTTCAGTACTGATTGCTCTAGCGTAGGCTTTGCGTAAGACTCTGTTGGGTTAACACTTATCCTTGAAAGCTCGCCTGGGTTCCCATGCTTTAATTTTAAAGTCATCTATAGAGGAGCAAGTGCACCTCAATCTTAAATATTGCCCTATTGGTATGCCCGCCTTGACGGGCTGGGGGTGATGACTATGCCAATTTAACAGGCTATTAGTGGCAGTTTGTTTCTTGAAGAGGGTGGTTGAGACTCCTCCTCCAAACTGAGTGGTTATGGTTATATCCAAGAAATTAAGTTGTTTACCACCCATCTCACTAGTAAATCTTAGATTAAGGTCATTCATATTGAGGAGACTTACAAAGGTTTCAAAGTCTTTTGTACTCCCTGTCCATATGATTAGTACATCGTCTATGTACCGTTACCAACATGATATCATCCCCATAAAATGACTCAAATGTGGAGCTGATCTAATAAGATTTTCCCAAGTACCCAAATAAAGATTTGCATAGGAGGGAGCACAGGATGTCCCCATCGCTGTCCCCCTGATTTGCTGGTAGATGGTACCATTAAAGAGAAAAATGTTTTTAGTAAGGACTGTTCTGAGTATATTGGAAATAAGATCTATATAGGCAGCTGGAGTTTGTAGTTCTTGTTCAAGGATGGTTCTGATGTTATTAATTCCGTGTGTATGTGGTATAGAACTATATAGTGACTTTACATCCTGCCTGCATAATAATGCTTGCTCTGGTATGGAGATGTCCTTCAGGAAATTTAGCATCTGTTTCGTATATCTTATATACGACGGTAACTTTGCGACAATAGGGGATAGAATCTTGTCCAAATATATACTCAGGTTTTGAGTCAGATTCCCACAACCCGATACAATCAGTCTACCTGACGGATTGTCTAGAGATTTATGAACTTTGGGTAGGCTATAGAAGGTTGAGAGTATTGGTTGTTTTACCAGCATGAACTCAAATTCATTTTTGGTAATCAGATTTTCCATTAAGGCTTGACTTAGCATAGCCTTAATTTCAGCAAAATATTGCATAGTGGGATCATGATTTAATACTTGATAAGTCTCCTTATCATTTAGTAAATTTTGTACCATCTGTATATAATTAGAAGGGTCCATAAGGACTACATTGCCACCCTTATCTGATGGTTTAATCACCAATTGATCATTCTCCTTTAGTTGTTTCAATGCCAGTTTTTCTGTTCTAGTGAGGTTGCCAATGGATTCTATACTCAGAGTTCCTAATTCGGCTTTTTCAATTTCCCTGCATACCATATCTAGAAAGACTTCAATGTTCTTATAGTCTTTCAGATGTGGTGTAAAGCGACTCTTAGGTGCAAGTTGGGTAGTCGGGATATTGGTGTCATTAGGATTATTGGAATCAAGGAGTTCGACTAGAGTCTCCAGTCTTGTTCTGGGACGTTGAAGTTTGTCTGCTTGTCGTAGCCCTAAAAAATCTATGCCCTTCCTTAATATGCTTTTAGGTTCAATATGTGTGGAGTTAGTGGTTGTATTCTCCCCCTCATTGTCAGTAGACTCGTATTCAGAGGTGCTGAAATGATCGGAGTCAATTCTGACTTTCCTTTTTGTGTGGCGGTAAACTCTCCCTGTCTCAAAATCTGTAGTGTCTCTTATGAATTTATGATGTTTTTAAATTTTAATTTGGTAAGAAAATCTATCCAAATTAGTCTTTAATTTTACTTCTAGATTTGGGAACTGGGGATCATCTCTAAACTTTTGGATATTTTCGATCTCAGTGTCTAGGGTTTTTTGAATATTTGTCAGATGTATAGTCTCATATTTACATACGATAGACATGAAAGTGGTGGAGCATCTGGCTGCTGCATCTTCCCATTTTTGTGTAAATCCCTCTATTTCACTGTTTCTAGAGGGTGGAACTAGAACCCTAAGTCCCCTTGGGATAATCTTTTAAGAGATATATGTCTCAAGGGTTGAGATTTCCCAACTAGTTTTTATTTGCTGTTTAAAGATTTTGGTTAGTTTATTGAAACCGCTTTGTATGTTTACAGGGGGGAGAGCTTGTAATGAGGAGTTAGTAGAAAAAATTGTGGCTGCATCCGAGCACCATTGTCTGGGGTCTATTTTGTTTGTGAGGAATCCAGCCATTAACCCAGTTGTGCTTTCTCTAATCCTATAATAAAGTTCTCTCTTTGATAGGATGTGCACTTTAAAGACTACACTAAAAAAATATGTAGAGCTGTACTTGATTAAAAAAATAGAAATATAAAACTACAAAAATATTTAGTCCTCCCTACTACTGCCGTTATTTTCCTGGTATAGTAGAACAACTAGTAAAGTGGTTCTGATTTGTCAGGGACCCAAATTATGTATGTTCATAAACTGAATTTGCAACCATTCTTCAATTGAGAGTTTTGCCATCCAAGCATAATACAACTGAGAATAAAATTAATAATTAAAATGTGGCTCTTCCTCCTATCAAACGGGTCTTCACTCAAGACTCTATGGTATTCCCTGCCTGGAGTGAAGCATGAAAGACCATAGAGACTAAACAGGTTTTCAAACACTGTCTGACCAAGGTGCATGCATATAGCTGAAGGATCCTGCCATATACTAAAGGTAGGGATGAGTTTTTCTGATTTGTTTATGTATACTTCATTAAAAATAAAATCTATTTCCTTTCAAAACTTGATAAAATTATTATTATATTCAAATAATAGTTTTGAGGTGACAGTTGTCCTTTAAATGTTCACAATGGTATCTAGAAAGGTTTTGCCAGTGGCTTAGAACTGAAATCTCCACCTCTGACCTTTCTTTACAATAATAGATGTGCTCCATGAATCAAAGTAAATTTAATTCCCTTTCTTTCAGTCACCATAAAAGGAATCTGGCAAGCTTTCAACCCTTTGGGGGACTTTGTTAAGCCTGACAAAGCCCACAGAGATTACAAATGTTATTAATCCTTACAAATCATGAATGATACTTCCTGCACCAAGTTATTTATTAACCCTGCTCTGAAAAGATCAAAATAGGCTAAAAACAATAATTAGAAGCATATTTGTTTAGTACACTAATAGAAACCCACAGTTAGAAGAGGACTGGAGGAGCGTCTTCATCGTTTGAAGTGAGCTGACTGCAAGAATTTATTTTTTTAATTGAGTTTCCGAAGGAAAAACATAAAACATAAAATAAATCTTAAAATTCAGAAATTAAAACTAACTTTCAGATACAAAATTCCTACAATAATGTGATTTGAAAGTGTGGATGGCAACACGTTCTCTCTCTTGTAATCCAATATAATTTAATAAAAAAAATTGTTAATACAAGAGAATAGTCAGACATGTAGTACAAAGGGTCTTTCACAGTAGAGAAATTAGAACAGAAAATTAAGAAGAAATATGAAACAGAACTCACATTAAAAAAACAGAACCAAGATTGAAGACACAAACATAAACATAAGCACAGGTAGTAGAATTCATAGGCGTAAAATTGCTAACACAAATCCCAAATAGTGAAAAGGGACTAATAATGGCAGACTGGAAAATAAAAAAAATATCACTCTCCCAATTAGGTCACGGTCAACGTCTTAGAGGTGATTAATAGATTGTGTTGAATTTGAACAGAATTGTGTATTTTACAAACATTCTTCTGCATTTTAGTCTCTTTTGTGCAAAATATTTAATACACAATTTGTATTCCAATGGACAGGCTATTAATCGATTAACTGATGATATATATCTATAAAAAATGTACAGAACATCTATGTATTGTGTCTAAGCCTCCAGGTGCATTCTATTTTAGTATTCTTCAACATCTTGATCTTACACAATGATAACTTGACAGAATATATCATGCTTGCATCTCACTTCAATCAGAAAAAAATGGTGTCATGTTTCAAATCAAATGATCCCTTTTCCCTAATCATTATCTAACTTCTCTGCAGTTGCCATGGAAGCTCTTTATATTGAGAGCAATTTAAACTGCAAGTTCAACTGAGCCATTGTTTTAAAACATGGTGCAATGCTGCCAGGTGTTACAGCCAATGGCCCTAGTTCATCATTGTGATTAATTTATAGTTAATACATTGGTAATAAAAAGCAGGGCATTAACAACTCCAAAAATCTACTAGTAAATTTAATATAACTGTTAAATTAAATTGCCAGCAAAAATGCAGAAGCAGAAATTTCAAATGCATGTCACTATGCAAAAAAACAAGAGAATAAACTAATGTATAAAACATAGTGAATAAAATGAACAGTTTTAAGTATGCAAATATGAATAATGAAAATTCATGGATGTATAAAAATGTAAAATATGAAGAAGAATTATAATTAGGTGTATTGTATTAAAACATATTTTCTTCATTCAATGGCTAACAAAGACATCAAAATAACAAAACAAACAGAAAAACATAAGAAAAAAGATAATAACATGTCAAGATGGCTAAATACTGTTATTGGTCTCTCTAGCATATATGGTTCAAGGAAGAATCTGAAAAAAACCTAGTCACGCCCCTTTAGATATTAAGAATATCATGTGATTCCTGTTTGTTTAAGGTTTTTTTGAGGGGGGTTAAGAGAAGTTCTTATGTAAAATTTTGTATTGTAATCTAATATTTACCGCAAAGTGGAGTGTGCAATATTAACAATAGATCAACATCGACGGTCACACAGGACCTTGGTGTCAAAATGATATACTTGACACATTCTGGACTGTAATTTACACAATCCGACATCCACAGGTGTGGGACAATTGTACATTTTTAGGAAGCAGAGATTTTGGAGAATACCCAGTCCAGCACTATGAGAATTTTGGGCAGTGTGGTTTTAAATTATCTACTGATCATCTCTACTTACATCTTTTACATTGTAATTACTTTTTTATTGTGCAAACTCTACGACTGCAGGGAAATAGAACTAAACCACTTATAAACATATTTAGCACTGGGAATGATCTTGCATTATAAGGGTATAGATGAAGTGGGTTGTCTCTGGAATGAACCCTGTTAACTGTTACTGTTACATAGAAACATAGAATGTGACGGCAGATAAGAACCATTTGGCCCATCTAATCTGCCCAATTTTCTAAATACTTTCATTAGTCCCTGGCCTTAACTAAACTCTAGGATTGCCTTATGCCTATCCCATGCATGCTTAAACTCCTTCACTGTTTTATCCTCTACCACTTCAGCTGGAATGCTATTCCATGTATCCACTACCCTCTCAGTATAGTAATACTTCCTGATATTATTTGTAAACCTTTCCCCCTGTAATTTAAGACTATGTCCTCTTGTTGTGGTAGTTTTTCTTCTTTTAAATATGTTACCAGAGGTGGGGGAATGAGAACATTGAGTTCTTGTCCTATAGTCTGTATTTGGGACACCTTTTCTCACATCCACCAAGTACACTTGCAGGCTGAGTTCAAAGCATTTAAATAAAATATTTCTACAAGTAAAAAGCAATGTGTCAACCTCCAACAATTTTTGAATGCTTATCATTCTAATGGGGTATGAATGGATGTAATGGGGTATGAATGGATGGACTTTTATGGCACTCTGAACTCCACAGGTAGTGGTTTTAACTTCTGTGACTTTAGAAACTGAGTTTATCAATGCAACATAGTCAGAAGTAGTAGCAGGGTGGTACTGTTAAGCATAATCAAGGTTACCACTAATGCTGTGATCATCATGTTTTCTTACAAGAGTAGAAGATACATTGTCTATACTACTGCTAGCAGGATTGTGCCAGCCTAGTCTATTTTTTGGGAGTTCTTAAACATGATATGGTATGCTTTAAATGCACTTGAACATAGATTGCAACAATGTACTTAGAACACATGGCAGGCCTGAATTGTATAAATCTGTGTATGCTAATGCATTGGGTTTATTTGAATATAAAGAGCAAAGGAATTATTAAATTTCACACAAATAAGTATTCTGGTTATTTAATGAAGTATCTAAATTTCTATTTGCTTCACATTGTATAGCTGAACAAAGTAGTTTTGTTTACTTATTTGAATAAATATATGCTTTTGAGGCTATTGTACATTTTTTGGAAAGGGGGATAATTAAAATGTATTTGGTGTTTTTTTTTTTTAAATCAAGAATAAAAAATTTTTGTGGTGTTATCACAATTGTGCATCACAGTCTATACTAGATCATTTTACTCAATCTGTATAAACTAGTACAGTTTGGCAGCAAAGTCCTGTTAATATCAAACAATGTCTCAGTTGGTGAAGAAAATATGGATTAAAGGAAATATATTGTGAAAGAAATACATGATCTCAAGGTTTCAACTTGGCAATTTGTAATGGACATTGGTGAGAGGTATCATCTGGCTCCAATATAACTTCCTACACGAGGCTAGTCAAATAGTTACAATTACAAAGAGGGGCTCCACTCCGTAACCTGCTTTCCCAACATTCCATTCTCTTGATGAAAGAAACATTTATATATAGATTAGTAAAATGATTAATGAAATATGTGTGAATGAATATGTATATCTCCATGCATACATATATAAAATGAGTGGGATAGATGTTTAGGAGAATATAATCCTTAAAAGACATTGCCCACCATCGGAATATGATGGAGATATGCCCCACGTCTAAGACATGGTATATTTTTGCACCTTTGTTGGATTTGTATTTTTGTTTTGATGAACTCTGCTTGTCTTCTATGCATTGTATCTATATATTAATGTCCTACTTTGCACAAGGCACCTTCTCAGTCAGTGTGAAAGATAATTTCCCTTGAGTAATCCATTTTAAATTTCTTTAGTGTCTGATAGAGATGTAAATCATTTGAAGGTTCGACTGTCAAGTCATATTTCATTATTTCTAATCTCATATACTTGTTTTCAATATTAATAGGAAATCTGTTTCATTGTACATGCTCAGAACATAGCATGAATGTCATTCTCATCTAACAGCCGTGAGAGGGTGATCAATCAAAATAAACATGAATATAAACTTGCAGTTCAATGCAACAAGGTAACTGAAGTAAGAAAATAGCAGGAAACAGTTTGTAAAAGACCATCGCACGCTTTCTGATCTCTTGTTTACTGAAAGTGGGCTGAGAATATGAGTTTTACTACAAAAACCGTGCTATTCAGTAGAATTTCTAGTTTCGTAATCTACCCTTTTAATGCTAATAGAATTTACAGCCAGAGAAAAAATGTTATTCCATAAGACAAGAAAAAAATAAATATTAAATATATCTAAAGGACATTTTTTATAAAACAATCGAGGCTGTGTGTTAATGCCTAAAGGCAATGGAATATCCTCCAGTGATCCACAAATTTCTTAGCTCATTCTCACATCTCGTTGAATTGCCCTAAGTTCTTCAACCTGTAGAAGATGTCCCTAATGTTGTTTGCATGTTGCATGGGTTACTTCAATATCAGTCTAATTTCAGAAGATAATGCCCAGAGCTGGTTTAACCATAATACGATCAAAGGCAGCCACCTAGGGCCCAAGGGCTAGACAGGGGCCACAGAACCATGAATTTGCTTGCCTCCATTATTTATGAAGGGGTCCCCCAAAACTGGTAGTATGCCTACGGCCACATGGGATCTCAATCCTTCTCTGATAATGCCATTTGACACGAAATATTGAATTTGCACGTATGTACCTTTTCTACTAAAGACCGATTTTGGTGGTAGTTGGCTACTCTTTGAGAGTTGATGAGGAGAAGGATTTTAGAAACAGCAATATAACTGTAAAAAAATAAAAAATAAAATAGATCTAATAAAATAGAGATTGCTTGATCTCCCTAGTGGAATTGTTGAGATGTGAGAAACAACCTGTTTGAAATCCTAAAGCTCACAGCTGGACGCAGTATCAACAATGAACTCTGCCTGGAGCCAGAGATAACACAGCCTAATATAACTTAAGTGTTTATATTGATGGATTAATATTTAACAAGTTAAAATACAGTTGTTTTTTTTTTTTGGTTTGTTACACATTGCACAAAATAAACTCATTTGACATAGGTCATAACCATTAAAAGTAAATAACAATATAATTAATAATAATATAATTATTTATATCAGAATGATACATTTACAATTATACGTGTACACAAATCTACAGAGAGTTTAATCAATTTGTTTACTTTACCTTCACAATAAGCACTATCCTCACGGAGTTCCCGGAAACCATCTCGACAAATGCAAACAGATCCATCATCAAGGTTTTTGCAGGTTGAATATTCCATACAGTAGTGACCTTCTGAGCAGAAGTCGTGACCTAATCAACATATTAAGAAAACAATAAATAAAAATAAATAAAAAAGTAAACCACACTTTGCATTGGAGACTTAATAAACTTTTTGCCATCAGTCTAGAGGTCGAGACCACCCCCTCAAAAAAAAAAAAAAATGTCATATGTATAATATTTGGTATTGCTGAGGACATTTTTACATTTTATTTGTTTAGTTATGATTTTGTTCTTAGCCTGTTCTGAGCCCCTGTTTAAGGCCAATACACTATAGAACAGTGATTAAAAATGAAAAAATGTAATGGCTGGCAAAGCATCATGGGAAATTTAGGTCACACACACCTGCAGTGCTAGGTTTAGCTAGAGTACCAGAGGTTAGTGAGCTCAAGACTTCTAGAATGTTTCTATCTTTCTATCATCAACTCATGTATACCTCAGAATGTACCAATTTTATTGAACATTAAAGGAGCACTATAGTGCCAGGAAAACATACTTGTTTTCCTGGAACTATAGTGCCCTGAGGGTGCCCCCACCCTCAGGGACTCCCTCCTGCCCGGCTCTGGAAAGGGGAAAAGGGGTAAAACCTACCTTTTTCCAGCGCTGGGCGGGGAGCTCTCTGCCTCCGATCCTCCTCCGTTCCTCCCCGTCGGCTGAATGCGCACGCGCGCATTCAGCCAGTCGCATAGGAAAGCATTATCAATGCTTTCCTATGGACGCTTGCGTGCTCTCACTGTGATTTTCACAGTGAGAATCACGCAAGCGCCTCTAGCGGCTGTCAATGAGAGAGCTGCTAGAGGCTTTGGGGGAAGGCTTAACCCATTAATAAACATCGCAGTTTCTCTGAAACTGCTATGTTTATAAAAAAAAATGGGTTAACCCTAGCTGGAGCTGGCACCCAGACCACTTCATTCATCTGAAGTGGTCTGGGTGCCTAGAGTGGTCCTTTAATGTTAGCTGTAAAATGATAAAAAATATATATACATTTTGCATTTAACAACACATAATGTAATGTATATATATATATATATATATATATATATATATATAGATATCTCAATAGAGTGATAAAGACAATGTTTTCATATCATTTTATATTTCATTAGCTTTTCAGATGGTCCATTCAAATAAAATGCACTGTTGTTTATACTTCTCTAATCTGAGTATAATTTCCTTTACCTCTACTGTTGCTGGTAAAGTATCTAAATCACACACACTGCGGCATCAGAACTAGTATTACAATAATTTTTTGTATTGTTTGCCTGTATACATTTTTTTACAAATAGTTATTTTATGTGGTGTAAAGCATTTATGCTAACATTTAATTTCCTTGAAGTTTTCAATTGTGTGAAAGTAATGATAAATCAATCAAAATGATGTTAGTAATAAAATATAAATAATATTATAAAATAACAGAACATGTTTCAGATTTAATGACTGCATAGTGTAACCATAGCAATAAATGACAAAGATTCAACTATCAACTATATGACATGTCAGATCTCACTTTCTCCAAGAGAAGGGATTTCCATACAGAATGTTATCATCAAGTTCCGTTAAAAAAAATGTCACAGATTTTTAAAAAAATGTTTAATTAGAGTTTCTAGCACACGTAACATCATTAATTACTAACATTCATAATTGCTAATTATGAACTAGACCGTGATCTAATGGCTGACTGTTTATAAATATACTTTACGCTCAGATCATAAAGATATGTTTACAATTGTTATATCAAAGTTAGATCAATTTAAGCAATTAAAAAAATATTTAAAAGGCAGTTATATTAAAAATATATACTTTTTATATTTTCTTATTTTTAGCTTTCAAGTATCGTATTATTTAAATGTGTAATAAATTGATCAAAAAATTTTTTATCAAAATTAATAACATATTTTCTTTAAAAACATGAAGAACACACAGGTTATGATGAAGTATAGAAAAAAAAACTATAAGTATCATTATAATTTTCCCAGGATCAACAACTTAGTAATTGTTAATTAAAACATCCTTCATGTAATGATAGTTTCACCATTTTCTGCAATGTGTTGAAATGATTGGTCCAAAGAAACAATTATTTAAATTTTGTTGATGTGGATATAGAAATGGAGTTCAAAATTATATGATTTCTTTTCTGAATAGGCAAACTACAATTTGTTAAAGTCAGATTTGAAAGAGATATTATGGTTCAACCAGGGAAACCAATAATCAAAGGTGTAGCCTAATAGGAAACAGTAAACTGAGAATTTCAAATTTTGAATCAAAATATTACAATTGGAAAAATTCTCTATTTCTCTAATGTTTCAAGATTGGATATTTGGCCTAAATAACACTTTAACTAATAACACTGGAAATCTATTTAATATGTCTTCATATTATCAATATGTATGTTGGTCTGTCTGTTGGTATATCAGTCTTCTAGTAATTTTAAAATTGTTTACCCCAAAATAGCTGAACTGGAAGCATTGCTGACTTAGAGATCAGTTGCCATTTTGCTATTTTTGACCTTAAATTTGAAATTATCCTTGAAATCTCTTTGAAGTCCTGACAATTCTGATTTTAGTAAATAAACCAATATGAACACACATGCAGGTTGAATATGTCATTTGGCATTTGAATGCAGAACAGCATAAATACCAATAATAAAAAAAGATTTTAGTTTTTTGGTGATTTGTAAATACAAATTCACAACAATTTAATGGCTTTAATTTCTTTATTTTCTAATGAAAAATGCTAAAAAAAATTATCCGTATGGTGTTCTAATTCTACAATGGCTACATTTCAGTAAATGACGGACAAAAATAATGTCAACAGACAAAAATTAATGTCAACAGACACAGGAGGATGAGACAAACTCTCAAATTAATCTATGTTTTTTTAAATCCCATGCAAAATGACTGCCAGTTTAATGGTTCATTAAATTCTAATGATGTAGTGTTTGTATTGAAATAAAGAGTCTGAACAATAGGTAGGGTAATTTAGGATAATTAATAGCTAGATGGACTGACAGACAAATTAACACACGGATATATAAAGCAACATATATAGTAGGCCAACAAACATATTAATTACATAGAGACAGACTAACAGATAGGCAGACAGGTAGACCAACAGAACGACATACAGACAGCAAGAGCAACACACATGTAAACAGATTATTAGATCAAAAGAAAGACAGACAAAACAGCCAATAAGCAGATTAACAAGATAGACAGATAAAAGACAGACAGACCGACCATTGGATAGATAGGTGGCTAACTTACATAGTCTTCTATAAAATCTGATTTTTCCTTTAATATTTAGAGAGCACAAGTGTTTTAGCTATGTGTTTCATATTTACTTACCTTTGCAAACTTTGCAACAGCTGTTCCTCAGGGATATTTGGTGTGACTGCGGACAGTTGAGGGGAGCACAGGTCTCGGTCTCTGCCCGTTGCATTTTATTACCCTAAAATATAACACAGGGGGGAAAATGCATTTTCGGTTTTTACTTAACAGTTCACACACTTCTTGCTATGCTGAGTAATATAACATACAGTTATTATAGACATAATTGGTACATAATGCATTTACATGGGTTGGCTATCAAAGGTGTTTTTTTATTTATCTATGTTGCAATAAATAATTACTTATGCTTATTGGAATATAAAATACTTCTTTAAAAGGACAGATATTTTCTATGATTTATCGTGTCCTATAATACAATAGCAATAATAATCAGTCCTTGGAATTTGAAGTTACCAACTGGCATACTACAATAATTATGTTATGTTTAAATAACAATCCATAACAAATAATTAAACATAAACATGGTGGTTTTATCAGAGTCCATACAGATGTTTAAACAGCAACTAGATGCATACTTGCAAAAACAGAATATTCAATGATATAATTTTTCAACTGTAGGGTAATAGATTCTTAATTAAAGAATAAATCTGACTGCCATTCTGGGGTCAAGAGGGAATTTTTCTCCTAGTTTGTTGGAAAAATGGAAGAGGTTCAAACTGTTTTTTTTTTTTGCCTTCTTTTGGATCAACAGCAAAAAAAACAGTTTGAACAAATAATTAAACATAAACATGGTGGTTTTATCAGAGTCCATACAGATGTTTAAACATGGTGGTGTGGAAGGCTGAACATGATGGACACAAGTCTCTTTTCAGCTATGCAACTACGAAACAATGTATTTAAACTGTTTTTTTTGCCTTCTTTTGGATCAAAACAAAAATGTGAGAAAGGCTGAGCTTGATGGACCCATGTCAGCATATGTAACTATGTACCTAACTATGTAATAAACATGAAGTACTAGGAGTACCAGCACCTTTGATAAATGTAGTATGGCACATAATTACAATAGTCACAATCATTTATGCACAAGTTAATAACTGTTTCCTTGGGACCAACATTTTAGTCAATGGTGTGAATCATAAATGTTAGTAATACATTTATATATTAACAAATTCAACTTTGTGTTGTCACACACAGTGCCTCTGTAATGCTATGATGACAAAGTGTAGTTTTTCTTATTTCTGTGTTTCTAAAGTATATCGAAAAGGAGTCAGGTGATACTGACTCACTGTACTAATTAAGTTATTCCCTGAAGCTGTGTGACATCACTATACAGCATGTTGCCAAGTCGTATGCAATGAAAAACTTCTGAGAGGCACTGGAACTTCCTCATGCTAGTGGTGAATGGGAGACTTCCCCATATCTTCATTTGTGCACCTATTAGAGGCCCTTTTAAGCAATAGCTCATATGTCGCCCTAAATAAATGAACGCTGCAAAAGACAAGATCTGCAAGAATTGCAGAATGGGAATTTTACTTTGCAGGAGGGATTTTAAAAGACCTATGCACTCCTCTATTTAATGTAAGGCATGGATTTCACAAGACATTAGCAGCAGATCCTTGAAGTTCTGCAAGATGTAAAGGTGGGGCCTCCATAGATTGGATTTGTTGTTCCATGCTCTTTCGGATTGAGATCTGGGGAATTTAAAGGCCATGACAACACTTTGAACTTTTTGTCATGTTCCTCAAATCATTCCTGAACATGTTTTGCATGTGGCAGGTTGAATTTCCTGCTGAAGAAGGGAACATCATTGCCATGAATGGGTGTAAGTGGTCTGCAACAATTTTTAGTGGGTTACGTGTCACAGTAACATTTACATGAATGCCTGGTCCCAAGGTTTCCCAGCAGATCATTGTCCAGAGCATAACACTGCCCCCCAGCCTTTCTTTTTCCAAAAGTGCACCCTGCTGCCATCTACTCAAAGGTAAGTGATGCACATGCAGTCAGCCAGCCACCTAATCTAAAAGAAAATGCGAAAATGTGATTCATCAGACCAGGCAACCTTCTTCCATGGCTCCATAGTTCAGTTCTGATGCACACATCATTTCTGAGGGTTCCTTCAGCAGTGGACAGGGGTCATCATGGTCACTCTGACTGGTGTTCAGCTACACAGGCCCATATGCAGCAAACTGCAATGTACTGTGTTTTCTGATACCTTTCTATCATAGCCAGCATTAAGTTTTACAACAATTTGAGTTAAAATAGCTCTTCTGTGTTATGGACCAGATGGGTTAGCCTTTGCTCCCCAAGTGCATCAATGAGCCTTATGCGCCCCTGGTCTTTATGCCGGTTCATAATTTGTCCTTCCTTGCACAACTTTTAGTAGATTCTAACCACGGCATACTGGGAACACCCAACAAGACTTGCCGTTTTAAAGTGCTCTGACCCAGTCTTCTAATCATCACTATTAAGCACTTGTCAAGTCATTTTCCTGCTTCCAACATATAAGATTCAAGAACTCACTGTGTCCTTGCTGTCTATTATATCCTACCTCTTGACAGGTGCCACTATAACAATATGATCAATGTTAATTACTTCACCTATCAATGGTTTCATGTTGTGGCTGATCAGTATATATGCCCTTTTTAAAGGGAAGAACCCACACTTTCAAATGATAGGTCCCTTTCCCCGTAAGATGAAGGCAACCACCATTACAAACAGTGATCACCTATCTCACTGTCCATCAGGGCAATATTTTGTGGAACGCGTGGGGTTCTTAAAAAGCCATTTTTATTAGGACATATGACCCAGAACTTGAAAGAGTATCCTTATTTGATTATGGGGTCACATTCCTTGGAACACCCAAGGGATGTATTTTATCAAAGGATGATGAGATCTTTAAAGTTGGTACAGGTCACTGACCAACCTTTGTAATTACAGTATGGAGGGCGCTAGCCTCTAAAAACAACATATCTTGCATTATTTTCTAAATGTTGAGTCTCATGCACTCCCCCATCCAAATAACCTCCCTCCTAGATAAAAGTTGGGGTCAATTGTCTAAAACTGATTTTAAAATCTTGTTTAAGCACTGAATTGGGTAACTGTCCCCGTTTTCAAATGAGAAGTCATAAGCCCATGTAGTTCTCAGTATTTACATTTATAGAAATGGTAAACTTTAATTAAAGTAGATTTACAGACTGTAAGTACCATCCCCAGCCCTGGCAACCTAAAATATCAAGACAGCTCGGGGGCTATAACGAACAAGTGAAACGGCCACATTATTTAAGCAGCAGGTGCCTGGAGAGTTTATTTTTTGACAACAGTTAATTAGTTTGACAAATAATAGGGCACAGAACCAAATATTTTTTTGACTCATTACCACTACATTCACACTGTTTCTTTGCAAACTTATCCTACAAGTTGAGACATACCACCATCAATAGAGCACACATTTGATGTACTTAATATGAAGGACTATCCACTTTTCTCCCCCTCTAAATTATATACTGTTTTATTAATACCTGTCAGTGCTTTACATAGCAACTAGGCACTTACAAAATTCTTATCTTACTTTAAAGCTGAGCTCTATAAATTTGATATATTTTTCTTTTTGACTAAATGCAAAGGATATCAAATTGTCTTTCAGTTTTTGACAGATCGATGGAGAAATGCTAACAGTAATCGTTTCTTTCCATTTCAGCATTTGTGTGGAGTGGTTAAAGCTTTCCCTTTTTATAGGTTTGCCATTAGCATTTTTAAAAAAAAAATGTATTTCATTTTATTATAGACTTCTACAAAGACATCTGCCAAAAAATTTCAAGGTAATGACATAATCTATGTTGTTCATCAGAATGTCAACCATTTTTCAGCAAAACCCCATTCATGAGCAACTATTGTTTTACTTTTATGAGGGATCACCACACTGTCTATTTAGTGTGCCTATAAATTTTTAACTGTTTAAGATCTCAACTGGTCCTTTTACTTGATTCAACTTTAGCAACATCATAAGATCACTGGAAACCTAAACTCACTTCCAATTTCCCAAATTTTGAGCCCTACAAAGCTTTGGACATTTTACCAGTGGTCACAGACAACCACAGATAAAAACCCATCGAGGGTATGATGTAACGTTTTTACTGATATTTATATTTTTTAAATTACACAGCCAAACCAGGTTATTGGATGTGAAGTGCAACCTAACAGCCAGTAGAATTATCAGCTTGTTGCTCGTGTCATTGAAAAGGGTAAATCTATTTATAAGGGGAAGAGTAACATCTGATATTTACACCTTTGAATCAGACACAGACAATCACTTTCACTTGTGTAAACCTTTGTTCATTTGACACACTGTTTTCTATACAATTTGTATTATAGATTTAACAAATTACATCATAATCCAGTTCTGACAAGGGAAAGCCAGAGCAAACAATGCAAATGAAGAAGAGAAATAGAAACATTGTCTAAATTCCCCTCTTCCTCTGTTTGCTTTCTCTATGCTGACTACCAGGTGCAAAGAACAGTTTATAGCAATGATTGACAGAAAGCTAGATTGGAGGCACCCAGCTGCAAGATAATGAAGTGTGCATTTCAATTTTTATTTAATTTTTTTTACACCTCGCAAATAGATATTTGGAATTTGACTATTTGTCTGTTCAACCATAATTTACTTTTGTTCAGGAGAAACAGGGCTATCATTTCACATCAAATATTTATATATGAAATGTAATTTAATATGAAAAGAATCTAGAAATGTGTGAGAAATTAAGAAATGTTCTTACAGTTGTAATCCAAATTATTCAATCCCCATTGAAAATCTGGTGTTTTTCCAAAATTTACAGACTTTCAGCTGTTTTCAATTAACAAATCAAACGAAAACAATTGAAATAGCTTAGCACAAGAAATGCTTCAAGTGGTTTCCCCAAATTCAACTTAAAATGCAACATATAATGACTTCTCCAGTCTCAAAATGATTCAGCCCCCTGAATAGAATCCCTCACAACAGCACATATATGCAAAACAGGTTTTGTCTCAACCACACCTGATGCAACTAATCAAGGACATTAGTTGCACCAGGTGTGCTTGAGCTGGAACACTTGAAGTGCCAGAACTGGCTCGGGATTTGTTGAGTGTCATGTTTGACTGCATGTTAGAAATAGAATGGTCCACAAAGTTAAGAGAAGAGATCATCGCCCTTCACAAACAAGGAACATGATACAAAAAGATAATGAAGGCCTTAAATGTTCCTAGAGACACAGTTGGAAGCATAGTTCATATATTCTCAAAAACACTCATATGTGTGTTCAGCAAACACACAGTAACCCCATGTCCAGGATCTAAGGTGTTTTGGAAAGTTACAGGGTCAAATATAAGCCTTGCCCATTTCAGTTTTTAAACTTTGAAATTTGCCAGGTTGTTTATGTTGCCTTTCATATTAATATCAAAATGCAGTTAGAACAAAATTACACATATATGTTTATAATTAAAAAAAATAACAATTTAGTTTAGTTTTTTTATATAATTATAGATATATTTATCATTTCATTTTCATTATGTGTATTTTGATATATATATATATATATATATATATATAAAATTGTATTTATATATATATAAAATAAAATTATATATATATATATATATATATATATATATATATATATATGAAATTGTGTGTAATTGTGTGTATTTATATTAGATATATTGACAGCTCACTGTCAATATGGTCATGTAATTGCAAACCAGATTGCTGCAAAGGATAAGTATGGGAAGCCGGGGGGTTGGGGGCATGATCTGTAGGTTGTTCAATGCTGTCCCGCTGCGTTAAATTTCCAGTTTTTCATGATGCCATAAAGTACTCTGTGGCGTTAAAGGTTTATTTATTAGTTTTAGTTAACTTAAAAGATAACATAACAAAATTAAGGAATAGACAGTTCTATATCAAGTGCTAGTTTCGCATTTTTCTTCTTGTCTCTACATGTGTCAAAATTCTTAAAATGATAATGTGACGGACCGGCTGGCACCTCGACTGGATGCCTCCACCAACCACTGCTTCTTAGTACCTCTGAGTACTTCCAAGCACTCCATCAAACACCATCAGCACTGTAAGCCCTTAGCTGCAGCAGTTAGGCTGGAGTCTCGCTGTCCTCCACCCACCCTGGACCCAAGACAGGGTTCCAGCTTCCAGGGGGTAGACCTCTCCTACTCCTGAGAGTATAGCACGAGACGATAGCCCCGATCTGAGGGACCAACATATCCAAAACTCACCCAAATCGGTTCAAGGGTTCTGGATTTCCATGGAAGTTATAATTTTGACCGACTGTGCACATGGTCCTATGCCCAAACAGTTCCAGGGAATTAGGGCCAACGGTCAGTCTCTCTTTCTGGAGTACAAAAGTACATAAATCATATACGTTTTTAAAAGTCCCATAGTCTTTTGGCAGGAGGCTGGCAAGCAGGCCCCTCCAAGAACACGTGGCAGAGGCATTTCTGCCACAGATAAAAAAATATATATACTCTGGTATAATAAAGAATATTTGAGCACACTAGACAGATTAAATTAATGCAGCACAGTGACCAATGAGTTAATTGGCATAAAATACTCTGCAAGTCTGTGAGTACTCACAGGCATTAAACCAGCTACCACTATAGTCTATACATAGAAGTTCAGGTGTCTATAGCCTGGCCATGCAGTGTTAGCACTGTAAACACTGCCTATTCAGAGAACTCAGACACTAGAGGTACTTCCTAGTCCAGTGCTCCACAGTGTGCAATACTAGTGCTCAGCGTCTCCACACTCTGCATGGAGACACGGATAGAGGCTCATTGATTCAATACATCTCTATGAAGAGATGCAGATTGGCAAAGCATGAAATTTTGCTGCGCAAGCACAATAGCCTCCTAATGATTTCCTATCGAAAAGCATTAGATTGGCTAAGATCATCAACTCTCATTATTTCAGCCATGGGGACAGCCGTGGCTAGACCAGTGCGGTGTGAGAGCAAAGGTGAGTAAAATAACCTTTGATCTATACATAGAGGGGTACGATCACCTAAACAGTCACTCAAACACTGTAGTGTCAAAAATACATGTTTGTATTCCTGGCACTAATGTTACATAGTTACATAGTTACATAGCTGAAAAGAGACTTGCGTCCATCAAGTTCAGCCTTCCTCACATATGTTTTTGCTGTTGATCTGTAACGCTTACAGTTTTGCAACAAACTAGATAAAATTCCTTCTTGACCCCAAATAGCAGTCAGATGTCTCCTTGGATCAAACAGCTAATACCCCAGTAATTTGAAATTATATTCGGTATGTTATGTTTTTGCAAATATTTATCCAATTTCAGTTTAAACCTCTGTATGGACACTGATAAAACCACCTCTTCAGGCAGATAATTCCATATCCTTATTGCTCTTACTGTAAAAAAAAATGTTTCATTGCCTTAGATGAAATCTCCTTCTTCCAGCCTAAATGTGTGACCTCGTGTCCTATGTATAGCCCTGTTTATGAATAGATTTCCAGATAATGGTTTGTACAGGCCCCGAATATATTTGTATAATTTTATCATATCCCCTCAGAGGCGCTGTTTTTCCAAACTAAAGAGATTTAAATTATTTAACCTTTCTTTGTAACTAAAATGCTCCATTCCTTTAATCAATTTTGTAGCTCGTCTCTGCCCTTTTTCTAGTGCCATGATATCCTTCTTTAAAATAGGTGCCCAAAATTGCACAGCATATTCAAGGTGTGGTCTTACCAATGATTTATAAAGAGGCAAAATTATATTTTCATTCCGAGAATTTATGTGTTTCTTTATTATTCATTTGTTTGAAAGAAATTTGCAATTATATTAAAGGTGTTTATCTTTTTTGTAATGCGTAGCCATCCTATTTGCAAGCCCGAAAGACATATGCAAATTAACATTTGTGCCGCTGAGCAAGCATATGGGCATACCGATTGGGATTTTACATTGCCATTAAATAAACTAAATAAAGAGACTTCATCTGCTTGTGGAATCAATGTACTTTGGTATAAACGACTCCTCCATCTGTATTTTCCCTGCATTAGTGGATTTAGAACTGGAACCAGAGATTGTGTTATAGCCATTTACTGTGTCGGAATTGTTTGACATAACGTTTATTGAGCTATTTAAACATGACTGTTAGAGGAGAACGCTTTGCTTAAAGAATAGAAATATCCTGCATACTCTTATTCTATAGCTTTACCTTCTCCTCCCTGAAGACTAGTGCATGAAACATGGATAACACCCACGCACAGTTGCTACAATGTAAATTAGAGTTTCAGACACCTGTACAATATTGTAGAGACTTAATGTATAACTGTCATTTAAAAATGTCAGTTTACAGTGAAAGAAAATGAATCTATGCATTTTGCTAGTTATGGGAATGAAAAACGCTATCCATACACGCGTGGTTGTGTGGTTTCGCAGAATCTGGCTACGCTACTGTATACAAATTGTGTCACCTGTATAAAAACACATGCCTTGTGCTCAAATAATACATTACCTATATAGTGGTATTTGAGAAAAAAAAATACAACAAAATAATTTATTTTGTCTAAGGATTAACTGCACTAAGGCTGCAGAAAAATTGTTTAAATGATAATGAAATTACATAGCTTGTTTGCTTTTCTGAAATATATTTTTGAAAGGGATTAAGGGTTTCTAGCTCTCTAAGAAGCAAACAAATGGCTTTTGTTGTTTTTTTTGTTTTGATTTAATGCACACTTATGGTATGTTCCTCTAATTTACTTCAAGAATTTATTAATGAGGACTATTCAAGTAAAA
Source organism: Pelobates cultripes (assembly GCA_933207985.1). Classification (NCBI taxonomy): domain Eukaryota; kingdom Metazoa; phylum Chordata; class Amphibia; order Anura; family Pelobatidae; genus Pelobates; species Pelobates cultripes. Next base: position 329,801,191 of record OW240914.1, on the reverse strand, counting down.
CCTGTCATCGGTGTTTGCTGAAAAAAGATATATAGTTACATAGTTACATAGCTGAAAAGAGACTTGCGTCCATCAAGTTCAGCCTTCCTCACATTTGTTTTTTGCTGTTGATCCAAAAGAAGGCAAAAAAACCCAGTTTGAAACACAATTTTGCAACAAGCTAGGAAAAAAATTCCTTCTTGACCCCAGAATGGCAGTCAGATTTATCCTTGGATCAAGCAGTTATTACCCTACATTGAAAGATTATATCCTTGAATATTCTGTTCTTGCAAGTATGCATCTAGTAGCCGTTTGAACATCTGTATGGACTCTGATAAAACCACTTCCTCAGGCAGAGAATTCCACATCCTGATTGTTCTTACAGTAAAAAAACCTTTCCTTTGCCTTAGGCGAAATCTTCTTTCTTCCAGTCTAAACGCATGGCCTCGTGTCCTATGTAAAGTCCATTATAATTAATAATAAATATACGTCATCTAGCCTTGGTGTGTATTATTTTGTAGTGAATAGATATAAGATGATACGTTTACGGTGCAACTCCTGGTTCATCCATGGGTGTGATCATCTTTAAACCTCTTTAATTTGAAGCACCAGTTCTTTACTAAGGTATGCAGAATGTAAAGATTCCAAACTGTCCAACTAACTGTCAACTCAGCCCTTCATCCTTTCAAGGTCAATAAAACAAGGACCATCAATTGTGTAATAATAACATCTATTATTATTCAGCTGCCGATTCGGTTAATTCCCGAGAGCATGCGCTGAAAAGTGCTTTGAGTTTCACTGGGCGAAGAGCGCTATATAAATACTAATTATCCTTATCTATTGACTACCAGCATTATTTTTGTTTGGATAAGATGTGCTTCCAACCAAAGAGCATTTAAAGATCGCAGCCACCACTAATTAAAGGTAAACCAGGAGATGCATTGAAAAGAGTTACATACTTATAAGCATGCATTATAAATCTATACACTACATATGTGCGTATTTATTCTTTATATAAAGTAAGCTTAACAGTGTTCATTTTAGTCTCTGTTGATTATAGGAACGCAATTTTTTTCAGTATCTTGGTTTTAGACAGGTAATGTTCAATATTGCATTTTTTACATTTTCCATTCATTTATATTATTTTTTTTTAGTTTCAGCTGGTTAGTTAGTACATGCGCCATGAAATCTATTACCAATTGCATAAATTCAAACCAGCTTCACCATGCAATCATTTCAAATAAAATGAATTAAAGTATCTTCCCCATTCCTTCTCATTCAAATGTATGTTTATCATTGTACACGCCACACACGTGCACACATACAAAGTAATGAAAAAGTATTAAATGCTACCTGTTCTAACTATTCCTTGCTATTTACAGAAATCTGATTGTTGTCATGGTAACACAAGCGAGGCAACATCACAAAGTCATATAACAAAACCGGGCACTTCTTCAGTATGTTAACTGAAGGTATCTATTTATTTAGGAGTTGTAACATAACAAGAGAGTATTGAATACCAGGCATACAATATGTAAAGCTATTTTGTGTAATTGTCGCTTTCCTAATCTTTAAGATGCAATGCTTTATGTCTCTATGTCGAGGCGAGCAGTGATGGAAAATGCAATAGCCATGGTCTTGATAAGATGGTAACATTCTATGAATTAATGAAATTAAAGAAACAAAAGTCTTACCTTGCATTGGAACAGTACGCACATTCCTGTACCAGAATATACTGCCTCACGTTCCCCTTCAAAATACAACTGGCCTTGATATACGCAAACAGCTATAAAGAAAAATAATGGTTGCTGTGAAACATTGAGTGCATTATAAAGAACCTATTGTAAGGAAGGTGCACTATTAAGAACAATAGCTTTACCTGCTTTAAGAAAGTGACAGCGGAAGATAACAGCACAGTGAATCCTCTTATTCATAATGGTTTAGCTCAAGAATGTATTGAAAATAAAATACATATATGCATTAACATCCACACACTTGCTTGGCACTTTATTATAAAAGAGTATTGAACGTATTGCTGTGAAGGGGATTGGAACTCTATTGACAATGCCAGCTCAATAAACCTTAAAGGAACAGTATAGTGTCAGAAACACAAACATTTATTCAGGACACTATAGTGGTAAAATCACTATTTAGGTGACTGACCTCCCTTTAAAAAGCTGAATTTACTTTTTTACAGCTCCGCACCAAACTTGATGATCTTAGTCAATCCAATGCTTTCCTATAAATCAGTGCAAATCTATGGGGGAAGTTCAGCATCTCCATGCAGAGTGTGGAAACGTTGAACGTCAGTACTGAAGATTGAAAGTACCTCTGGTGACCGTCGGAGTGACTGCCACTAGAGGTGTTACTAGGCAGTAATGTAAACGCTGCCTTTGCTCTGGAGACTCTTTAAAATTAATATCTGGGGTATATGAGAACCCACCATGTAAGACAAAAGAAATGAGCATCTGACTCCGGGGAATGGTGTGTGATATACATAAAAAAAATTGCATGAGGCCCTGCAGACCAAACTGTTAACTCAAGGGGTGGACTTTGTGTTGCAATGTGTATCATGACACCACCAGAAGAGCCTTATGATAAAGAGACCTGTCTGCAGATGCACTTGGTTTGGTTGGCTGATGGCATTGCCCAGATCTGCATGGATCTAGTATAGAAAAAGTTCAGGAGACATTCCTTCAGCTTTTTTCAATAAATATTTACGAGAACAGTTGAAACCCAGTTATGGGATCTGATCAGGGCCATCTACTCACAAGATGCAGAACAACCAAAGGTATATTACATTTCAAGCCCTCAATGTCCATGGAGTGACCAAATGCATTCAACTGCTGCAGTTTTCAGAGCAGGCGATGGAAAATGTATTCTCTGGTAATAGCTGTATCTCTCTTCAAGCCTTAAATGTCAATGTTATTCTACTGATAATGGGATAATTTTTATGCTTGTCACAATCAGTTACAGACAAGCCAATAATCAGCAAAATGGATGCGCTAATATTAGTGATTCTAGGCTGTAAGAAAAACATAACTCTCAACCATTGATAATTAGTAGCTGCCAAAAGTTTTAACATCTCTTATAGAGAGTAATAGGATATGATAAATACTTAACAACTAGTTTCAATGTTAAATGGCAAAAAATGATCACCTGCCTCATCTAGGTGTAAAGCTGAATAGACAAGTTAACTACCGAAAAACTATCAATACATCCTGCAGGAAAAGTTCATTTATTCTATATTTGAGTAAATGTAAGAATTAAAGCCTATAATCTTGGTTTTATCCAGTTTTCATAGTGGTAACACTAACCGGGGTTCAGTATAGACATGAGGTCATTGCAGAAGTTACAGGCAAGTGGTGGACCCTGGAACTTCTACAGCCTCGAGCATCTACTGGCTGTTGGTATGAACAAGATCACTTGAAGCAGAACCCCAACGATTTTGGTATCAATAAGTAAATGAATAAATGATGTGAAATAAAAGCTATTGGAAGTGGCTATGACTCCTGAGATTTTTGTTCCTTCAGTTTACATAAAAAAGTAAAACTCTAAGTGTGTGTTAGAAATAAATTTATCTCTGTCTTCAGTAATACGATTTCCACAGTTTCCCTTCTTGTTTAATTGCTGGCTATACAGAGGAGCTCTTGAGACTAGCTTCGCATGTCAAAATTGTAAGGCATTAGTGAAATACTTTTTCCTGTGTTTCTATAAGTTTATACTGTTTAAAATAGAATGAGGTCTCAATGGGTCCATAGGGGAGTAAATGCAATTAATTGGTCCAAAGGGGTAGAAGGTAGGACTTATAAAGATGGAGGTGAAGTTAAATTATTGGGGTAAAGACTGATTCACCTCGATCTTAACACTTCACCCATTGCCACCAATCTGCAGTTTTTTTTACTATCAAGTATAAAGACAAGCCAAATTTGTTTAATAAACAGCCACTCTCTCTCTCTCTCTGGAGTTGCGAGTGAGTTCCAAACGAATTGTACTATTCAGACCAGCTCATTTTCAACTCCACAATTTCCTCACTTTTAATTCATTGGACTAAATGTTGCTCTTTCCCTGTTCATTCTGTACAGTCATTATTTAAAGAACAAGCCCGTGGATTTCTCCTTCACATATTTGTCTTTCAGTATATAAATGCTATAAATGTAAAAATGCAGTAAGCTACAGTATTTAGAATTTTTATCCACCAAAAGGGAAGTATTCACATAATTGTAGTATTGTCTTTCTCCAAATGAATTCCCTTACATTACTTATTTATGTTTTTTGTACAGTGTGAGCTACGCAAAATTGCTACACATATAGCCCAGGATAACTCTAAATACACTGTGCCGTTTTATTTTTAATGGATTCATGTCAAAGAAAAGATCACTGCATGTATTTAATCTAACCACCGCTATATTTCTAGTGCAACTGCGACTTAAAATAAAAAAGGCTTTTAGGTTTAAGTCTTAGAAGTGCAAATTAAATTGATTTTTTTATGTAGCTAAACATTTAGGTCAAAAGGATTATAGAAGAAATACCTAAATGGCTAAAGGGAAACATTTGTGCTGCACAAACATTGAATCAGATTTTGTAGGTAAAATAAAGAATGATCCATTGAGTACAGGCTGTCTAAGTGTTAAAATAAACTTTAAAAAGATAGTGCTACAGTTTAAACTAAAACTAAACATAAGGTTTCCAAAATCGATAAAGGCATTTGGGCAGGTAAAATATGATCTGGAATCCCAACCAAGGCACGCATTTATTGAATATTTGTCTAGTATATGTGCTGGGGTAAAATAAATCAACAGGTATCAGAATTTACTAGCCCACTTGGTGCAAGGTCTCAAGTGAATTACTAGCAAATGGTACAATTTGTGCATCGTCAATAAAAGCCCCAAATTTGGCAAAACAGAGATTTACTTTAAGCATATCCCTGGCCAGAGAGAGGGTTATATTTTTCAGGTATATATATATATATATATTAATATAAAGCCAGCACTCCAAGGTATGCGATATAAATAAACTTTCCTTAATTAATGTTCCAAAAATAACATGAAAAAAGTCAAAGCAGTCGACGTTTCATTTCTATGCAAGAACTTTCATCAGGATATTTTTAACCAAGTCCTGATGAAAGTTCTTGCATAGAACTGAAACGTCGACTTCTTCGACTTTATACATGTAATTTGGAGTGCTGGCTTAACATAGACATTTATTCATCAGTGTGGCAAAGCACCAGGTAAAGTACGCATTTTATATTGCTTTGTAGGAGTGCATATATATATATGGACCAGTGATCAGATGCCATACGTATGTATATGGAGTTGCATTTTGAATGTTATAGTGTTGCCAAATTATATTTTGTATCAAATAGGTGAGTAGGTCAATTACCCAACTACTCTGTAGTTTACTTTGGTCTTATTAGTTTGTGTACATGTAAACAAGGTAATTTTATCATTTTGTAATGGAAATATTTTGCAATAGATAATGCCTGATGCATCCAGCAACTGTGACGGATGACCAAGGGGAAATGGCAAGATGTGGAAGTTGGCAATATGGCCTTGCATGACACAAAATAGTCATTACTTTGGGTAAAAATGTAAAAATTTCAGTGAAATTCCAATGCAGTCAACATGAGTTTTTCATAAAGAGTCTCTATTCATGAAAACCCACAAATGGCAATCGCTTTAACGTGTAGACCCCTGAAGGTAATTCCCATGGCTGAAAAAGACCTCTGTGAGGTTGACACTTTGCTTTATATGCATCAAATCAAACAATGCTGAATTTATATGGATGAGTTATGTTCCTTTTTGTTTATACAATTGTCTTACCCTGGAACAATAGTCTTGTGTTGTGTGAATGTATTTATTGGTTTCATTTATGATTATTTTCTTTTTGTGGGAAATTGAGTATGATAATGGAAAAACAAAGTAGATGCAGTGTCTTTTCATTAGCAACATTTTTTTATATATCTATTTGTGAGCCTAATATACTTGAAAAAAAAAATTAATAAAGTGCACTTGAGAATACAGTATATCTCATTGGCCTGTTGTTTTGTTTTTATATTATATGTTTTTTCTCTCAGATTTAGAATCAGACTGTGCTGCAGGGTATTTCCATTCTAGATATGGCATTTCTCATTACATTGTGGTAGTCAAAAAGTTTCAATTTGTGAAATACCATGTAGCATGTAGCAGTCTGGCTAGTGGTTTTTCAGCTTTCTTTTTGCCAGTATTACTATAGTTGGGGGTAGTCAATCATATATACATTGTTACATGTCCTTTTCTTGAAACTTGCTGTAACGAATCATTAAAACAGACCTTTTTCAGACAAGAAAGTGAGAAGAAACAAAAAGTTCGAACAATGAGAACTGGAAGGGAAATAGGGAATATGTCATGCACAACATGACAAAAGACTGTTGTAATCTGTAAATAATAATGGAATAGTACAAGCCTTAGGTGTAGCTCTGGATTTTATGCTCCACAGACATCATTCTTTTTATTTGTTGCAAAAGCAATGCATTCTGGGAGAGTTTACAGAAGAGAGGGAACTGGTATCAGGTTTGGAGTAAAAAAAAAGATCTTACAATAACTACAATACTTTCCAGTCTATGCAATATCCATCCATTTCATTGTATAATATAATTTTTTTTGTAGATTTTGACAGGATGTCGACATAAATGTGACTTTGTAAATGCCATTTATTTGCAGAAAATCGAACAACTGTTTACAAAAACATAAAATAAAGTCTGGTAAAATCTCCATATTATAAAACAGAACACAGAACATAAAAGCTACAGCTGCTCAACAAAAAAAAAAAAAAATAATTATAACTTTGTGATTGTGAACTGACAACTGCTTGAATTTAAAATCATTCATTAATTTTTTTGTGTTTTTTTATAATGGTATATTCATGAATTATATGCACTTAATATACGATTTGTGGCAAGAAAGAAAGTAAGAAAGAAACGTAACCTGTGATTAGCGCAGGATTGAGAGCCCGTTTGGCCTGGTTCTGACAATTACAATGGGCCTATTCATAGAATCTTATTGAGAGAAAACACTTAAACAATCATACCTCCCAAATGCCATGTATGTGGTGGAGGTGGTGCTGGATGGAAACTATAAGATATAGGAAAACACATACCCTATGCTAATCTCTCGCTTTCATCTCTTAAGCAAATCCATGCCTAACAGCAGTGTCTGGTGAAGCAAAACATTGGAGGGTAGGGAAATGGATGGGCCAAAGATTTAGATCATGTAAGCAGCACCGCGCAAAAGGGGAGGACATGTCCAGAAAAGAGACTGGGCTGTCCGAAGTATTGGAAGATCAGCCCGGTGTTAATGTATGTCAGGCTACCTGCCAATCACAGAAAGTATTATGCAGACAGCACTCGGAGCTTGGAAGAAATTCCAATGATGTGCGAGCACTATGCTTATTGGAGAAACCCCCCCCCCAGCACTCACTTGTCCACTACTCTCCTTCCCTTCTTACTAGCAGACAGAACCCCTTGGTAAGAGTCTGGGACAGAGAAAAGGTGGATGCAGTGAGTGTAGAAGAAACACGGCATGCCACAATATTAGCGAGATGACTTAACTACTTAATCCCCTCTGTACAAAGCGAGAGCATGAACATTTTTATCTAAGACCCTATTCCATGGGCATGATCCTGGAGCTTCAGCTCCATCAGGCCCTATGTTAATCCAGCCCTGCCTGTGATCCCAGTTGGAGGTCAAGTTTCCCCTACAGTCCTCTTTCTTTGACATTACCCTGGTGCAGGGAAGAGCCAATGTCTGTTGCTGAGGAAAGACTTTGGGTGGCACAGGGGAGGGTCATGTTGCCATTACAGAGGATTATCCATCGCCAGCATACTATGTGTGCTGTTGACACACTTCTTTTGTGCCCACAATTTTTATTTCTTATATTTCAGACATGTACCTGCCTGGTATTGTTATTTGTTGGTGCTTCTGTCTTTCAGGACTTGGTCCTCTTGTCATCATAAATATCCCCTGAAATGTATTAAGTGTTTCTATGTTTCTTATTAACCCCTTAATGACTGAGCCAAATGTACATGTTTTGATCAAAACAAAATGTAAACAAAACTTGGAATTTGACTATATGACTGTTCAACCGTAACTCACCTCTTTCATATTAAGTGCACCCGCTTTTATTATGTATCAGTTTATTCAGGAGAAATAGGGCTTTCATTTAACATCAAATATTTAGCTATGAAACATAATTTAATATGAATAAGATATTTTAAAAATTGAGAAATTAAAACATGTTGTTATTGTTTTAGTTATGCATGACATTCTAACTGTAAATGTCATAGTATTGTTTGCTTTTACTGCAATAAAATACACCTACTTGTATTCAGCGATGTCTCAAGTGTAAAACAGTCCTCCCTATGTACAGGTTTTATAGTGTTTTGGGAAGTTACAGGGTCAAATATAGCATGTTACATTTTTATTTTTTTTCACATTGGAATTCGCCAGATTGGTTACGTTGATTTTGAGACCGTATGGTAGCCCAGGAATGAGAAGTATCCCAATGATGGTATACCATTTGCAATAGTAGACAACCCAAGGTATTGCAAATGGGGTATGTCCAGTCTTTTTTAGTAGCCATTTAGTCACAAAGAGAAAAAGAAAAAAAAAAGAGTCAGGGAAGGAGGGAGGTAAAATTTAACACTATGATGATGTTTATCAGGTAAACGTTTCCATTTTGTTTATCTATGCATCTCCGTCTTCTATTTGAGTATATCTATTTCCTAGGTTCACCAAGAAACCCCTTTCCATTTTTGCCTGCCATATGACTAGTTTAATTAATTCTTGAGTACATGGGATTGTCCCTGTTTTCCAATTTTGTGCTAAAAGTAATTTAGCTGTCGTGATAATATGCATAATATTTTTGGTCATTTTTGGCCAGTTCAGGTTTAGCAGGACCAGTTCAGGCTTTAGAACTAATTTCTTCTCTGTTATTTGATATATTGCATTAATTACATCTTTCCAGAATTTGTTTGCCACCATAAATGGAGCAGATTGCCTTCATGAACTTTACATTTGCAGCATCTATCTGTTGACTCTGGGAAAATTTTCTTTAGACGTTTCAGTGTAAGGTACCATCTGTTTGAGAGTCTCCATCTATATATAACCTTGATGCATTTTGCCAACAGATTTTTATAATTCTTTAGTTCAAGTAGCTGTATGAGATTTATATTTTTCTCCCCCATGTTTTTAAAGAGGTATTCTGCTATGAAGCCTTTAATTCGCAAATAATTAAAGGTTTCTTTGGGGGGAATATTAAAGTCCTCCATAATTTGATTGAAAGACTTGATTTTATGTTCCACTAATATGTTTTTGAATTCCCGTATCCCCCTGGTTATTCAAATATCTATTTAAATATTTGTGACAAGACCAATCTCTCCACTGTGCATTGGAGCAGCCTGGTTGCCCGCCTGCTGTCTTTAGACTATGGCCCCATGTTGAAACGCTTGATTTTCCCCTGCAAAGACACGAAAGCTGGGTCATTCGGTACTTGCCCTATTTGAACAGTGATACCCCAGATAGCTATGCCATGGAGCCCATTCATATAACAAAAGACTATACGAAAGACTTTGGCTCCATGGCAAATGAACTGTATGTACGTGATCTGAGCGCCATTCAGTAATAATGTGCACTCAGATCTAAGCTATCTGGGGATATGTTGAATGTACCTGTTTTATGCAATAGCTGCACAGTTATATATTTTTATGTATTTTATTGTCTTTTGCTTCCATGTGGCAAATGGATTTTTGCCTCTGTCCTTGGAGATAATTGGATTACTTCCCAATTATCTCCATGATAGAAAACTCTGTGGAACTGGTTTTGGGCAGAAAAGCCATGCTTCATTTGTTCACAAAGGACTTCGATCTATCTTTTGAACAAATAGACCACTTTGGATGATTTTGACATATGTTTGTATTTTGAGTATGCTGATTCTGAAAATGTAAGTTTTATGTGAATGTGATGCATAATTTTAAAGTTATGAATAATGTGGAAAAACTATTTTTCTGCCTGTGATAATTGCATTAACCCATTGTGTAAGTTAATTGCATCACTGGCAGAGGGGAGGATTTTGTGTGGGAGTGTCTGGGTGTATTATACGTTTATTGGTTGTTTTACAAAACCCTGTGGGTGGTACTAATGTGTAAGAATGTGTATATAAGAACAATAAACCCACAGCTCTGCCTGTTCACTGCTTGACCCTCAACACAGAGCTTTGTCTCGTTCTTGGGGGGATTTATTGTATGCTGTTCCAGTTCGACTGCTAGGAGTGTAAACCTATTCGTATGGTTTTTCCTATTCGGCTGTTTACGGCATTCATATGGTTTCCTGTTCGGCTGATTGGTGTCTTTGGTAGCTGCCTGTATATCTGGAAGGGGAATATCTCCTAAACGGCTTTTAAACCCTTTTATGCCTGGGGGTGCCATAAAATATTGTCTAACATATCTGGAATGATAGAGATTGAGAGCATGTCTATGTTTCTATTTCTAAATCCTATGTTAATTATGAATTTGTCCAAAGAACTTGTTAATTCTTTGAGTATCTGTGATTCAGTTCGTGCCTCTTTAATAGATTTTCTATTTATATCTAAAACCCAAAATAGTTTCCTACCCCTGTTTTATCTTTTTTCATTTTATACTATGTTTCTTGAGTTGACGCATTGTTTTGTGTGAGCAATATATGAAATAGTCTACTGGCCTGGTAACATTGTGAAATTTCTGTGCACCCCAATTATCCATCCTGCCTAGACCTCATCAATACTTACATTTTAACCCTTGTTTTCTTGCCTCCCCATACAAACTTAAAAAAAGATGAGTAATGATAGCCAGTTTTCTGGGAAATTTAGAAGGATCATTCTCCATAAATACAGCCATTTTGGTAAAAAGTATGTTTTTAACCCCTTCAGGACAGAGTCAATAGTACACGTTCTGATCAAAACAAAATGTAAACAAAAACTGGAACTTGCGCTATATGTCTGTTCAACCCTAATTCACCTCTTTCATATTATATGCACCCACACTTGTTATATATCATTTTGTTCAGGAGAAACAGGGCTTTCATTTCATATCAAATATTTATATATGAAACATAATTTATTATGAATAAAATAAAAAACACTGTGAGAAATTTAAAATTTTGTAAAAAACCCAAACAAACCAACTTATTAGGTGCATTGGGACCTTTGACAAACAATGGGAACCTATCAAAGAGGTATTCACCCGACACTGGCCAATATTACAATATGACACCGATTTGAAACCAGAATCTGTTGCTTACCCTAACATCACGGCACGCAGATCCAGGAATCTGAGAGACTTTCTGGTACACAGCCATCTGGAAAAAACTGGCCCGAAAACTTGGCTCAATGCACCTCTGGGAACCCATAAGTGTGGTCACTGCAAAGCTTGTCCCTTCATCAATCAGTCTAAAACTGTTAAATGCACGAAAACTCAAAAGGAATTTAAGATCAAACACTTTATTAATTGCAGCACTACACGTGTCATTTACGTTATTACTTGTTCATGTGGGATGCAATATACAGGTAAAACCTACCAAGAACTAAGGAGGCGGACTTTACAACACATCAATTCTGTAAAAAATCCTAATTTAAGCACCCCTATAGCAAATCATGTATGGAATTTCCATGATGGAAACCCTAACCATCTATCTTTCCAGGCTTTAGAAAGAGTGATTCTCAACTCTAGAAAAGGAAATTATAATCTTATACTTCTTCAGAAAGAGTCTAGGTGGATTTTTGAATTTCAAACTTTAGCTCCAGCAGGCTTAAATGAAGAATTTAATTTCACCCCTTTTATACATGCATAGATACTCTATAGCTATATAAATATGGAGTCTCCATCATCCCAGTCTTTCCAGTTTTGAAACATCCATCTTATGATTTTAGTAACGAACTGGGCCATTCAGGTCCCTTTAAGTAGATGTTTTGTCCAACACAGTACACACTTATTTGAATTACAAGTTAGCACTGATAGGGGTTACAGACAGGATAATTCCCTTTTATTATTGATGCTCAATATGATGGCCAGATCGATACTTTGATCCCTAACATTGGATTCCAGGTCATTGAAACTTGTATCATCTTAGACATCTCTTTTGATTCATGTGATCTTTTCCTACTCTGAATTATCGCTCCCTATTGAGCGTAATTTGACAATTATGCCCACTTTTGGGTTGAATACTTATCCCGGACCTATCTTTGCTATCTTATAGATTTATGTATATATGCACAATGTACATTGACACTTTACAGCTATACAAGTATGGGATCTCCAGTCCATTCCAGGTTTTAAAACATCCATCTGATGATTACAGTAACGAACTGGACCATATAGGTCCTATTAGTGTATGTATTTTCCAACGGAGTACATACTTACCTGGCATTACAAGTTAGCACTGACGGGGGTTATAGACAAGATAATTCCCCTTTCCAACGGAGTACATACTTACCTGGATTACAAGTTAGCACTGATAGGGGTTACAGACAAGATAATTTCCCTTTATAACTGACGCTCAATATTATGGCTAGATCGATGTTTTGATCCCTAATATTGGATTTCCGGTCTTGGTTACCCTTTTTTTTTAACGCAGGCGTCTCCTTTTATTCTTTTGATTCTAATTTTGCATCATCGCCCCTTATTGAGCGTAATTTGACATATCAATTCTGTCCACGCTTGGGTTGAATACCTATTCCGGACCTGACTTTGCCATCTCATATACTTATGTACATAAGAAATTGTGATCGTTAGTACACTACATTGTGGCATTATGGCCAGTCATTTATTAAGTGCCTTATCTCCTTTTCATTACCAAATTGATATATTTGATAAGGGTAAACATTTATTTTCATATCTTTTTTTTTGCACATAACGGTATATATTTTTTTCAACTATTTGTATTTACATTTTTCCCACATGCTCTTTGGTACCAAGTGCCACTTCAAGATCAGTGTGACCTATTCCCTGATATCTTAGGCAATCCGTCTTAAACGTCTACTACATTTCTTTTTGCTAAACAGATCCTGATCACCATGAAGGGTTAAACACCCTTTCAATTTCGGACCTTGATGATGTCATAAATGATACTCTATCATGATTGGCCCAACTAGAACAGCGGGCTTTTTGAATTTACCAATCAGGGTAACCCATGTCCTTTAAATGTTTGGGCATTTACCACACATCGGTTCCCCTCTGATGAGTTAGTGGACGAAACGCGCGCGTCAGGGGTTATCGGTGCTTCTCTGCAAATTTGTGCAGAGTGGGTCACGGACCATATTGTTCCCACTTTTCTTAGAATCCCGGTACTATGACAGTGTGAATGAGGCAACTTTAGGTGGAGGGATTTCTTTTCCCCAGTATTTGACAGCATCAGTGGCATTTTATTGAGTATTTCACTTTAGCATCATTTTTGATAACGGGGCACTGATATTCTACTCTCTGACCACCCGCCCATAAGATCTCATTCACAGTTCTTTTGATTTTAATGTTTGTGATCACAAACCTTTTTTCGTTAAGCTAAGCAATATTATTTGTAACTTTACTTGCTTTAGATCGAACTTAGCACTAATTGTGCCAGAGTTGATCACATTTTGCAACATTGTTTTGTTGCAGTGTTCAATTATCAGAGGTTCACTGAAAACTTTTGAACAGGTCCTCTGTACGTACTATTTTTGTGTAAATAGAATTTTCATTACTCATGTTTAAATGTCAGTACGTTACTAAACGGGCTGTACATATTCTTAACCTGTAACAAGGAATTACCATTTCAGTGTTGCAATTTGCATATTGTACTTATTACAACTAATTGAATTTTATCTTCTACTGAGAAATATCACTTTGCAACTAATTGCTCATAGAGCATTACTATTTATCATTTTGTGTTATATTAAGTTGTTTACATCTCATTTTAAATTTATCTATTAAAAGTTAAATTTTATTTATCTGTAGGGCACTCAATGGTTCTGTTTTTTTGCTAATACTACTTTGGTAGTTTGATGTGGGTTAACCCCACTATGAGTGTTTTCCTTATAGCTTCCATTTCTCTTTTTCTCTTGTAAAAAATTTTTTAGTTCCGCCTCACATTTTAGCTGTAAATGTCATAATACTGTTAGCTTTTACTGCAAAAAAAAGCATATATTTGGATTCAGCAAAGTCTCACGAGTACAACAGTAACACCCATTAACAGTTTTTACAGTGTTTTGGAAAGTTTAAGGGTCAAATATAGCACATTCCATTTTCAGTTTTTTCACATTGAAATTTGCCAGATTAGTAATGCTATCTTTGAGACCATGTGGTAGTCCAGGAATGAGATTTACCCCCATGATGGCATACCATTTGCAAAAGTAGACTACCCAAGGTATTGCAAGTGTTTGTAAATAAGTGGCTACTTAAAATGACTGGACATACCCCATTTGCAATACCTTGGGTTGTCTACTTTTGCAAATGGTATGTAATGGGGGTAATTCATATTCCTGGGCTTCCATATGGTCTTAAAAGGCAACATAACCAATCTGGCAAATTTTTATGTGAAAAAAATAAAATGCAAGCCTTATATTTGACTCTCTAACTTTCCAAAACACCATAAAACCTGTACATGTGGATACTGCTTTACTCAGGAGACTTTGCTGAACACAAATATTAGTGTTTCAAAATCGCAACTTGTATTACAACAATATCGTCAGTTAAAGTGCCGTTCATGTGTGAAAAATGCAAAAAACTTTACTTTTACTAAAAATATCATTGTTTTAATACAAGTTACCATTTTGAAATACTAATATTTGTGTTCAGCGAAGTCTCCCGAGTAAAACAGTACCCCCCATGTACAGGTTTTATGGTGTCTTGGAAAGTTATAAGGTTAAATATGGTGCTTGCAATTCAAATTCTCTGCACTTTTTGCCTGGGTTGTCAGGCATGTCAATCAAATTTTAACTAATTAAATCACATAATTATGTTAAAATATTACTTAAATATACACGTAGAATTTTAATATATATATACATATATATGTATTTAAAGACTACGTGTACACTTATGTAGTTATTTATGTAATTATATATATTTATCTGTATATATATATTTGCAGTTATATGTATTTTATGTATAGATAGATAGATATATAATGTCATTCTAAGTGTATTTTGTTACCAATATATATATATATATATATATATATATATATATATATATATATATTAATAACAAAATACAGTTAGAATGAAATTACATATGTATATATAAATTTATTTAATTTTTTTTTAAATATTTAATTTATTTATTTTATTATTTTATTTATGATTGTAATTATACGTGTATATTTAAATACATATCTATCTATCTATATATATATATATATATATATAAATATAGACATGTGCAATTCGCTTCGGTCCGAATATGAATTCGGATGAATTTCGGGGAATTCGGACATTCGGGTACTTCCGAATGTCCGAATTGCCGAAGTGACGAATTGCTGAGGTCCCGAAGTTCAGAAATTACCGAATTTCCAAAGTGTCGAAGTGCTGAAGTGTCGAAGTTCCGAAGTTGCCGAAGTTCCGAAGTTCCGAAGTGTCAAAGTGTCAAAGTGTCGAAGTGCCAAAGTTCCGAAGCACAGTATTGTACTAATATACTTACCCAGTGAAAGAAGGAGAATGTTACATTGTATACAATTTTAAATAAAAAGTATACAAACATAGCCAGGATTCAGCTGTAAGCATTTGCAACACTTACAACAATCAAGTAACATACATTCATTCATATAAAATGTAAGTTACTTAGCCAGTCAATGTAATGACAGGAATGAATAAGTAGATAACTCCCTAATTCCCACGGTATTAGGGAGCTATCTACTAAAAGACCCAAATTGGTCTTTCAGCCAAATTTACTAATACTAAGTAAAGATTACTTAGTATTAGTAAAGTATGCCCCTACTCGCTATACCATGAGTAGGGGCATGTCTATTAAACAGTGAGCAGCCTGTGGTCCCCCCTCCCCGACCCCCACCCCTGAGCGGCGGGTGGGGGCCCTAAATCAGAATAAGGGGATGGGGTCCTAATGTCCTCCCCCTGGCCCCCACCTCTGAGCGGTGGGTGGGGGGCCTACAGTAAAAAAGGGGGGGGGACCTAATGTCCTCCCCCCTGGCCCCCACCGAAGAGCGGCGGGTGGGGGCCCTGAATACTAATAAGGTGGGGGACCTAATGTCCTTCCCCCCTGGCCCCACCCTTGAGCAGTGGGTGGGGGCCCTACAGTAAAATAAGGGGGGGACCTAATGTCCTCCCTCCGGCCCCCACCCCTGAGTGGTGGGTAGGGGCCCTAAATACTAATAAGGGGGGACCTAATGTTCTCCCCCCTGGCCCCCACACCTGAGTGGCGGGTGGGGGCCCTAATTTGGACTAAGGAGGGGACCTAATGTCCTCCCCCCTGCCCCCCACCCCTGAGTGGCGGGTGGGGGCCATAAATACCAATGGGGATGGGGGCCAGGAGGGAGGACATTAGGTCCCCCCCATTCCAATTTAGGGCCCCCACCCGCAGCTCAGGGGTGGAGGCCAGGTGGGGGGCAAATTTTTTTTTATAGCGAGTAGGGGCAAAATTTACTATTACTAAGTAATTTTTACTTAGTATTAGTAAATTTGTCTGAAAGACCAATTTAGGTCTTTCAGCCTTTTGGTAGATAACTCCCTAATACCGTGGGAATTAGGGAGTTATCTACTAAGCGGCTGCAATAGAAATGCCGACATTCCAAAATGCCGAAGTTCCGAAGTGTTGAAGTGCCAAAGTTGCCGAATTTCTGAAGTGCCGAATTTCCGAAGTGCCGAAGTGCCGAATTGCCGAACCGAACCGAACCGAAAATTTTCCCCCTGCACATGCCTAATATATGTATGTATATATATATATATATATATATATATATATATATATAGAGAGAGAGAGAGAGAGAGAGAGAGATGTATTATATATATAATATATATCTTATATATATGTAACGCCATTCTAAGTGTATTTTAATACTAATATATGTACTTATATTAATATTAAAATACATTAGGTATGACGTTACATATATATATATATATATATAAGATGTATATATATATATTATATATATAATATATATATAAATTTTATATACATATATATATATATATATATATATATATAAAAATGCATTTAATTTATTTTAACATGTTTATTTTTTTTATTTTTAATACTTCCCACCAGCAGGGGGACTGTCTCACATTTTAGACAGTCCCCCTGCTGGCAGATCCACAGTCAGCTATAGGGGGCCTCATTTGCCAGCCCTCCAGAAGAGGATCGCGGCGGAGGTAAGTAAATCTTACCTCTTGGGGCTGAAAGCTGTTACGGCGTTCTATGCCGCCGCAACGGCTTTAAAGCCCATTTAATGCGGGACGGCATAGAACGCCGTAACGACATTAAGGGTTTAAGATGTTAATGCTGCCCAACCAGAAAAAGTCCAAACCTTTCCATTCCCTTGAGATTTTGTTTGTTTGTTTTAGTAGAGGTAAGAAGTTGGCTTCTATTAGATCTTTCAGATCTGAAGTTAGAGTTATGCCTAAATACTTTAACCTATCTTTATTTTCAGGGAGCCCAATATTTTGTACAAGAAAGTCAGTTAACCTTTTGTTCATATTTTTAGCAATAAATGTTGATTTGTCCAGATTAATTTTATAACCTGAGACTTTAGAGTATTTACTTATCTCCTTTAGAAGCTCTGGGACCGAAATCTTTTGTTCTAGTAGAATATTGTCTGCGTAGCTGTTTAACTGTATTTGTCCTACTGCATTCATAAAACCTTTAATTTTATTATGTTGTCTTATTGAAATTGCAAGGAGTTCTAACACCATTATATACAATAAGGGGGAAAGAGGGCACCCTTGTCTAGTCCCATTTCTAATATTGAAGTTTTGTGATGTAAAACCTGACCCTGTGACTTTTGCCAATGGAGAGATGTAGAGAGCGGAAAGGGTTTGTAATATTGATCCAGTAATTCCAAATTGTTTTAAGGTGGCGAACATGAAGCCCCATTCAACCCTGTCAAACGCCTTCTCTGCGTCCATTGACAGTAACATTAGGGGGGTTCCATTGTTCTCTGTTTCTTTAAGTATGTCTATAATGTTTTTTATATTGTTGATTGATGACCTCCCTGATATAAAACCTACTTGATCATTATTGATTTACTGTTGTATAACTATTTTTAATCTGTCAGCAAGAAAAGAAGATAGTATTTTAATATCAGTATTACTTAAGGAAATGGGTCTGTAATTGCTAATCAGTTCTGGTTCTTTGTCGACTTTTGGGATGGGGACAATTTTCTTTCTCAACAGCTCTCCAGGGCAACATCCTGTTTTCATTATGTCGTTAAAGATGGTAGTGAGTTCCCACTTTAGTGATCTTGCATTAATTTGTAGAATTTGTTTGAAAAGCCCCCTTGGCCTGGAGCAGTATTTATTTTAAGTTTATCTATAGATTTACTTTATCTTCTTCTGTTATGGACTGGTTTATCAGCTTTAATTGGTCAGGCATGATTTTTGTCACAATTATACTTTCGAATAATTTTTCTCTTTCTTTTTCCCTAGCGAATAGTTCTTCTGGTAAGTTATATCAATCGCGATAAAATCCTTTGAACGCACTTCCTATTTTTTCTGGAGCCATTAATTAAGTACCTTTATTCTTTATTTTATGTATTACTCTTTTATGTTCCTCTTTTTTCAGTTTGCTGGTCATTAGTGCTTGTTTCCCTTTAAATACCACTTGGATTTTAGTGCTTCTAGCTGTTTGGTTGCTTTGTGTGGAAAGTGTTATTTTATTCTACCCTTTATATTCATTTAGCATTATATATAATTTAAAGAGAGGTGGTATTTCTTTTTTGTTTGCAGTGGCTGCCATTTTTATCATATGGCCTCTAGATATGCTTTTATAGGCGCACCAGACCGTGATGTCTGGTGTGCCTTTACATCTTTTCTTTTTTTTTTTTTTCTTTCAGACAATACCAGCCTAAGAAATGTTTATAGTGTTTCTTTATTTAAGGCTTTGGTATATTTGTCATCATGAATATTGTATCTGTTCCCTTCCTTTCCCTCTCCCTCCCCTCCCTTCGTGTTTCCTTTATTTTAATATAACATATTCCTATTCACCAGGCAAGTGTAGACTTATCCAATTATCAATATTACCTTATTTGTGTGGCTAATACTATTTGCCTGGTTAACAGTTTAAATAGCGAGAGGAAGAGGGAAGAGAAAAAAATAAACACAAAAAATAAATAAATATACACATATATACATATATATACATATACACATATATATTTCTATGTATATAAATCCATCTAAATTCGTGAAACAAAGAAAAAGACACCATAAATACAATAATCCTTCCATAACTATACACATTCAAAACAATGAAGTACAGTAAATAGTTTATTCCCTCTTTCTATCTTTTTCCCTTCCTTTTCTTTATATATCTTTTTTTTTCCTTTCTGTTTCTTTCTCTCCCTTCTCTTTTCCTTTCTTTCTTCCCCCTTTTCCTTTTTCTTTTTCTTTCCCCCTTCCCCTTCCTTTCTTTTTCTTACTTTTTCTCCTTTTCTCCCTCTTCTTTCCCCCTTTTTCCCTTTCCTTTCTTTTCCTTCAATATTACGTATCTAATGCACTTGTCCAGTCACGGGGAAATATGTCATTGAATCTTTATATATACCTATCTTTTTTTCATGTACCACTAGATTATGTTCCCAATAGCATTTCTTTTTCTTTTTGTTCTAAAATTTCTAGCCAATTCAGCCAAATTTCTATCTCTCAATGGTGATTTCTGATTTTATTGACCTCGATTTCCATTTGAATCTGGAATTTGATCTGCTGAGTAAGGCATAACATAGAAAATACCTGTGTTTTCTTCCAGTTTCTAGCTATTATTATTTTTACAGCTACAAGGCAATGTATAATCAGCACTTGTTCCAACTTTTTTCTGTTAGGCCATTCTAAGTGAAGCAACATTACTTCCGGTCTAAACTCTATTTCAATTTTACCCATTCTTCTTAGTATAGATATAGCCATATGCCACAGAGGTACAACTTTTGCGCAACTCCACCAAATGTGTTAATAATCTCCCCTACTCTCTCCGCATCTCCAACAATTATCATCATTACGAGGTGAAATTTTTTTTAGTTTAGATGGAACCATATACCACTTATTAATTACTTTACAATGTGTTTCAACTAAGGAGAGGCAATGAACATACTTATTTGTCGTAACTAATGCGGCAAACCATTCCTCCCTGTTTATGGATATGTCTAAAACTTTTTCCCAACTCTTAAT
Organism: Pelobates cultripes; assembly: GCA_933207985.1. NCBI lineage: Eukaryota > Metazoa > Chordata > Amphibia > Anura > Pelobatidae > Pelobates > Pelobates cultripes. Next base: position 329,780,840 of record OW240914.1, on the reverse strand, counting down.
AGCGGAGGGGTAGACCTCTGAATTTCTAGAATCCAGTAATTTCACATATTTAGAAAAAAATTTTTTATTTTCTTTGCAATTGAATATCAATGTTAAAGAATTATATACAACTCCTCTATTAAGAATAATTTTTTTCGCTAGATAACTTTTTACTCTTATGTAGGAGAAGAGCTCTCGATTGGGCAGAAGAAATTCCTAATTTCCAATTTTTTAAAGACATATTCGGAATATCTAATTCCAAAATTTCTATACTTTGAAAATCTATGATCTTGTCATTAAGATCTAATTTCTTCTTTAATTTTCCCCATTTGGACAATATTTGTTTCAAGACAAAGAATAGTCCAGATCCTTGCTGTTCCATTCTACTCTAGATAAATTTGGTTTTACACATATCTGAGTCTAACCAATACCATCCCTCTGTATCAGATTTGTTCTTTTGTAACATAGCAACATGAGATATTATTCCAGCTTCATAGTATTTTTCTATGGGTTTTGATCCTAGGCTTTTTGCCTCTCCATACAAAATTGGAAAGAGAGGATTTAATCATTTTCCATGAAATAGGAATTACCAATGGCAATAGCGGTAGGTATGTCCATTTGGGGAGAATATAAGATTTTAAAATATTAACTATATATTATATTTCCAGCTGGCGCCATGCTTTTAGGTCTTTATTAGTAGTTTTCAATAGATGTATAAAATTAATCTCCATTAATCTTTCTAAATTCTTGAAAATTCTGATCCCCAAATACATAAACTCTTCCGGGTAGAGAAAGTTAAAATCTTTTTGAAACTTTTCAATTTCGTTCAAACCTATATTATTATACAGGGCTATGGATTTAGACATATTCAGTTTATAATTAGAAACCCTACTATAATGTTCAATTTCTGTTATTACTTGTGGGAGAGAGTTTTTTGGGCTAGAAATATATAAAAGAATGTCATCTGCATATAAAGAAATCTTCAGTTCTCCATAGGAAGTAGGATATCCCCTTATTAGATAATTTTGTCTAATTTTCTATGCTAACATTTCCACAGACATGATGTAGATGATTGGGGTCAGGGGGCAACCCTGCCTGGTTCTATTAGCCAATTTAAACCAGGTAGAACATATTATCCTTGCTGATGGTTCATTGTACATAGACATAATAGCGTTCAATATCCAACCTGATATATTAAAGGCCTTCAGAGTTTTATACATAAATCCCCAGCTGACCCTGATGAAGGCTTTTTCAGCATCTAACAACAGGATCAGCAGGGGACTCTTACTTTTATTAGACGAGTCAATTGTATCTATGAATCTTCTCACATTGTTTCCCACATTCCTCTCCGGGACAAATCCAATCTGATCTGGGTTTATAATTCCTGGTAACACAGACTTTAGTCTTTTAGCTATAATAGCGGCAAACAACTTAACATCTACATTTATGAGGGAAATAGGTCTATAATTTTTTTACGTCAGTTGGGTCTTTTCCTGGTTTTATTATTGGCAAAATATTTGCCTGCAACATTTCCTGTGGGAATGAACCATTGTTTACAGCATCATTAAAGACTCTAGTCAGAGGATCCAAAATTATATTTTTCATAAGTTTATAAAAGTGGTTTCCAAACCCGTCTGGGCAAAGGGTTTTAAAACTAGCCAATTTATCTATTGCTTCAGCTACTTCATCTTATGTAATTTCTTTGTTTAAGGTTTCTAATTGCTCTGAGGTTATTTTTGGTAAAGTCAGGTTCTCTAAGAATTTGTCCATTAATTCATATGGTAGATTATATAGAGCCATTTGATATAATAATCCCATCGGATTGATATTAGGCAAATATACATTAATTAAAGTATATAAATCCCCATTAATTTGACATACCAGAATTCTGAATCTACCTTTTCCATCAATATCTTGATGTTTTATTTCTAATTGTAATGACTTTGAAAAAAATATTGCCGCTCCAGCTCTCTTTTCTTCCTTTTTAGAGGCACTAATCATTATTGGGAAGTATCTTCTATACCATCTTTTTCTATCACTTTGTAGCCAATGAGTCTCTTGTACCAGGGCAACTTGTATTTTTTCTGTAATTAGGTAATCATTAAAATCCCATCTTTTCTGTTGGATATTTAAACCCTGAATATTTATTGAGGCAAATTTATCCATTAAAAAAACCGGAAGTCATAGCTAGGCCTGAAATTTTCCCGCGACTCTACCAAATCCATACTAAATTTTATTACTGTACTTTTGTTTTCTAAGAGAAAAAGCTCTGTTATTTTCTTAATTTCTTCAACATTATTTTTTTGTGTATAAAATCTTTTATGCACCACTCTTTATGGAAAGTATAAGGTATCCTTATATTCCCGCATAATGGGGCTGTGATCTGACTATGCTATATAATGTATCTCTATTCTTTTGACAAGATATAACATGGTCATGTATCCCAGGATAAGATCGATCCTAGAATAAGAGTTGAGCGTTCTGGAATAGCATGTATAGTGTAGGTCAGATGGATGGAATGTTTTCAAAATATCTCTTAAATTATAATTATTCAAAAAGTTTTGCAATCTATTCTCCATTCTTTTCCTGCTTGTCCTCTCATTCTGTCTCTTTCTCTCTTTCAAAGGATCAATTACACAATTAAAGTCCCCCATTACTAGTACTAACTCTTGCTTGATCTGCTCGATTTTCCTAAATTTTTTTAAAATAAAATTTATTGTGGCTTTATTTGGTGCATAGATGTTAGTGTGAATAACTTGTTGTTTATTTCACATACTAGAATAATATACCGGCCATCTGGGTCTAGTTCTTGGTGTTTAATAATTAGGGAAACATTTTTTGCGAACACAAATGTTACACTTCTTTTTATTTATTTTCTAATGCTGCACTTATAATAGTGGGGTATCTTGTTGAATTGTATTTTTGTTGATTTTCATCCAATGGGTTTCTTGTAGTGCACAGATTTGTACCTGTTTTTTTTTGTCAAGAAATCTAAGATTTTAGACATTTGACATGATGCATTAATCCTCTGGGCATTTATTGAGCTTTTGTGCCCACAATTCACACAGGGGAGGATCATGTCAGGATTACAGAGGGTTATCCATCGCCAGCATACAATGTGTGCTGATGACACTTCTTTTGTGCCCACTATTGACGTTAGCATTCTGATCTGGATTTGTCAGAAGGCAACATGTGCAGACATCTATATACATTGTCCAATGTGGTAATTGCATTTATTTTGAGAGGGAGGGAAGGATAGCCTGCTGTAGTGATTATGGTGTGCCTATTTAATAGTGCCTATTTAAGAATAGGGTCTACTAGACACCCACTGCTGCCTGCTTTGTGTAAAGGCTGGTGCCACTGGGCTGTGCACATTAGTTGAAAGTGATTAACTGACACTGAACCAATGAGCCACCCTGCCTTGCCGAGCTTAGCCAGGGAACCTAATGGAAACTCCTTGGAGAAGAAGCAGAGGTCAGTACCCGGCAGACTCTAGGTAAGATGTTAAACTGATTTTTAAATTATTTGACTTCTGATTCTAGGAGGAAGGCAGGTATTCATGGCACCCTGCCCACTATGGTCAGCTTTAGTGATTAATTTACTTAAATGGACACTTCACTGCCAAAATAGAAAAAAAGTAAAAATTACTGTTTAGTAGATATACCCCCAATGAAAACATGCATGCATTTATTTATGCATTTTTTCATTGGGGTTATATCTAAAAACATATTTTAAAGCTGCAGTTCTCTTGTGTGTAGCCTTTGCAAGCCCTCCCCGTCTAACTGCGCCCAAACTTTCTGTTGTTGTCCAATCACAGACTTACATAGAAACATATATCTGAAAAAGAGGGCAGTAAGTGGGAAAAAAGTGCAAAAATACAGTGCAGGCTAATCACCCCGAAATAGGGATCACTCCCAGTCCCAATAGCAATACAACACAGAAAAAGCGCTAGCTATGAAGGAAACAGAGTGGATTCATAGACTCAAAACCACTTCTCCAAGAGGTCTAAATGTTGATCTGGACCTACTAGTGTTTATGGATTGAATAAAGTTTTTTAGGGCCTTAGTAGTCCTATTTTATTTTATTCAATTCACTTAATAAATGTATTTAATATTCGTCTAATAAATTGTTTTAACATTTATATGTTTCCAGAGAATTATTATGAATTTTTATTCTATTAGTATTTTTTAATCTTTATTAATTTTCTATTAATTAATCTGTTATCATTTTTTATTATTTTTCCATGATTTTTTTGATTAATTTTTTAATGAATTAATTTTTTAATCAATTCATTTATTATCTGATGATGTTTTTCGCCATGTCCCTTATCTGAATTAAATAAACTGATAAATTGATAATCATTATAAACTGAAAATTATTATATAAGAATTTGATTATCATTATATATGATTTTTACTAATTTTTTGGGACAGCTATTCATATAGTTTGTTATATATCGATAAAGCAATCTCTCTCTGTATAATATTGCACAAAATGGAATAACATGTCTCTACCTTTTTCCATTTTTTCTGTAGTAGGTCTAATGTTCAATTTGAACTGTAGATGTGTAACTATTTTTTGTAACTCAAAGATGTGATGTATCTGAAATATATGTTTTTTATTTTCATTACAAGGTTTGGTTTTATATGCTACTTGTTATTATTCTATTTTTTTATCCTTTAAGTGCCCTTATATCACTCCGTCGGACCAAATGGTCACGCACGGAAGTGTGTCCGCCGGCATAAAGCATCAATAAAGTTATTTTGCGTTCCAAGCTGGATGCGCGCGCATGCGCGGTAAAGTTTTACCGTAATGCGCATGCGCGCAATACCGAAAGCGGCACGAACTTAATTATTTAAAAAGCCGGAAGGAGAAGAGAAACATAGCTCTTGAAAAAGTCGATCGGACGAAACGCGTTGAGCGGTGAAAAGCTTGCCAGTGTCCCCAGCATTCCCAGTATTTTTCGGATCAAATCCAGCTTGAATTACTACTGAGTCTCTGGAACTTTGAAAACTTGGATCCTGCAGTGAGAGGGGGACTTTAGCCCAGGAAAGGGCTGACAAGCCTTTTTAGCACAATTAAGACATACGTCCTTGTTGTGCAACTACATTTGTGAGTGTACTTGTTTTTTATTATTCTGTTCTACCTGTTATTAAATACTTCACTATATATTTCTGTTTTTATCTCTTTACATGAATACCCATGAATACTATGTGGTAAATATATTCACATGTTTGTGACTGTGGCGCCCCCGGTGGTATATGTTTTTTAACTATATGGTTTTAAACTATACTTATTTTGTTTGTATTACATAGAAACATAGAATGATACGGCAGATAAGAACCATTCAGCCCATCTAGTCTGCCCAATGTTCTAAATACTTTTATTATTCCCTGGCCTTATCTTATAGCTAGGATAGCCTTATGCCTATCCCACGCATGCTTAAACTCCTTTACTGTGTTAACGTCTACCACTTCAGCTGGAAGGCTTTTTCATGCATCCACTACCCTCTCAGTAAAGTAATACTTCCTGATATTATTTTTAAACCTTTGTCTCTCTATTTTAAGACTATGTCCTCTTGTTGTGGTAGTTTTTCTTCTTTTAAATATAGTCTCCTCCTTTACTTTGTTGATTCCCTTTATGTATTTAAATGTTTCTATCATATCCCCCCTGTTTCGTCTTTCCTCCAAGCTATACATATTAAGTTCCTTTCACCTTTCCTTGTACGTTTTATCCTGCAATCCATGAACCAGTTTAGTAGCCCTTCTCTGAGCTCTCTCTAAGGTATCAATATCCTTCTGAAGATACGGTCTCCAGTACTGCGTACAATACTCCAAGTGGGGTCTCACCAGTGTTCTGTACAATGGCATGAGCACTTCCCTCTTTCTACTGCTAATACCTCTCCCTATACAACCAAGCATTCTGCTAGCATTTCCTGCTGCTCTATTACATTGTCTGCCTACCTTTAAGTCATCAGAAATAATCACCCCTAAATCCCTTTCCTCATATGTTGAGCTTAGGACTCTTTTAAATATTCTGTACTCTGCTCTTGTGTTTTTACGTCCAAGATGCATTATCTTGCACTTATCCACATTAAATGTCAGTTGCCACAACTCTGACCAAAGTATCAATATCCTTCTGGATATCAACTTTCCAATGTACTCTGAACTATTGCTGCCTTTTGATTTCAGTGCAACTAAGCTAACCAAACCAGAAAGTAACAGGACCTGTTGTCTGCTTGACAGCCTGGAGGGTGTAACCAGATTAGTTCATAAATGTCAGTTTCTATTGAAGTCTGAACTTTTTACAAAATGAAAAACAAAAAGAGGACACACTCTTGACGCATAAAGCTTTCCAGCAAGCTAAAGTGCTTTAGGTGTCTTGAGTGTCCCATTACAGTGTTTCTTTAATTACTTTATGATTAGGAGAAGAACATTTTCCTTTTTGAATATACTATGCACTTCTATTACTTTCTTATACAGAGAATTCCATTGACCACGTCTGTCACATTTTAATAAACAGTGAGACTTTATCTAATAAAATTGGTATAACATAGAAAAAGCGATTTTGTTTAGTGCGTTAGAGCAATAACATATTTGTTGCACATAGATCAACTTCAATGGGTAATACACAGTTACAAATTTTTTATTAGCTATCATAAAAAAACAAAAATTGTTAGGATAGAAATTAAATGATACCGTCTGTTACCATGTATAATCATTAAGCAAGCTAGTCCTGACAATACAGTTCTGTTCATTACTTATTTTGTGTGAATATTTGGACTAAATTAAGCGTATAAAAGTGAAGTACTCTTTAGTGTTACGGCAATACGTTGGCATTTTTCCAAGCTGCAGAATTTTAGACAGCGCAGCAACTTTTCATTTTTAATATCATCGCATTACTATGTAAAACTTACAAGGAAATTACTTCTTCAAGCTGCCTTCACAAAATTCTTCCTTAAAGGAAAATGGAAAGAGTAACAACCACTACAGCCCAGTCTGACCACGTGGTCATTATCACACCTTTTTAAAGCGGTTTTAAAAATACCTTTTGTGCCGGGGAGGGCCCCAGACTTTGTCAAACTGGTCTCAAATGAATTTAAAATAAAACTCAGAGGGTGACGTGCAGATACTCTTGGCAACGTGAGCACTACCACAAGCTATACTGGTGATGTTGCTTAGGTCAGAGCAGTGGTTCCCAGCCAAGTCCTCAAGTAACCCCTACCAGTCCAGGATTTAGGGATTACCCAGTTGTGTATAAGGTGTTTTAAGAAAGAAAAAACAAACACACACTTTAGACACAACAGGGTAGTCCCTAAATCCTAATAAGGGGGTACTTGAGGACCGGGTTGGAAACCCCTGGCTTAGAGTGTCTGTTTAACCCCTTAAGGACCAAACTTCTGGAATAAAAGGAAATCATGACATGTCAGACATGTCATGTGTCCTTAAGGGGTTAAAAAAAAACTTCAATACAACCTATAAAAAATAAGTTCATAAAATTTACAGTAATGTAAGATATTGAGGAAACCACAACAAAAACAATTCGGGATATGGCTGTGTGAATCTACAGAGAAAACATAAAACAAAACATAGTGTGATATTGTTACAAAATACAATGTTCTGTGTGCAACAATCTATTGCACTCACTAGATATAGATAGGTATAAGCGCTCTTAACTGTATTCAGCATCCCCCAGTTTGAAAATCTGGTGTGAGCAGGGTTAAATCTAAGGGTTAAATACCTGGGGTTTCCTGTCATTTGGGGCAATATTTAGTGGCCCCAGCCTGACAAATGAGCAGTATGCATTGCTCACAGTGATTGCTGCATTCCGCCCTTTAAATTTCTTTAAATTTCTACAGCTCAGCGACCTGACTGGTAATTCTTGGACAGCCTACAGGCTGAGGGAGAAGCTCAGGGTTTTTCCTTACATGCCTCCATTGCGATTGTGATTGGTGCTTTGCTTTGACAGCTGCCAAGTACCAATTACAGTGTTATCACAGAGGCAGCAGTTCAGACCTTTGGCAATAAAGAGATTTCCATGTAATGCTGAAAACAGCTGTCAGACCTGGTAAGGTTATGTGTAACGGTAGGGCTGTGGTTAGGGTAGGTTTAGGGGTAAGGGTAGGGTTAGGGTAAGGTAAGGATTAATGCTTGGTTAAAGTTAAAGGACCACTATAGTGCCAGGAAAACATACTCGTTTTCCTGGCACTATAGTGCCCTGAGGGTGCCCCCACCCTCAGGGACCCCCTCCCGCCCGGCTCTGGAAGGGGGAAAGGTGTTTAAACTTACCTTTTTCCAGCGCTGGGCGGAGAGCTCTCCTCCTCCTCTCCGCCTCCGTTACGCCCCGCCGGCTGAATGCGCACGCGCGGCAAGAGCTGCGCGCGCATTCAGCCCGTCGCATAGGAAAGCATTTACAATGCTTTCCTATGGACGCTTGCGTGCTCTCACTGTGAAAATCACAGTGAGAAGCACGCAAGCGCCTCTAGTGGCTGTCATTGAGACAGCCACTAGAGGATTAGGGGGGAAGTCTTAACCCATTCATAATTATAGCAGTTTCTCTGAAACTGCTAAAATTATGAAAAAATGGGTTAACCCTAGCTGGACCTGGCACCCAGACCACTTCATTAAGCTGAAGTGGTCTGGGTGCCTAGAGTGGTCCTTTAATACTGCTTTAGGATTAGGGCTAGGGGTAATGTTAGGGTAGGGCAGGTATATGTTAGAGTTAGTATAAGTATAGAAGTAGGGTTGCTGTTGCATAAGCATTAATTATCAAAAAAATATTTAGATCCTAGTTATTAGGTGCACTTGATATGTAAAAAATATTATAAACCAAAATTATTAAAAATAATTATTAAAAATATAAATAAATAAATAAAATATATATGGGTGCACTTTAAAAGAAACCCTTACATTACGATGGAACAAACACATAGTGCAAATTCTACGTTTCGTTTTTGTTCAGTACTTAAACAATTGCCTCTGTCCTTAAGAGGTTAAAACTTCCCAAAATATTGTAAAACTTAAACATACAGGTACAAATAACTTTAAAACAGTCTGGTTAGGAGAATTAGTACAATATTTTGTAGGAAATGTGAATATATTTATGTAAATGTTTGAAGAACTGGATAGATCAAGACATGAATAAACACATAGCTAAGGGATGTTTTCAACAATCATCCTCATATTATCTTCTTCACACTAAGAGCCAAAGTCTTGCGTTACGCAGATATCATTTAATTCACAAATCCTTTGTTTGAGACTTCAAAATCAATCTTTGGCAATGCCCAAAAGCAGGGGCTCAGTAATAAACGCAGGTCAGTAATGAAATAATCCCTTCTACATGAACACTCAAAGGAAATGCAATAATCATATTGGGCCCTGTTCAGATAACCACCCACGGCATCTCTCTTAGATTAAAGAGAACACAGGACTTTAATTTGCGTAACAATTATGAATTATTAAGAAGAGCAGAATATTTACAAAGGTATATTACCTGGGTTTATGATCTTTGAATTAGATATATTATTTACATTGCTTTATGAGATTTCTTTTATTTCATCCCCTGCAATGGAAATCTACAGCAACGGAACTCAAAATGTAACCCCTTCATGACTGCTGTCTTGACAAGATGGTCATAATATAAGGAGATTTAGCATAAAAGGCATCGAAGGTATAATAATTGATCATACATGTAGCATGCACACAACACCCACTAAAAATAAATGTTAAAGAGAAAAAAATGCATTCAGTTGAATATGGGATGAGTGGGAAACAGAGATGACAGATCAGTTGAAACAGACTTTGCATTTCTTTAAAAAAAAATTCAATTTCCGTACAAAGGAATATATTTGTCATGCTGGCATACTCTATCTGCTTTGAAACTTTTGTCTTTCTTTCCTCCATCTGTGACTTCAAACTGAGACAAAATAAAATACTCTGTGCTTGTTCAGTCTTAGTCGGATTTTCTGAAACTGATTGAAAGCTGGAGAGCTGTTTTTATGTAATTCAAGTGCTCTAGACTTTTCTGGACATAACTATTTAACCATAATGAAAGATTTACCCAGGTTTCATCTATCTATCTATCTATCTATCTATCTATCTATCTACACATCTATCTATTCATCAAGCTATCTATCAATCTATCTATATATTCATCAAGCTATCTATCTATCAATCTATCTATTCATCTATCTATCTAACAACTATTTACGCATCTATCAATCTATCTATTCATCTATCTATCAATCTATCTATTCATCAAGCTATCTATCTATCTAACAACTATTTACGCATCGATCAATTAATCTATCTATCTATCTGGGTATCTATTATTATTTTATTATTTATATAGCACCAGCAAATTCCGTAGCGTTGTACAATGGGTGGACTAACAGACACGTAATTGTAACCAGACAAATGAACGCACAGGAACACAGGGGTTGAAGGCCCTGCTCAATGAGCTTACATGCTAGATGAAGTGGGGTATAGTGACACAAAGGGTATAAGTAGGGGTAATGAAACAGGTTGCTAGAAAAGTGATCACTGAGAAGTGGGGGTAATGAAATAGGTTGCTAGAAAAGTATTCACTGAGAACTTCATAGGTTATTTTTGACAGTTGCAGTAGAGTCATGGGGTAAGGGGGGCATGAAAACCCGCTAACAGGTTAAATGATATGCTTTCCTGAAGACGTGTGTTTTCAAAGATTTTTTTGAAGGAGTTAAGACTGGGTGAAAGTCTAATGGAGAAGGGAAGAGAGTTCCACAGAAAAGGTGTAGCCCTGGAGAAGTCTTGGAGGCGAGCATCAGATGGGGGAGTACAGACAGACGATAGGCGTAGCTCTTCGGCAGAGCACAGGGGCCTCGATGGGACATACTTGTGTATTAGGTAGCATTATGTAGGGACTTGTAAACAAGCACCAGAATCTTAAATTGAGCCCTATATATAACTGGAAGCCAATGTAGGGACCAGGCCCGGACTGGCCATCGGGCATACCGGGCAAATGCCCGGTGGGCCGCGATGGCTGTGGGGCCGAGGCCGGCAGGGAGATCACAGGATCTCCCCGGCCGGCCCCTGCAGGGCCAGCGCTACCCGAGCGCCGGCCCTGCATAGTGCCTCCATGGGCCGGTGGGGAGATCAAAGATCTCCCTCACCGGCCCACAGACAGGGAGATGCGGCCGCCAGCTGGGTGAGGGAGGGAGGGAGGACCCGGCGGAGCTCTAACAAGCAGCTCCGCCGGGTCCTCTCGCGAGATTCTGAGCGTTGCCGCGGCAACGCTCAGATCTCGCGAGAGTGAACTCTAACCTGCAGGTTAGAGTTCACTCTCACCACTGGACCACCAGGGAAGGCAGCATGGCTCCCAACCCCTCCCCAGGCAGAACGGAATCTCCTCCTCCCCCTCCCCCCTCCCAGGATAAAGGTAAGAAGGGAGGGGGGGGGGGAATATAATTTTTTTTTATTAGTAAAAAATATATATTTAAATAAAAAATACATTCACTCACACACACAGCCTCCAGACACAGCACCCCCCAGACACACAGCACCCCCCAGACACACACAGCACCCCCAGACACAGCACCCCTCAGACACACACAGCACCCCCAGACACAGCACCCCCCAGACACACACAGCACCCCCAGAAACAGCCCCCAGACACACACA
>OW240914.1:329751249-329769104 GCA_933207985.1 Pelobates cultripes | reverse complement strand
GAGGATATGGAGTCTATACCAGATATAATTGGGCGACCTGGGGGATTTGAGATATTCTTGTGGACTTTTGGTAAGTAATAAAATACAGGGATTTTTGGGTGTGTAACCTGTAAATATTTACTCTCTTTTTCTGTTAAAATGGCCTTATTTACTCCTTTCTCTATATATTTTTCAAATAACTGTTTGATTTTATTTGAGGGATTTGCGGAGAGTTTTCGATAAGTTGTTACATCTGAGAGAATCCTCTCGGATTCTTCTAAGTATTTCTCCTTGGGAAGTACCACAATACCCCCCACTTTATCAGCTGGTTTAATAATTACATTTTTGTCCTTTTGTAGTTGTTTCAGAGTATTTTTTTCTTGTTGCGTCATATTTCGTTGGTATTTGTTCAGCTTCTTTATGTTATTCATTTCTCCCATCACCATGATCTCAAATGACTTCATTTCATCGGAGATCATTTGTTTTGGGAAAAAAGAGGATTTTTCTTTTAAAGTTGTTTGTATAAAAGGGGTTACTATTTCCCTATTTGTTTCCTCTTCCTTTCCATAAAAAAACTTCTTCCGACATAAACTCCTCATAAATCGATTAATATCAACAAAGAAATCAAATTTATTAAATTCTGCTGTAGGTGCGAATTTGAGGCCTTTTTTTAAAACTGATAATTCTTTTTTTGTGAATGTGTGACCTGTCAGATTAAAGATACCATTTGAATTTATCTCTTCCCTCTCTTGATTAGGTTGCCTAACTCTTCCTCTTCTTCCTCTATCTCTCTCTCTCTGGGTCTTTGGCGTTTGCCTGGAGATTCCCATGTTTTGTATTGTTCTGATTTTTTCAGCCTCTCTGTTACAGAACCCTTTTGAAAAAAAGAAGAGTGATGAGCCTCAGCTTCTCTCAGTTCCCTACCAGGGGTTACTGATGTATAGTCTCTATCCCTATTTTTTCTCCTGTTTTCTCTTTCTGATTGTTTTGTTATGTAATTCATATCAGGATTTAGTGTCGACGTTGGGTCTGCTCTTTGTGTGGACCCTGATATGGGATAGCTATTCTTGATGTTTTCTCTAGTCTCATATCTTTTACGTAATGTTTCTTTTGGAGGGGAGTATTTGACCGCATCACTATATCTCCAATCTTTCCGGAGGTATGAAGAGTTCTTCCTAGGTGGTGAGTCATTTCTCCTAAAAGATGTTCTACGTGATCTATAATCCCTTATAGATTGAAACTTATTAGGGGAATTTCTGAAATGTCTTCTATTTGTTTTTATTTGTTGGGAGTTGTTTTGAGATCTATATGGTGATTCTTGAGATGGTTCTACATTTCTTTTATTCCAGTAGACCTTAGTTGAATTGTTGGATTTTTTCTTCGGGAATCTGACATTGCCTGTTTTATAATCGTGGGTGTCTCTTAGGTATTTCTTTTTTTTAATAGTTATTGTGTCTCTTTCAGCTTTTTCCACTTTGTTTTTTATTTCTTTAATGATTTGGTTGAAAGTCTCTGGATTTGTAGTGTCACTGAGTTTTTGTCTCCATATTGTGATTTCTTCATCTAATTTAATTAGAGTATCTTCTCTCCTAGACACTATATACCCCATCATACTAAAAGCAAAGCCTTCCAACAACTTGTTCCATCCGAGCATAAAGCTTGGATCTTCCCTATCAAATGTGGGATCTTTTTCAAATCTAAGCCCTCTGGGAGTAATTTGTTCATTTACGTATTTCTTTAGGGTAGCTATTTCCCATTTTATTTTCATTTCTCGGATGAGAATTCTTTCTAAATGGTTTTTACAAGTATCAGAATTGGTATATTCAATTTCATCTTCAATTTCAATTATTTCTGAGAACATATGATCTATATTTTTAATTGTGTACTCTCTATTGTCTAAGTACGACATAGTGTGAAGATCAACAACTGTATCTAACAAGGGGATTAAATAAATACAAACAGCAATAAAGAATATAGTAAATACAGTGCGAAAAGTGCAAGTGTGATCTAACACCTGAGTGGGGAACCCCTTATACCACTCTTAAATAAACAAAAAGCAATACATACAGTAGGTGGATCACACTTCTGGCAATATCTAAATAAAGAATAAATAAACAGTAATATAGTGTAATATTGTCGGCAACTTAATGGCCAAGATGTAAGAAAAAGTGGTCAGGTACTCACAAACTGAGAGCCAAACAAAGACATGTGGCTCTCATGGGAACAGCATTGGGACTATTTGTAGGATGTCCCTCTCCTTCTGTGGATCTTCTGTTTACCCAAAGAAATGCAGCTGAAAACACTTACTAGAAAGTAAAGTGTTTATTTCCAATATTGGTGGTAAAAGATAAAAATAAGGAGAATTTCTCCAATAAAACATATATACTTGAATAAAATAAAAGAGTCCAAGTAAAAGTCTCTACCAAAACGCGTTTCGCCCCGTGCCAGGGGCTTCCTCAGTCGGTAATGCTTCCTTTCTGCTTTCCTATTCTTTTATATGTGTTTCGCCGGTCTTTGGAACGCAAAAGTTCGCGGTGGAACGCACTTCCGGTTTCGTCGTTTCCGGATGTCGGCGTCATCTCCCTCCGCCTGATTCCCGGCATGCAGGCAGGAGGGAGATGACGCCGACATCCGGAAACGACGAAACCGGAAGTGCGTTCCACCGCGAACTTTTGCGTTCCAAAGACCGGCGAAACACATATAAAAGAACAGGAAAGCAGAAAGGAAGCATTACCGACTGAGGAAGCCCCTGGCACGGGGCGAAACGCGTTTTGGTAGAGACTTTTACTTGGACTCTTTTATTTTATTCAAGTATATATGTTTTATTGGAGAAACTCTCCTTATTTTTATCTTTTACCACCAATATTGGAAATAAACACTTTACTTTCTAGTAAGTGTTTGTAGCTGCATTTCTTTGGGTAAACAGAAGATCCACAGAAGGAGAGGGACATCCTACAAATAGTCCCAATGCTGTTCCCATGAGAGCCACATGTCTTTGTTTGGCTCTCGGTTTGTGAGTACCTGACCACTTTTACTTACATCTTGGCCATTAAGTTGCCGACAATATTACACTATATTGCTATATATATTTATCTGTATATATATATATTTGCGGTTATTTGTATTTTATATATAGATAGATAGATATAGAATGTCATTCTAAGTGTATTTTGTTACCAATATATATATATATATATATATATATATATTAATAACAAAATACAGTTAGAATGAAATTACATATGTATATATAAATGTATTTAATTTTTTTTTAAATATTTAATTTATTTATTTTATTATTTTATTTATTATTGTAATTATACGTGTATATATAAATACATATCTATATATATATATATATATATATATATATATATATATATATATATATATATATATATATAGACATGTGCAATTCGCTTCGGTCCGAATATGAATTCGGACGAATTTCGGGCAATTCGGACATTCGGGTACTTCTGAATGTCCGAATTGCCGAAGTGACGAATTGCTGAGGTCCCGAAGTTCATAAATTACTGAATTTCCGAAGTGTCGAAGTGCCGAAGTTCCGAAGTGCTGAAGTGTCGAAGTTCCGAAGTTGCCGAAGTTCCGAAGTATCAAAGTGTCGAAGTGCCAAAGTTCCAAAGCACAGTATTGTACTAATATACTTACCCAGTGAAAGAAGGTGAATGTTACATTGTATACAATTTTAAATAAAAAGTATACAAACATAGCCAGGATTCAGCTGTAAGCATTTGCAACACTTACAACAATCAAGTAACACACATTCATATAAAATGTAAGTTACTTAGTCTGTCAATGTAATGACAGGAATGGATAAGTAGATAACTCCCTAATTCCCACGGTATTAAGGAGCTATCTACTAAAAGACCCAAATTGGTCTTTCAGACAAATTTACTAATACTAAGTAAAGATTACTTAGTATTAGTAAATTATGCCCCTACTCGCTATACCGTGAGTAGGGACATGTCTATTAAACAGTGAGCAGCCTGTGGTCCCCCCTCCCCGACCCCCACCCCTGAGCGGCGGGTGGGGGCCCTGATGTAAAATAATGGGGGGACCAATTGTCCTCCCCACGGGACCCCACCCCTGAGCGGTGGGTGGGGGCCCTAAATCAGAATAAGGGGATGGGGTCCTAATGTCTTCCCCCTGGGCCCCACCCCTGAGGGGTGGGTGGGGGGCCTACAGTAAAAAAGGGGGGGACCTAATGTCCTCCCCCCTGGCCCCCACCCCAGAGCGGTGGGTGGGGGCCCTAAATACTAATAAGGTGGGGGACCTAATGTCCTCCCCCGGCCCCAACCTTGAGCGGTGGGTGGGGGGCCTACAGTAAAAAAAGGGGGGGACCTAATGTCCTCCCTCTGGCCCCCACCCCTGAGTGGTGGGTAGGGGCCCTAAATACTAATAAGGGGGGACCTAATGTTCTCCCCCCTGGCCCCCACACCGGAGTGGTGGGTGGGGGCCCTAATTTGGAATAAGGAGGGGACCTAATGTCCTCCCCCCTGCCCCCCACCCCTGAGTGGCGGGTGGGGGCCCTAAATACCAATGGGGGGACCGATTGTCCTCCCCCCGGCCCCCACTAAGTACCTGTAAAAAAAAAAAATTACCATTTGATGTTTTCTTTCTAAAATCTTCTTTTTTCAGCCCCAAAAAAGGCCAAATAAAAAACCATAATAACCGACACAATTATAAAAATATTAGGTACCCCCCTTATTTTGATTTAGGGCCCCCACCCGCCGCTCAGGGGTGGGGGCCAGGAGGGAGGACATTTTTATAGCGGGTAGGGGCAAAATTTACTATTACTAAGTAATTTTTACTTAGTATTAGTAAATTTGTCTGAAAGACCAATTTAGGTCTTTCAGCCTTTTGGTAGATAACTCCCTAATACCGTGGGAATTAGGGAGTTATCTACTAAGCGGCTGCAATAGAAATGCCGAAATTCCAAAATGCCGAAGTTTCGAAGTGTTGAAGTGCCGAAGTTGCCGAATTTCCGAAGTGCCGAATTTCCGAAGTTCCGAAGTCTTGAAGTGCAGTATTGCCGAACCGAATCGAAAATTTTCCCCATGCATATGCCTAATATATGTATATATATATATATATATATATAGAGAGAGAGAGAGAGAGAGAGAGATGTATTATATATATAATATATATTTTATATATATGTAACGCCATTCTAAGTGTATTTTAATACTAATATATGAACTTATAGTAATATTAAAATACATTACGTACGACATTACATATATATATAAGATGTATATATATATTATATATAATATATATATATATTTTATATATATATACATATATATATATATATATATATATATATATATATATAAAAATGCATTTAATTTATTTTAACATGTTTATTTTTTTATTTTTAATACTTCCCACCAGCAGGGGGACTGTCTCACATTTTAGACAGTCCCCCTGCTGGCAGATCCACATTCAGCTATAGGGGGCCTCATTTGCCGGGGGAGGGCTGCCTGGGCTGTCAGGCAGCCCTCCAGAAGAGGATTACCTCTTGGGGCTGAAAGCCGTTATGGCGTTCTATGCAGCCGCAACGGCTTTAAAGCCCATTTAATGCGGGATGGCATAGAACGCCGTAACGACATTAAGGGTTTAAGATGTTAATGCTGCCCAACCAGAAAAAGTCCAAACCTTTCCATTCCCTTGAGATTTTGTTTGTTTGTTTTAGTAGAGGTAAGAAGTTGGCTTCTATTAGATCTTTCAGATCTGAAGTTAGAGTTATGCCTAAATACTTTAACCTATCTTTATTTTCAGGGAGCCCAATATTTTGTACAAGAAAGTCAGTTAACCTTTTGTTCATATTTTTAGCAATAAATGTTGATTTGTCCAGATTAATTTTATAACCTGAGACTTTAGAGCATTTACTTATCTCCTTTAGAAGCTCTGGGACCAAAATCTTTTGTTCTAGTAGAATATTGTCTGTGTAGCTGTTTAACTGTATTTGTCCTACTGCATTCATAAAACCTTTAATTTTATTATGTTGTCTTATTGAAATTGCAAGGGGTTCTAACACCATTATATACAATAAGGGGGAAAGAGGGCACCCTTGTCTAGTCCCATTTCTAATATTGAAGTTTTGTGATGTAAAACCTGACCCTGTGACTTTTGCCAATGGAGAGATGTAGAGAGCAGAAAGGGTTTGTAATATTGATCCAGTAATTCCAAATTGTTTTAAGGTGGCGAACATGAAGCCCCATTCAACCCTGTCGAACGCTTTCTCTGCGTCCATTGACAGTAACATTAGGGGGGTTCCATTGTTCTCTGTTTCTTCAAGTATGTTTATAATATTTTTTATATTGTTGATTGATGACCTCCCTGATATAAAACCTACTTGATCATTATTGATTTACTGTTGTATAACTATTTTTAATCTGTCAGCAAGAAAAGAAGATCGTATTTTAATATCAGTATTACTTAAGGAAATGGGTCTGTAATTGCTAATCAGTTCTGGTTCTTTGTCAACTTTTGGAATGGGGACAATTTTCTTTCTCAACAGCTCTCCAGGGCAACATCCTGTTTTCATTATGTCGTTAAAGATGGTAGTGAGTTCCCACTTTAGTGATCTTGCATTAATTTGTTGAATTTGTTTGAAAAGCCGCCTGGGCCTGGAGCAGTATTTATTTTAAGTTTATCTATAGATTTACTTTATCTTCTTCTGTTATTGACTGGTTTATCAGCTTAAATTGGTCAGGCATGATTTTTGTCATAATTATGCTTTCGAATAATTTTTCTCTTTCTTTTTCCCTACCGAATAGTTCTTCAGGTAAGTTATATCAATCGCGATAAAATCCTTTGAACACACTTCCTATTTTTTTCTGGAGCCATTAATTAAGTACCTTTATTCTTTATTTTATGTATTACTCTTTTATGTTCCTCTTTTTTCAGTTTGCTGGTCATTAGTGCTTGTTTCCCTTTAAATACCACTTGGATTTTAGTGCTTCTAGCTGTTTGGTTGCTTTGTTCATTAGCTGGATGTTTATCTGTTTTTCGGTTTCTGCAGTCTTCCTTGCGATTTGTGTGGAAAGTGTTATTTTATTCTACCCTTTATATTCACTTAGCATTATATATAATTTAAAGAGAGGTGGTATTCCTTTTTTGTTTGCAGTGGCTGCCATTTTTATCATATGGCCTCTAGATATGCTTTTATAGGCGCACCAGACCGTGATGTCTGGTGTGCCTTTACATCTTTTCTTTTTTTTTTTTTCTTTCAGACAATACCAGCCTAAGAAATGTTTATAGTGTTTCTTTATTTAAGGCTTTGGTATATTTGTCATCATGAATTTTGTATCTGTTCCCTTCCTTTCCCTCTCCCTCCCCTCCCTTCGTGTTTCCTTTACTTTAATATAACATATTCCTATTCACCAGGCAAGTGTAGCCTTATCCAATTATCAATATTACCTTATTTGTGTGTCTAATACTATTTGCCTGGTTAACAGTTTAAATAGCGAGAGGAAGAGGGAATAGAAAAAAAAAATAAACACAAAAAATAAATAAATATACACATATATACATATATATACATATACACATATATATTTCTATGTATATAAATCCATCTAAATTCGTGAAACAAAGAAAAAGACACCATAAATACAATAATCCTTCCATAACTATACACATTCAAACCAACATACACAAAACAATGAAGTACAGTAAATAGTTTATTCCCTCTTTCTATCCTTTTCCCTTCCTTTTCTTTATATATCTTTCTTTTTTCCTTTCTGTTTCTTTCTCTCCCTCTCCCTTTTCCTTTCTTTCTTCCCCCCTTTTCCTTTTTCTTTCCCCCTTCCCCTTCCTTTCTTTTTTCTTACTTTTTCTCCTTTTCTCCCTCTTCTTTCCCCCTTTTTCCCTTTCCTTTCTTTTCCTTCAATATTACGTATCTAATGCACTTGTCCAGTCACGGGGAAATATGTCATTGAATCTTTATATATACCTATCTTTTTTTCATTTACCACTAGATTATGTTCCCAATAGCATTTCTTTTTCTTTTTGTTCTAAAATTTCTAGCCAATTCAGCCAAATTTCTATCTCTCAATGATTTCTGATTTTATTGACCTCGATTTCCATTTGAATCTGGAATTTGATCTGCTGAGTAAGGTATAACATAGAAAATACCAGTTTCTAGCTATTATTATTTTTACTGCTACAAGGCAATGTATAATCAGCACTTGTTCCAACTTTTTTCTGTTAGGCCATTCTAAGTGAAGCAACATTACTTCCGGTCTAAACTCTATTTCAATTTTACCCATTCTTCTTAGTATAGATATAGCCATATGCCACAGAGGTACAACTCTTGCGCAACTCCACCAAATGTGTTAATAATCTCCCCTACTCTCTCCGCATCTCCAACAATTATCATCATTACAAGGTGAAATTATTTTTAGTTTAGATGGAACCATATACCACTTATTAATTACTTTACAATGTGTTTCAACTAAGGAGAGGCAATGAACATACTTATTTGTCGTAACTAATGCGGCAAACCATTCCTCCCTGTTTATGGATATGTCTAAAACTTTTTCCCAACTCTTAATAGCGGAGTGGTAGACCTCTGAATTTCTAGAATCCAGTAATTTCACATATTTAGAAAACATTTTTTTTATTTTCTTTGCAATTGAATATCAATTTTAAAGAATTATATACAACTCCTCTATTAAGAATAATTTTTTTCGCTAGATAACTTTTTACTCTTATGTAGGTTTTCATCTTGTTATTGTTCGTTAATAAGTCTCCTATATTTTTGATATTTACTAATTATCAATTTTTAAAAGACATATTCGGAATATCTAATTCCAAAAGTTCTATACTTTGAAAATCCATGATCTTGTCATTAAGATCTAATTTCTTCTTTAATTTTCCCCATTTGGACAATATTTGTTTCAAGACAAACGATGAAGAATAGTCCAGATCCTTGCTGTTCCATACTACTCTAGATAAATTTGGTTTTACACATATCTGTGTCTAACCAATACCATCCCTCTGTATCAGATTTGTTCTTTTGTAACATAGCAACATGAGATATTATTCCAGCTTCATAGTATTTTTCTATGGGTTTTGATCCTAGGCTTTTTGCCTCTCCATACAAAATTGGAAAGAGAGGATTTAATCATTTTTATCCATGAAATAGGAATTACCAATGGCAATAGCGTAAATAGGTATGTCCATTTGGGGAGAATATAAGATTTTAAAATATTAACTCTGCCCCACCAGGATATTTCCAGCTGGCACCATGCTTTTAGGTCTTTATTCGTAGTTTTCAATAGATGTATAAAATTAATCTCCATTAATCTTTCTAAATTCTTGAAAATTCTGATCCCCAAATACATAAACTCTTCCGGGTAGAGAAAGTTAAAATCTTTTTGAAACTTTTCAATTTCGTTCAAACCTATATTATTATACAGGGCTATGGATTTAGACATATTCAGTTTATAATTAGAAACCCTACTATAATGTTCAATTTCTGTTATTACTTGTGGGAGAGAGTTTTTTTGGGCTAGAAATATATAAAAGAATGTCATCTGCATATAAAGAAATCTTCAGTTCTACATAGGAAGTAGGATATCCCCTTATTAGATAATTTTGTCTAATTTTCTATGCTAACATTTCCACAGACATGATGTAGAGGATTGGGGACAGGGGGCAACCCTGCCTGGTTCCACTAGCCAATTTAAACCAGGTAGAACATATTATCCTTGCTAATGGTTCATTGTACATAGACATAATAGCGTTCAATATCCAACCTGATATATTAAAGGCCTTCAGAGTTTTATACATAAATCCCCAGATGACCCTGTCGAAGGCTTTTTCAGCATCTAATGACAGGATCAGCAGGGGACTCTTACTTTTATTAGACGAGTCAATTGTATCTATTAATCTTCTCACATTGTTTCCCACATTCCTCTCCGGGACAAATCCAATCTGATCTGGGTTTATAATTCCTGGTAACACAGACTTTAGTCTTTTAGCTAGAATAGCGGCAAACAACTTAACATCTACATTTATGAGGGAAATAGGTCTGTAATTTTTTTACGTCAGTTGGGTCTTTTCCTGGTTTTATTATTGGCAAAATATTTGCCTGCAACATTTCCTGTGGGAATGAACCATTGTTTACAGCATCATTAAAGACTCTAGTCAGAGGATCCAAAATTATATTTTTCATAAGTTTATAAAACTGGTTTCCAAACACGTCTGGGCCAGGGGGTTTAAAACTAGCCAATTTATCTATTGCTTCAGCTACTTCATCTTATGTAATTTCTTTGTTTAAGGTTTCTAATTGCTCTGAGGTTATTTTTGGTAAAGTCAGGTTCTCTAAGAATGTGTCCATTAATTCATCTGGAGTTTTCAATGGTAGATTATATAGAGCCATTTGATATAATAATCCCATCGGATTGATATTAGGCAAATATACATTAATTAAAGTATATAGATCCCCATTAATTTGACATACCAGAATTATGAATCTACCTTCTCCGTCAATATCTTGATGTTTTATTTCTAATTGTAATGACTTTGAAAAAAATATTGTCACTCCAGCTCTCTTTTCTTCCTTTTTAGAGGCACTAATCATTATTGGGAAGTATCTTCCACACCATCTGTTTCTATCACTTTGTAGCCAATGAGTCTCTTGTACCAGGGCAACTTGTATTTTTTCTGTAATTAGGTAATCATTAAAAGCCCATCTTTTCTGTGGGATATTTAAACCCTGAATATTTATTGAGGCAAATTTATCCATTAAAAAAAAAACGGAAGTTATAGCTAGGCCTGAAATTTTCCCGCGACTGATACTCTACCAAATCCATACTAAATTTTATTACTGTACTTTTGTTTTCTAAGAGAAAAAGCTCTGTTATTTTCTTAATTTCTTCAACATTATTTTTTTGTGTGTAGTATAAAATCTTTTATGCACCACTCTTTATGGAAAGTATAAGGTATCCTTATATTCCAACATAATGGGGCTGTGATATGACTATGCTATATAATGTATCTCTATTCTTTTGACAAGATATAACATGGTCATGTATCCCAGGATAAGATCGATCCTAGAATAAGAGTTGAGCGTTCTGGAATAGCATGTATAGTGTAGGTCAGATGGATGGAATGTTTTCAAAATATCTCTTAAATTATAATTATTCAAAAAGTTTTGCAATCTATTCTCCATTCTTTTCCTGCTTGTCCTCTCATTCTGTCTCTTTCTCTCTTTCAAAGGATCAATTACACAATTAAAGTCCCCCATTACTATTACTAACTCTTGCTTGATCTGCTCGATTTTCCAAAATATTTTTTAAATAAAATTTATTGTGGCTTTATTTGGTGCATAGATGTTAGTGTGAATAACTTGTTGTTTATTTCACATACTAGAATAATATACCGGCCATCTGGGTCTAGTTCTTGGTGTTTAATAATTAGGGAAACATTTTTTGCGAACACAAATGTTACACTTCTTTTTATTTATTTTCTA
Organism: Pelobates cultripes; assembly: GCA_933207985.1. NCBI lineage: Eukaryota > Metazoa > Chordata > Amphibia > Anura > Pelobatidae > Pelobates > Pelobates cultripes. Next base: position 329,757,616 of record OW240914.1, on the reverse strand, counting down.
ATGCCGCACTTATAATAGTGGGGTATCTTGTTGAATTGTATTTTTGTTGATTTTCATCCAATGGGTTTCTTGTAGTGCAAAGATTTGTACCTGTTTTTTTTTGTCAAGAAATCTAAGATTTTAGACATTTGACATGATGCATTAATCCCCTGGGCATTTATTGAGCTGTTGTGCCCACAATTCACATAGGGGAGGGTCATGTCAGGATTACAGAGGGTTATCCATCGACAGCATACAATGTGTGCTGATGACACACTTCTTTTGTGCCCACTAGTGACGTTAGCATTCCGATCTGGATTTGTCAGAAGGCAACATGTGCAGACATCTATATACATTGTCCATATATTTGGGAGGGAGGGAAGGATAGCCTGCTGTAGTGATTATGGTGTGCCTATTTAATAGTGCCTATTTAAGAATAGGGTCTACTAGACACCCACTGCTGCCTGCTTTGTGTAAAGGCTGGTGCCACTGGGCTGTGTTCATTAGTTGAAAGTGATTAACTGACACTGAACCAATGAGCCACCCTGCCTTGCCGAGCTTAGCCAGGGAACCTAATGGAAACTCCTTGGAGAAGAAGCAGAGGTCAGTACCCGGCAGACTCTAGGTAAGATGTTAAACTGATTTTTTAATTATTTGACTTCTGATTCTAGGAGGAAGGCAGGTATTCATGGCACCCTGCCCACTATGGTCAGCTTTAGTGATTAATTTACTTAAATGGACACTTCACTGCCAAAATAGAAAATAAGTAAAAATTACTGTTTAGTAGATATACCCCCAATGAAAACATGCATGCATTTATTTATGCATTTTTTCATTGGGGTTATATCTAAAACCATATTTTAAAGCTGCAGTTCTCTTGTGTGTAGCCTTTGCAAGCCCTCCCTGTCTAACTGCGCCCAAACTTTCTGTTGTTGTCCAATCACAGACTTACATATAAACATAGAATGAAACGGCAGATAAGAACCATTCAGCCCATCTAGTCTGCCCAATGTTCTAAATACTTTTATTATTCCCTGGCCTTATCTTATAGCTAGGATAGCCTTATGCCTATCCCACGCATGCTTAAACTCCTTTACTGTGTTAACGTCTACCACTTCAGCTGGAAGGCTATTCCATGCATCCACTACCCTCTCAGTAAAGTAATACTTCCTGATATTATTTTTAAACCTTTGTCTCTCTATTTTAAGACTATGTCCTCTTGTTGTGGTAGTTTTTCTTCTTTTAAATATAGTATCCTCCTTTACTTTGTTGATTCCCTTTATGTATTTAAGTGTTTCTATCATATCCCCCCTGTCTCGTCTTTCCTCCAAGCTATACATGTTAAGTTCCTTTCACCTTTCCTTGTAAGTTTTATCCTGCAATCCATGAACCAGTTTAGTAGCCCTTCTCTGAGCTCTCTCTAAAGGATACAAACCAGGAAGTAACAGGACCTGTTGTCTGCTTGACAGCCTGGAGGGTGTAAGCAGATTAATTCATAAATGTCAGTTTCTATTGAAGTCTGAACTTTTTACAAAATGAAAAACAAAAAGAGGACACACTCTTGACGCATAAAGCTTTCCAGCAAGCTAAAGTGCTTTAGGTGTCTTGAGTGTCCCATTACAGTGTTTCTATAATTACTTTATGATTAGGAGAAGAACATTTTCCTTTTTGAATATACTATGCACTTCTATTACTTTCTTATACAGAGAATTCCATTGACCACGTCTGTCACATTTTAATAAACAGTGAGACTTTATCTAATAAAATTGGTATAACATAGAAAAAGCGATTTTGTTTAGTGCGTTAGAGCAATAACATATTTGTTGCACATAGATCAACTTCAATGGGTAATACACAGTTACAAATTTTTTATTAGCTATCATAAAAAAACAAAAATTGTTAGGATAGAAATTAAATTATACCGTCTGTTACCATGTATAATCATTAAGCAAGCTAGTCCTGACAATACAGTTCTGTTCATTACTTATTTTGTGTGAATATTTGGACTAAATTAAGCGTATAAAAGTGAAGTACTCTTTAGTGTTACGGCAATACGCTGGCATTTTTCCAAGCTGCAGAATTTTAGACAGCGCAGCAACTTTTCATTTTTAATATCATCGCATTACTATGTAAAACTTACAAGGAAATGACTTCTTCAAGCTGCCTTCACAAAATTCTTCCTTAAAGGAAAATGGAAAGAGTAACAACCACTACAGCCCAGTCTGACCACGTGGTCATTATCACACCTTTTTAAAGCGGTTTTAAAAATACCTTTTGTGCCGGGGAGGGCCCCAGACTTTGTCAAACTGGTCTCAAATGAATTTAAAATAAAACTCAGAGGGTGACGTGCAGATACTCTTGGCAACGTGAGCACTACCACAAGCTATACTGGTGATGTTGCTTAGGTCAGAGCAGTGGTTCCCAGCCAAGTCCTCAAGTAACCCCTACCAGTCCAGGATTTAGGGATTACCCAGTTGTGTGTAAGGTGTTTTAAGAAAGAAAAAAAAAACACACACTTTAGACACAACAGGGTAGTCCCTAAATCCTAATAAGGGGGTACTTGAGGACCGGGTTGGAAACCCCTGGCTTAGAGTGTCTGTTTAACCCATTAAGGACCAAACTTCTGGAATAAAAGGAAACCATGACATGTCAGACATGTCATGTGTCCTTAAGGGGTTAAAAAAAAACTTCAATACAACCTATAAAAAATAAGTTCATAAAATTTACAGTCATGTAAGATATTGAGGAAACCACAACAAAAACAATTCGGGATATGGCTGTGTGAATCTACAGCCTGACAAATGAGCAGTATGCATTGCTCACAGTGATTGCTGCATTCCGCCCTTTAAATTTCTTTAAATTCCTACAGCTGAGCGACCTGACTGGTAATTCTTGGACAGCCTACAGGCTGAGGGAGAAGCTCAGGGTTTTTCCTTACATGCCTCCATTGCGATTGTGATTGGTGCTTTGCTTTGACAGCTGCCAAGTACCAATTACAGTGTTATCACAGAGGCAGCAGTTCAGACCTTTGGCAATAAAGAGATTTCCATGTAATGCTGAAAACAGCTGTCAGACCTGGTAAGGTTATGTGTAACGGTAGGGCTGTGGTTAGGGTAGGTTTAGGGGTAAGGGTAGGGTTAGGGTAAGGTAAGGATTAATGCTTGGTTAAAGTTAAAGGACCACTATAGTGCCAGGAAAACATACTCGTTTTCCTGGCACTATAGTGCCCTGAGGGTGCCCCCACCCTCAGGGACCCCCTCCCGCCCGGCTCTGGAAGGGGGAAAGGTGTTTAAACTTACCTTTTTCCAGCGCTGGGCGGAGAGCTCTCCTCCTTCTCTCCTCCTCCGATCCTCCTGAATGCGCACGCGCGGCAAGAGCTGCGCGCGCATTCAGCCCGTCGCATAGGAAAGCATTTACAATGCTTTCCTATGGACGCTTGCGTGCTCTCACTGTGAAAATCACAGTGAGAAGCACGCAAGCGCCTCTAGTGGCTGTCATTGAGACAGCCACTAGAGGATTAGGGGGGAAGTCTTAACCCATTCATAATTATAGCAGTTTCTCTGAAACTGCTAAAATTATGAAAAAATGGGTTAACCCTAGCTGGACCTGGCACCCAGACCACTTCATTAAGCTGAAGTGGTCTGGGTGCCTAGAGTGGTCCTTTAATACTGCTTTAGGATTAGGGCTAGGGGTAATGTTAGGGTAGGGCAGGTATATGTTAGAGTTAGTATAAGTATAGAAGTAGGGTTGCTGTTGCATAAGCATTAATTATCAAAAAAATATTTAGATCCTAGTTATTAGGTGCACTTGATATGTAAAAAATATTATAAACCAAAATTATTAAAAATAATTATTAAAAATATAAATAAATAAATAAAATATATATGGGTGCACTTTAAAAGAAACCCTTACATTACGATGGAACAAACACATAGTGCAAATTCTACGTTTCGTTTTTGTTCAGTACTTAAACAATTGCCTCTGTCCTTAAGAGGTTAAAACTTCCCAAAATATTGTAAAACTTAAACATACAGGTACAAATAACTTTAAAACAGTCTGGTTAGGAGAATTAGTACAATATTTTGTAGGAAATGTGAATATATTTATGTAAATGTTTGAAGAACTGGATAGATCAAGACATGAATAAACACATAGCTAAGGGATGTTTTCAACAATCATCCTCATATTATCTTCTTCACACTAAGAGCCAAAGTCTTGCGTTACGCAGATATCATTTAATTCACAAATCCTTTGTTTGAGACTTCAAAATCAATCTTTGGCAATGCCCAAAAGCAGGGGCTCAGTAATAAACGCAGGTCAGTAATGAAATAATCCCTTCTACATGAACACTCAAAGGAAATGCAATAATCATATTGGGCCCTGTTCAGATAACCACCCACGGCATCTCTCTTAGATTAAAGAGAACACAGGACTTTAATTTGCGTAACAATTATGAATTATTAAGAAGAGCAGAATATTTACAAAGGTATATTACCTGGGCTTATGATCTTTGAATTAGATATATTATTTACATTGCTTTATGAGATTTCTTTTATTTCATCCCCTGCAATGGAAATCTACAGCAACGGAACTCAAAATGTAACCCCTTCATGACTGCTGTCTTGACAAGATGGTCATAATATAAGGAGATTTAGCATAAAAGGCATCGAAGGTATAATAATTGATCATACATGTAGCATGCACACAACACCCACTAAAAATAAATGTTAAAGAGAAAAAAATGCATTCAGTTGAATATGGGATGAGTGGGAAACAGAGATGACAGATCAGCTGAAACAGACTTTGCATTTCTTTAAAAAAAAATTCAATTTCCGTACAAAGGAATATATTTGTCATGCTGGCATACTCTATCTGCTTTGAAACTTTTGTCTTTCTTTCCTCCATCTGTGACTTCAAACTGAGACAAAATAAAATACTCTGTGCTTGTTCAGTCTTAGTCGGATTTTCTGAAACTGATTGAAAGCTTGAGAGCTGTTTTTATGTAATTCAAGTGCTCTAGACTTTTCTGGACATAACTATTTAACCATAATGAAAGATTTACCCAGGTTTCATCTATCTATCTATCTATCTATCTATCTATCTATCTACACATCTATCTATTCATCAAGCTATCTATCAATCTATCTATATATTCATCAAGCTATCTATCTATCAATCTATCTATTCATCTATCTATCTAACAACTATTTACGCATCTATCAATCTATCTATTCATCTATCTATCAATCTATCTATTCATCAAGCTATCTATCTATCTAACAACTATTTACGCATCGATCAATTAATCTATCTATCTATCTGGGTATCTATTATTATTTTATTATTTATATAGCACCAGCAAATTCCGTAGCGTTGTACAATGGGTGGACTAACAGACACGTAATTGTAACCAGACAAATGAACGCACAGGAACACAGGGGTTGAAGGCCCTGCTCAATGAGCTTACATGCTAGATGAAGTGGGGTATAGTGACACAAAGGGTATAAGTAGGGGTAATGAAACAGGTTGCTAGAAAAGTGATCACTGAGAAGTGGGGGTAATGAAATAGGTTGCTAGAAAAGTATTCACTGAGAACTTCATAGGTTATTTTTGACAGTTGCAGTAGAGTCATGGGGTAAGGGGGGCATGAAAACCCGCTAACAGGTTAAATGATATGCTTTCCTGAAGACGTGTGTTTTCAAAGATTTTTTTGAAGGAGTTAAGACTGGGTGAAAGTCTAATGGAGAAGGGAAGAGAGTTCCACAGAAAAGGTGTAGCCCTGGAGAAGTCTTGGAGGCGAGCATCAGATGGGGGAGTACAGACAGACGATAGGCGTAGCTCTTCGGCAGAGCACAGGGGCCTCGATGGGACATACTTGTGTATTAGGTAGCATTATGTAGGGACTTGTAAACAAGCACCAGAATCTTAAATTGAGCCCTATATATAACTGGAAGCCAATGTAGGGACCAGGCCCGGACTGGCCATCGGGCATACCGGGCAAATGCCCGGTGGGCCGCGATGGCTGTGGGGCCGAGGCCGGCAGGGAGATCACAGGATCTCCCCGGCCGGCCCCTGCAGGGCCAGCGCTATCCGAGCGCCGGCCCTGCATAGTGCCTCCATGGGCCGGTGGGGAGATCAAAGATCTCCCTCACCGGCCCACAGACAGGGAGATGCGGCCGCCGGCTGGGTGAGGGAGGGAGGAAAGAGGACCCGGCGGAGCTCTAACAAGCAGCTCCGCCGGGTCCTCTCGCGAGATTCTGAGCGTTGCCGCGGCAACGCTCAGATCTCGCGAGAGTGAACTCTAACCTGCAGGTTAGAGTTCACTCTCACCACTGGACCACCAGGGAAGGCAGCATGGCTCCCACCTCCCCAGGCATAACGGATCTCC
>OW240914.1:329455863-329751149 GCA_933207985.1 Pelobates cultripes | reverse complement strand
CCCAGATACACACAGCACCCAGATACACACGCAGCACCCCCAGACACACACAGCACCCCTAGACACACACAGCACCCCCAGACACACACAGCACCCCCAGACACACACAGCACACTCAGACACACACAGCACCCAGATACACACGCAGCACCCAGACACACACAGCACACACAGCACCCAGATACACACGCAGCACCCCCACACACACACAGCACCCTCAGACACAGAGCACCCAGGTACACACGCAGCACCCAGATACACACAGCACCCCTAGACACACACAGCACCCCTAGACACACACAGCACCCCCAGACACACGCAGCACCCCCAGACACACACAGCACCCAGACAAACACAGCACCCTCAGACACACACAGCACCCCCAGACACACACAGCACCCAGACTCACACAGCACCCCAGACACACACTGCACCCAGACACACACTGCACCCAGACACACACACAGCACCCCCAGGCACACAGAGCACCCCCAGACTCACACAGCACCCCAGACTCACACAGCACCCCAGACACATACAGCACCCCAGACACACACAGCACCCCAGACACACACAGCACCCCAGACACACACACAGAACCCCCCAGACACACACAGCACCCCCAGACACAGCCCCCAGACACCGCACCACCCAGACACACACTGCACCCAGACACACACTGCACCCCCAGACACACACAGCACACAGAATGTGACAGCAGATAAAAACACCCTCACACACAGCACCCCTCTTACATACACACACTGCGCCCCTCACACATACAATAAGTCCAAATATATATAAATATATACATACACACACACACACACACACATACTACAGCACCCCTTCACACTGCACCACTACACACATTACGCTCCAGATACACACTAGATCCCTTACCCTATATGCACTCTTAATCCTCTACACACACACACACACACACACACACAAACTGGGTCATTTGCACAGTAGATCTCCTACACACACACACTACATTCCTTGTCAGCAAACACATACAACATTCTCTAAACACACCCTCTCTGCAATCCCTACACACACTACGTCACCTATACACACACACTTCAGCCCGTATGCACACACTCGCTGCATCCCCTATAAAACTATGTCCCCTATACACACACTCTCTACAGCCCCTAGCCACACATATTACACCACAAACACAAATTATATTGACCTATTTATACAATACCACACCACACTCTACACACCTAATTCCACAAGCAGGCTCCAAACATATGCACCATGCACTTTCCTGGCCCTTTTGTCCTCTGGTATCCCACTTGTGGAGACACCAGAGACAATTTTAAAGCAAACACAGCGCAAGCATGTTATTAAATTTGCTTGCGCTGCGCAGAACAAATTCGGGGCCTTTTTCTAATGCCAGAGCTCTTCAGCGGGGCTCTGGGCATTGAACCAACATGCTCACTTTGAGAGGGGGCGTGCTTGTCATTAGTGATGACAAAACACACACTCTCTGGCCCCGCCCCCTTCTTAGGGGGCCGCTCTGATTGAAAAATGCCCGGGCCTAATTTTTTTCCCAGTCCGGCCCTGGTAGGGACTGACAGAGGGGGGAGGCATGGGAGGTGTGGGCGGACAGGAAATTGAGCCACACATTCATTATAGATTGCAGCGATGCAATCTGGGAACACGTAGGACCACTGAGAAGGGGATTGCAGTAGTCAAGACGAGAAAGAACAACGGCATGGACCAGCACCTTAGCTGAGTCTGGTGTTAAATAAGGGCGAATGCGAGCTATGTTTTTTAGATGGAAGCGGCACGATTTGGCGATTGACTGGACATAAGGGATGAAGGAGTTTACCAAGGCAGGCAGTATAGATAGAGAACAGTGGGGGACCAAGGACAGAACCTTGGGGAATGCCAACAGAGAGGGGTTGGGGAGAAGAGGCAGAACCAGAGAAAGAAACACTGAAAAAGCGTTGGGAGGGGTAGGAGGAGCACCAAGAGAAAGCAGTATCCCGTAGAACGACATTACGTAGAACGGAGAATGAGAAGAAGCTGTTGATGATCAACAGTGTCAAAGGCAGCAGAAAGATCTAGGAGAATTAGGAGAGAGTAATGGCTGCGAGATTTAGCAGCGATTAAATTGTTGGATACTTTGGTGACAACTGTTTATCTATCTATATATATATATATATATCTTTGTATGTATGTATCTATGTATCTATCTATATTATCTTAATATCTCATCTGATATCCTTGCTTTTTATTTATATTTTCCTATAATAAATTGTATTGTGTTTATAAAAAATAACAGCCCTACCAGTGCTTAGACTGAAGTAAGCACATTGTATAATTACTGAGCAAACTGTGAGGACTAAAATGACCTGACTGACAGATCTCTCCTCCAGGGACTCTCACAGTTCAGTAAGCATCCACTGTAGCAGGTAGTGCTTCAGGCAACAGATGCAGTCCCAGGAGTGGAAGGAGTGGTACGAGAATCATAAAGTAACATTCACCTTTTTTTTTCCTTAGTAAAGAATAAAACATCTAATACAAGCTTTAATAGACTCGGGTTCACGGAGCAGAAAAGGGTTTATTATATTCTGTTAGAATAAATAAAAAAATGTAAGAATTATAAATAGATTGCCAAAATATCAAAATTAAAACATATACAATCGTGCACTGATTATTTTCAGCACTAACAGACTGCATTGTGTGTCAGGTGATGTTTAGAACTGTGTCAAGGAATCATTTCTCTGGTTAATTCTTGAAACTACAAATTGTAGTGATTTGAAATCCAAATTATGAAATCCAGGATTACAAACGCAAGCTGTGACTACAACTGAGTAAGAAAATATTTCCAAACCACATATTGTTGACTACATTTAGTCATTTAGATTTTAGTTTTCCACAATTCAGAGGTAAGTGAATAAATCTCTCTAGGCTTATTTTGATGCCTTTTGTTGAAAATCGCTCATAAGGAATTGTTAAAACCAACAGCCGTTAGATGGTTGCGGCTAAAAAATATTTTCTTTGGTTCATACCTGCATTTAATATCTGTACAGGCTTACATCCACATCCACTGATACTGACAACCGCTAAGAATTTATTAGTAAATTAGTAAATTATTGTAAATGAGACATACATCATTTGTTACGCTGTCAACTACTTGCTCCTTCTTCAAACCCTCCACAACCTTGGGTTACATGACTCCGTACTTCCCTGGATCTAATCCAATGTTCATTCAGTGTCACCTCTGGTGCCATTTCCTCCCCACTACCCATCTGATTTGGAGTACTCCAAGCATGTACACTATTCAATACTTGGTCCCCTTTTTACTTAAGTTCTCTACCTAAGTTTCTTCTCTTGATAACCTCAGTAGCTCCTTAGGATTTTAGAAACATTTATATGCTGATGACACTCATGTTTACCTTTCCATATCTGATCTTATTCTTGATCCTCCTGGAATGGATTGCTAAGTAACTGCAAGTCTTCTGTTTTGTTTTTTTAAACTCAATCATTCCTAAAACTGAACGTCTCTTCCTTACCCCTTCAAATATTCTATCTCTAACTATATCTCTCCAAGACAATGGAACATCCTTTAATCTAGCTCCCCCAGGTTTCTGTACTTTCAATTCAGGGCTCACATTTTGTACCCACATCGAATGCTTCCATAGTCCATATCATTCTCATGCTTTCCACTCTACATGACCGTCACACACGGGCATCATATCTTCCAGCTCTCCTCCTCTCTGACATGTTGTTCTTCCTTCTATATTCCTTTAGCCCTCTTACCATTTTAACGAGTACAGGATTGTCTCTAAATCATGGCAACAAACATGGGAAGCATCTTTCATAGAGTTAGGGTATTCAAACAACCAGATAACCAACTTCTGATGGCCTACAATCCCCATGAGTCTGTCGTAGGTCCTTACTATGCTTTAAGGTTGGAAATATTTATGGTAGCTGCAGTGAATGTATTTTATTAGCCCCCATTATTAAACATACCAAGATCTAGATTGCCAGATGTTGTGACTATGTTTTTCTAAACAACTAAAGTTTGTAAATAATGAAATCAGTAAATTACGAATAAGTAATTTGAAGATCTGATGCATAGGATATTTTTGTGGTCTGTGGTCAGGATTTTGGTTATCAGTGGGTGATGTCAATAAGAGCTTTATGTTCATAGTAGATTGATTTATTTATCATCATGATCCACACCTTGTTCAGACATATGACTTTCAGCATACGTGGCTATGAAGATGTAAAAGCATGTGTAAATAATTCATTAAACGTGTAACGCTGAAGTATAAAGAAACGTGTGTGCCAAATTGTTCTCTATACGAAGGCAGAATACTGTCTGAGCTACTGTAACTAAATAATTCATGTTAAAGTGATCTTGCCAGCACAATATAATTCCACTTGCCTTTTTATTGCATTGTCATACTTGACAGTGTTTTGATTTTTGGCTTTGTTTGTATTTTTCTAAATTAGAAATTATGGAGAAGTAAGAGAAAAAAAATCCCCACCTCATTTTCTAATTCTGCCATATCAGCCTAATATTATTAAATCCCTACTAAATGTTCCATAATTCACAGATTTCATTAATAATTATTTAAATCTGATTGAATAATATGGGTAATGTAGTTAAAAAAAAAACCAAAGTTAGACATCACCAATCTACATCATTGTGTTCTATGAGATGAAAACGGCTGTACTACAGAGTGCAGTTTGCACCTCTCCCTGTCACATGTGTCTCATTCCAGGACCCTGTTTAGCCGTGTACTGCAGAGAGCCAAAGATGGAATTTTCCCCCAAATATGTGGGTCAATTTCATAAGAGCAGACATTAGGCTTTTACAGAAGGACCTGCCAGGAATGGGGTATAATTGACTTTATGGCAGGCTTATGCAATGTTTGAACTTATACTGTAACTAAACCCATATTATTTTTGCCTAGATTAGGTGTTTAAAAAAAAAAAAAAAATAATTAAAAAAACTAATAAAAATCTGTGAGCTGCTTACTGGATGAGTGAGTATGCTGGATCTTGTGCATTGCACTTCAGAGTAATGTTGAAATGAAATATTAGGATGTAGCATAGTAATTATATCTGCACACTCTCCAGATCCCCCTTCCCCCCCCTCAATTTGGTTATTTTAAACTACATTTTTATTTCTCATTGTAATGGATCACCTGGCACCCCGACTGGGTACCTCCATTGAAGGATGCTCCTAGCGCTTCCTGAGGACTCCAAGCACTGAAGCAGACACCACAACCACCGAACTGGAGAAGCATATAAATGCTCTCAAGCATTTGAATGCTGTAAACAGCTGAACAGGAAAAGCATACAATCAGCTTACACTCCTGGCAATCAGCATACAATCCAATTCCCCCAATAACGAGAAGACACTTCATTTTGAGGTCAAGCAGAACCGACTGTACTGGCACATACAGCCTCTTTTATTCACAATCCACAAACATAGTACTGCCCACAGGCTTTTGAAATACAACCAATCAACCGGGGGATCTGGGTGAACCACATATCCAAAATTCACCCAGATCCGTTCAGTAGTTTGGAAGATACAGTTCCGCAGAACATATACAGGCTATATGAAAAATAATTACTGTATAATGTGTACCCTGTTGTATAGTTTAAACCTACTGCACGATGTCTTTGTGCACCAAATACCGGCGAGATGGCACCATGTAGAAAAGTCCAAACAGTGTCTGTGAGTTAAAATGGCCGCCATCCATTGTTCTTACCATGTGCTTCATCCAGTCTTCTCACCATGTGCCTCTGATACATGAAATGGTGGCCACCCAGTAACTCCACAGTTTGTCTGGTAGTCTATCCAGCCGGACCAACAGATGAAACACATGGGGAACAGTGCAACAAACGAAGGGAATCAAAAAAATATGGACAATAGTCATATTTGTGCACAATCTCCAGTTTTGTCACAGGGCCCAAATAGTGTTTTCAAATGCCATATATCCCAGGGCCATAGTCAGAAGGTAGGAGGCGGGCAAGCAGCCCCCTCCAAGAACACGTGGCGAGGTCTGTTCAGCCACACTCATTTTGAAATAAACAAATGAAATCATCATTAAAGGGACACCCCACTGCACAAATAAAAAAAACAAATCTTTAGTAGATCTTTATGCATTTCCCATTGGGAATTTCTAAAAACAGCTTGCAAAAGCTGCAGATTTCTTGTCTTTGCAAACCTTCCCTTTCTAACCTCGCCCAGACTTCCTGTAGCTGTCCAATCACAGACTTCCCAATGCAGCTCAATGAGAAGTTTTTGCTAGGCTCTGGGCAATTGATGCCTCTTGAGTTTAGCTCCACTGAGCTAACCAAACCAGGAAGTAACAGGACACATTTTCTGCTTGTCTGTGCAAGTAGTGACATTTACAGATTGTCACCTTTAGCTATTAGATTATCCATAAATTATAGATCACAACATGCATATCCTAGAATCAGTAAGGCTAGTGAGACTAAGTCTCTTTCACCTCCTCTTCCACTTCCAAAAATAACACACGACTGCAACTCCCATCATGCTCATCAAGCATTGGTGAAGCATGATGATAGCTGGAAGCCATTTAAATTGAGTGGCAGCTTATAGTTTATTTAAATACAAATAACATCATTGCATGGTTTAATTCTGGAGTGAAAATATATATATTCAAACTCTCTTGGTCAGCTTGCAATTTTAGGGACTGATCCATGGAACTTGGAATTGAAAAGAAAAAAGACAAGAGAATTGTAAACATTGCAAACTCAGAAATAGATGAGCTGAAAAAACAGCTCAACTGGAACAGGCTTTCAATCTGGCTATTTTGGTAAAAATGTGAAGTGTCCTTGTCTATTTCCTCCAATTCATTGTTTATTGGATAATCCAATGGGAGGAGGAGGGTTGGTGGCAATAATGATGGCTAAATGCTTAATATAAAAGAAAATAACAATAATAAGTTGTAAGTGATTGACTAAAAGATACAATCTTTTATTGAACTGACAGTTGAAAGCACAGTTACATTGTCAGAAATATTGACTTATCTATTCAAAAAAATACCTGCCAGCAGTTTGTAAATACGGCTTTTATATAATAGTTCAACTAGGTCACTGTGCACTTGAACAGCATTAGGGCATATTAGCTAACAGCAAAAAAAAAAAATATATATATATATATGTTGAAAACGGACCATTAGGAGTCTGTTCAGACTGGTGTACCTGGGGAACGCTCTGAACATGGCAGTGAGTAACTGGAAGTCTTGGATGCACAATATACTCATAGCATCAATAATAACATAGACCATGAAAAGGTACAATCCATTAATACAAAATGTTTTCTGAGTATGTTCAATACAACACAATTTATTTTTGAATTTGTACTTTAGAAATATGGGTCTCGAACAACAACATATGTCAACATTTGAAATGGACAAAGTAATTTTAGGGGTGTGAGTGGGGGGCGAAGTCAGAGACGAGGCTGTGTATGCAATGTATGCAACTAAAATGGAATTTAGAACAAAAATAATGTATCTTATTTACACAGACTGACATTTATTATAGTTTAGAGTCACATTACTTTGAGTATTATTACGCTGGAGCTCTGAGGCACCAACAATATGGAACTTCTGGAAAAGAGGGATTTAAGTCCAACATAGGGGCTGTCCCTCCTAAATACTTGGGAAGTATGCAACAAGGGTTAAACCTATAAAAATAGTGAACTGTCACTTCCTACAAGTATTAAACAAATATGTAACTTTGGATTCTCACTGAAATGGGAAAAGGTTTAAATAGATGAAGATATTAATATTTTAATATTAGCAAATAGAAAACTCAAATGTATTTAACCCCTTCAGCAAAGTCTCCTGATTATAACAGTACCCCCAGGCCCCCAGTGAAACCTACAGGGTCAAATATAAGGCTTGATTTTCAATCTTTTTCACATTGAAATTTGCCAGATTGGTTATGTTGCCTTTGAGACCCTATGGTAGCCCAGGAATGAGAATTACCCCCATGATGGCACACCATTTGCAAAAGACGACAACCCAAGGTATTGCAAATTGGGTTCAGTCTTTTTTAGTAGCCACTTAGTCACAAACACTGGCCAATGTTAGCGTTCATAATTGTTTTTTGCATTTTTAAAACACACAAATATAAATGCTAATGGGTGTAAAAACACAAGGGCAGAGTACAGAATATTTGATAGAGTCCTAACCTCAACATCTGAGAAAAGGGATTTAGGAGTAATTATTTCAGATGACTTAAAGGTAGGCAGACAATGTAATAGAGCAGCAGGAAATGCTAGCAGAATGCTTGGTTGTATAGGGAGAGGTATTAGCAGTAGAAAGAGGGAAGTGTTCATGCCATTGTACAGAACACTGGTGAGACCTCACTTGGAGTATTATACGCAGTACTGGAGACCGTATCTCCAGAAGGATATTGATGCTCTAGAAAGAGTTCAGAGAAGGGCTACTAAACTGGTTCATGGATTGAAGGATAAAAAGTACAGGGAAAGGTTAAAGTATCTAAACACGTATAGCTTGGAGGAACGACGAGACAGGGGGGATATGAAAGAAACCTTTAAATACATAAAGGGAATCAACACAGTAAAGGAGGAGAATATATAAAAAAAAAAGAGAAACTACCACAACAAGAGGACAAAATTAGAGGGGCAAATGTTTAAAAATAATATCAGTATTACTTTACTTAGAGGGTTGTGGATGCATGGAATAGCCTTCCAGCTGAAGTGGTAGAGGTTAACACAATGAGGGAGTTTAAGCATGCATGTGATAGGCATAAGGCTATCCTAGACTTAAGATAAGGCCAGGGACTAATTCAAAGTATTTAGAAAATTGGGCAGACTAGATGGGCCAAATGGTTCTTATCTGCCGTCTCATTCTATGTTTATATGTTAACTTTGGCCAGTGGTTGTAACTAAGTGGCTACTGAAAAAGACTGGACATACCCCATATTGAATAACCTGAGTTGTCTACTTTAAAATATGTACATGTGAGGTGTGATTCAGAGATTTATGACGGATAACACTGTTACAATGTCACTACTGATAAATTCAAAAAATATATATTTTGAAACAGTTCTACTTGTACTTATAGCCCTACAACTTGCAAAAACAAAGCTAAGAACATGTTAACAATGGGTATTTCTAAAGTCAGGAAAAAATTTAGAAACTATTTAGCAAGGGTGTTTTTTGGCGGTTGCAGATGCGTAACAGATTTTGGGATTTTGGGGTTCAAAGTTAGAATAAGTGTGTTTTTTTATCATATTTTATAAAACAATTTGTAGTAAATTATATGATATAATGAAAATAATGGTAGCTTTAGAAAAACCATTTAATGGCGAGACAAATGGTATATAATATGTGTGGATACAGTAAATAAGTAAGACGAAAATTACAGCTTAACACAAACACCGCAGAAATGTAAAAACAGCTCTGGTCCATAACGGTAAGAAAATTGAAAAACAGTCTGGTTACTGATTAAAAATAATAATAGATATAAACTTTTCAGAGAAAATCCCGTGCTTGATAAAAAAAATGCAAGTTATGTACTACAAACTCATTGATATACTTAAAAAAAAACAAAAAAGGATTACCTCCTGCCTACTTGGTACCACCAGTCTCTCCATTGAATAGAGTGTTCCATAGGATCAAATGTTTAGGGCTGCATAAAATATAGCTAAAAAATTCTGAGTCTGAGGACTAGTTTGGGAAACTCGGGTCTAAGCGGTTTGATCACCTGCTAAATCTTCTAGCTAAGAAACACCTGCTGTTTCTCAACAGCTTTTAGCAAAAGGCTTGGGTGTTCTCCCAGTAGATCATGACCACAAAGTGAATCTGTATTTATATATGGGTGATCTGCATAATTATTTGTTGCAAAGTGGATATTTATATATCCACACAAAATTTTCAGAAGACAACGAAGATGACAAGAGATCTTATAAAATCATACTTTACATCCCCCAATATTTCTGAAAATGATGAATAAAAATTTCTTGTAAATATATGCATTGGTTATATTTTACACAATGTACATTGGTTTATACATGGTGTCCAATATGGGGATATGTATCTCCAAGAGCTGTCTTATTGGGGTAGTATATTTTTATTCCAACTTTTCACTCCATAGCAACAAGACAAATGCTTAGTAGTATAGCAATGAACAATAATTAGCCTCGAGCGACTGAATGCAGTGCAGTACCATAGTGCTGGTAACATCGATGTGTATATTACATTGTGTTAACCTGCTCGAGAGAAACATTTGCTCACAATACTCTTCAGTTATCTCCAAAAGCTCTTTCTTTTCCATGAGCTTTTTCCAGAGCAATAGGTACAGAGTCATTCATTTTTAAACTAGGCTAAAAAAAGAATATACCAGGGGAATAAATAATTTATTCGCTTTCCTTCTCAATAATGTCAGTTTGCATGGTTGTTAGACGATAATTTTTGTGGTTCTGTAACAATTTTATTTTAATTAGAGCACAGCATGGTTAATTTAGGTTCTGTTGATGTTTTTTTTATCATTATTATCTTTATCACTATTATTGCTATTGTTGCCTTGTTTATTCCCAAAGCCTGGGGAAGTGCTAGGCCACTGGCAAGCATATATCATAAGTGATATGTACTATTCTTATAATATATCCATAACTCAAATGTGTAGGCAGGAGCTGTTCCCCTAAGGATTTCTGCATGGCACTGCAAAAACCTTAAAATCACTGGAGGCATTTTAAGATTGCATCACTTATTTTATTAAGATCTAGACCACTGGAACATGAATCTGATATATGATGCACTGTATTGAAACAAAACTCTGAACCGAACACACAGACACATTGCAATTTGTATCAGAACAGAGCAGATTTCATATGAATACGTGATTTGAGTTCTTGTAGACTGAACATTGTAAAGCACAAACAATAGACAGAGCCATGGAAGTATTACGTTGAAGCATTTTAAAAGACCCTTATTTAAAGATATTAATTCATATATTGGGAGTGAAGTCAGATTCCTATATCAATATTTATCTGCATTCTATTATCTGCATTCTCATAGTATCAATTTAGTTCTTTCATTTGATGGTTTCTATATGAACACTACAGTAAAAAAAAAAAATCTAAATATATATATTAAAAATTAAACGATCACATTTAAATTAACCAAATCAAAATGCACACTACCCATTATACAATGGATATCCATTAAGAATATATCCTCTCATATACAATCATCAAATATTCATAACTGAGCGTTCAAGGAAATTTGAATGTTTTTCAAATTAACCTTTTTTTCCACCAAAAATTTATAGAATGGGATTTGCTCCAAATTGCTTTTCATAATTAAATAGCAAGGGCAATTTACATTTATAGCAAACTGAACTATATGTTACTAACGTTACTTAGTGGACAGTGCAGAGCAGATTTAATTTTGTTTGTCCAGCAAAAGAATAATGAATGATCTCTTTCTACAAAAGGGTATGCATATTCATTGATCTGATTGTGTCCACACAGATTAAATACATTCCTTGCTGTTTGTTTTCTCTGAGAACAAAACAGCTTACAGTGCAATTTGTGTTTTTATTCAAATACCTTGCTGCACAGTAGCAATGACCTAAAAAGGAAATAGAGTTTTAAGCAGAGACATGTATACTTACGTTGGCATTCTTTACAGCATTTTCCAGGAACGTAGGCAGGTGCTGCATTGTCTGGGCAATTGATAACAGGGCAGATTTGCGTTTCGCACTGAACGGTTCCATTCTGTAAAGACAATGTAATCACGGTCTATTGAGATCACGGTCAGAGAGGTAAAAAATTAACGAAATACTTTTGCTACAAGCTATACGACAAATGTTTCCTAGTAACAAGATAAAATTGCTGGAAATTGGAAAGTTTCCAGAGAACCGTGAGACCTTAAAGGTATACATCTTGTAACTTGTAAAGAAACAAGAATCTATAGTTACAGTAAAGCAAGTCAAATACAATTTTTAATCCCTTAACCATTTGTTTATGAGTTAATGATGGTGATATCTTTATCTGCACCAACTACAATTAAATGAATTTTTTAATGAGGATTTAAAGCACACCGAACAAAAACAACCAATAATGTAACCAGCTCTTAAACATTGGCACCTGTAAGAAACATTAACGGCAGATGAAAAACCTTCTGCAGCCTTCACTAGTATGTTATTACTGTCTCTCTAACACATGAGCTGACAAGATCATAAGGGATGGAAAATGTACTATATGCATCACTTACGGAGATATTTACTAAAGTCGGAATTCAGAGTGAAATTTTAAATATAAGGCCAAGTCAGCTATGCTTCCATATTTGGTAACTTTATTCTAAAATTTTAAATTCACTTTCAATTAGCAACAATTATCACTTCAGTAAATAACCCTGTTTTATTGTTCCATCACCTGTTGATTAACTGGGATTGAGCAGACACTCTGTTATATATGTGAGGTTGTATAACCAGTCAGGGATATATGCTTTGAAATGTAATAAATTAAAACACAATTGGCACAATTCAGGCTAAAATTGGCAGGTTTTGACTAGCTGAGCTGGGGAATTTCACTAATTCAGCTATGTTTGCATAAATTTAGCAATTTAGATTTCAATCTTTCACAATTTAAATTTTATAACCCTGACTGACTTGCTCTGTATATATCTACTTCTCAAACACCTATAGCTTCCTTTTATTTTATTCAAGCACCCTAAGCGCAATATATTTAAGAGAAGCAGAAACTTAATGTGTAAACAGAAACAAATAATTTCAATGATACAATCATTACAGGACAATTATGAGGCTTTATGAAGTTATTTTTAAATAAACAAAATAAAAAACGAATATAGGGGCATTGCTTTACCATCGACCTTGTTGACTGCTTATGCTCGGAGCTCCTCAGCAGTTACAAAGTCAACAGCAGCTACCAATTGCAATAATGGCAAGTATCAGCTTCAGTTCCCTGAGTCCCGCTTCACCTAGGATATGCCAATACCTCAAAAAACCACCTGCAGATCGCCTGACACACATCATTCAGTAGCCAGCATTTTGGGCCCTTTACACTAAATACGATCCCAAACACTAATTTTGGGCTCAAAGCTCAGGCTTTTCTCTATCAAGAATGGCACTATACAGGGATGCCCTCTGTCACCCCTGCTATTTGCCAATGATCCTGGAACCGCTTCTGCACACCATTCATACCCACCCTGGAATCTCTGGAGTGAACAAAGCTTGTTCCACATTTACGATGTCTGCCTATGCAGATGACCTGCTATTACCCATAACTAATCTTCTCTACTCTATGCCTCATTTGACTTTGGCTCTCTGTGTATAAGGTTAATACCTCTTGGCCATGCTTCTCAACCTCTTGCTACAGACACTGCACTCATTGGGTCATCCTACACCATTAGATTCACCACATAATCCTTCAAGTACCTCTTGGTCACTATAACAGCTGACCCTAACAAGCTTTATGACCTAAATTACATGCCTTTAATCTGGTCGCTGTTCGGTGATTTGGATAACTGGGTGAACAAACCCATTTCATTGAGAGGGCATATCCACATTGGGAAAATGACTAGCTTCTCTAGGCTGCTCTTTTATTTCAATCCGTACCACTGTCTGAAAGGAGATTTAAGAGGCTACTGCAAGATCTATGTTACTTTGCAGGAGCAAACATTTAAAACATTCTTTCACTTGACACTTGTCAGAGGCTGGTGTTGGGGCTGAGTCTCTCTTTCTTCCCTTTTCCTCTGCATCCTTTAACACATTACCCTGAATTTAAACCAGGACTGAGGAAGAGAACATTTTCATGTCTTCTATTGCATATTCACCCCCAGATTTTTCATATGGAGGGGGGCACAATCCAACCTCTACGAGACATCTCAGACATTTTCCTACACAGACGCCAACAGCTTGATACAAGAAATCCCTTACCATAAGGATCCTAAATATGACAAAACAAGTAGTTCCCCTATCTTGGAAACCACCACCCCTCACAATTAAAATGGAGGAACTAAGACAACAAGAAGAATTGATGCTCTTGACTCAGGGACGAACTCAAACATACATAGACACATGCATTGGTTGACAGTGGCTTTTAAGGAAGACTTTCATTGACCGCTGACTTATAGCTACTCGACAAGAATTTCAGCGGGGGGTGGGGGAAACACTAGAGGGCCGCATTGAATTTGGATGGGGTCTCAGGTCACCAGGCTGGGGAGCACTCATCATTTTTAGAGGCACACACGCCCTCAAGATACATGCTGTTTATCTATCTCATATAATACAAATCTTTGATTTAGCCCCTTGTAGTGAGAAGGGAGTTAGGTCCCTGAAGGATGGCTCCACAATATAGGAAAGAGTCATTTGGAGGATACTTGATACAAGAGATTGTATATGACATTGCTTGATAACCCTAACGCTGGAGACGGGACTCCAGCATAGTTCATAAAGAAAGTTTTATTATATTATGGCACGTTTTGGAAGAATACTGATGGACCTTTATGTGTGACCAAAAATAATACCGCATGTGGGAACCTGCGAGTCTTATTGTGTTTACTTTACTTCACTTGACAGAAAGCAAATAAAATATTCAATTCCAAAGGTAGTGTTGCACTCAGGGAACCCAACCGAGTCTGCTACCATGCCTGGAGTGCCACGGAAGGGATCTGCAGTTCCTTGGAATTTTTCAAAATCAAATTCCAAAGGCTTGATGCCAAACCGTTAGTTCTCCTGATCCTGAATAAAACTCCTTGCTATTTGCACTACTCTGTGAATCCTTTGGAATTTGGTTCCAAATAAAATAAGGATAACATAACTTATCACTAGATGTGGTGGACATGTCCATTTGTGATACAATACTAGAAGGAGATCCAGTCTTAACATCTCATATGCTCCAGAGGCCCAACCCACTTGATCCCTGGGTCTTCTTACTTTGTAAGCCTTTTGACGGACAAAACTCTCATGAGTGAATAATGCTGGGTGCTCGTAGAGCCTTAGCGCAACTCTGGCTAAGGGATGAGAAATAGTGATGCATATAATTAAGGACAATTTCATAATGGATAAATTGGCAGCACACTTCCACAACTCCCTTACAGCATTCCATAAAACATGGGCACTATGGGCAGACTTTGAGGGTGATGGTGTTCTTTGAGTGTATTGTTTGTACGCCTCCCTGAAGGTAGCAACTCTCTCTCTACAATACTTCCTTCTTACTACACCCTCATTTTATCTATACTTTCTTTTCCCCCAACCTTTTCTCACCATCAGAAGAGTCACCGCTCACACACAATATAAAATAGAACAGAAAAGATATCCAAGAATTTATATTACTGCAATGTCGACTATGACAAACTGGAATCTCTTTGCAAGAGATACTTTCAGCAAGTATGTTTGTTAAGGATTTTATTAAACATGCACCATTTCTTCTTCACGACCTTCCAGGTGGTGCGGTCTGCACCTAATGAGTAATTTTAACACAGTGGTACTCCTTTACATCATGTATGTTTTTTCTTTTGTATTAATTTCTTTTGAGCTGTCTGCCTGTGTTTATGTCTATATTAATTGAAAAATGCTGCTTGAATTGATATTTCATGTGCTGCTATAAATAAAGAACTGAAAAAAAAATAAACAAAAAAACAGAATAAAGAATTATTGAGCTCTATATAAATAACCTGGGTATTGTGTTTCCATATGATCAATAGTTAATCAGTTGGGTGGATTGATAATGGATTCATAAATATTTGATTGCATCTATTTTTTTAATCTTAAAAGTTATGTTGGAAAATACAGCAGTGTTTGTCTTGCTAATCATAGATTAACCGCCTCGGGTGTTCCAGTTTATAGAATAGCATTCATCATGACATGGCACATTACATATTTTTAGAAACCCATAGAGAAATATACTTCTTTTAAAAAGACATTCAAAGCTTGAGCTGACCCCTCATTCAGAGATACTCCACTGCCCAAATGAAATTTAAAAAAAAATCACCATCTAGTATATATACTAGAATGAAAACATGCATGCATTACATTATTAATTATTCATTTTTCATTGGGAGTATATCTAAAACAGCTTGCAAAAGCTGCAGCCTTTACAAGTCTTCCGCATCTAACCCCGCTCAGATTTTCTTTGGCTGTCCAACCACAGACGTTGCACAAAGCAAGTTCTTTACAAGGCAGGTGCTCTAAGCAATTGCTGCCTCTTTGGTTTTGCTCCACCGAGCTAACCAAACCAGGAAGTAACAGAACTGGTTGTCTGATTGATAGCTGGGGGGGAGGGAGGACAAAGTCAATTTATAAAAGTGGCGATTTCTATTGAAATCTGCACTTTTTGTAAAATTTAAAAAGAGAACTCACTCCTCTTCACACAAGCTGAAGTGCTTTAGGTGTTTGGAATGTCCATTTAAGGAATTATGCAGGTAATGCATTAAAACAAAATTTAAAAAATATAAGACTACAAAGAAAGCACCGAATTTCGTCCGTTTACTGCAAATCTGCAGATTCTTTGGTCAACTAAAAGCTGCTGGATTTATGAGATATAAAGTTCAGGACTTGCAAATGATGAGACATGAATGAATGTATTAGAAAAGTAAATATAAGCTGTAGTTTTTTACTCCATTTGCTTGCAAATAGCTTCATTACATTTTTTCATGAACGTAGCTACTCGCAGCCAAACATGAACACAAATGCTGTATAGGCCTTGGCCCAGAAAGCAATTAGAGAGCCTCTACACATTGCACATTGATTTTAGAGCATGAAACTAAATTGTCTACTGTTTACAGTTTACCTTTGTAACATCAAAAAAATATATAAAAGAATTGTGTGATGGGACATACAGACAAGACATTCCTACCAAGATTATCTATGTAGTAATCATTAGTGGTTAGAGCAGTTGAGGGTCCCTTTGAAAGTTTCATATTTGTGTTAACATCGAAAGTGATTTCACTTTAAAATCATATTTCACATACACTTAGAATTTCTATGGTGTATGCGATTTTAAGTATTTTTGTAACATTGAATATCATGGGAATGGAAATCAATCAGACTAGAAAGATGTTACATAGACCTACCATGCATGTACACTTCTTACAGCCGTCCGCCCAGGATTCCAATTCTCGATAGATATTGCCCTTTACAGTGCAAGACCTTTCACAGTAGCATTGATCCAGTCTAGTCATTCTCTGCTCAGCTCTTGACAGCTGCAAAGCACATTTCACACAAAGAAAAAGCGGGATTATGACACCAGGAATATATTTCACAGCCCTGTCTTAGCATCCATGAGTTAACGTCTGCATGGCATACTAAGTAAATGGCAAGATTGCTGTAAGGATGATGGAAACACAGGAGCAATGTGACTATATATGATGGAAGGTGAATTCTTGCATTACGAGACAGTCATAAGGATTTACGAATGGCAAGTGTAATAAGGGACCCTAAACAACATTTCCTTTACATCTCGTGTTTAAAGAGCAAATATCTAGAAGGCCATTGATAAATTATATATTATGTGAAGCTTTTTTTTTATTATATTACATTATGCCAAACGGTGTGTTTTATTTGGTGGTAATATTTTCGCTATCACAATGCATTCCAGTGTAATGAGCCCCTACAAGTGAGATGTGATATAACCTCTGATAATGAGGGGAAACAAATGGAGATTGCGCAATTATATTGCTAACGCTTTATCAGAGGTTTTATCGGACGTAATAAATAATTACAGGGAGGATTGAGTTTTTGCATAGAAAAGTTTGGAACTACAACAAATGTTACACACATAAAGAGGAAAATATTACAGCAAAAACTTCACACGTAAATGTGCTGGCTCTAAAGTACCTCTAAACACATTTCACATTCCATAACATAGGAGCAATTAGACATGTGGGCTCCACAAGGATTTTGGCCTTTGTTCTTCTTTAGAGAAGCCTACCAGCTCTCTCCTTAAAGGGACATTGGAGGCACCCAGACCACTTCAGCTAATTGAAGTAGTCTGGGTGCTGTGACACTTTTGCACTTAGTGCTGAAATGTAAAACATTATAGTTCCAGAGAACGGCAATCTTTACATTGCAGCTCTAAGTCTGCCCTCTGTGGCTGTCTGTCAGACAGCCACTAGAGGGCTTCCGGAATCCAAACAGACCTTTGGTCCATTATCTGACGCTGGACGTCCTCACTGACCTCCAGCGTCAGATTTTCCCCATAGGAAAGCATTGAACAATTACCACATATGTGCAGTAGGTCTCCCCCGTCGACATCAGAGCGATGGGCGGAGCATGACCCAGAGCCGAGGGACATCGACGCTTGATACAGGTAAGTGGCTGAAGGGGTTTAACCACTTCAGTCCCGTGGGAGGGGGCGTTAGGGAGGGGGGCACTGCAGGAGCCTAGAGTGCTAGGAAAACAGGTTTTTTTTTCCTGGCACTATAGGATCCCTTTAACACCTCATCTCTTACAGCTTTCCTCTGCCATCTCCCATATACTTGGCTCCCTCCTCCCAAACACTCTATCGATAGAGGTTTTTTTTTTGTTTAAGATTTGGTTTAGATGTTGCAGGTTGAAGGCATCCACTAGCTTTCTGAAAAATTAAACCCATCGATGGTGACTTGTGATTCAGTTTTTAATTTCCTGAGGGTTCTAGGTTCCCTGTGTGGTTCTGTGATGACCTGGTAAACATGTAAACATGTCTGTAGTAAGCATGTGTGTGTGTGTGTGTTTAAGTGCGCATGTCTGCAGTGAGCATTTATGTGTCAGTGAACATGTCTGTAGTAAGCATGTATGTGTGTGTATGTCAGTCCGCATGTCTGCAGTGAGCATGTATGTGTGTCAGTGAGCATGTATGTAGTAAGCATGTATGTGTGTATCAGTGAATATGTCTGCAGTGAGCATGTATGTGTGTCAGTGGACATGTCTGTAGTAAGCATGTTTGTGTGTATCAGTGAGCATGCCTGTAGTGAGCATGTATGTGTGTGTTAGTGAGCATGTCTGCAGTGAGCATGTATTTGTGTGTTAGTGAGCAGGTCCGTAGTGAGCATGTATGTGTGTGCCAGTGACCTTGTCTGTAGTAAGCATCTTTGTGTATATCAGTGAGTTTTGTCTGTAGTAAGCTTGTGTGTGTGTCAGAGAGTTTGTCGGTACTAAGTTTGTGTGTACCTGTAAGCTTGTCTGTGTTTTTCAATGAACTTGTGTGTGTCAGTCATATTGCCTGTTTGTGAGTCTGTGTACCAGTGAACTTGTGTGCTTATGTCAATGAGATTGTCTGTGCCTGCATGTGAGTATGCTTATTGTATAATTAATTT
Source organism: Pelobates cultripes (assembly GCA_933207985.1). Classification (NCBI taxonomy): domain Eukaryota; kingdom Metazoa; phylum Chordata; class Amphibia; order Anura; family Pelobatidae; genus Pelobates; species Pelobates cultripes. The sequence goes on along the minus strand of OW240914.1, from coordinate 329,731,852 downwards.
TTTTACCATGAATTACTAATATTTATAATTAAAAAAGATACCTACCAATAATAAAGGATATAAATATATATATATATATATATATATCCTTTAGTGATAATGTTAACTATCCCTTTAAAACATTTACAATATGGCTACGTCTTGCTAACCCAGATTGAGTAATTCTAAATCATAAACAAAGAGCCCCAGTCCGGCCCTGCATTTAGTAGTAACCCTGCTAAGGTTCTGCTGAACTGTTACCACTGTTTCTCTTTACAAATACAGTTTGCCAGTGTGCGTCATCTGATCCAATTATTGCCTGGGCCTGTTCTCTTGCTACATTAAATAATTTATTAGCTTTTGTAACTGAGGCACCTGAAAATCAGGCACTGGCACTGGGATGAAATCTGTCAGTTTCATCACGTTGCTCTATATACTCACATCAAAGTACTTATTTTCAGTCTACTTCTATTAGAGACACATACAGAGCTGTATTTGCATTTGTACTTTAGTTACTTATTGTGAACTGGTTATAATATTTATACACCAATGAATCTCTAGGAAGAGGGAAGGGAGAAGTGCCAACCAAAAAGTCTTAATAACTCCCCTCTTTTTTTTTACTGTCTGTACCCCACCAATTACTGAACTCTAGAGTTGCCGAAATCCACATATTTGTAGTTAAAATCTTTCATATGCATTACAACTTTCAGTTTGTTTAAATTAAATGTCAAACATTGATGATACGTTTGAAAATATTTACTCCTTACATATAAATTATTCAGCAGAATTTACAAAGTACAATTAAATCTGAATATTATGTGACCTCCTACCGTAAATTAGATTTTAATGTGTCACATTTACATGAACATAATAATTACATACGTTGCAATAACGTGTAGAAAATAAAAATTAAAAAAAATCTATTTACTAGTTTTGGTGTAAAGTTTATATTGCGAATATGTGAAATTTTAACATTTAAAGCAACGTATAATGAAAACCCATGTATGCAAGTTTAACCCCTTAAGGACCAAGCTTCTGGAATAAAAGGGAATCATGACATTTCACACATGTCATGTGTCCTTAAGGGGTTAATCTTGAAAAGTTAATTATTTTACATTCATGATGGGTTTTAGAAACTGAATAAAATATGGTCAGGGAAACTAAAAAAAATATTAAAAAATTAATAATGATACCTTTGCTGATGTCTTTGCTAGAATATCTTGTAACTCCATAATTTTCTGAACAAGTCCATGAAAGTCATTGCACGTCGGGCAGGCTGAAATATGTAGTTACAGGAAAACAGAATATATTAATCCCTTAAAAGTGAAAAATTAAATCTGCTTGTTAGTACGATGAAAAAAAGAATTACTTACTGCGATTAAGATCAGGACACTGAGAGATAAATCCTTGTGGCATGACAACAATTTGTAGATCTTGCATTATTCCCTATAGATAACAATAATGAATAGAAGTGCTTTGTTACATCATTTTCTATATCCTAGAGTGAAGCTTGTCATGTAAAATATGGCTTCGATATAAATCGATTCAAACAATGCTTGAGAGTCCAATTAAAACTGCTCCTGCAAGCAACTAGAAGTTGCTACACTTTAAATAACATAATTTACTTTCCCTAAGGGATATTCTATATTGATTTTTTGCTAAATAGTAGAGGTGTGAAACTAGGAACGGCAGTGTGTGTGTGTGTGTGTGTGTGTGTGTGTGAAAATTAGTATCTTGTAAGACCTTTTTTGTTGGACTAGCAGAAGTTTTTCATAATTCTGTTAGTCCAGTAAAAAAAAAAAATAATAAAAAAATATTACAATATTCCATTGTACAGCGCTGCAGAATCTGTTGGTGCCTATTTAATCCCCACTTATAATAGTCCCACCTATGAGTGAGAGCTGGGGGAATAATATTTCCTTGCAGGTATATAATAACTATACCTTATAGTAATATGGAGGGGTGGTGGTCTTATTGATCCCCATAGCTTTATTTATTTACTTTAATGCCGTGACTGGCTAGCAAGTGTTGGCCAGCTGCCACATAATTAACCCTCACATTGCCAAGGGTTTTTAACTATTTGCATTAGTGATAGCAGCCAGTGGGCAAATAGTTTGGCTTTTGTAAATCTGCGCCTGACTTTGAGCATGCAGAGCCCAGATTTAAAGCATTTGGTCCATATTTTAGCCATCCACTGGTGTTTGACCAGAGACTGAATTCCAAATACCAGACATTGTTGAATAGCGTGAACCATGTCTACATTATGCAGCATGAATGTTCCTGTATCCAGTCAGATGGTTTTGCCTCGTTCAATATCTATCTTCTGTCTTTACTGCCACCTCTGATGCTCGCCTTCAAGAGTTCTCGAAGGCTGCACTGTTCCTGTGGAACTCACTCCTTCCAAAAAATCATTAAAAACCCACTTCATAAAAGCGTATCAATTAAACTGTTAACAGCTCCCGACTGATTCCTCTCTTGCAACTGTCATTAGTCTAATACTATCCTTACCTTTTGTGTCACTTTACCCCACTCCCTCTAGCATGTAAGCTCATTGAGCAGGGCCCTCAACCCCTCTGTTCCTGTGTGTCCACCTTTTCTGGTTACAACTACATGTTTGTTCGTCCACCCACTGTAAAGCGCTGCAGAATTTGTTGGCGCTATATAAATAATAACATAATAATAATTCAGTATGGGGCCAATTGGACTGTAGTGAATAATCCTGTAAAGAGGAAATTGTTGGGTATACAAAGTGAAAATAACATTTAAGACTAAAATAACTGAACTAGAGGCATACCGACATGGATTTTTTTTCCAGCTAGGATGTGATGGCCTCAAGTTTGAAATTTACTCCTGACAAATTTTACTTTGGTGAATAACTCTGCATGATACAACTTGCAATAACACAGAGGGGTTCTAAAGGAGCAATGTTCTAAAAATGTTCTGCAAAGTTCAAAAAGATCTCCAGTTGTAGAATATTGCCCCAAAAGAGACCTTTACACACACACAAAAAAAACACACATTAATTGAGGCATAGTTATCTGGATAAATTCGCATTAGCTAGAGTATAGCAGCATATTAGCTTCTGTGCAAATCATACTGAATTTATATTTGCTTTCACCAAAGACATGATCGTGCATATCTTATTTGGATAAAGATACATACATATGTATTTTGCCCCAAACCTAAGTCTAGAGTGTGCAAAAAATGATGGAGCATTTCAATGAAAGGCATTCATAAAACATTGTTTTATTCCTGCAATAAATATTTTATTGCATGGACATTTTATTTCAATAAGAAATTCATAGCTAATACTTTTTGGTTTTAAAGAACAAAAAAAAAACCTTTTCACTGTAGCTGATCTTTGCTGTGTAGTCCGGTTAAATGGGCTCGTTATACGCAACTTAACAATTCCCATCTGCCTGTCTCACTATAACACAGTATGTACACAAATGCTACGTGGAACGATCGATTAAACATATAATATATTATAAAAATAAGTTTGCGACTATTGCTTTTCTCTTTTGTTTCATTGATAAAGAGAAAATGAAATTATTAATGAAACTTCATTTATGCAAATGTCTAGATGCACTCAGGTGGGAATGCAATTTAGAGTCGGTGGTATATTATATTAATGACTAAACATTAATTATTTGCAATTTTTTTTTATTAGACTTTTTTTATTTGTGTTAAATCCAAGGCTGTTGTACAGCCAGACTTAAATGTAAAATAACCAAGTTGTTTGATTGTGAACACAGGAAAATGATGAGTGGTAGCTAAAAGGCCACTAAAGACTCTGCACTGTAAGGTGGTTTGAGCAGGGTCCTTATCTACCTATTGTTCCTGTATAATTTTGTAATTGTCTCATTTATTGTTAAATATCCCCCTTTCATAATATTGTAAAGTGCTGTGGAATAAGTTGGTGCTCTATAAATACCAATAATAAGCAGAAGAAAGATGACAGAAGTTCCACTAACCGCTAGTTGACACATGCTTGACATCCACCTGCTCTACCTCATCCTAGTAAACCGATTAACAGTAAGTATCCCAAATAAAAAGTTAACTGTTCTCTTTTAATCATTTTTTAATTATTACTTCAAAAAGAAAAATCTATCTGCAAATTATTGAAAACATGAACAATTTACTATGACACTAGTCACCAGGCAACAAATGTCAGTGGTCTTCTTACTATAAAACCCCAAGGAAGTACAGAAAGGGAAGAGGATTAGAAGGTCTACTTGGTGGTTAAAAAGGTGGTCAAAATAGAAGCAGAAGAATGTGCATTCCTGAAATGTTCTCACTACTGCTCATTCCCAGTAAAAAAAAAAATCTCTTTATTCAAAATCTTTTTAAAATAGTGTAAATAGATATACAGTAGAAAATATTTCAGAAAAAAAGCCAAACAACCTACGCGTTTCATGTCTAGAGACACTTTACACGTGATAAAATGTATCTACACATGAAACGCATAGATTGTATGCCGTAGACGTGAGATTTAAGAGCTTTTTTTTCCCACTGTAAAACCTTTTGTTCTATTTTGTGAATCTGTAAATGGTATTTGTTATCTAAGTAAGTTATTTCAATTATGTTATCTAATTACAAATGTATTTTGCTTTCCATCATTCGTTAATTGGGTTGGAATAGGTGACACCTTAAAACCTTTTAAAATCTTTTTAAAATTAAATCTACTAAATATGTATGCTTTAAATATTTCTAAATCAGCCACCGAAAGAAATACTAAGTAAGGTTTAATATCCTGTAATTAATTGGCTAAAGTCAAAATTTTCACTGCAATCATTTCATGATAGGCCAAGATAGCAAGACAATAACCCCCAGAAGACACTTCACCTTTGGGCTTCGGGTGGGGTCTTCAAATTAAATAGTGGGGGCTGGACGAGTCCATTGTCACGGGTGAGGGCTCTATGAAATATAAAAAAATGGGGGGGAATATTCTATTGTCCCACCACCCCCCTCGATGAGAGTCATGGGTTTATTAATTAGTGCTCTCGCACACTGACTGCAGGAGGGGGCCGGCAGGATACTAAGAAAAGAACCAAAAAATATCACCATGAACAAGTCTACTCTGCATTATTCTACTAAATATTCTGCATTTATTCTACTATAATGCATATAAAGAAAATATAGTTGTATGCTTTTGTTTTATTATATGGCTGTTAACAGCTGACTGCCATTGTTGCTCAAAAATTTTATTCGCTTACAGTAATTAAAAAATGAAAAGGCATCTGTCCACGATCCACAAAACTCCTCGGAAACATTAAAATGTTAAAACTGTTTTACTTTATGCCTTCATAAAGAAAAATAATTAAAAATGACTTTAATAAAAAAAAAAGGTTTATATCACAACAGTGAATAAGTGCTTCTCAACGGTGTAACACTTTTTAATTTTTTTTTAATGATATAATAAAAGTAAAAATTAAAAATTTTTTGTAGTGTTGTAGATCATAAACGTGAATGCGACTGCCATTTTTACTGCTTTTTGAATTTCTGCACGTCTCAAAGTTTGAAACCCTCCCAGGCACACTGACTAGAGTACTTGAATATTATATTTTAAATACTTTTTATATATTATATTTGGTTATTGACCAGTTCACTGTACCTTAAATATTAGATTGTGGGTGTATTGCTGGGGAACATTGCAAGAAAGTACGATTACAAAAAAAAATATTTCTATGAATTTTAAAATAAGATTGTCAGTGGGAGATTTACTGACAGTGAACAATATAATTTGATAGAATAATAAAGTCTAAACAGGAATGTGTACATTTCGTAGCCTAGAATAAAATTGGTAACACATGTACGTAAATAATAGCACATGGTTGTATAGAAAGGCTGAAACTATAGAATCAATTGTAATTACTATAACTGGAAAAATTAAAGAATGTATCGTTTATACAATTTTACAAACCGCACACAGCACAACTCGCTATATTTTATACAATTGGTTTTCAATTCTCTTCCTCTAAAACAATGAACAATTGTTCACATCTCAGACATTTATACTGTTTAATATAATTCTTTTGACAAGAGTTTTTTTATCTAAACAGCTGGATGCGGAAGCTGGACAGGATATCTATTTCAAATTTATAAAGTTATCAGAAATGGTATAAAAAAAAAACAAAAAAAAAACACACTTCTGTTTTGCCTCTGTTTTTTAACCATTCATAGAATCATGACGTTTCTTTGGCATCTTTATACAATTATAATATTTCACCAATAGCGTATACAATGCCATCAAAGCATTCCGATTATTCATATGCTTTTGTACTTCGTTCATATTTAATACCCAATAGAACACCTACCTTAAAAAATCCATGCGCATTATTTCTTTGGCCAACCCATAAAGTTGTGTCTGATGGTACATCCATATATGGCTTTTCCACAATCCTTTCATAAATCCTATTAAAAAATAAGTAGTTTATTATATTTCAAACTGCTACATCCTCATGTGATACATTAAATATTTTAGGAAAATATTTTAGGAAAATATTTAGAAAGATGGAAAAGTATTTTATTTTATGTATTTAGCCATGAACAATAACAAGTCTTTGCTTTGTTTAGTTTTATTTGATTATAGGCAATGAGCATCTCAGTCTACTAAGTGACAGTTATCAGCTCCAGTATACATTTTATCTTTCAAACTTAAAACTAACAAGGGGGAAATGTGATAATGTTTCCTTACTTGTTACAGTCTACGTGTAACACCAAATGAGATGCACTGATGGCCAAAGACAAGCGATGCCATTTGCCGTCTGCCAGTATGTATGGAAAAACTTCTGTGTGGGAATGATGGCTTCCTGAACGATAATGCAATCGGACTTCATTTCGATGCCCACTACTTTCTAGTTCCAGATACCTGCACAGAGGGAGAAATCGTTCACAACATATTATTCACTGAGAATTTCGAGATTCGCAAGTAGATTAATAAAGGATTAAATTATAGGTCACACATGTAAGTAACAATAGAGTGATTGCATTTTTTTTTAAATTAACAGTTATACAAAATGTCTGCCAATGAAAGGATTACTCTGTGATTTAAAGTGCTCATGGTGCCTGGAGTCTGTATGGGCAGTGTTTTACTTTGAAACACTGCAAATACCAATTTTAATGCCTATGATGCTGGAGGTGTAACTCCGCCTCTGCCAGCATCATTGGGGTGTCATCAGTTAGCCTGGAACTGCAGTTTCAGGCGGGCTAATGTCAATTCTGTGCAGAATGTGAGACACAGAATCTAACTGATTGGCTGAGAGTGAAGCTCTCTGTCAATGAATGAGCAGCAGGAACAGCATTTCGCTTCTGCAAAACTTATTACAGGAGATATGTGGTGCCTGGCATTTAGAGGTGTATTAAGAGGATGGTGGGCACTTTTAACATATACAATACCCCAGAAAAGTTTTAATATCTCATAAAACCTTAGGCAGGTTACCAGTTTGCCCTCCTCCCTTTAATCTTGGGATAAGGATGATGAACGGGTTCAAGTAAATTCATGGTTCAGGGCCCCTGTGTAATCCCGGATCTTAGGCTGCCACCTAAAATCACTTTATCGTATAGCCTTTCCGACAGCCAAGAAACTTTACATAGTAAGGAAAGTTAGAGGTTTACAGAAGATATATCTGGGGTTTTGTCTCTTTTCCCAGCACCACAAAGAAGATGTGCATATAACACACAGGAAACACAGATGTAGTGTTTCATACGAATAGATTTTATGATATGATTTTCCATTTCAGGTATATTCACTTTGCTGGAGGAAATGTTGCTAATCCAGTAGTATATTATCCCATATCCATGTTTTTAAAATATTCACATTTTTGGTGTTCTGTATTCATTAAAAAAAATTCTGCACCTACTCTGTTAGTGTTTTTTGTGTTTGCATATCTTTAGAGGGATGTATTGTAAGGTGGCTGCTGGTTACACTATTCATATATTTTTGTATTAGGTGTTTTGTGTGTGTCTGTGTGTGTGTGCCACTCTGTCTTCACTCTCATTCAAAAATATTATATTTCAGCTGACATTTTAAGTAAATGTATAGATTTACAGATTTTGGTTAAAGTGTAAAAATGTGTTTCCTGTCTTGATTTTGGAATGATGTATGTACATAGCAAAATAAGCCATAAAAACGGTTACAAATCCCCTGGAAATGTGAACATTCTCAGTTCCAATTCTCAATGCTAATGAGCATTTCTGGATTAAAGGAATACTACAAGATTTAATACACTACAGAGAACTGTAGAAGTGCACCTAGAGCTCCCAAATGTAGCTAAACCATTTGCTAAGGTGCCACTTACTGTCTCTCTGCAGCCAGAAGAACTCTTCACTGAAGGCTTAGCTCATTGGCTGAGAGAGATTAGCATTGCTCTCACCTCCAACCAGAGGGTGCTGCACCCAGTTAAAATCAATTAAGAAGTCAAACCATTAACAAAATTGTTTACATTGAGGGGGGCGCCGGGGCAATCCGAGCACTCTGTAGTGTTTATGGTGCTTGGAGCTTTTTTTTTTTTTTTTTTTTTAAGTTAGTGAAACAGTTACAGTACCTAGTTATGCACTTATAGGTTGTTCATAAAATTTGAAATATTTATGGGTGTTGATATTTAGCTATTGCCAAAAATTTTTACCTGTGTTATTATAGCTACATAGCTTGTAGCATCTCTTTACTCGTCACACTGTATAAAGGGGAAAATAAGATAATGACACAGCACAGGAAACCTAAGAGTTATACTACTAAACGCAAATGGATCCATTGTAAAAAAACAATAAATAGAAAATGTACTGGCAAATTTATATCCTCATGATATCGAGTAGCGTTAACTGTCAAAATTGCAAAACCCACTTATCATTAAGTGATAGATTTCTATAATACTGTCACTTCGTACAGAGGTAACGGCATGGTTATATATCAAACAAGTAGGTGATGTATCAACTAATTTGAAAATCACTCTCAACAACCATTATGCCAACAGTTATCAAAATCACATCGACTGACATCTTGCCTTCAGGTGCCAGTGTATTAAATTATAGCTGTCCATCAAATAAATGCGTTAAAACCACATTTGTTTTCATCAAACTCCTTTCTTTCATTTTTGTTACACAGTAAGCACCACTGTAATCTCCCCTCTTTGTACCTTAAATTGTGTTTTTTGGATTTTGATCAAACTTCTACTATTGGAAGTTTTTTTAATGCTTCATCTGGTATATGACATGGTCTCAGCATAGAACTTATAGAACATATTACATACATAACATATGACTGTGCCATGAATTTAATAAAAAGAAAACTTTTTTTGGTACAAAGCTCCAACAAGAGCAGATGCTATACAACTTTACTTTTCTTTAAAAAAAAAATCACAAAAAAATATCAATAAAACAACAAAAGAATTCTGGCAACAAAGAACCTCTATTAATGCACCATTCTTACACTTTTCATTTGAAATGACTATTTCCTATTGTGGAATACAACAGAACCTGTACTAGATTTACTCTCAGAAAAAAATTACACGTGTGGTTTTTGTTTTAAAAATATTTTATTAGGAGAGAAATACAGGCACAGAACAACAAGCTAGAGAAAAGAAAAATGGTACATTTACAAAAGCAATAGTCATACAACATGACATTGCAAAAACAAAAAATATAAAAAAAAACAACACAGCGAAATATTAGAAGCTTAATAGAATATACAATAAACATGAGTGTTAGATGTCAGACAATATACACCAGCCTCTTATTATTTCATATTCCATGGATACGAGTTCCTTTATATTTCAAAATGCAAGAATGGTGTGGGTCAACAGCAAGGGGCACCGTTGCAAGAAAAGTGGACACAGCAAGTTAAAAAGAAACAAACCAGAACAGAAAGCAATGAACCAGATGAAGAGAGATAACAGAACATATAGTATAGAGTTTAAAGGAGGGCTTATTAGGTCCAGAAGGGAAGAGGGGAAAAGGGGGAAATACAAGAAAAGTGGCCATCATTGGGAGGGTGCTAAGGAAGAATCATTAAAAGACCACGGAGGGGGGGCGGGGCCTGCTAACCGACCAGACCAGACGCCATTCTTGAAAGCTCCTCCAAAAACGACTTGAAACCCGCCAATATCCGACCAACAAAGCCCCATCCGACCACAAAAATGCTCCAGCTGACCTGCCTAACCGGAGCCGCACCGATAGATGCCGTTTTTATACACGGCGAAACACTCCAAGCCGCGGCGCAGGTCTGCGGCCTACTACGCGCCGACGATCCCGGGCCTGGACGCTCTCCTGCGCGGTAGCTACACTCTGAGCCCGCCAGGCACCGAGCCTCACGCCACACAGGCCACCCAAAACTCCATGCCTGCAATGGGACGCCGGTCACAAAAACCGAACTCCACGGCAGACGGCAGGGACATAGGAGACATGCTGAGGCAACCTACACAACCCAAAACGCTCCGCACAGAGGATCAAGGGGCGAGCACCCTGGCGCAGAGGGAGAAAGAACCCACGCTACTCACACAGGCAAGTCTCATAAACTCCATTGAGACCTCTGACGGGTCGGCCCCCACCACCAAAAATGACTTGAAAAACCTGCTCGCTGACATACACAGATTATGGGCAGCAGACCTAAAACTGTTGAGAAACGACATACAAACTATCACAGACCGGGTGCAAACCGCTGAGGAGGATATCCTTGACGCCAGATCAGACATAAAAACTATTAAAGAGACAGTGCACCAACTACAAGAACATCACTCACACTTCTCCCCTCACGGCCCTAGAAGACAAACAGCGCCGAAATCACATAAAAATACGTGGAATCCCTGATGAAGTTACAGCTGAGGAGCTCCCACACTATCTCCGCAGGTTACTATCCACCATATTACCCCACGCTACCGCCAAAACGATAATCATAGATGGGGTGCATCGCATCAATAGCTCTGCCAAGTTGACACCCGGTGTGGCAAGGGACGTCATCCTTAGATGCCTAACCTTCCAAGACAAAACCCGAATAATGACAGCCTTGAGAAACAAAACGCCTCTGACCTTTGAGGGTTCCTCCTTGTCTTTTTTTCAAGATCTCACTAAAAGCACACTACTCTGGCACAAATCAATGGGAACTGTCACCTCACAATTGAGAAACGCAAACATCATCTACCGCTGGGGAGCCCCGGGGTCCCTGATAGTACCCCACAATGGAACTAACCACACCATCACCTCTGTAGAAGGGGCACCAGCGCTCATGAAAGCTCTGGGACTGGTAGGGCAGAACAGGGGACAGCACTCTAACACTGCCGCTGGAAACTGGGACCTAGACCGCATCACCCCCTTCGTCCCAAGGAACGACACCTCGCAAGCTACTACCACCTGAACGCACCCGAGTCCGGACATGGAGAACTGTTGATAAATTGTTTAAATTTGTTTTCTCACTTCTCTCTCCTCTATTCTTACATGTTTGTGTAGAATGCATAGCAATTGGAGACGACTAATAGTGAATTGGCCCGTAGCCTGAAGCCTCCTGACTTCTCACCCCCCCCGCTACCCCCTTAGGTTAGGGGTACTTTATAGGAACGGAGGTACAACCCCATAAGTGGGGCGATCTAACACCACTACTGCACACCTGATATTCCCAACCTCAGGCCACCAGACAATCTTTAGAATATGCCCGGGGTGAACACGTACAATCCAACGTAAGCTAAAATATGCTGACCCCATTCTAGCCCACTAGATACAGTATCTCGAGCATATTAATACCTAAAGCTCGGGAACACCTGAGAGCTCCCACCCATACAACTACCCCCTTATCCAGTCGCCCCTCTCAGACACATCCCGAAAGTTGAACCTTGTTGCATTATGGAAAAAAAATAAAAAAGTTGGTGCCACAGTATAGTAATGCTATTGTAAAACTACTCTGTATACCTGCATCTTACGTATTTGCCATGTACCAACCATGTCCATATTATGTACCACCAAAATAAAGAATTTAAAAAAAAATAAAAAAAAGACCACGGAGGCAATATACCTTTACTTAAGGGTGCCAAATCTTGTGTTTTTAATTTTTCAAAAAAGTACAAATTTTTTTACAAAAATACTGCCAGAACATGTTAGCTATAAACAAGGAGTGGAATTTGGACTGCAGTAATAAAGAATCCATCAGACACAAAACAAAGTATTTTATAATTATTTATTAAAGATAAGTTAGTTTATGTTGTGTTACATGTAAGTTAGGGGAGGACTTCAGACACTTTGTTAAATTAGCTGCACAGAAAAACACAGAATAAGTAATTTATTATAGGAGGGTTTTTTTAATAATAGATCTTGAAGGTCCATTTGGTAAGAGATAGATCTTATCACTATCTGAGTTCTGAGACATAAAGTTGTCACTTGTTAATTATGCCTTCTGACAGCAAATAAAGGATTAAAGGACTGGGATATTAAATCAAAGTGCTGGCAGAAGGTTTAGAAATTATAGATGTGATGTCAGCTACACAGTGTATTAAGGAAAAGCCTTGTTTTGCTTATGAGTCAGCTAAAGCCAACTGCAAAGTGGACATTCAGTTATTCTCTTAAAGATAAATCAGATACACATGCAAGATCTATCCATTTTGGTTGCTCAGATTTGCCTGCATCAAGAGAATGTTTGCTTGATGAAACCCATTCAGCTGTCTCACATTGGGGACATTTGGTTTTCAGATCAATTTGTATTTATTAGTGAGCTGATAAATTCAATCAAATTTCTATATAAGTTTACAAATTCAGCTATCCCTAAATAAATTAACTGCATGCAAAATTTTCAAATAATAAAATGAACAACAGAGGAACTCTATCAGCTGAACTGTCGAGACCTGAGATGAAGAGAAGTTGAAAAATGGTGTTGGAGAATTTCAGCTTTTAGTAAATAGATGCCATCTGTGTTTATTGAAGAAGCTAATAAACAAATGTAATAGACAAAAACCGAGAATGAAAAAAGGTTAATTGTCTCCCTCTATGGTAATTTCCACTAGATGTTTAAAAGAAAGTGTAGGAAGTTGCAGCAACACATTCAAAATAAAAACTAGAGAAGAATCATATAGTCCAATAGTCAAAAATAGGGGAAAGACGGTTTCATGGGATACTATGGTTTTCTATAAATAAGATAAATATTAAATGTACTCACAATATATCGAGCTTCTAAGACATCTAAACAGTAATCATGACCAACATAATCCACATAAACTGAACAAAATTATAAACGCAATACTTCTGTTTTTGCCCCCATTTTTTATGAGCTGAACTCAAAGATCTCACCAGACATGTCACCCATTGAGCATGTTTTAGATGCTGGATGTGGAGGTCCTGGGCTGGTGTGGCTACACGTGGTCTGCGGTTGGGAGGCCGGTTGGATGTACTGCCAAATTCTCTGAAACACCTTTGGAGACGGCTTATGGTAGAGAAATCAACATTCAATATATGGGCAACACCTCTGGTGGACATTCCTGCAGTCAGCATGCCAATAGCACGCTCCCTCAAAACGTGCGACATGTGTGGCATTGTGTTGTGTGATAAAACTGCACATTTTAGAGTGGCCTTTTATTGTGGCCAGCCTGAGGCACACCTGTGCAATAATCATGCTGTCTAATCAACATCTTGATATGCCACACCTGTGAGGTGGATGGATTATCTCAGAAAAGGAGAAGTGCTCAATAACACAGATTTAGACAGATTTGTGAACAATATTTGAGAGAAATAGGCCTTTTATGTACATAGAACAAGTCTTAGATCTTTGAGTTCAGTTCATGAAAAATGGGGGCAAAACAAAAGTGTTACGTTTATAATTTTGTTCAGTGTAGATACGTGGTATGATACTCATAGATGGTAAAATATATATAAATAAAACCGAAGGCTTCCTTTTTTTCTTTTTATCACTAAAACCCCAACCCTCTTCTACCCTGATTACTCCTTGCTTTTGCCACCACCCACCATTCGTTCTTCATTTCCCCTTCCTTTCCTCCTAGTATGTGTTTACACCCAGTTATTTATTTATTTATTTATTTATTGTTATAAATTTTTTATTTTTCGTGCAGAGAATTACAAAACTGGTCTGCAATGCCACGACAGCAAAACAAACCAACATAGTCAAAACCGTTATACAATGTCATGGCATATAAGAGAAGTGCACATTTTTATATATAGGAGTCATGCTTATTCCATAGATTTATAGTTATATAGCAGCCCTGCACATTGTTAGTAGTAGTAACTGAGAGCATGAGTAAGTTTTTTTTTTTTTTAATTCTTTATTTTTCGTTGTGCATGGGTTAACAAATCTTCCCACATCGTCACAATAAACAAATGCAGGAATAGGCATCTTTCACAATGAAACATATTACATAAGGTGCTAAAAATACAAGACTATTACTTTGTTCCATTACGCTGCGTCGGCACATTTTTGTGGTTTTTGTATTTTAATCTGGATGTAACAAATAAACTGTTAGTCATGTCTCAAGACTCGGGCATTCCTGTTCATGTTCGTCTAGGTGTAAGCCCTTGTAAGGGGTTCACAGTCTGCTGCAGTTGGGCCTAAGTGACCCTTTTGTTAGTATATTGTGCTATCTGTTGTCTATGTACCTGCGTGGCATAGTCTGTTCTCTTATATGCGGTTCCCACGCCTTTAGCGGCGCTATGGGAGATAAGTGTATATAGAGTGTCCATTAGTGGAGTTGGCGTGTGCTTTCGAGGGTGGGTTATGTTACGTCCCTAACCCTAGGGGACGTCCGGGGGGGGGAGGGGGTGAATGTAGTCTAGTCAGTGGCTGGGAATCGTTAGGCAGGTCATCTCTAGGAGAGCAACTAGACATCTCTGGGGGTTCAGTCCGGTCGTTATGTGAACCTTTTCAGTTAACAGGTGGAAACAATATTGAAAGCATAAAATAAAATAGGAAACAATAAAACCATGGTGTTGCAACTTAAGAGAAGGTGGTACTTTAAGTCCCATCACCCTGACCGTTCCGTGGAGTGAACGGGGTAATGTTATCTATGTCCCAAGTCCCGTTAGTGTCTCTGGCACTCTGCTCTTGCGTGGTGTCATTGATGCCCACTGCTGCTAAGAAGGTGGTGGCTTCCGCCACGTCGGTTGCCTTAAACTGTGTGCCGTTGAGATGTACCGTAAGGGCTCTGGGTGTGGACCATCTGTATGATATGCCAGCTTCTTGTAGTTTTCGCGTGATGGGTTGCATCGTTTTCCGCCATGTCAGTGTGGAGCGATGGAGATCTTGGAAAAACGAGATCTTGTGAGTCTCAAAGTCCATTGGTGTCTTGTTGTATGATGCTTTCATTAGGTCATGCTTGTCTTGTCTCGTCCCACAGCATAGGATTATGTCCCTTGGAGCTGTATTCGGCGCCTTGGGGGACCTAGCTATGCGGTAGATTCCGTCGTGCGTGAATTGTTTGGCTTGTTTCGCAGGGAGTAGTTTGAACACCATTCTCCTTATGAAGTGTGGTAATTCTTCAGGGGTGACTGTTTCTGCAACACCTCGTATTTTGATATTTTTCTGGCGTACTCTTTCGTCTATAGCGTCTATTCTCAGCGAGGTTTCCGTGTGTGACCCCTGTAGCTGTTTAACTGTGTCTGTTAATGCCGTTAGCTGCTGTTGCAGGTCAGCCACAGTGGAATCTGTTGCCTGGATATGTGCCTTTACCGCTTGCACTTCTGTGCGCACCGCGGCTATGTCTGCCGCGAATAGTTGTTGGATGCGGTTAAAAAGGTTGTCGATGTCCTGCTTAGTTGCAGGGTCCTGGCTGTTCGAGGTTTGCGTTGTCTGGAGCCCTGTTGGATGTGGCCCTTGTGTGGTGTCACTCACCCCTCCTGTCTCTTTAAGGTCCTGTGCCCCTGTTTCAGCTTGATCCTGCTCCCTGGGCTTTGGTGTGCGTTGTAGCAGCACTCCAATGTCCTGCCTGTCTTGTGAGGTGGCTGCCTGGGATTTGTGGGATTTTTTCCCCATTTCTTCAGATCGTTGGGTCTGTTTTTGTAGGGGTTCTGGAGTGAGCCAGTCTAGTTCCCACCAGGCTTCGGAGGTTTGCGGAGCGATTTTCAGGCCGGCCGCGTGGTAGGCCTTGGGTGGTCGGCGTTTGTGTTTGGCGCCCGTTTGTTGAAAGAAAGGCATCGGTGTGTGCCTCTCTGTCTCCTGCAGCTGGTGGTACTGCAGGTAAGTCGGTGTGTCGGTGGGTTCGGCAGAAATCCCCGGTTTTAGTTGCCGAGGTCGAGGAGCCCCAGAGATGGCGTCTGTGCTGATCGCCTGTCAAGCCCCGCCCCCCCAGCATGAGTAACTTTATGCAGGGAATGAATGAATGCTCAGGCTAGCAGTAAGGTATTTAGCATTTCAGGGTGGCTCACCAGTATACAGACGGTAGCTGAGTGCTTAATGTACCATCATTTATGTAGCTACAATGGTTTGTACTAGCAATGCTGTATATATTCTCAATATGTATAAGCTACGTGTCTGAATTATTGGAGAGACTTAATAGGCTGCATTAAGCTGGTAGATGGCCATGGGGGCCTAGGAGACAAAGCGTACTTTATCTGGGCAGTAACCTACTAAATAATAACGGTTAAACATTAAAATAGAGGCAAACATCAGCCCGGTACCCCGTTGTGAGGCAAAGTATGTGCCCCCAGTCCTTCACGACCTGGCTCTCTGGTCTGCGGGTCTGGAGTGCGTCCATATGAAAGGTAAGGGTGGTTGGCAGTTGTTGATGGTCCGACAACAGGTAGGTAGGTAGCGCCAGTCTCAGAGGCTCAGAGATTTAGCCGATACCTCTACTGGGCCACTTCACGCGGTCTCTGTGAGCTGAGCCTCCGTGGACTCCAGCCCCCGCTGCCTCCGTTGGTCTCCAATCAGTGCCAGCTCTCCACGCAGTGTACAGGTTCTCTCCTGGGGAGGTCAGGGTGCTACGTTCGCCGCGAGGTCTTGGGCTGTACGCGACCTGGTGGGGGTGTTGGGGTCTAATTTTAGAAGAGGGTCTCCGCAGGGGGTTGCTGAGGGCAGGCTTAACCCCTGGAATCAACCGCCGGGCCTGTTTCCTCCTTCTCCGCCTGGGTGCGACACCAATCCACTCCGAGTGGGTCGGCACTGACCTTTGGGGGTGTAGGAGGTGAGTGGTGTGGTATGCTTTCCTCTGCGGCCGCTCCTCGAGTCTCTGCCAGAATTCCTCCAGAATTTTGTCCAGCTTAGCTAGGGTCGAGTCTACCAGTCCTCGTGGTATGGTGGGTGGCCCGGCATCCGCCATCTTAGGTCGGCCAGGGAGACAAGCCTCCCGTCTCAGCCCGTGCCAGGCGACAGGGCCATAGGAGATCAGTGAGTGTAGCTGGGATGATGGTGATGGTGCCGGGGTAACCCCCGCCGGCAGGGGGGGGGAACGGGATCCCATGCTGATTCAACTTGTTCCTGTGGGATTATAAGCGTGGAGATCGGCCGCTTCTCCTGCACTCCCACCCCCCCAGGTAGGCCGCAGTGGCATTTCAGTTTTAATCTGCTTGGCTTGCATCAGTTAGGTTTTAGATTAAAGCAGGATTGCTTGTAGGCTGCATCCAGCGTTCAGATTGCTGTTTTTGGTCTAGCTTGGGTGAGTTTTGTAAAGATTTTGCAGATTCTCTATCAGAGCACACTACACATGCGGCCATTCAGTTTGCAAGCCAGGCCCCACCCCCCACTTATTTATTTATTGACTATAGCAATGACTACGTCACTAGTATTCCAGGATGCTCATTGGAATGTGAGTGTGCATTTATTATTAATACATTTTTTTATATGTTCTATTACTAGTTTTTCACAGTTCATTTCAAATTTATTACCATCGACAAGGAACATCATGCTACCTACAGTATCTCACAAAAGTGAGTACACCCCTCACATTTTTGTAAATATGTTATTATTATGATACTCTGCTACAATGTAAGGTAGTAAGCCTGTATAACCAAATAGCCAAAATAACTCAACATACAGTCATTAAAGGGACTCTCCAGGCTCCTGCAGTGCCCCCCTCCCTCTCAACCCCCATCCCATGTTTCCTGAATCCAGCGCCGATGTCCCTTGGTCAGGCTCAGCCCACGCTCCTCCCCTGCCGACCTCTGCCAGCGGGGGAGACCTAATGCGCATGCGTGGCAATAGCCGCGCTCATTAGACCTCCCCGTAGGAAAGCATTATTCAATGCTTTCATATGGAGATTCCGGCGACGCTGGAGGTCCTCATGCATAGAGTGACTTCTCTTCTACATGATTATCATACTGCTTGACCTACTATCAAAAGATCAGCATTATATGAAACTTTTTCTTTCTTTTGTGTGTTCTGATTATTTTTTGGTCCTTGATATGTACATTTTTTGTTTAACTCCCATGACAGGCCAAAATGATCTCCTTTGGTTGCTTTGTCTACATGGAACCTGCTAGTCATTTCAGCATTGGGTTGCCCATATAGACAGGACTTGCTGTACAAATAGTAAAACGTATTTTACCCCATTTTAGCTTGTGATGAAGAAATATGAGAGACCTCGAATGATAAACTGTTTCAAACATGGTTCTGCCTCTCTATTAATCTTTATTATTTATTTTAAATTGAGTCATATATACGCAATACATATATTCCTGCTAAACAGTACATATTATTTAATTATCCCATCAAAATCCAGTATAAATAAAAAAGAAGAAAACGTGACATTTATTAATTGAGCAATATCCCAACTCCACCAACGATGACGCTGTTACATTTGGAAGCAGTAAAGAACTTTTCGTTGAAAGATGTTTGGTGTAGTTTTGCTTTTAGTTAAAAATGCCATTGACAGACATAACAAGCTATATTGCTAAAACTCATTTTTTATGTGTTTTTTTTTTGCAATCTTAAATATACCAACTTCATTGTTTTGACCCACCACCCCCTCCAACATACTGCACTCAAGCTTCCAAGCAATCCTCCCACATTCAGTGAGATGAAAAACATGCTTTTTACATTAATGCCATGAGCCACAGTAATTAACAAAGTTCTATGTTTTTCAGAAGCTATTTTCGAACTTGAAAGACATGCCATATTTTCAATGAGAAATAAAACAAAATAGCTTCAAGCGGGAAGAATAAAATTGTTCAGTTTTTAACACTTACATTTTCTTGACTGTTGTTAAATCAAACCAGCAAAATACATGAAAGTGCCAAATTCTTTTGAGACTTGTGATACTATTATTGATAAATAATTCTCAGTCACAGTTTGAAATGCAGTATTTAGTGGCACAGTGGTACATGTTAATCCTTATTTACCATAGTATGAAAACCGTTATCACATGCTAATCCTCAAATCTGCCGAGAGATTTGACTCTGTTGCTGGGAAATAAAGCAGTGTATTGTAAGATTACCTGTAGTTTTGTTATTCAGGGGCCCCATGAAAGAATCCTAGTATGAGTAAAACACCCACTGGCAAATCTACACTCCCAT
This sequence comes from Pelobates cultripes, assembly GCA_933207985.1. Lineage (NCBI taxonomy): Eukaryota > Metazoa > Chordata > Amphibia > Anura > Pelobatidae > Pelobates > Pelobates cultripes. The sequence continues at coordinate 329,712,445 of OW240914.1, read as the reverse complement.
GCAAATAATTAGGAAATAATAAAATCACTTAAATGCTAAAAGCTAATTAGAAAAATAGCAACTTTCAAAATAGCAATAAAAATCCATATCAACAAGTTCTATTAAAAAAAGAACTTTACAATCTCCACTCCAATGATATCCCAAAAGATGTCCTAAAAATTAAGTCATGACCTGAACAGCATGTGTCTGTCCAAAGTATTTTTTTTTTTTTTTTTTAAATCACAGTTACCAAGCAAAACATTGTCCAGATAACATTTCTGTCTGAAGAGAGGAGAAATGTGCTAGAATTTGCTGTAAAATACATTTTATTTATAGGAGATATAAGAAGTAGACCAAATGAAGAGTCGGTGTCTAACCGCAGAGAATTATACTCATTGGAATGGAATTGTGACAATTTAGAATTTGACTTAAAATCATTAACAAAACTAAAGATATTTTAATGTATGCATAATTCTATTTTGTTCCAAATACTTTTGTCAATATTATCAGTATGTAAGTATAGAGTTTTTGGATTATATCCCTCTAGCTAATAAACATTTTTAATATAAGAATTGTAATTACACCGTAGGATCTACCAACCTATATATTAATTTAGACCAATGCTCCCAGTACCTATAGAGCAAGCCTACCTGTAGTTAAAACCATTCCAGTTTATCTGAGCCATTGAGCTGTATTTATCGGAGTGCTTGAGCTTGCAATAAACAATTGTTTTCCTGGAGCAGGAGAAGAAATCCTCTGCATCAACAATATGCAATGCATGCATGTTTAGTGACGCCATCATTTCTGGAAACTTTGCTCTGGCATATTGAATAGATTCTCTGCAGGCCTGGATGGGGCACTGCTCTTATTTAAGCTTTATTTCATAAATAGATAGATGCATAAAGAAATAATTAAGGCATTATTGCTGTGCCAAGACACGTGCAGACACGACATGGATCCACCAGAGTATAATGCAAAGATAACATTTCCAAGACATCAAATATCTTCATGAGAAAGAAGGGGGGAGAAAAAACCCTAAGATTGTAGGGTGATCCTGAACGTGTTTCACGTCTATACATACACTTTATCAACATAAGTTTAGCTCCCACACACCAAGTTTAAAAAGGCAAAATCAAGGCGCTAGCTCCATACTTGCTTAATTGAAAGTTCAGAACACTTTTTAATTGCCGTCCCTCCACATCAACAGGTGTAAATAAATCAATCAATAAGGACTGAGATTAGTCCTTAGTCATTAAGTAGATCTCCCCTCAATCCCCTCTTCCAAAGGGAAAACCACAAAATTTCCCGATTAAACAGCCGAGCTGGGCAATTCAAGGCAACATTAACCCAGGATTTCAAGAGTTAACGAGATGTATTAGAAATGAATAAATAAAACACTCAGAGGCAAGTAAAACACTACCCCCACGGTCAAAGACGGCACATGCCTAAATAAAGCAAATCAAATTACTGAGGATATACCAATGTAATGTACAGCAAAACATGAATCTCAATTCCCTTCTCATTTATGTGCATAATGTAATAAAGGTAATACAAAAATATACAAAGGGGGCGTTCTATTAGGAGAGCTGGAAAGAAACAAATTCAGTTGCCTAAGTTAGAGGGTAGCGGGTACCACGATCGCAGAGGTCGCAGCTACGACCGGGCCTCTCACTTCAGGGGGCCCAGCCACCATGCAGAACCATGCGACCGGGAGGCCCGCAGACATTGTGGTGTGGTACTACCGCCGGGGCCGCGTGTTGAAGGGCCCATCTCTTAGGGCCACCCAAGGGCAATATATATTCAGGGTTGTGGTCAGCGCTGCGGCCCTACTGGCGCGACCGGCCTGTGATGTCAGAGCACTGGGAGAGAGTGACAGCCCCAGTCACTTCCTCCCAGAAATCACAGAGAGGTGCTCTGATACATGTGTATTAATACACAATACACAGAGATACACACACTACACATAGAGATACACACATAGATAAACGCACACACTACACACTATACACTATACACACATGCAGATACACAGACACTACACAGATACCCTCACTACCATATACACTACACACAGAGATACACACTACACACAGATACACATACACTACACAGATACACACTCTACACACATGCACTCACAGATACACAGACACTACACAGATACACACACTACACAGACACCACACACACTACACACACAGAGATACACACACAGATAAACACACACACACAGACACTACACACTACCCAGATAAACACACACACTACACACAGGTACACACACACACAAATACTACACAGATAAGATACACACACTACACACACACACACACAGATAAACACACACAGGCACAACAATTAAAAAATTAAGCCACACGTCAGTTTCCTACCTTCTGCTGGCTGTGACTGGTGGGAGTTGGGTGCCTGCTCGCATGATCCAGTCCCATCTTTGCGGCTTCCGTCTCCTCCCACTTGGCTGTGTCAGTGAGCTGGGAGGAAGTGAGAGGCTGTCACTTCCTCACAGCTCTCCCTGCGGATGGAAGGGGCCCGGTCACGCTGTCCCTCATTGCACATTTCAATCGAGTGGCCCTAAGGGCATGGGCCACCCGATGGATCCTCACACAGGTTCCCAACCCGTGCGGTGCAGCTACACCACCACTACGGGTTGGGAACTCCTGTGTTAGATGACACACCGCAGGCTATGGATGGGCTGGCCATGCTTACTGCAGCTAAAAGGTAGGAAACAGGAGGGTGACTAAAAAAATTACATTTTGCATTTGTGTGTGTATCTGTATGTGTGTATGTGTATTTGTGTGTCTTTATGTGTGTCTATATGTGTATCTGTTTGTCTGCATGTGTGTCTATATGTCTGTGTATCTGTATGTCAGTGCACGCCCCTATGTATATGTATGTGTGTCACTGTTTGTATCTGTATGAGTGTCATTCTGTGCATCTGAATATTTGTCCTTAAGTGTCTGTGTATCTGCATGTGTGTCTATATATGTATCTGTCTGTATGTGTGTCTGTGTATCTGCATGTGTTAGTGTGAGTCTGTGTATCTGTATATGTGTCAGTGTTTGTATCTGTAGTATCGTCATTCTGTGTGTCTGTGTATTTGCATGTGTGTCAGTGTGTATATCTATGCATCTGTATCTATGTCTGCATGTGTATCTATAGCTCTTTGTCTGCATGAGTATCTGCATAGGTGTCTATATGTCTGTGAATCTGTATGTCAGTGTGTGCCCCTATGTATCTGTATGTGTGTTACTGTTTGTATCTGTATGAGTGTCATTCTGTGCATCTGAATATTTGTCATTAAGTGTCTGTGTATCTGCATGTGTGTCTATATGTGTATCGGTCTGTATGTCTGTCTGTATCTACATGTGTCAGTGTGTGTCTGTGTATCTGTATATGTGTTAGTATTTGTATATGTAGAAGTGTAATTCTGTGTACCTGAATGTGTGTCATTCTGCGTATCTGCATGTGTGTCAGTGTGTGTATATATGTGTCTGTGTATTTGCATGTATGCCAGTGTTTATATCTGTGCATCTCTATCTATATGTGTGTCAGTGTATCAGCATGTGTGTTCATGTATGTATCTGTATGTTTTATCTGGTGTGTATGTATGTATGTCAGTGTGTGTTTGTCTGTTCATCTGCATTTGTGTCAGTGTAGGCATCTGTGTGTCTGTGTATAAGTCATCCCCACACTCTCACACCCCCACACACACTGTCACCCCCCTTCACCCTGTTACACTGACAATAACTCTGCTAATCTTGTCACTCATCCATGTCATACCCATCTGTCTGCCATATTAACCTTATCACACTCATCTTCTGTCGCACAGTCACACACCCCAACACACATTCATTCTCTTTCACCCTGCCACACTCACCCCATCACACTAACCCCTCCAATTGTATCATACTCATCCCCCAACAATGCCACACTCACCCAAAACCATGCCACACATGGAAGGGCAGGGGGGCATGAATGTGACACATATAAGGACTAGGGAGTGGGTGAGACATATGGGGGGAGGGGCCAGGGTAATTTTCGCATCGGGCCCCATGGTTTCTAGTTACGCCTCTGAGCAGAGGGTAGACATACACCTGTGTTTTAGTAAGAGTTCTAGCTTAATCCATGCAAACACAGAGCAAAGGCCAGGAACATCAGATTAAAAAAGTCATAACAAGCCTTACTGCAGTCATAAACTGAGCCAGGATGACGTGCAGACTGAGCAGTAACTTACAAAGGGAAATGCAAGAGAATTGCAACACTAAAAGCAAGCCTTCACATCCACTGTTCCACTGCATAAATTCAATTTTTTTTTTTAAATAAACTGCATGTAAATATGTGTATCAAGGTATATTAAATATTAAAACATGACCAGTCAAGCACATCTGAAATATACATGCTTTAATCTCTAATATGCATAAACAAATCCATATGGGGCATATCATTTATTTTCTATTCTAAATATGTAGATTTTAACATTTTCTCATTGCATGAAGCTAGAGAACCATAGATATTGGATGTGGTGTAACAGTAGGGGTCATAGGAAGAGAATTTGTGACCAGAGCTTTGTCAAAATGTGCTACTATAAATACCTTATTGTGAGTGTCTAGATATTCTATTGTAAAGTTGTAAGCAAAATTATTCAACCGTCACTGAAAATCAGGTTTATTGGCAAAATGTACAGACTTTAAGCTGTTTGCAATAAACAAATCAAAGAAAAGCAATTGAAGTAGCTCAACACAACAAATGTTTGAATTGGTTTCCCTTAAATTCAACTGAAAATGTAATTTATAATGACTTCTCTGGTCTCAAAATTATTCAACCCCTGAAATAGAATCCCTCACAACAGCACAAATATTCAAAACAGGCGTTGACTCAAGCAGAAAAAGGAAGTTATCAATGGCTGCAACCAGATTTCTGAGAAGGCAGCTTGTGAAAAACCCTTGAGAGACTGCAAAAGACCTGTAGCAAGACTTGGGGGCAATTGGCACTGTAATGTCAGTGAGAACAGTATGGCGTGTATTAAACACAGAAGGTTTCCATGCTAGAACTTTAAGATGAACATTACTTCTGACCCAAAAGAACAAAAAATAAGGTCATCTTTAATATGCTCAAAATTATATAAATAAGCCATGGAAGCTTGGTGATTCTGGAGATTTTCAGCCCAATGCATCAATGGTATCTGGAAGAAGATGATGAAGCATACACTGAAAAGAACACTCTACCTACAGTTAAGAATGGTGGTGGCTTGGTGATGCTGCTTTGCATTCCTCTGGAAAAAGAAAACCTGCAGCAAGTGGAAGAGAAGGTGGATTCATTGAAGGATCAGGAAATCCTAGATGAAAACGTCATGCCGCCTGTGAGTAAGCTGAAGCTTGGGCGTCATTGGACCTTCCAACAAGACAATGATCCCAAGCAGATACCAAATTCTACCAAGGCTTGGTTGCAGAAGAAGTCCTGAGAAATTCTACAGTGGTCATCACAATCACCTGACTTGAACCCCATAATCTCTGGTGGGATTTGAAGGAGCGGTTGCAGCACGCAAACCCAATAATATTACTGAACTGGAGACTATAGTTCATGAGCAATGTGCTAAACTTCCTCAGGATCACTGTCAGAAGTTGGAGTCTGGCTAAGCATCTTGTTTGCAACAAGTCATAACAGCAAAAGGGTGCTCTATTAAGTACTAAAGATGTTCGCCATGAAGGGGTTGAATACAATTGAGACTATAAGTCATCCAAAGTTGCATTTTCAGTTGCATTTGGGGAAACCACTTGAAGCATTCATTATGTTGAGCTATTTTAACTCCTTAAGGACTGAGCCAAATGTACACGTTGTGAACGAAACAAAATGTAAACAAAACTTGGCATTTGCGCTACATGTCTGTCCAACTGTAATACACCTCTTTCATATTAAATGCACCCACCCTTATTATATATCATTTTATTCAAGGGAAACAGGGCTTTCATTTAATATCAAATATTTAGCTGTGAAACATAATTTAATATGAAAACAATTGGAGAAAATAAGATTTTTATTTTATGTTTTTAGTTCTACATGACATTTTAATTGTCAATGTCTTAATACTGTTTGCTTTTACTGCAATAAAATACACATATTTGTATTCAGCAAAGTCTCATATGTAAAAAAGTACCCCCTATGTACAGGTTTTATGACGTTTTGGGAAGTTACAGGGTCAAATATAGCACGTTAAATTTGAAATTGAAATTCGCCAGATTGGTTACGTTGCCTTTGGGACTTTATAGTAGCCCAGGAATTAAATTTACACCCATAATGGCATACCATTTGCAATAGTAGACAACCCAAGGTATTGCAAATGGGGTATGTCCAGTCTTTTTTAGTAGCCATTTGATCACAAACACTGGCCAAAGTTAGCGTTAGTATTTGTTTGTGTGAAAAATGCAAAAAACGCCAATTTTGGCCAGTGTTTGTGACTAAGTGGCTACTAAAAAAGACTGGACATACCCCGTTTGCAATACCTTGGGTTGTCTACTATTGCAAATGGTATGCCATCATAGGGGTAATTTTCATTCTTGGGCTACCATTGGCACCGTAACCAATCTGGCGAATATTAATGTGAAAAAAATGAAACGCAAGCCTTATATTTGATGCTGTAACCTTTGAAAACACCATAAAACCTGTACATGAGGGGTACTGTTGTACTCGGGAGACTTAGCTGAACACAAATATTTGTGTTTCAAAACAGCAAAAAGTATCACAGCAATAATATCGTCCGTGTAAGTGCTGTTTGTGCATGAAAAATGCAAAAAAACACTTTTACTGGCGATATCATCGTTGTAATACATTTTACTGTTTTGAAACACTAATATTTGTGTTCAGCGAAGTCTCCCGAGTAGAACAGTACCCCCCATGTACAGGTTTTATGGTGTCTTGGAAAGTTATAGGGTTAAATATAGTGCTAGCCAATTAAATTCCCTTTACTTTAGGCATGGGTTGTCAGGCAGGTCCCGCTAATTGTAATTAATTAAGATACCTAATTATGTAAAAATATTACATAAATATATATGTAGAATTAATATATGTATATATATATACGTATGTGAATCTATATGTGTATATATATATAATTTTTTTTAAATATTTTTATTTATATATAGGTATATATATAGTGATATATAGGTATATATTTATGTATGTAGATATATATATTCTTTCGTTCTACGTGTATTTTGATATAAATATATATATATTAATATCACAATACAGTTAGAATGAAATAACACACATCTATATATTTTTAAATTATTTTTTTAAATTATTTTTTTATTTTATTTTTTAACGTATTTACATATTTAATTTTTTATATTATATATAAATATATATATATAACAATAATTATATATATATTTAATCAGTATCAGTCTACGTGTAATTTGATATTAATATATATATATATATATATAATTATATATATATATATATATATATATATATTAATAGTAAAATACACCTAGACGGTGTATGTGTGTGTATGTATATGTGTATATATATACTTAGATCATATATATATAATATATACATATGATCTAAGTATATATTATTTATTTTTTACACTGATTAACTTTTTTTAATTTTATTTCCAGCCAGCAGGGGGACCACCTGTCATTACAGGCAGCCCCCCTGCTGGCAATACAGAAGCCAGCTATCCCGGCCATGTGATTGTGGGGTCCTCGCAAGGACCTCACTCTCACATGGCCGGGGGGCACCGGAGGAGGAGGATCTACCGCGATTGCCGGCGTGGGACCGCATGTGACCGGGTAAGTAAGAAAAGACCGGAGGGCGTACAATTACGCCCGGCAGCATTTAGAGCTGCCTAAAATAGGGCGTAATTGTACGCCCTCCGGTCTTAAGGGGTTAATTACATTTCTTTTGTTTGTTTATTGCAAACAGCTTAAAGTCTGTAAATATTGACAATAAACCTGATTTTCAATGAGGGTTGAATAATTTTGATTACAACTGTAGAATCTATGTTCTAATCTAGATAGTTATTTATTGGCTTAGTAAGCAGTAGATATATTTAAGTATTTGTTTGTGTCAGATGTTTCAGAAATTGCAAGAATCTATATAACACCTTACTCTTAACTATTTGCTAAGGCACCTCTATGGCAGGATGTCAAATTCCAATACTTAAGAGCTGCAGGAACGCTCTGTTTTCAGGGCAATTAATAGAGCATTACTTACTTGTCTGAAGCTAATTGGTAAAGTAGATGCTAATTAGCAAATTCCTTTCTGGCAACATTATGGTCCTCAGGGGCACTGTTGGACAACCATGTTATTGTAGTATATTTAATAAGCATCTTGCATATTTTTTGTTTAAAGTGAAAGATTGCATGTTTGAAGCAATGTAAGAAAAATGCTTGCCATTCAAGATCTGACAATAGTTACATGGGACGTGTTCCTCTAGAGTCAGAACAATGCCAGACTTTTAGGATAACTCAAGTTAAACATAGAAGGAAAAAGGAAATATAACAATTTTAGATCAGTATACTTTCTGCCCTCTAGTAATGAATATGAAATAATGACTGATGGGACATCTCTCAGATGAAGAACGGAGCACTTCAAAAAATCTTGCATCATTTATTTTCATGCCCTCCTCCTAGAATTCCCAGTTCACTGGGTAACCAAGTGGGTGGAAAGCAAGGAACAAATCTGAGAGCAATTGGCACTAGCACCCTGAAAACAAAAACGTGGTGGGGGCTTCAATAACAGTCTCTGCACTGAAGAAAATTAATGTATTAGGTAACTATACATCTAAATTTTCAAAACATTGTGAGATTCCATGAATTAATGCATAATAGTATCTCATACACAAGCAGTGAAGAACACAAAGCAACCGTGAGTGGTCAAAATGCATGTTTCTAGAAACAACTGATGGTAGCATTTTCCAAAAGGAAGTAACATCTACAGATGCAAAGCCATCAAAAAGGCAAAATGTTGAAAATGTGCGCATTGCAGACCAAGTGACAATTAGAAGCAAACACAGATCTATTAGAGTCTCCATCAATTGTCAATTGGGTCATTATCTGTTAGAAAGGATGCTGTATGTAATTATTGATAAAGAAGTTTTTCCCATTTTGGTGGGAAAAAAATTAAACAAAGACAAATTATTGCCCTGCCAAAATCAAACACAACTCCGATTAAATCCATCTTACTAAAGGTACTAAAGGTATATCGTCTTACGTCTATCTTCAGTCCGTACGCCCACCTCTGATGCTTGCCTTCAAGATTTCTCGAGGGCTGCACCGTTCCTGTGGAACTCGCTTCCCTCCTTCGTTAGATGCTCACCCAGTCTCCACTGTTAAAAACCCACTTCTTCATAAAAGCGTATCAATTAAACTGTTAATAGCTCCTGACTGATTCCTCTTCTGTAACTGTCACTAGTCTAATACTATCCTTACCTTTTGTTTCATTTTACCCCACTCCCTCTAGCATGTAAGCTCATTGAGCAGGGCCCTCAACCCCTCTGTTCCTGTGTGTCCAACTTGTCTGGTTACAATTACATGTCTGTTCGTCCACCCATTGTAAAGCGCTGCGGAATTTGACGGCACTCTATAATTATCATAATAATAATAATAATAATATAGCAAGCATTTTTAAGGAACTATTAGTCCTTTTAAGATAACATCAAATAATTTTTATTCTCTCCTTAAAATTGGTCACCTCACTAACATATCTGCATATCTTATATAACATCTATGAACAACAGTTCCAGAAGGATCTGTATAATCCCAGAGCCACACATTGTTACCAAAGAAATAACAGCTGCCTGTTCCAGTGAAAGCTTTGCCTCTTTATAGTTTCTTCCTTTTCTCTACAGAATCCCTAACTGCTGTAATTGCTTTAAAGGAACACTCTGGGTACCATAACAGCTTTATCAGTGAAGTTATGTTGACTGGCGATCCTGGTACTGTCTTACCTTATGGGGTTAAACCATTTAAAAACAGTTTAATGTCAAAGCTGTCTAAATAGTGCCCTAGTCCTTCTCAATGTAATCTAATGAATGTCCACTCTCAGTATAGGCGCACTGCAAAGCAGGATAACATATAAAGCGGTTTAGACAACGGCCCGCCCTAGGGCATTTATGCAGACGGAGATATAACGCTCACAAACTCTCCCTATCTGACCTTGCTCCCATCACCTGCTCGAGGGAGAGTTGTAGTCTATACCAATATCAGGGCAGTTCACCATAACAGCTCTCTCACATTCCTACTGCGCTTCTCAAAGATCTAGCCAGCACTTTGCCGCAGCCAGCACTCTGAGTCATTGACTTAAGTGAGCCCTAAAAGTGACTGCACTCGATATTGGATGCATACCAAGGACCACTAGTGATCTTGTGGGTTGGTGTCTAGGAATGTCAGTTTTTCTTTCCACCTCCTTTCCAGGGATTTAACGTGAATGAACAGCTCCTCCCCCCACCCCCCCACCCCCAATGTTTGCTTGTGGTAAGATATGTTTCTTTTGCTGGTCTGTTGTGTTTGTATTCTGTTTTCTTATTTTTCTCACAGCTTGGTGGTAGTCCTACCCATTGCTTTGAGCAAGAGCCACACAGACGGAGCTTTAGGAAGGCACCACATGCTGAATGGGCCTAATGCAAGAGGCAGGCTGGTTGGCAATCAAGCAGTCACGCTTCAGTTGGCAGGTCATTCATGTGTAAGCTGGCATTATTTCAATAAAGCTGTTGCTATTGCCCTGTGACACTTTACAGAGCTGTATTGTCTTTATTGATGGGGCAACTGGTTTGTCGGTTGAGAGGTGGGGTTATCTTCTGGTACGGGATAAGCAGTCATGTTTCAAGTATTTTGGCATGCCAGTGCATCAGTAGACCTGTAGATCTAAAGGGACAGCCATCTTGCAAAAGCTTAGTATACTTAAACAGAATTGAAGCTTAATTTTAAGGATTTTGGACCAGTGACTGTGCTAAGGAGCCAACTGATATATTTTTATGAATGTTTGTGCGTTTGTGAAGTGTATTGTTTCTGTTAACTAAAAGATAATCAATGTTTGGCTTACGATATCCAAATGGATATATTTGCTTGTTCATTATGTGCTAATTTTTGTTCATATACACCCTTACACTTGAAACGTTTTCTTGTAAATATTATAAAAATATGCACAGCCGAATCTTTATTTTCTTTATTTTCCAAGATAAGTGAAACAACAGCAGGAGACATCTAAATGAGATTTGCTTGAAATCTAATGACACTATAAATTCTAATCAAATACTTGCGGTACACTATTTACAATAAACTTCACTTGGTCTGGCCCTATAAACATAGTTCAAAAGATGAATATAAATGAATATTTGAATGTGGGAATAAATATCCGTTTAATAAAATGTTTGATTTACTTTTTTATTGATAATTGCAGGAGTTCACAAGTAAAAAAATTGCTTGGCACGTTCATAAAGATTCATGACAAGAAAACCATATATCATACTAAATTAAAGTGTCGGTAGTCAAAATGATTAAGAATGTTGTTTGACAATTTACCTGGAGTCTATCGGACAGCATTTACCGGCTGCAAGCTCTTAGCTGAAGGTCTCAGCCAATGAGCCAGCCCTCCTTACTGGAGTTTCTGCTTCAAAGAAAGGCAGCAATGAGTACCAAGTGCACCCCAGGTTAGTTATCAAAATATTCTTAAACATTTTGACTACTTACACTGGAAAGGGCACCAGGGCACTAGTGGCACCATAACTGTGGCAGAAATCAGTCCAGACCAGGTGAAGACAACTTCTTTACCATCAGCCTACATGTAGAAACCTGTGGCAGACTGGGTCTAAAAATATTGGTCGCCAGGAGGCAGAGGGGGCCCTTCCACAACTATAACGCTATCATTTAATTTTTATAAGAAATAACATTTAAAAATACAAATGGCCCATTGAGTGCATATATTTAACAGACCTATAAGCATATTGTATACCAAGCCAAGAGAGAGAAAAAAAAAAGTATATAAACCGCAAGGGGGAGAGAGGAACGGAGGAAAAAAAAAAAAAAAAAAACCAAGAAAAAAAAAAAAAAAAAACCCTGCAACCCTCCCTTCCTTCTTTTCCCCTCCTCCCACCCTCCCCCACCCTGGGGTGTCCAAACCCATTATCTGGAAAAATCTACCTGGATCCCCCATTGGTAGTAAAGCTCTGGTTTGTTCATTATGAAAAGCGAGAAGTTTAAAGGGACTGTGGTTGAGTCTCAGATGATCTGTAATCGGCTTCCATTGCCTTCTCTTTTAGAGAGTGGATGGAGAAAGATCTTGGAATATCTGAAGCACCTTTTCTCTGTAAGTAACCTCCATCCCCCTACATTTGCGCACTACAACGTCTTTAGTGCTATGATAATGGAATCTCACTATTATGTCTCTGGGACATTCGTCATTTCTTCGTGGACCACCTGATAAGCGGTGCGCCCTATCGATTTCCCATCTGCGTTCAGGAATGTCTGGTAATAAGGGTCAAAAAATTTCTAGAACCATGTTCTGCACCGGGCCCTCACCTCTTGTTTCCGGTATCCCTCTAATTTTAATATTATTGCGTCGAGATCAATTAATAAGATCCTCAAATGCCGCTTCTAAGGCATCAAGCCTTGTGCCCCATTCTGAGCTCTGTAATAATAAATCATTATGCGCTTTTGCGACAGCCTATACCCTCACCTCTAGAGTGGCGGTCTGATTACCAATTGCCTGAATCTCTAATCTTATTTCCCTAGCATTTCTCTCAATCTCTCCCGCTAAAAATATTCTATCCTCTTTCATTTGTGCTAATATGCATTGTATGCCATCTGGCCCTGGTGTCTGCACAATAGGTATAGCAATGCTAGCTGTGTCAGCAGGTAAACTTTTACCTGATCCTCCCTCTCCTGAGTCTAGATGAATCTCGTGGCTGTCTCAATTTTTCCTGCTTTCCAGGCTGTTTGTGTCCAGGCCGCTATTCACAGCGCCAGAAGCCACTCACTTTGTGGATTTTGCAGCATCTTCATTTGTGTCCGCAGGTCTCGCTGACTGGAACATGGTATGAAGAGAGTGGAGAGTGCTGCTCTTGGGCTTTGGCTTGGACCCCATCCGCGAGGATTACATCAGTGGTAAATCCAAAAAGGGGTATAATTCCCTTTTTCTTTTCCCTTTTGAAGAGAGCTCGGGGGATGCTGCCCAAAAAAAAAAAAAAAACTTCCTCGGCTGAAAGTGTCAGTTACAGCGCTACACTGTTACACTGTTACGGTAATGCAGCAATATGTTACAGTATGTAGTGGTATTACACTGCAGAGAATAGGGAGGAGTAGGGAGAGATTAGGGAGAGATTGAATAATTGGAGTGGATAGAGTAGAGGCTGACAGGCTGTACGGCTGACCGGCTGTCAGGCTGGCTGACCGGCTGGATGTGTAACTGTGCAACTGCACCTCGACGAACAATTAGCTGAGGACTTCACCGGCACATTCAGATTAGTTGAAAAGAGTTAGAGGAAAGATATAATAATATATTATATTATATTTCATCTTCGGTGTCGCTTTATTCGGAGGCTTCAGAGAGAGAGCTCTCTGCCTAGACGTCTATCTACATCGACGGTCAGGCCACACCCCCATCTGCTTGTATATTGGTTGAATTATGATGGATGAGAAGATAATTTCCTTAAATGTAAAAGGCCGTAATTCTCCTGCAAAAAGGAAGTTAATGTTTAAGGAATTAAAAAGAATGCAGGTGGATATAGCTTTCTTGCAAGAAACTCACCTTAAAAGATCTCATGTATCATCGTTGACAGATAAATGGTATGATAGAGCGTATTGTTCGAATGCCATTCGAAAACATAATGGAGTAGCTATTTTGTTCCATAAAAGATGCCAGTTTAAAGTCTTAAATTCCATTCAGGATAATGAAGGCAGATATATCTTAGTGTCTGAAATGATGGGCACCCGCAAGCCTCATCTAATGAATATATACGCCCCAAACGTCCCAGATATTAGATTTTGGGATACGATAAGCCAAATTATTAATTCTATAGCGTCAGATTGTCTCTTGATAGGTGGGGATTGTAATGCTGTCTCTTGTCCAGCAATAGATAGGAGCCATAAGCTGGGAACACTGCGATCTCAGGGAAGGGGAGGACAGGACAAACAGTTCTTTCAGTTTGTGTCAGCTCATAAACTTATTGATATATGGAGGGCTCAACATCCTGACACACTTGATTATATCTTTTATTCGCATCCACACGATACGTATTCTAGAATAGATATGTTTTTGACCAATTTAACACTTTCTCCCTAATTATATAGCTCACAAATCAATAATATCACTTGGTCAGATCACGCAGATATCGCTGTATATATAAAAGGATTATCAGCTAAATCCAATTTTTCTTGGCGACTAAATACTTCTCTTTTGGAGGATACCCTTGTTAGAGCAGATATTACAAAGGTACTGTTAAATTATTTTTCTGAAAACAACACACCTAAAATCAGTTAAACCACTCTATGGGCAGCACATAAAACTGTAATTAGGGGAGAATTGATCAAAATAGCTTCGTATAAGAAAAAGATTAAATCACAATCATTATTTGAGTTACAGAAAGGTTTACGTAAGTTGGAACAAAAACATAAAACAGTCCCCACAGAACAAACTCTACATGACCTAAAAACGTATAGATTAAAAATTAAAAATATTTTATTAGATGAAGCAGTATGGCAGTTAAAAACAACATTTATTTTTATGAGAAAGCTAATAAAATAGATGGCCAGATGCTTAAAACCACAAACACACTTTAAACCTATCTCAGCTATTAGAAATGCATCAGGAATATTAGTATCGTCACCAGACGAGGTTTATGGAGTGTTTCTGGAATATTTTTCTACATTGTATAGTCAATTTATAAATGACAATGGAGAGGGTCCAGACCAAGAGGTAAGACTGAGAGAATTCTTGAGTAGGACGAACTTACCGCAAATCCCCAAAAGCGCTCTAGAAGGATTAAGGACAAAAATATCTATAGAGGAGATTAAAGCTGCATGTTCTTCTATTAAGGGGGGCAGCCTGCAGTTTCACTGCTCATTTCTCTGCTATTTAAAAGTTAAATCGCTTTGTTTATACAGCCCTAGTCACACCTCCCTACACTTCCTGTAAAGAGTCATTTAATGTTTATACTTCATTTATTGCACAGTCTGTTTAATTTAGAATTTCTTACCCTCTGCTCTGTACGTAGCTTGCTAGACCCTGGAGGAGCCTCCTGTGTGTGATTAAAGTTCAATTTACAGAGCAGGCGATAAAAACATCTAAAGTAAGTTAACAGCTGATTGAAAATGAACCTTTTTTTATGCAGACAGTCAGGGGAGGTGTAGATAGGACTGCATAAACAGAAACAAAAATGAAAGTGATTTGACTTCTAAATGGTGTGAGACTTCAGAGGCATGAACTATAAACAAAAAATGCTTCATTGAGCTAAAGTATTTTGATGACTGTAGTGTCCCTTTAAAGAAAATGAAATTAACAGAAGCAGATCATACATATTATTGTACTAGGCCCCAATACTCGTCAATGTTTTGGCTGGCATCCATTCCTAAAATTCTTAAATACATTACTATTATATATAATATATGATTTAACAGCAGTATAGGTTAACCCCTACATGCTCCTTGTCTTTCCTCCTCCTTTATACTGATCCTCCTCTTTCGCTCTCCCTTCAAGTTAGTGGGATCCACATAAGTCCATCCTTGCAAGCGCGCTGTCTTGACATCATACTTGTCTCTGGACTCACCTTTGAGCCTCACATCCAGTTTGTTGCTAAATCCTGTAGATTCCATCTTAAAACACAGCCCACATCCACCCCTTTCTTACACAAGATGCTACCAAGGAGTTTGTCCATGCTCTAATAATTTCCCGCATGGATTATTGTAACCCTCTCCTCTTCCCAAAAGCCACATTGCCCCTCTACAGTCTGTAATGACTTATTTTCCTCTCTATTCAGTCCTCTCACACCTCACCCCTCTGTCAGTCCTTACATTGGCTTCCTGTATCCTATAGGAGTCAATTCAAAGTGCTAACCCATACCTATAAAGCACTGACCAATTGTAGCCCCTCTTATATCTCTTCACAGATCCATATCCCTTCTCACGCTTGCCGGACTTCTCGCGGGTGGCTCCCTTCTTATGGAATAGCCTGCCTACCTCCATCAGACTCTCCCCTATTCTTCAGTCGTTTAAGAAATGCCTTAAAACCGATCTCTTTAGGAAAGCTTATGGCCTCCCAGAGTAATCTCTATCTCACATACCTGTCTCTTGCTCTCTCCTAAAGGGCAGTACTCTTCTTTATCCTCCAGCTCTGCTTCACTTCCACCTTATTTGATTGCTATTTCGTGTCCTAATGTGTTTTATACCCCACCTCCTATAGACTGTAAGCTCGTTTGAGTAGGGTCCTCTTCAACCTATCGTTCCTGTAAGTTTTCTTGTAATTGTCCTATATATAGTTAATAGTTAAACCCCTCCCCCCTCTTATAATATTGTAAAGCGCTACGGAATCTGTTGGAGCTATATAAATGGCGATAATAATAATAATAATAATGGCAAAATAGGAGGACTGCTGTCATTTCTCTAATTCCTTTGTCATGATGAAGCTAAATAGTGTGGCATCTGATAGGGATGAGAAAAGTAAAATAAACAAATGCCATTTTAACACTGTTTTAAGTTGGCATGAAACAGCATTTCAAGTGGAGGAATATATTGTTAACCCACGGATCAAACCAATTTGCGACATTCTTGGAAACAGAATCAGCTGTCAATCAGATCTAAACTGGGGTGACAATCAAGTGTGAAGGTACAACACGTGCCTTTTTTCTCACAAATGAATTCAGCAATTCACACTCCAATACTTGCTGCAGATATGGATTATTTTATATTTAAACTATTCTATAACCAGGCAATATCAGTCTACTCCTAACATCTCAACTGACCCTTAATATGATTACACAAGATTGTTCGGGGACCACTGTTGCTCTGTAACAAAATATTATTCACAGGGAAAAGCCATGCATTAAAACAAGACAATATTCCATTTTCATTAGAACGGTTGATGAACAATTTTCCATTAAAATATTAATTGGATGTGAATTTCCTGCTTAGGGCTTCAAAAAAATCATACTGAAAATTTGAGTTATATAAGAGCTAGACTAAAAAAAAACAAAAAACAAATCTTGAAGTTTGAGCATAATTATCACTACAGTATATTGGGTGCACCAATAAAGAAATGATTCTCTACTTACCGATGATCTGAGTGATGAATAGAAAGAATTACTCCAGAATTCAGAGCCGTCTGCTTCAAAGTGACCAAAATGGTAAATTCATGTTTATTTCTCAGTTTGTGAAATAATGTTTCTGCTGTGCCTGGGGCAGCTTTTAAACTTCTTGCAGCATCTAAAATGAGAAATATATATATGTAATACACTGCCCTTTATTTTTATTGCAAGTTATTGTGAATGATTTTCTAGTGTGGGTTATCTTCTGTAAATGCTCCTAACCTTCTGTATTGGTGGTTTGCAAACAGGGGGAAAAAAGTCCACAAACAGAGGATTTCCCATTTTTGTTCTAATATTTATAAAACATTGGCCCATAAGAACATAGTAGGGATTTCAATTGACAAACAGAAGATAAAAAAATTATCAGCGAGTTTGCTATTCTAATACACAATAAATATTGGTAAAACATTCTAAACTACTAAGGTGTATATCCATAGGCAGCTAGGGAGGCTGATAAATTATTGTCTTTATGCTTGTCATCTGTTAAAAACAATATGCTACACCTAATCTAAAGCAGCTAGGAATGAAAAACAAAAAATAGTGAAACATGGTGACGGGGCCTGACTGCAATGGCGACTGGACGTGTTCTCCGAGTGCTCCACATTAGAAACATGATTTTGTAACGCTGCCTATGATTCCTGCAAGCCACAATAATTAGCTTGATGCTCCCTGGTTGCCTTTACTGACTGACCGGCTCAGGGTTGCCTCCAGTGGTCGCCAGCTGTTGTTCGGTGGGGCAATCCCTCTACTTGTGAGACAGGCCTAGTGAGTGTGGGGGGGAGAGGCGGCCGACCTCCCAACCCAACGCATGCTGACCTGAGATATCATGACACTACTGCCCTGCTACCCCACCCCCACCTCTGTACCAGCGGGGATGATCCCGGTCCTCACCCTGAGAGCCCTGTACCTCTACAAGAGACCCGCGGTGAAGCCACAAAATCCAAGTATCCAAGCTCCGAAAATGGCAGCTGCCATAAATTACCCTGTTTGCCATCAAAGGACATCATATTTTCTGGCCCGCCTAGATGACATATTTGATGCTTTCTGGTGGAGACTGAGTGCTCCCCGATACTCACATCCTCCACGGGTTCCCCGATACAGACACCTCTTGGTTCCTTCCAACATTGTGAACACAAACGCGAGGCACCTAATATCAGAGCTACACGTGTGAGATGGCGGAGACCTCGCGGTGTTCCTCGAGGCAGAGCACTCAGCAAAGAGAGGAGCCATTAAATGGGAGCATCATGAAAATTCCAATTCCCCTACCTATGCACTCAGCAAAGAGAGGAGCCATTAAATGGGAGCATCATGAAAATTCCAATTCCCCTACCTATTTAAACAATATTAAGCTGGAAGACTTGCATACACCTGGAAATCAGTACCCACAGAAGGCATAGGCTGACCGACACACTAGTGACTTGGTAGCACCTCACTCTAACACCTGACAGAAATCCTGCAGCAGCTCTCAGTCTGTGCACACTATTGTTGTCCTTATTGTTTGTATTTGTACCCACTATTTTTTAGCTACTGCTGAGGTTATTTAAGCCTGTATTGTTTGATGGGTGCCCTCAGGATAGCCAAGGGGTTACTCGGGTGTTACTATTATTTAGTCATAGCTCAGTGTATAGGTCTCGCCTCTTGCTGCCAATAATCTTCAGCAATACACTCTATTACTACTTCTTGTATTATATTAGAGCAGCATTACAGGGAGTGCAGAATTATTAGGCAAGTTGTATTTTTGAGGATTAATTTTATTATTGAACAACAACCATGTTCTCAATGAACCCAAAAAACTCATTAATATCAAAGCTGAATATTTTTGGAAGTAGTTTTTAGTTTGTTTTTAGTTTTAGCTATGTTAGGGGATATCTGTGTGTGCAGGTGACTATTACTGTGCATAATTATTAGGCAACTTAACAAAAAACAAATATATACCCATTTCAATTATTTATTATTACCAGTGAAACCAATATAACATCTCAACATTCACAAATATACATTTCTGACATTCAAAAACAAAACAAAAACAAATCAGTGACCAATATAGCCACCTTTCTTTGCAAGGACACTCAAAAGCCTGCCATCCATGGATTCTGTCAGTGTTTTGATCTGTTCACCATCAACATTGCGTGCAGCAGCAACCACAGCCTCCCAGACACTGTTCAGAGAGGTGTACTGTTTTCCCTCCTTGTAAATCTCACATTTGATGATGGACCACAGGTTCTCAATGGGGTTCAGATCAGGTGAACAAGGAGGCCATGTCATTAGATTTTCTTCTTTTATACCCTTTCTTGCCAGCCACGCTGTGGAGTACTTGGACGCGTGTGATGGAGCATTGTCCTGCATGAAAATCATGTTTTTCTTGAAGGATGCAGACTTCTTCCTGTACCACTGCTTGAAGAAGGTGTCTTCCAGGAACTGGCAGTAGGACTGGGAGTTGAGCTTGACTCCATCCTCAACCCGAAAAGGCCCCACAAGCTCATCTTTGATGATACCAGCCCAAACCAGTACTCCACCTCCACCTTGCTGGCGTCTGAGTCGGACTGGAGCTCTCTGCCCTTTACCAATCCAGCCACGGGCCCATCCATCTGGCCCATCAAGACTCACTCTCATTTCATCAGTCCATAAAACCTTAGAAAAATCAGTCTTGAGATATTTCTTGGCCCAGTCTTGACGTTTCAGCTTGTGTGTCTTGTTCAGTGGTGGTCGTCTTTCAGCCTTTCTTACCTTGGCCATGTCTCTGAGTATTGCACACCTTGTGCTTTTGGGCACTCCAGTGATGTTGCAGCTCTGAAATATGGCCAAACTGGTGGCAAGTGGCATCATGGCAGCTGCACGCTTGACTTTTCTCAGTTCATGGGCAGTTATTTTGCGCCTTGGTTTTTCCACACGCTTCTTGCGACCCTGTTGACTATTTTGAATGAAACGCTTGATTGTTCGATGATCACGCTTCAGAAGCTTTGCAATTTTAAGAGTGCTGCATCCCTCTGCAAGATATCTCACTATTTTTGACTTTTCTGAGCCTGTCAAGTCCTTCTTTTGACCCATTTTGCCAAAGGAAAGGAAGTTGCCTAATAATTATGCACACCTGATATAGGGTGTTGATGTCATTAGACCACACCCCTTCTCATTACAGAGATGCACATCACCTAATATGCTTAATTGGTAGTAGGCTTTCGAGCCTATACAGCTTGGAGTAAGACAACATGCATAAAGAGGATGATGTGGTCAAAATACTCATTTGCCTAATAATTCTGCACTCCCTGTACATCCTCTAAATACATAAGTTTGTTTTGTCCACTTGTTTTTCCTTCTCACGCTTGCAGGACAGTAATGCACTTGGTTCCTCACATATGTTATTTTATTTAAAAAAATGTGCAGTATTATTGAAATGCCTTGCAACTGTTCTGCTTTATCTCCTCACTGCTTGCAATAGCTGTTGTGGCATTGCATGCCTGTTTGTACTGTCACTGTGCACGACAAAAATAAAGAATTATAAAAAAAAAACAAAAAAAAAAAACAGTGAAACATTTGGGAGTTTAAGCCGTCACTATGCACAACCTCCTCTTCTTAGTTTTTTCAACAACAGAGCCATTCATCCATTGAAAGTTTATTGAATTTAACAATAAGGCACATAGGAGGGCATGCATGCAAGTCTGAAACCATGCATTCCTTAAAAGCAACATTACTGATATGTAGGAGGATCTTTAAACACCCAGGCCTCAATTTAATAAGCTTTCTAAGTGATTCAATACTATTGGAAATGTTTGCAAGTGGTTTATCTACAGAAGTCACCATTAAAGTCTAGGGAAATTTCTGTAGAGAGCTTTAGAAAGCTTTTTAAATCCTGGCCCTATTTAGATAACTCTAATCTGAACCGAACACTAATCTCTTTTGTTCGTGCATTGTGGCAATTAATGGGACACATCTCCCACTTGCACACTAGCCCAAATTAATTTTGCAAATTGCTGGCCTAGCTCTGCCTCTTATATGCAAAAAATACGATTGAATTATTTTTTTTATTATTCATTATAACTTTCACCACTATCAACAATTATCTTGAAAACATACATTCAGTATCAATTGACACAACTTCCCATGCTCGATAAGAGCAACATTTTTACCAAACAAGGGAGTCATAACATTTTTTTTTTTTTGCCCTTTCTTGCAACTCATTGTGAGCAGAGATAAAGAAATCGTACTTTCAATAAATAAATCTGTAATCAGTGATTTTTATTAGTTTTTTTGCTAATTAGGGAAGCAGCATAATTAAACCATGAATCACCATATAAAGTTTGAAAATTAATTAAGGGTTTAATATTTTTATGTTCAAAAATTCATAAGTAAAATTTCTTTAGAGTATTGATAAAGAGTAATTTTCTTGAATGTTCAAACTGCATGGAACCAACAAAAGCACAAACTTGCATTACAGTGTCCCAGAAAATGCTATAAGAAGGAATAAAAAAAACATATAATAACTTGCATACAATGGAATTGTGAAGCAGTGCTGAGAGTGCTTTGAATACTTCTTGCAGTGTACTGTAAGATTCCAAATTATATAGTGAACAGAAAAATCTAAACAAATCTTCACTTAAAGGGGAAATGTCACTTAGCAAGATTTTAATACTCTGTTTATTAATCATCAATATTTAGAAAAAAATATTTTTGTGAAGTTTAAAAATAAAATTAAACGTCAAAATCCACACATCTATCCTGGAACTGGGTGCCTCCATTAATCCTGGCCAATCATTGTTATAAATGCTGCCCTTTTTAGCCTCTGATAAGAGTTAGTGGGAGAGGAGAAACTAACAGAATGTTATGAGTGTCCTTCTATAATTTGCATTATGTGCCCCGGCTGTGCTTCGACCGAACGGAATTACACATTGAGAAAACTGGCCTTAGAGCAGCAGAGAAATTCAATCAGGGTCTGGTGACATAACTAGCACTTTCATGCTTATTAAATGATTGAATTGACAAATGTAACACTGGCAACCTATTTATTGTAATTGCAATTAATTACATTGAACATTTTATGTTTCTAATATCAACTGGGTTCAATGTAGTTTCTCAATTTTCAATAAAGTTTGTGAGCTTTATGAACAAGAGCCATCCCTAAACTACAAAGGCACAAACACCAAATGACTCCTGATTTTATGCTTCTGGTATATAAATTGGTGGAATAGATGGCTGGAAGGCAGCGTTTCCCAATTGGGTTCAGCAAGAACACAAATTAGTTTTCACCAACATTTCAGGAAACAGTTGAGGTGGGCAGCGAGGGAGCTGAGCAGGGGAGAGTGCTCCCCTTGCCGCCCGCCTCAACTACTGTGGTAGCCATTATCTCGGCGCACACAGCATTGATGACGGAGCCGGTACATGACGTCACTCTGGCTCCGGCATCACTAAGAGGCGTGCGAGGAACTACTGGACCCCAGGGACTGCACACCAGCCGCTCAGCCCAGCAGCTCCACTGGACCTCAGGGAAATAGAGACTCCATGACAGCACTCCCAAAGGTAGGGAGGTTGGGTGGAATGAAATTTTAAAAAAAAAGTGTGTGTGTCTGTATGTGTGTTTGTCAGTGAGTGTGTGTGTATGTGTGTTTGTCACTGAGAGAGCATATGTGTTTGTATGTGTGTCTGTCAAAGAGTATGTGTGTGTGTGTCAGTGAGAGTGTATGTGTGTTTGTCAGTGACTGTGTGTATATGTGTGTTTGTCAGTAGGAATGTATTTGTGTTTGTCAGTGAGAGAGTATATGTGTTTGTATGTGTGTCTGTCTGTCAAAGAGTATGTGTGTCAAGGTTTTTTGTATGTGTCACTGTGTGTATCTGAGTGTGTGTTTTGGTGTGTGTGTGTGTGTGTGTATGTGCCAGTGTATATCAGTGTGTTTGTATGTGCCTTGTATGTAATTGTTTTATTCACCTATATGCATTCCTCTATTTCCCCTTTGATTTGTGACTGACCTCTGACCCCTCCCTTCTCTTATTGATATGTTTGTTTTTATTTGAATATCCATCTCTTCATCTCTGTACCTAGATACATATCCCCCTCCCTTACTTTTATTGCAAGCTCTCTGACCCTCACATCTCTTTATGCAACAGCCTGATTCCCCAACTTTGCAAGCCCATTACTTCAGTGAGCAAGCCTGATGCCCACCCTCCCCACATCATCCCACCCCATGCTCATTATTACATTTATAGATTGTCTGTCACACCCACGTTTTAGTTAGGTTAAAAAAACCAAAAAAGAAACTGCCTCTTATTAGTACACTCCTGCACTTTCTTAACCCATAAAACACAATATTTTTCCTTCCTTCACCTGCTCTTGATATTCCAATTATTTCCAATTTTTATTTTTCACAGTTTAGCAATGATCTGTTTTCTCCTCCTCTTTATTTCCTCAGTCTCCCTCAGTATAAAATGCCTTCTTACACCCACTTCACTCATCCCCCCATCCACATTTACATATACCCCTCACTGCTATACTCCCCCCTTCTCTCATCTCATGCCTTACACTCATTTTCCTACTCTCTCACTCCGACCCACAATCAATCTCATCCTAGACCCCATGCATTCAAAACCCATTCACACCTCCTGTCACTTTCTTTTCCCCTACTTATAGCAGCTGGTGATGTCTCTCCCAATCCAGGGCCCTTTACCTTCTCTACACACACTCAGACAATCAGAAACCCCACAAACCTTATCACAATACCCTGCCCTTTACCCTCACTTACCAAAATTCATTGTGCACTCTGGAATGCCCACTCCATCTGCAGTAATTTAAAATCAACAACCATACATGACTTTTTCATCTCAAACTCACTCACACTGCTTGCACTTACAGAGACCTCGCTGTCCCCCTCTGATAGCGCTACTCCTGCCTCTTTATGTTTTGGTGGGCTAGAATTCTCTCACACTCCCAGACTCAACTGTAAAGGAGGCGGCATAGGCATCCTTCTCTCCCCTCAATGTACCTTTCAACCAATCATAACTCCCCCTGCCCTATCCTTTTCTTCTTTTGAAGTTCACACTGTCCGCCTTTTTAAACCCACTCTTTTAAGAATTGTTATCATCTACCGCCCCCCCGGTTATCCTAGACTATTCATTGAGCACTTTGCTTCCTGGCTTCCCCACTTCCTCTCATCTAGCACTCATTCCCTTATACTTGGGGATTTCAATATCCCAATCAACAACCCCAATTGCACTGATGCCTCTCGTCTGCTCTCTGTAACCTCCTCCTTTGGCCTTACGCAATGGTCCAATTTAGCAACCCATACAGCGGGAAACACTCTTGATCTTGCCTTCACCAACCTCTGTACTGCCTCTAATCTCTCCAATATTCCTTTTCCTCTATCTGACCACCATCTGCTGACTTTTGACATTGGCTTACCTAAGACCCAATTGACACCACCGTCTGAACATCACTCTCACAGAAACCTCCAATGTCTTGACCTAGAGCATTTCACCACTAATCTCCAAACTCTCCTTTTACCTATCTCAAACCTCACCTGTCCTAGTTCTGCAACCTCCTTCTACAATTCCACCCTCTCCTCTCAACTAGTCATCATGGCACCTTGTACATTTAAACGCCGCAGGCTCCCCCAACAACAACCCTGGCACACCAAGCTCACTCGATACCTCCAAAAAGGCTCCAGAACTGCTGAACGCTGTTGGAGAAAGTCTCACTGTGCATCTGACTTTCTCCACTATAAATTTATGCTGAGCTCATACAGCTTGGCTCTTTCCTCTGTAAAAGTTAATTACTTCAATACCCTCATAACCACACTCTACCGCGAACCCAAACAACTATTTCACACATTTAACTCTCTTCTTCGCCCTGCTGTTCCTCCTCCACCTACTAACTTGACCGCCTCAGACTTTGCAACTCACTTCATTGGCAAGATCTCTACAATCAGAGAAGAGATTTATCATCTTTCTTCTTCCCCTTACAATGCTTCCCCTAACTTCACTCCCTCTGCTGTTCTATGTTCATTCGCACCCGCTACATTGGAAGAGGTTTCTGCTCTGCTCCAGTCCTCCCGCCCCACCACCTGCTCCCTGGATCCAATTCCCTCGCATCTTATCCGTACTCTGTCTTCTTTTTCTCCACCTCTCACTATCTCAATCTCTCTCTCTCCTCTGGTATATTTCCATCGCCCTTCAAACATGCAACTGTAACCCCAATTCTAAAGAAGCCCAATCTTGACCCTAACTCCCCATCCAACTATCGTCCTATCTCGCTACTGCCTTTTGCATCCAAGATCCTTGAAAGAATTGTGTATGCAAGATTGACATACTTCATCGAGTCCAACTCTCTGCTCGACCCGCTTCAGTCTGGTTTCCGCGCTAAGCACTCTGTGGAAATGGCACTGACCAAAGTATCCAATGATCTACTCGCTGCAAAATCTCGTGGTCACTATTCTATCCTAATTCTCCTTGACTTGTCTGTGGCTTTTGACACTGTTGATCATCAACAGCTTCTTCTCATCCTCCGCAATATCGATCTACAAGATATTGCTCTCTCCTGGTGCTCCTCCTACCTCTCCCAGCGTTCTTTCAGTGTTTCTTTTTCTGGCTCTGCTTCTTCTCCCCAACTCCTCTCTGTTGGTGTCCCCCAAGGTTCAGTCCTTGGCCCCCTACTGTTCTCCATCTATACTGCCTCCCTTGGTAAACTCATCAGCTCCTTTGGCTTCCAATATCATTTCTATGCAGATGACAAGCAAATCTACCTGCCCTCTCCTGATCTCTCCCCGTACCTCTTGACTAGTGTCTCCGACTGCCTCTCTGCTATTTCTAACGGGATGGCTGCCCACTTCCTTAAACTAAACTTGACCAAAACTGAAATTCTGGTCTTTCCTCCCTCAAGCATTGTTACTCCTGTGTATGCCTCCATCCAAGTCAACGGTGCTACCATCAGCTCCACCACGTAGGCTCGCTGCCTAGGTGTTCTCTTTGACTCTGACCTCCCCTTCAAGCCTCATGTTCAATCTATCGCCAAATCCTGTTATTTCGATCTCAAAAACATTGCGCGCATCCGCCCCTACTTAACGCCAGATGCGACTAAGGTGTTGGTCCATTCCACTGTCCTTTCTCACCTTGACTACTGTAATCCACTCAGTGGTCTTACGTGCTCCCAACTTGCGCCGTTACAGTCCATAATGAATGCGGCAGCGAGGCTCATCTTCCTGTCTGCCCGCCCGCCCTTCCCATGCCTCACCCTTCTGTCAGTCTCTACATTGGCTTCCTATAAAATATAGAGCTCAATTTAAAATTCTGGTTCTTGCTTTCAAATCGCTACATAATGCTGCTCCCACCTATCCTCCCTTATACACAAGTATGTCCCGTCTAGGCCCTTACGATCTGCCGAAGACTTACGTCTATCTTCTGTCCGTACACCCACCTCTGATGCTTGCCTTCAAGATTTTTCGAGGGCAGTACCGTTCCTGTGGAACTTGCTTCCCTCCTCCATTAGATGCTCACCCAGTCTCCACTCCTTCAAAAAATCCTTAAAAAGCCACTTCTTCATAAAAGCGTATCAATTAAACTGTTAATAGCTCCTGGCTGATTCCTCTTCTGCAATTGTCACTAGGCTAATACTATCCTTACCTTTTTGTGTCATTTTACCCCACTCCCTCTAGCATGTAAGCTCATTGAGCAGGGCCCTCAACCCCTCTGTTCCTGTGTGTCCAACTTGTCTGGTTACAACTACATGTCTGTTCGTCCACCCATTGTAAAGCGCTGCTGAATTTGATGGTGCTATATAAATAACATAATAATAATAATGTGCCATTGTGTGTGTGTGTGTGTGTGTGTCAGTGTGTGTGTATGACACTGTGTGTATGTTTCAATGTGTGTATCTGAGTGTGTGTGTATTTGTGAGTCAAGATGTATGTATGTGTCACTGTGTGCATCTCAGTGTGTGTATCTGTGTGTCAAGGTGTGTGTGTCTGTATGTCAGTGTGTGTGTATATGTGTGCCACTAAGTGCCAGTGTGTATGTGTATCTGTGTGTCAGATACATACACACACACACACAGAGATACACATTGACACACAGATACACACACTGGCACATATAAACACAGATACACACACCTTGGCACACAGACACACACCGGCACATAAATACCGGGGTGTCCACGATGTTGATACACTATGTCAAAGAGTTCCACTGGAAAAATTAATTGGGAACTCCTGGTTTAAGGAATGGGATAAATGTTTATGTAAATTTTTTGAGGTGGGGATTTACCCTATAACTGCACCTTTCTATTTTCTCACCCCTTTATACCATTGTGAACATTGTGATATTTTTCTGCCTCAAGCGATTATTAAACAAGTAATCAATCTTTACGTTGAAATCTGTAGTTTCCACAGAGCATTGATAGATAAAATGCAAGCTAACTTAAAGATTAGAAACGCAAGAAATGTTAAGGAGAAATGTCCGTGTGTGACAGTATTACATATTACAAAGATGTGTAGAAGCAATAATAGATAAATCAGAATTTGTCAAGCTTGACAGCTAAAACCTATACAAATTACAAGATTAATCGTGGAACAAGCTTTGAATCTAGGCCACTTCTTGAAAATTGGGTTTATCACCCACATATGATTATGGACATGCTTTAATCGGCAAATAAAGTAACAACCAAAACAGTTATGGTGGGGAAAATGGTGATTGAAAACCCCTTCTACCTGATGTTACGCTCTTTTATATACATTCATGAAATGAAGCTATAATCAGGAACATGGCACGGATACTAGTGATTAGAAGTACAACTTTGGGGCTCTATATACCTGGAGCAGAATATTTTTTCATTTTAAGGACATTAATTGTTTCATGTTATTATTACCTTTTTGAGTGTTTATTTTATCTTATTGCTTTTTATTTGCCGGTCTTGGTTTTAATAGATTTTATCATTGATGCATCCTATATTTTCTGGTCTTCTTTTTTCTCGAGTTGGAGGGAATCTCCTACCCTCTGGTGTGCTGCCAATTTTTGTTCAGTTTTTTAACGCTGATCTCCCTCTCTCTTTTTTTGTCTCTCTCTATATACATACACACACACACACACTTTAACACTTTTTTTTTAATGTTAGTGAACAGTGATTAAAAATTCCCAAATCAACATGTTGGTCCTTGAAAAGTTCATTATCAAGATACTTACTTACAGGTGTCTTTCGTCCAGGCCAGAATTGCTCCAGCCATGATACTGAAATCAGGGCCATTAGACATAATATGCTGATTACCAGTGCGTCTTCACACTCTTTATTATACTATTATACTCCCATTTATTAGTACATTGTTACACTGAGTATTAAACTGTCATGAAAAATATATTTTTATAGATCATATGCTCCAATGGTTTCTATTAAAGTACCACTACAATGGATTTTTTTAATTCTTTATTTTTGCTGTGCATCGAATGACAGATAAACTTGCAATGCCACAACAGCAATAGCAAGTATGATGAAAGAAAGTTGCATTTTTATAACAGTGCACATTTTTTAATTGTAACGGGGTTCCAGCTGGCATGTCTAAAATCTAAATGAAATTGAAGCTTTGAAGCAGAGTGGGTCCTCTAGACATGAAGAGCGCTGTCCACAAAATAGTAGATTTGATTAATATGCTAGGCAAACTAGAGAGAAAAAACACTAGAGTTGCCGGATGCGCCTCCATCGGATCCCGGCATTGAGGTCAAGGCATGATATGTGTCAGCTGCTCACCAGATGGCCTTCGAGTTTGGACCAGAAATCCAGGAACAGCTTGTCCAACCTTTCCAGGAAGGAAGAGAATATGTCTCGGTTCTCGTGTGAGCACATGCCGTGTTCCATTTTGAGAGAGATCAGGGTAATGACCAGAGCCGCAAGCTGAGGTAAGTATAAGTGTTGATTAGCTCAATGGTGGGTCTGGATAACCCCCACCGGCCCAAAGAGGGGGGGCACAGGGCTCTAAGTGCCAGCACCACGTGGGTTCGGGATCCAATGGCATGCTCTTCGCGGCAACGATCCATGGTACCCTGCATGGTTCCGATAACAGGTTTCTGTTTCTTGTCACAGGCTTTTAGGAGGTCAAACGTGTGCCTAATACTCTGTTTTGTCCCAGAACTCATGCGAACAAGGTCTAGCCGCCATGCAGCTCAGGCCCCATCCCCTTCCAATTTTCTAACACTCTAGTACGAGCTTCCCCAAACTTCGGCCCTCCAGATGTTGCTGAACTACAACTCCCATGATTCTATGAATGAAATAGATGGGCTGAGAATCATGGGAGTTGTAGTTCAGCAACATCTAGAGAGCCAGAGTTTGGGTAAGTGTGCTCTAGTAGATATACCAATGAAAACATGCTACATTTACTAAAAACCAAAGAAAAGAAAAAGTTACCTGTGCTCTCTCCTCAATCCCTATATATATTTAGACAAATGGAGGTCATTTAGTTGCTCCAATGGCCATTGGAGCAACTAAATGACCTCCATTTGTGTAAATATATATAGGGATTAAGGAGAGAGTGCAGGTAACTTTTTCTTTTCTTTGGTTTTTACTATATATTGGGGCTGATGTGTACTGTAGTCATTGCTGCTGGCCCAGTAGTGATGGGAGTGAGCGCAGGACTTATCTTTTTGTATTTGTATGCTACATTTACTGATGCATTATTTCATTGGGGACATATCTAAAAACAGCTTGCAATAGCTCAAAGAAAAACTCTTGCCTGTAGCCTTTGCAAGCCCTCCCTTTCTAACTCCGCCCAGACTTGCTGTTACTGTCCAATCACAGACTTATCAATGCAGCTAAATGAGAAGTCTTTGTAAGACGGGTGCTCTGAGCTATTGCCTGTCTCTTAATAACTTTGTAACAATGCTAATTTATAAAAGTGCCAATTTCTATTGAAACTTACACTCTTTGGAAAGTGAAAACAGACACACTCTCTTAACACATTAAGCACATCAGCAAGTTAAAGTGCTTTAACTGGAGTGATAATGTCCCTTTAACTATTGCCCCTTGCTGTGCTGGGAGTTTAGTTATAGTTTTTGTTGTTGTTTATTATATTGCAATTTAGAACAGTTAATGTGTCCTTTTTTCTTTTGTTATATTTTCTTGAAGGGACACTATAGTCGCCCAGACCACTTCAGCTCAATGAAGTGGTCTGGGTGCCAGGTCCCTCAGGTTTTAACCCTTCAGATGCAAACATAGCAGTTTCAGAGAAACTGCTATATTTACATTTGGGGTTAAGCCAGCCTCTAGTGGCTATCTGCCAGACAGCCATTAGAGGCGCATCTGCAATGATTTAGGCATATTATGCCTCAATCACGCAGAGTGTCCGTAGGAAAGCATTGAGAAATGCTTTCCTACGGACACTTTGAATGCACGAGCGGCAGTGCCGCGCATGTGCATTCGGCTCCTGTGACGTCGGACGAAGATGCTGATGTCAGGGGGAGGAGAGGTAAGGGAGCCCGGCACTGGAATTAGGTGAGCTACTGAAGGGGGACCCTGAGGGTGGGGGCACCCTCAGGGTACTATAGTGTCAGGAAAACCGATTTGTTTTCCTGACACTATAGTGTCCCTTTAAGTATAATTATTGGACTTATT
Organism: Pelobates cultripes; assembly: GCA_933207985.1. Classification (NCBI taxonomy): domain Eukaryota; kingdom Metazoa; phylum Chordata; class Amphibia; order Anura; family Pelobatidae; genus Pelobates; species Pelobates cultripes. The sequence goes on along the minus strand of OW240914.1, from coordinate 329,681,570 downwards.
TTCTCATTCTCAGATAATGTGTCAAATAAATCAAAAAACTTTATTGAGATTAAAAAAATGATATAATACAAAGTAGCATTTAAAGTGATCAGTCTCACTTCTAGAAGAAAACGAACGCTATAAATGAAAGGGCAAATAGATCTATTAAATACTATTTAAAGCTGACCTATAACTGGCAAGGGTTTTGTCCTATTAAATTACCTTCAAAAACTGTTCACTCACAGCCACGCTGGACCCAGAATAGCCTTAAGACAAACTTTTTATCAAAGGAGATTCTCAATAAGAGAATTGGTGCTAACACGAACCCAGCTAAAACGAACACTAAGTGGTCCCTTCCAGTTTTGTATCCCATTGTGATCAATACAAAGTATATTAAAGCTTCTTTATAAAACTGCCTGGAAATATTTGTTATAATGAGCTTCTATCTTGTGTTGAAATTACAAAGTTAAACTTTTCTTTATTTTACAATAAATGTCCGTAAGAGGACAATAGTTAGCAGTGAATAGAGAAGCACGTTTTTAAACAATAAAACATCCTGAGCTTTTAGTACCAATGAAAATAGTATTGAGTCAAAAAATGATTTAATATTGGAAACAGAAGTGTTAACAAGTGGTTCTAAACTCCTGAATCTGGACCCAACAATGGTTTCTCATAATACATTGCGTGGGTGCTCAATGATTGGAAATATTCATTCTTTATTAAGCTTTGGGTTGATGTTATCAGTTACTGTAAAATAAAATATGGGACAATACTTATACAACAATACCACAAAGCGAGTATCCTTTTCCATAGTATCATCTCACAATTGGCTGGGGCTAAGCTAGAAAGGTGGTACGCGGTGGAAAAGGAACTTGCAGATGGTAGAGATCTAGTAACACTTTTTTGGTTTACTCAAGAAGGAGACACAAATAAGACCCAACCAAGTTCTGATAGTGTGGTAATTGAATCCATTAGAGGAATGTGGAGTAAGATAAAAAAAAGTGCAGGTAGTACCCTACTGATCTCAATATTGGAAAATAACATGCAAGACCTAAGACTAAATAATTGGAGAAGAGCAGGTATACAAACTATAGAAGATATAACAACAGGACCCTGGGTTAATTCATTTGAACAAATATGTACTAATTTTAGTCTCCCCGAAACCGAGAAATTTAATTACATGAGGATTAAATGTTATCTGAATAAAACTTTAAATAAAGAGAAATGGGAATTTAATAATAAATTAGGAAATTTACTGAAAGGAAAGGACATGACAAATTTATTAAATAAGTGTAATTTGGTATTGAGACAACTAGAGGGTGACTTGACGTTTCCAGCGATAAAAAAATGGGAGAAAGATCTAAAAATACAAAAAAATCGATGGTCAAGATTGGAACACAGCATGGCTGACAGTTGCTAGGCGCATTAAATGCCTAAATTTAGTGGAACTACATTTTAAGATTATTAAAAGACTCTATTTGGTTCCTAGCCGTCTAAATAAAATAGACCAGAGTAAAACAGATACATGCTGGAGATGTGAAGGGGGAGATTGTCTACATATTTGGTGGAGTTGCCCCCCCCACTTAAAGAATTTTGGAAAATGTTCTTGTCTAAAATAGAAATGGTAACCAGATTTAATTTTCCCCTTGCATTTACACTTAAATATTTATCAGTATAAAGTAGATTTGCAACATTTTTTTTCTCACGCATTAATAGCAGCAAAGATCTCCATAACTAAAAGGTGGAGAACCAAAACTCTACCAAACTGGGATATAGTAAAAAACCTACTAATTTCGCAACTTAGGATGGAGGGAGGTCTGAACAGAAATTTGAAGAAAAAAAATCTATTTCACATAAATAAGTGGCTAGAAAAACTGTTGGCAGTAGACTAATATACATAGAAGAGGAAGGGAAGAAAAGAAAGGAAGAAAAAAGGAAAGTAAAGGAAAAGGGAAAAGAAAGGAAGGAAAAAGAAAGGGAAAGGAAAGGAAAGAAAAGAGAAAAGAAAAGAGAAATGCTAGCTCATATATTAGTACTATGAATAGCAATGCAGAGAGACTAGGGAAGAGGGTTTCATCATCAGGTATGAATGTTGTGTATGGCTATTTCATGTTTTAGCTTTTTTTTTGTTAATTAATAATAATGTTTTTTCTATAAATTAAAGTCATTTAATAGGAAAAAGAGGAGAGAGAAAACATTGATGATGACTAATACACCAATGCCTGAGATACAAAGTAGGAAAGAATATAAGAGGCTGGTAATGTCTGAAATGAAAAAGAAAAAAAAAAGAAGAAGAAAATAAAAAAATAAAAAATATGCCTTCTCACTCCTTGACACCGGACATTAAAGATATTTTGCAGCATTCTATTTTATTATATAGTATATTACAATTTATATATAAATTAAGTATATATCATCAATATCAAAATTGACAAGCAATATTAGGACACGACACAGGAATCACCTATACGGGAACTGTCATTATCCTGAATTTTTCATATCATGTTTACTCATCAAACTGTTTAAAAGTGCTTAAAATTGCAGATTATTAAATCACAAACGATCTATTCTGTATGTACTTATACATCTGATAAGCTTTTACACTGACTGTCATCGCTAACTTTTGTTTAGCCACTTATCTTAATAAGGGTTCTTGAAAACAAGTTACATTAAAAAAATTGCAAGATGTTGCAAGATGTTCTGTTTCTGCCAAGTTATGCATCTAAAGCAGGGGTTCTCAACCCAGTCCTCGGGACCCCCTACCAGTCCAGGATTTGGGGATTACCTGGGTGTGTCTAAGGTGTTTAGAAAAAGGGGAAAAAAACACCTTAGAATCTAAGGTGTTTTTTTTTTCTTTTTCTAAACACCTTAGACACACCCAGGTAATCCCTAAACCCTGGACTGGTAGGGGGTCCTTGAGGACAAGGTTGAGAACCCCTGATCTAAAATAAAGGATGATTGATTTAATTTAATTTGAAAATTAAGACAAAATCACGGTAAACCAGTGGAAATCTTTTGGCAGAGTCCTTTTTTATGACAAACTTTTTTTTATCCCCCGTTTTTATCCCTAGAGCTTTGGAAGGTGTTTAAACACTTTGGGTAGGACACGGACATACAGGCTTTAAAAATGTTTTAAAGAGACATAACCACCATGGCTGTTATAGTTATGTACCTAGACGCTCCTGGTACTGTCCCTTAATTTAACATCAAAAAGTTTAAAAATGGTTTGATACAAACCAGAGATCTTCCCAGTGCCAAGGGGTCACTGCCATTTTGGACACATTGATAAAACAGAATTTACACTGATCAGTGTCAATCTTGTTCAATCTGGAATATTAAACTAAGGCAGGGCACCAGGAGACCCCAGGCAACATTAAATCTACAGTGAGTTACAGTGGTTATGGTGGTCCACTTTAACAGATTGTGGCCAACTAGTGCATCTCTGAATAATGTGATTTATATAAGAGGGATGGGAGGGTGATGTGGATGATGGAAATTGTATTATCAATTACAAACACATCTCTAAGGAGGGTCATCATTCTGGCCAACTCCCCCTAGGGCTGTTTATGTGCTGTGTAGTATAAATGCACCTCTACATGGGGAAAATGCACAGAGGGAGAGCAACATTAAAGGCAGCTTTGCCATTTGGCACTGTTTACTCACTCCCTGCACTCACCTCTTGCACATTACACTCACACTTAGAACACAATATTAAAGATTTATAAATGGTGTTCACACCCTAGATGCAACAATTGGACCCTACCTACATTTACAATATGCACACAAAGTCAGACCTACAGTCACAGATTAACCTACAGTCAGATCCTACTCACAGCATTAAGACAAAACATTAAACTGTTTGGGTAAAGGGTGCCTATAAACCCCTGAGATGTAAATACAGCCCTCCACATGCTACACTTTCTGGGGATTTGGTTACTGGTGGCCCCAGATGAGAGACAAACGTGTACTAAAATAGGACAGGCTGCCATACATGGGACAGGTGGGAGGTGTGACTGTAGTTTTTAAACATTTTTGTACATATTACCACTATTATACCTAGTAATATCAAATGTTACTTACACCAATGAACAACATTCCCCTTTATCTGGATGAATCACTTTATATGATCCAAAACTAGAATGTTTATTCACTCAGAAGTGACCAAAAATGGCAAAATTCACTCTAAAATAGCCAAGTTGTGATTAAAGTGGAGTGGGGGAATTTGTCCAAATCAGCTATCATGACATTCATTTTGCAATTCAATTCTCAAGTCACCACAGTTCACTCTCCAGTGAATAAACTCTCAAGTGTTATATAGCTCAACACATTCATATGTGAGTTCTAAAACCTTGTTTCCGTAACATCAAACAATAAATTACATGTATTTATTTTTTAAATGTGTTTTATTACAACACACAAATTTAAAACTATGTATATTTATTAGTGTCAACTGAAAAAAAAGTGGCTTTTAAATTTACAAAAAAAATCTAAAAAAATTATCTTTGTGCATATCACTGCTTGGCTCCTGTCTACAAAAGGCCTTCAAATATCTATAAACATAAAAAAAATGTTTGAGAAACCAAAATAAAAATCCAACAATTGAATATTTTTATTTTAGTATTGTCTTACTTGCACAAACAATTCAATATTCTTCATAAAAAAATTTGCATTTTATAAAACAATGCAATATTTGAAAACTAATCATGTAATAAAAATGTTAAAATAAAGAGATAAGCCCTTAAACGTAAAGATTGCCCTGGATCTGAATCTGTATTGATTTTAATCTCTGTGGAGGAACATGGCCACATTTTACTAGAACTTTAGAAAACATCTACTGTTCTGTTCACCTAAGAACATAAAACAACGGATTCTAAAATGTGTTAAACAATCAATGATTTTTCCAGAGCTCAAATGCTCTTACTGCACTGAAAACCATATTAGATTTCATGTTCTAAATGTAATGTGAAAAGGGTTTTCGCACAAGAGCACAAAAAAATAAATAAAATTTCTAACCCTGTTCTTGGCTTTCAGAAGTCCATGACCCCAACATTTAGCAGTTATAAAAAAATTAGATGGAGTAGTCGAAACAAAATTCACTCATGAATTACAAATGTTTGGACAAAATCACATTTGAATATATTAAGCAATACAAACTGTGTGGGGCGGGGCCTGACAGCCAAGATGGCCTGACGTGTTTGTTAACAGCTCCTGAACATGTGAGCCTAATCAAAGCTTATAATACTTGAATCGACTGAAACTCAGACAGGAGTTGATGGTGGACACTTGTGGGTGTCCTTTTTACTTCTCGGCACAGAGGAAATCCACTGTCCAAACATTCGCCCTAGCGGGACTGGCAGCCAGGTGCCTGGGGGAGGCGGCCGATCTCCCAGAGCAGGGCTCATTTGGACCGATGGTTTGTCTGTTGCCCTGCAACCCCCCCCCCACGGACCGGCGGGGGTTATTCTGGTCCCCCCAGGCTCGTCCCGTAAATTCACTCCGCAACCAGGCAACCCACATGCTGCACCCAGCAGATATACCCAAGATGGCAGATGCGCTCTCTATATAGAGGCATGAACTGCACAGACCAGAGTTGGTCCTGCCGAGCTCATTCAACGATATGCTACAATGTCTTGACAAAATGTTCCAAAGATTCTGGCGACAGCTGGAGGAACGGATGTCGGCGCCACAGGGCCAGAATCAGGGGAGAGAACGTACTGCGGAGAGTCGCACCCACAAATCAGGCAGTAGAACCCATACGGCAATACACAATGGAAGGCTGAATGCCCCCGCCCATCTGACATGCTATCAAGGTAATTTTTTACTGGGACTCACCTGATTAGGCTGGTTGCCTAGCTCCACCAGATGGGACTTTGACTTGCCCTTGAAAGACATTAGCTGAAGGACACCTGGACTGTCCAAATATGAGGCACCAGGCGCGACACCATGCTATAATACCCTGCCTCTCCATACTCACAAGACAAAGCTAACCGGACTCCCACGCCTATCACTAGGGGCCTTATGGGGAAAACCCACTCTACAGACGAGAACTCTCCATTAAGATTTACACTATTATGTGCATTTACTGTTTTTCATGCGATGTTCTGTTACGCTTTTTTAATTTAAATTTACTACAGTAGATCAAACTAAACCTGCTTATTTACAAAAGAAAACACGAGCAACACAAACACATAGACACTGATACACGCAGGCTCTCACATAACACTCCTGTATCAATCTAACTTTTTCAGCCGACATGTTGGCTTGCACACTCTGATCTAACTATAACTGACACTACCTGACTACGCTATAGCTCTCTCATGTCATAACTTAAACATGCGCAGAAACGGCTTATAATTCTGCAAACACATACTCTCATGCTTGTTGAAATATTACACATGATAGCTACGCAAGTTAACATAGCTTGTTTACCACACCATATTGTTATACTCACCTACTGACATCTATTATAATGTTATTGTTTTTTGCCTGTCATTCTAATATAAAAATGTGCAATTTCTACTAATAATATCGTTTACATGTTTTACTACACTTGATAATGCTGTTGTGGCATATTGAGCTTGATTGTCAACACCTGCACAATAAAAGTAAAGAATACAAAAAATAAAAACTGTAATTTGCTGTTGCAATGTAATGTGTGCTCAGATGTTTAAAGGCACTGTTCCGTCTAGGATAGTTGTGCTATGATGCGTGCACTGTGCTTTTCTGAGAACTAGTTTACTCCAGTGTGGCGATGTAGGTATTTTCTTCTATCAATACTTAAAATAGATATCATGTGTTTTTCTATCTGGCTTGCAAGAGGGGGCACATCTCACACGTATGGTGTGTTTGTCGTGATGGCCAATTTAACCAGCTCTGTGCATGTGTTTGTCTGCCATCAACATTCTCACATGTGCAGACATCGGAAATTCTGGTGCACAATCAGCTCTTTGTAAATTAATTGATACGTACATGTTTTTTAGATTGTTTCGAAATTTATTTTTATTTATTTTTATCCAATCTACCGCCAACAACAAAAGTCCTAAATAATAGCAGTTCGGCTGGACCCGGAACAAATTAAAGCCATATGTTTGGGAGTCCACAAAAAAATTCTAATGGAACGGGAGGGTAATACAAAAATTTGCATAGATTCATATCATTCACCCCATATATTACATTCAATTAAGAGTTCCTAAAATTTCACCCTATAATCCTTTAAATCCTATAATTTCATATTTCACCCCTTAATCTCATATGCCCTAATCAATTCATATTTCTCCCCCAACTCCCATATGCCACAGTCCACATTTTATCCAAAGCTATCATATGCCATTTCATTTAATATTTTACTCAATATTCCTGTATTCCCACATGCTAGTGGAGCAAGTAGGTTCGATGAAAAGGAGCATGAGCCATTACGAGTTCTAACTAGACTTGGAGATTTGTTTCAAACTGAAATCCAATTCAGCTGAATCAGTGAATGAGTGGGTGATCGATCGCATTCTTAAATTCTGAGCCGAAATACATACGAATTATGGTTTAACAGAACCGAACAATGTCGAACATTTAGGGGTTGAGGTCATTATATTTCACCCATGCCGCCAAACAAATTAATGGGGAAACATTACTGATGGCTAAGTGTAGTGGTAGCACACGTTTTTAAATATTTGATTTTGCGGAGGGAAAACAGTGGATGTCTGGATCAGGAAAAATAAGGAACACAAAGGAAGTTCATAATCCACAAACATGTTTTTCTATATGGAATAATAGAGCAGAGGTAGTTGGGGGTAAGTGAAGTATTCAATGCGATACTGGAACATTTTGGCAGAAATGATCTCTCTCGCTAAAAATAATTAATGTATAGGCATACAAAATATGACAGTATTAGTTACAAACTACACAGACATTAACAGTCACAAGGCATCATAGATGGTAAGCTCTTTGAACAGTGTCTTCCTCACCTCTTGTCTTTGTTATATTCTGTATGTTAATTACTTGTTGTGATACATCCTCACTTTATAATTGTAAAGTGTTGCAGAATATGTTGGCGCTATATAAATTATAATAATAATAATAATAAAAGTGTAGGAGAACACAGGTAAAAACAGCATGGGATTTATCTTGATTGAAGGTAACGTACTCAATTATTGCAGATGATATTGGAACAGTTTGGAAATGTTTAATTTTTCTGAGGGATCAGCTCTGTATCTGAGGAAAGAATGCAAAAGCAATTCAGATCAAGCGAGAAGTGAGCTATAGAGGGAAAAACAGGAGAAGTAGAAAATACATATTTAAATTTTTTTATATATATTTAATAACTATATAATATATAGACATATAAATATAGGGTTTTTACCTCTTTTTAACTCTATTGCTCACTTCTCACCAAATGGTGGCAATATGCTCCTATCATTGTACATAATATATATAGAATCTTATATTATGTATGTATTTTGCATCACACTGATTGGCCCGTTTTTGCCACCTTTTTGGTCTGTTCTCCTAAATCAGTTACCGAATCTACATTCAGCCGAGCCGAACCGAAACCAGGACGAAAATTCCAGGTGTCCCCCAAAATTGTATATCTTCCACAAAATACGTTGTCAGAAACACAATATCTTTCCATGCACAAGTCTAGCTACCCTGTAAAATAAAGTGTCTCGGGTACATCCACCATTCTTGTTTTGCCATCTAGATATCTACCATTTTCCCAATCCTTGCAGGGTTGCATTTGGGAGCAGTGTGTATGTGTTTGAATGTAAGCATGTTTTTGCATGGAGTATGTATTTTTTTAACTGTAGTAGTGTATGTACTGTTGCAATTTGAATGTAGTGGTGTATTTGTAAGTAGTGTTTGCATTTGCATGCAGTTATGCATTTGTGTGTAGTATTTTTTTGACATTTGAATTTAGGGGTGTATTTTTGTATTGTGTTGGTGTTTGAATGCTGGGATGTATGGACATATACACATACATTGCCACACACATGCACACTGCCACACACAGATACACAAATATACTGACATAAATACACATACAAACTGACATACACACGGACAGATGCGCACACACACACACAGTGACCCATACATACACACAGTGATCCACACACAGGGAGGGACAGCCGACAATTGATGGCCCTGACCCCTGCTCTCTCCCGTGGGCTTGACACTACAGAGGCCGTGGTCGTCTCTTACCAGGCCCCTATTCAGCAATATTACCCATCAGGTGGCCCTAAATATAATGATTACTTGATGGGTCCTCTCTATTGCCACTCGGTGCACACATGTTCATGGGTTCTGCGACACCCATGAACATATGTAAGTTATATCACACATGATCATCTCATTTATTTATTTATTTTCATGGACATAAAATAACCAAATCAATAATTACACATTTTATATTTTCTTGTTTGTGGGTTTTTTTTGTGTGTGTGAATATATGTAACATATTTCACTGAATTGACAACAGAGAGTTTTAAAAGCCTATCAGTTATTTTCTGCAAGTGCAAGGTGAGATAAGCTGTCTCAACTGCATTTATGCTAATTTATTTTATACAAAAAGTAATTAAGTATTCATTGCAGTGATATTTATTGCAGGAAAATTCAGGGTGAATGATCAATTACCTGTGATTATGCATTCATTTGGCCTATAATAAGCTACCATCTTTTCTAATGATTAACTCAAAATGACTATCATTTAAAGGGCATATACATGATTTGAGAATCACAATGAACACCTTTTGACTTTAGTCATCAAACTCAGACGGGCAAGATCTTCCATTTCCTCCTTGAAGGACTGTTCACATCTTTAATGTGAACATAGGAATCTGTTTTTGTAAAAAAATATTTCCCAAAAACCCTAGTGAGCTAAATGTCTCCCAATTCACCAGTGCTTTAGACAAATAAATTAAAACACACATTTCACACAATATCATTTAAAATGCTAGCCTCAGTTAGGTTTATGGTAAAACACTTGCTTTGGGAATAATTAATAATTTTTATATGACATGGAGGGAGAATTTTTCAATTAGAGGTTTGTCACTCAGTTTATACTGCCACTGTGAACAGCATTTGAACACAGTTGCATAAGAACACAGCTTTGAGCACAGTGAGAATTGTTGGAAATTCAAATGGAATTCAACGTGACTATCTAATTTAAGATCAAATAGCCAAATTAGAAACATTTGCCAAGTCAGCTACAGTTTGGCTACTTTGACCTTACATTTGAATTTCACTTTGAATTCGCTTTTAATTTCTGACAATTGTCACATTAGTAAATTATTATTATTTTATTATTTATATAGCGCCATCAGATTCCGTAGCGCAGTACAATAAATAACCCTGTGTATTAAACAGGTGTTTAATGTTAGTGTATTGGCTTCATTTAAATTCTGAATGAGGACAGCGTTTCTTAAAAAAACACTCCAGCTCAGTGTAATGGTTATGGTGCCAGGAATGGCCAGCACTCCCTTTTGTAAGGAGTTAAATGCAGGGCTTAGCTCATTAACTAAGAGTGAACAGCTGACCCAATTGTGGGATCAGCTGATGACCTCAGCCAATGAGCTAAAGTCTGCATTGTAGGTAGGGGACATGCAGAATGTCACCCAACGGATTTATATAGCCTGGAATGATCCTTTAAATGTTGATTCCATACTATACAGTTGCAAGAAAAAGTATGTGAACCCTTTGGAATGATATGGATTTCTGCACAAATTGGTCATAAAATGTGATCTGATCATCATCTAAGTCACAACAATAGACAATCACAGTCTGCTTAAACTAATAACACACAAAGAATGAAATGTTGCCATATTTTTATTGAACACACCATGTAAACATTCACAGAGCAGGTGGAAAAAGTATGTGAACCCCTAGACTAATGACATCTCCAAGAGCTAATTGGAGTGAGATGTCAGCCAACTGGAGTCCAATCAATGAGATGAGATTGGAGGTGTTGGTTACAGCTGCCCTGCCCTATAAAAAAAACACACACCCGTTCTAGGTTTGCTTTTCACAAGAAGCATTGCCTTATATGAATGATGCCTCGCACAAAAGAGCTCTCAGAAGACCTACGATAAAGAATTGTTGACTTGCATAAAGCTGGAAAGGGTTATAAAAGTATCTCCAAAAGCCTTGCTGTTCATCAGTCCACGGTAAGACAAATGTCTATAATGGAGAAAGTTCAGCACTGCTGCTACTCTCCCTAGGAGTGGCCGTCCTGTAAAGATGACTGCAAGAGCACAGCGCAGACTGCTCAGTGAGGTGAAGAAGAATCCTAGAGTGTCAGCTAAAGACTTACAAAAGTCACTGGCAAATGCTAACATCCCTGTTAGCGAATATATACTACACGAAAAACACTAAACAAGAATGGATTTCATGGGAGGATACCACAGAGGAAGCCACTGCTGTCCAAACAAAACATTGCTGCATGTTTACAGTTTGCACAAGAGCAACTGGATATTCCACAGCAGTACTGGCAAAATATTCTGTGGACAGATGAAACCAAAGTTGAGTTATTTGGAAGAAACACACAACACTATGTGTGGCGAAAAAAAGGCACAGCACACCAACATCAAAACCTCATCCCAACTGTGAAGTATGGTGGTGGGGGCATCATGGTTTGGGGCTGCTTTGCTGCGTCAGGGCCTGGACGGATTACTATCATCAAAGGAAAAATGAATTCCCAAGTTTATCAAGACATTTTGCAGGAGAACTTCTGAAGCTCAACAGGAGATGGGTGTTGCAACAGGACAATGACCCAAAGCATAGAAGTAAATCAACAACAGAGTGGCTTAAACAGAAGAAAATACGCCTTTTGAAGTGGCCCAGTCAGAGTCCTGACCTCAACCCGATTGAGATGCTGTGGCATGACCTCAAGAAAGCGATTCACACCAGACATCCCTAGAATATTGCTGAACTGAAACAGTTCTGTAAAGAGGAATGGTCAAGAATTACTCCTGACCGTTGTGCACGTCTGATCTGCAACTACAGGAAACGTTTGGTTGAAGTTATTGCTGCCAAAGGAGGTTCAACCAGTTATTAAATCCAAGGGTTCACATACTTTTTCCACCTGCACTGTGAATGTTTACATGGTGTGTTCAATAAAAACATGGCAACATTTCATTCTTTGTGTGTTATTAGTTTAAGCAGACTGTGATTGTCTATTGTTGTGACTTAGATGATGATCAGATCACATTTTATGACCAATTTGTGCAGAAATCCATATCATTCCAAAGGGTCCACATACTTCTTCTTGCAACTGTATATTTGAATCAATTTCTATTGTTAATCATTTATATAGTTTATACAATTATATATTTATCCTTTATCAAGATTGGCAAATTATTTCATCTTTGAGAGCAAGCCATAACCTAGTACCTACTACCTGCTGTCTGTGAATTATCTAAGAGACAGGTTATCATTTAACAGGTTGTCATTTAAGATGCAAAGAACACCATTCAGTCTCCTTTAAAGTCAGAATTTTTAGTATGAGTTAATGCGTTTGATTTCAAACTACTTATATAATGATTACTTTACTATTCCTGAAACTCTTCGGGAATTATTATAATAGGCAAAACAATGTTTTGATTGGAAAATGTCTATATCAATAGCTTGTGTTTTCAATTAGCTAAATGTTCGTTTCCATGACTAAAAATGGAAAATAAGTTGATCGATGTTTCTTTCAATTAGGTAATTAATTGAGTTCAAGTATGACTTTTCACGCTTGTTCAGAATGCTAAGTGAACACTAATCAATGTATCAAACATACTCTACATCTACTTCTAACTACATTCTAAAAAACACATTAAGCATAAGAGCTTTAAAGTCAAAATGGTGATGCCAGCGTGCATAAAAAATAATGGATATAATGGAAAGCACATTGTTATTAATTGTACTTTTTTATTATGATATAGATGTTCATTTGGGAAACAAACATTAATTTCAAACATTATTATTTGATATTTATGCTACATTTCTTTCAGAAGGTTTTGCTATCAATTGGACAATATCAAGGCATATTAACGCAATGCAAGAGAGACTTGGAGAGCACCAAAGATGGCCACATTTTAGAAAAACTAATGTAATTGACCCATAAAAATGGATTATGTAGCTCAATGCAGTACATTGGTTTGTAACCACTACTTTCTCTAATAAGATACAATCTTGGAACAGTTGTGCATAGTTCAGCGATTAGCAGCAAATAACAGAATGTTAAAGGGACATGATAGTCACCAGAACCCCTGCAGCTTAACCCCTTAAGGACCAAACTTCTGGAATAAAAGGGAATCATGACATGTCACACATGTCATGTGTCCTTAAGGGGTTAATGTAGTGGTTCTAGTGTCTATAGCCTGTCCTTGCAGGCTTTTCAAAGTACATTCACTCAGAGGGCCACAAGAGGTGTATCCTATCTCAGTGCTGCACAGTGTTCAGCACCTATGAGGAGTGTCTCCCTATTCTATATGGAGATGCTGAACGCTCCCCATAGAGATGCATTGATTCAGTGTGGCATTTGCTGCACATGCACAATAGCCTTCCAATGCTTTCCTGTGGGAAAGCATTGGATTGGCTGAGGTCATCAAGACTGATGATCTCAGCCATGGAGGCGGATCCAGATTCGGAAAGACAAGCATGGCAAGGGATAAATGGTAAGTAAACTTAAATTTTAACTCCACAGAGAGTTAGTTTAACGCAATAGTGTTAGGATGATACTGTCGCAAATAGAAGGCTTATCAATAAACTGCAATCTTTAAGTTTGGATTCCAATATTGTTAAATGGGTTAGGCTATGTCTGAGTGACAGGCAACAGAGGGTTGTAGTCAATGGAGTATATTCAAAACTTGTTACCAGTGGGGTACCTCAGGGATCTGTACTTGGACTCAATCTCTTTAATATTTTTATTAGTGACATTGCAGAAGGTCTTAAAGGTAAGGTATGACTTTTTGCTGATTATACCAAGACATGTAACAGGGTTAATGTTCCAGGAGGGATAAGCCAAATGGCAAATGATTTAGGTAAACTAGAAAATTAGGTCAGAGTTGTGGCAACTGACATTTAATGTGGATAAGTGCAAGATAATGCATCTTGGACGTAAAAACCCAAGGGCAGAGTACAGAATATTTAATAGAGTCCTAACTGCAATATCTGAGGAAAGGGATTTAGAGGTGATTATTTCTGATGATTTAAAGGTAGGCAGGTAGGCAGGTAGGCAGGTAGGCAGACAATGTAATAGAGCAGCAGGAAATGCTAGCAGAATGCTTGGTTGTATAGGGAGAGGTACTAGCAGTAGAAAAAGGGAAGTGCTCAAGCCATTGTACAGAACACTGGCGAGACCTCACTTGGAGTATTGGACACAGTACTGGAGACCATATCTTCAGCAGGATATTGATACCTTAGAGAGGGTTCAGAGAAGGGCTACTAAACTGATTCATGGATTGCGGGATAAAACTTACCAGGAAAGGTTAAAGGATCTTAACATGTATAGCTTGGAGGAAAGACAAGACAGGGGGGGATATGATAGTAACATTTTAAATACATAAAGGAAATCAACACAGTAAAGGAGGAGACTATATTTAAAGAAGAAAAACTACCACAACAAGAGGACATAGTCTTAAATTAGAGGGGCAAATGTTTAAAAATAATATCAGGAAGTATTACTTTACTGAGAGGGTAGTGGATGCATGGAATAGCCTTCCAGCTGAAGTGGTAGAGGTTAACACAGTAAAGGAGTTTAAGCATGCGTGGGATAGGCATAAGGCTATCCTAACTATAAGATAAGACTAGGGACTAATGCAAGTATTTAAACAATTGGGCAGACTAGATGGGCCGAATGGGTCACATTCTATGTTTCTATGTTTCTAGAAATACATGTTTGTATTCCTGACACTATAGTGTTTCTGTAAACTAGAGTATCGTGATGTTTGGGGGGAGGTGAGGGGGGAGGGATTGGCACATATTTTTCATTAATCTTCTCTGTAACATACAAAAAGCCTGAATCTCCTGGAAATGTTCTTCAATGTTGATCCTTTGAAAAAATGTATATTACAGATAGCTTGATTTATTTATTTTATTTTTGGCATTTCACAGAATAGGAATTTAATGTTTTAATACTTGACAAATTATAGTTATCACGTTTCCTTTTCATTTGTTTAACTATCTAGTATTGAAGTAGCAGTTCCCGCTATGGATCTTAGAAGCGATTGTTTGATGTTAATACATTGCTTTTTCCCCTAAAGCCATGCCAGGTGTCTAGACATTGCATTACGAGATTATCAAGGAAGATATTTTATAATCCTTTTGTGCTTCTTTAACAGTAGGTTATCCAAGGTAGTGAAAGTCAGTGTTAGTTTGGGCTTTATTTCTAGAACAAAATGTTTCTGCAGTTTAATATACCTTCTTATAAAGAGAGTTATTAGATGATATACGGTCATTCATTTCTTACTGTTTTTTACTGTAATTTAACTAGTGATCTTTTGGGGTTATTCACTAAATAGCCAAGCTGGAAATACACCTGTGTTGAAGAAGGCTCCCAATGTAGCTATTTTGGCTACTTGCCATTCTGTTCTCGGTTTTCTACAATACCACGTTTAATGCATAAACTCCTAATTTGAGAAGAGTTGGGCTGAAGTGGGGGTAGCCAACCCAATGCGGTCACAACAGTTTAGTGAATAGTTCTTTATAACTGGTAGCAACTGATTTCATCTCGGTATTGGAATTTCACACGGATTTTGTTAACTGTCAAAATCCAGCAATAACAATATAATCCAGCAAAATCCATTTAAGCCAACTATATAATGTTATGTATGAAGTACAAGTACAAAATATCAAATACTTAAAAGCACATTACATTGCATGTGCTGTCTCGTAAGCAAAGGTTAAGTAACAGGCTGAAAATAACTCTTTCAAAATGAGTGCCATTAGTTAGTTTGTTGCTAATTAATACTTTCTCCCAAAAAGAAAATGTTCACTCCATTCATTAGTACTTATAATAACTATTACCATAACAATTTAGAACATAAATCTGTTAATATAAGGTTCTTGTGACTGGTATTTTATTCTCAAGTGATTCCATATAAACCTGTCAAAAATAAAACCATACTAAAAATTGACATAAAAAACATCCTATTAAAATGTAATTTGCAATTAGCAAAAGCTTTAATCAAGGAGTCTTATTTCATTATTGCCACCACGTATTTAGTACGGTTGAAAACCATTAAAAAGCAACACATCCTGAAGTGCTTAATAAATCCACGCTTAATAAGTGAAGGTGTACTCATAATTATCATAATTATATTTTCCAGGCTATTATTTAAGGCACAATATAGTTTTAATATTGTAGTTCGTTCCACTAAGGATATAGGGCTAAAAAAAACACAAAAAATACACTTCCACTAGCATTTAGCCTGAACTTAGCTCTAAAATTTTTATTATTAGCTAGTAAGGGAAGAAAATTAAATTCTCCCAATACAACGAGCATTAGAGCAACTTCTCCCCTATATTGTGTGTATGCTTATGTTTGACCTACTACCCATTTGGGAGGCCCCGTACAAATGAGTTCTGTTCACCCTCTGAATGGGGACCACCTCGATACCCAATTTAGAATGTTTGTGTGTAACGTTCACACCTCGTTGGAACGTTCGCACCTAGTTAGCGAGGTGTGAAAACCACAAACCGCAAGGGAAGCCTCAGTGTGTGCCGACCCTGGGTGGCGGCCCGTTCGCTAGACAAATGCCATCCAGAGGGAGTATTCACTGATTGCGTTCGGTTTCTGAATGGGACCTCCCCACTGCACCTTGGAGTGTTCACACCAATCAATTAGAATGTTGACAATTTGCAACATAAGTGTGAAACTGCAAGGGTTGGTGGGGACACTCTCTTGGGGACAATGGTGGTTTGGCTGACTTTCTGGGCCTGTGAGCCTAGATTCTGGGAAGAAAACCCCTTGGCACAGGAAGTGGGAAATTATAAAAAATATATTTGGGTGGTGGAAACTGGGGACAAAGGGACTGGAGTTTCTGTCTCATGCACAAGCCCCTTGGAGGGGGAGAACCCAGGGAGGGGACACTGAGTGACGGAAACCAGGGACAAAGACTGAGGTTCCGGTTCTGTTGTTCGATCCCCAGGAGGGGACATTGTCTTCATGTGTGTTCCACCCCTTGCATGGGGAAAGTATAAAGCCACCTGTGCCCACTAAAGTTGTTGTTGTACCCCTGGAACTGTGTGCCATCCAGTTACTGGGGAAAATGGGTCTCTTTCTTCCTTACTAGCGGGGGTAACCAACTGTGTTACCCAGAGCCCACTACAGAATATTTAGCATTAAACTCACTTCATGATATTACCTGCTTTTTACCATGATACTACTAATATAGTAAAGTAAAATATAATTTAATAAATTAGAATACAACTTTGGGTATTTATAAGACCCTGAAAGAAACAGAAGACCTATAAAAAGTTCCCATGAAAAGAAAAATTAATTTGGCACCCAAATATTATCCTAAACCAGAGAGGGCCATGTGAATGCCCCCTTTTTTCATACATTAGCAGAACGGGAAGAGGATAACCATAAATAGGATGGAGCCTGACAAAGGACTACTTGCACATCCTTCATTCCCTGGACTGGGACGTGGAAGATAACGTATAAAGGTGAGCCAAATGGTCCCAAGCACAGAGTGCCAAGCGCAAGAATTACAAGACTAGAGAATGCCCAGCCCATTGGTCCCAATATTGATCCTACCCTCAAGCCCATTTGGCACTAACCTAAAAACCATAAAGGAACAGAGAACCTTAATTTTTCTAATCTCTAGAGTCTAGACTTTCTCTCCTGCAGTATTGAAATAATTAAGTCAGTGCTAGCTAGGGGTGATGTTTATGCATTGAGTGTGTTTTTGGCTCTTGTAGTTGTTGTTAATTTGTTTGTTAATTGCTTTGATTGATTTTCCTCTGATGTTGGTTCTAAGCACTATTTAGCGTGAAAAGGGACACAACATCAGCAACACCTACCAGGAGATAGATTGAACTGCACATTTGTAAACCATCAGCCATTAAATTGATTTAAAAAATGAAAAGTTGGCTAAAACTCATTTAGCTGAAAGAAAATAATAGGGGGGAGAGGAGAACGTTTAAAGAAAAAAATGTTAAAACCTCCTAGGTCTCTTCCGGATGTTATATTTCTCTTTGCATAGTTTACATTCTGTTATGTGTCCGCAATAAATTAGCACACAAAAAAGAGTGTAATTCAAAACAAATTATGTTTTTATGTTAATATTTTTTTAAACTATAATGTCTAATGCAAAACACATAACCTAAGGTAACAGAGACCAAAAAAAAAAATCACACCTTACCAGAACAGGGGTCTTGTAAACCAACCTCCTTTACAGCCTTACTTTAACTGCAGAAAAGGTGATGCTTTTTCCATCAATTTACAGTTCATTAGCACATTTTGTGTTATATGCAGAATTCTGATATGTAAGTTATTATATTTTTATTCTAATTTTTGGAATGGCTCCTTAGTATATTTATTTACATATCAATGTTTTTGTTTTTAATAAGACAGCAAGACAACAAAGCTTTTCCAGTTGACAAACCTATTTTAAGCTTCTGCTACTGTTGGTTTTATTTTGTGGCACTTATTTATAGGTCTTTTCATTCAATCACCTCTCTATACTCATTGATTTATTAATCATCACAAGTACAGTGAGGGAAAAAGGTATTTGATCCCCTGATGATTTTGAACGTTTGCCCACTGACAAAGAAATGATCAGTATATAATTTTAATTCTTTATTTTTCATAAAGATAATACCTAAATGCTTGCATAGCCCCAGCAGCTCAACAGAGAACACAGTGTTGTGGCTTTTGGGGGAAGTGCACCATTTTTATTTTTTATAAAGACATGACATCTGCAGGCAAGACTTTCCTATCCAGTAGTGTTCAGGACAGTTTCAGCTAAATACGTGTACATATTAGAACATTTAGGATTGGCAGGTTTGAACAATACATCATTGAACTCAAGGAAAGGATAGGATACGGTTTTTCTTACTGACTCGGTCGCCGGCGATCCCATGCCGGCGATCGTGGTTGGGGGACTCTCCTGGGATCCCAGGAAAATTTGGCTATAATAAGAATAAGAACTAGAAAAGCTACAATTTCTGGGGAAATTGTGTGAAATGTTCTTGCCTCCACCAGTAGTCTACAACTGGAGTGGGCGGAGTAACTGTTATCATTTATATAGCACATTTAATTGCAATGTTGTTGCACGGTTACATTAAACCATGCATTTATAAAAACATTAGCAGGTGTTCAAAAGGCCCTGTCTATGACATCACTTGCTGCTGCAGCCTGACACAGGTCAGAGTATTTTGGCGGTTGCCATCTTCAAACGGTCGTATTTTAAAGAGCTTTATATTGTGAGAATCACAAGACCCAGACCTACATTTTGATGCATAGTGTGTCTCTGAAGTATTAAAATTGAAAGCACAGTCGCAGTTTAGAAATTGCACTTCAAATTTGAGCTTTGTGGAGTGAAGTTTCAATGAATGTCAATGGACGGCGTTAGTTGCAAACAAATGATTATATTGTGAAAACTATCAGGACTATGGCTTAGCCGTTGACATGTTTAGAGGCAGCAGGGATAGCTGAACGTTTTGATATAAGATTTGTGTAGGTGGGCCTGAAAATAAGGGAGTGGTGGCAGTTTAGAAATCATGTCCTGATTTTTCAGCTTTTGCCAGCTCCCACTCTAGCTTTGTCATTCATTCCTATGGGACAAATTGCGCCACAAGAACGACGATATTCCGTGAACCATTCGGCGAAACGTTCCACAAAGTAATAGCAATCCGATCGGGAACAATCTGCACGTTTTGGTAAATTTTTGTCTATATAGTGTAAAAACTGTGGGAGGAGTTAGGGTGGCAAATTTGGCTATAATAAGAATAATAATATATATGTGAGATAACAATAAGTGGTCTTGCTATGCAAGAACACTTAATTATATATATTAATATCAAATTACATGTAGACTGATACTGATTAAATATATATATAATTATTGTTATATATATTTATATATAATATAAAAAAAATGTAAATACGTTAAAAAATAAAAATAAAAAACAAATAATTAAAAAATATATAGATGTGTGTTATTTTGTTCTAACTGTATTGTGATATTAATATATATATTTATATCAAAATACACGTAGAACGAAATAATATATATCTATATACATAAATATATACGTATATATCCCTATATATATACACACCTATATATAAATAAATAAAAAATATATATATACATACACACACACATATATATATATATATATATATATATATATACACACACATACATACATATATTAATTCTACATATATATTTATGTAATATTTTTACATAATTAAGTATTTTAATTAATTATAATTAGCGGGACCTGCCTGACAACCCATGCCGAAAGTATAAGGAATTTAATTTGCTGGCACTAAATTTAACCATATAACATTCCAAGACACCATAAAACCTGTACATGGGGGGTACTGTTTTACTCGGGAAACTTCGCAGAACACAAATATTAGTGTTTCAAAACAGTAAAATATATTACAACGATGATATCACCAGTAAAAGTGACGTTTTTTGCATTGTTCACACACAAACAGCACTTACACGGACAATATTATTGCTGTGATACTTTTTACTGTTTTGAAACACAAATATTTGTGTTCAGTGAAGTCTCCCGAGTACAACAATACCCCTCATGTACAGATTGTATGGTGTTTTCAAAAGTTACAGTGTCAAATATAAGGCTTGTGTTTCATTTTTTTCACATTAAAATTCGCCAGATTGGTTACGTTGCCTTTGAGACCCTATGGTAGCCCAAGAATGAAAATTATCCCTATGATGGAATACCCTTTGCAATAGTAGACAACCCAAGGTATTGCAAATGGAATGCCATTATGGGTGTAAATTTCATTCCTGGGCTACTATACAGTCTTAAAGGCAACGTGACCAATCTGGCGAATTTCAATTTCAAATGTAACATGCTATTTTTGACCCTGTAACTTCCCAAAACACCATAAAACCTGTACATAGGGGGTACTGTTTTACACGTGAGACTTTGCTGAATACAAATATGTGTATTTTTTTCATATTAAATTATGTTTCATAGCTAAATATTTGTTATTAAATGAAAGCCCTGTTTCCCCTGAATAAAATGATATATAATAACTGTGGGTGAATTTAATATGAAAGAGGTGAATTACGGTTGGACAGACATGTAGCGCAAATGCCAGGTTTTGTTTATGTTTTGTTTTGTTCACAACGTGTACATTTTGCTCAGTCCTTAAAGGGTTAGGAATTACAAGATTAGCGGCAGCATCAGCATGGGGCTATGGGGGCAAAAAAAACGCCTTGTGGTGACAACGGAGGCACAGGTAAATGGGCCATAATTATATGTGTCTAGCATAAAATACATGTGGCATATCTGTCGATGGAGTTATGCTAGGTATAGTGGTAATAGGCTAGTATTTGTATCAGAGAAAACCATGTTTGATTGAGCTGCATTAGTATGCCGTACATATTATAATTGCTGTATAACAAGCTGCGTAAAGTAAAGTATGCAGAGAAGGAGAGCGCTCTGTGAGAGTTGGAGCATAGAGTGCGAGAAAAGTACTTGTTAATGTACTGCTATCAGAGTGTGTTGCGTGGAAGTCCATAACTTGGATGAAATTAGGTCTACTGAGCTTCTCTCAGCCTATGCCCACTGATGGCATGTCACATTCCCATCCTATGGCGTTGGTCACAGGGTCATGTGTTAGGAAGGCTGGTGTTCCTTGATGGCAGGATATTCGATGTACAATATGCAGTGTTCTGCTCAGTGCCTCAGCCTGTCTGGGTGCTCCCTGTCCCGACTTAATGGAGTCACGTTTCAGCCCGGGTGCTGCTGGTCTCTGTCTTCGCTGCTTCGTTTTGCGCTTAAGCAGGGGGCAGCGCTTCTTTCTCCGCTATTTTGGGGCCTTCACTTTTTTTGCGTGGACTGAGGGCATCTGCTGGGTATGTGGTGCTGCTCTGCGGGATAGATATGTCCTAGCTTGTATTGGGCCACTGTGTAGCGTCCTCTGCTCCAGTTTGCACCAAAATTCATTGAAGATTCATTGCAGCCTGGTGTGTATATCAGGCTGGGCAGCGCTGGAGTCCTGGGGCCACGCCATGTCCACCATGATGGGTGAGTTGCCGCTTGTACTAGCCTCTCCATTTGTTTGCTGAGTGGGCTTTGTGGCAGCCATATTGGGCCCTTTGTGTGGCTCTCTGCTTGGCGGGATAGTCACTTGTTGCAGGTAGGTATGATTCTCCAGTGGGGACCGGGATATCCCCCACCAATCCACGGGGGGGTAGCGGGGAGATCGGAGAGCTGTTGTGCGTTGCGGACCTAACCTCAAGAGATCGGCCGCCTCCCCCGGCAATCAGTTCACTTTTCATGCTAGGCCTCAAACACAGATCGCGGTGATTCGGCATTAATAGTCGCTTGTGTGGCATCAAAATGATCAGTGTCGCTTTGCCTGTCGAGTGGTCGCCCGTTTGTAGCTTTGCTGGTCCAATTTGTGCCGTTTCACCTTAGTTTGTGGCTTTCTGAGCAGGAGCTGTGCCTACATGCGTCTGCTCAGCTCAGAGCTCAGGCCCCGCCCCCAGTATATAATTTTAATGGTAGGTGTATTTTGACAGTGAGAGACAGAATAACAAAACAAGAAATCCAGAAAAACGCATGTCAAAAAGTTATACATCGATTTGCATGTCAATGAGTGAAATAAGTATTTGATCCCCTATCAAGCAGCAAGATTTATGGCTCCCAGGTGCTCCTAATCTCAGCTTGTTACCTGTATAAAAGACACCTGTCTACAGAAGCAATCAATCGATAAGATACCAAACTCTCCACCATGGCCAAGACCAAAGAGCTGTCCAAGGATGTCAGGGACAAGATTGTAGAATGGGATTGGGCTACAAGACCATCGCCAAGCAGCTTCGTGAGAATTTGACAACAGTTGGTGCGATTATTCGCAAATGGAAGAAAATGACTGAGTCCCCCTCGGTCTGGTGCTCCATGCAAGATCTCACCTTGTGGAGTTTCAATGATCATGAGAACAGTGAGGAATCAGCCCAGAACTACACGGGAGGATATTGTTAATGATCTCAAGGCAGCTGGGACCACAGTCACCAAGAAAACAATCAGTAACACACTACGCCGTGAAGGACTGAAATCCTAGAGCGCCCGCAAGGTCCCCCTGCTCAAGAAAGCACATGTACAGTGAACATGTACTGATGTTTGCAAATGAATATCTGAATGATTCAGAGGAGAACTGGGTGAAAGTGTTGTGGTCAGATGAGACCAAAATCAAGCTCTTTGGCATCAACTCAACTCACCGTGTTTGGAGGAGGAGATATGCTGCCTTTGGCCCGAAGAACACAATCCCCACCGTCAATCATGGAGGTGGAAACATTATGCTTTGGGGGTGTTTTTCTGCAAAGGGGATAGGATAACTGCACTGCATCAAAGGGATGATGGAAAGGAGTATGTACTGTCAAATCTTGGGGGAGAACCTCCTTCCCTCAGCCAGGGCATTAAAAATGGGTTGTAGATGGGTATTCCAGCATGAAAATGACTCAAAACACACAGCCAAGGCAACAAAGGAGTGGCTCAAGAAGAAGCACATTAAGGTCCTGGAGTGGCATAGCCAGTCTACAGACCTTAATCCCATAGAAAATCTGTGGAGGGAGTTGAAGGTTCGAGTTGCCAAACATCAGCTTGAAACCTTAATGACTTGGAGAGGATCTGCAAAGAAGAGTTGGACAAAATCCCTCCTGAGATGTGTGCAAACCTAGTGGCTAACTGCAAGAAATGTCTGACCTCTGTGATTGGCAACAAGGGTTTTGCCACCAAGTACAAAGTTGAAGGGGTCAAATACTTATTTCACTCATTGACATGCAAATAATTTTATAACTTTTTTGACATGTGTTTTTCTGGATTAGTTTTTTTGTTATTCTGTCTCTCACTGTTAAAATACACCTACCTTAAAAATGATAAACTGATCATTTCTTTGTCATTGGGCAAACGTTCAAAATCAGCAGGGGATCAAATACTTTTTTCCCTCACTGTACAGTTAGTTTTATTTACTTTGTTTTATTTTACATTCCTTGTCTCGTATTTATGCTTGAAATAATTCATGTTACACTGCAGAGGCATATTTGAGAGGACATTGCCTGGTGTTGAAGCAATACCCACTCATACCACTTTTTTATTTTCCACATGAATGCAAATGTCATGAAACATTAACCTATTTCATAGATTGCAAACTTCTTTTAGCAGATCCTGAACAAGAATATGTTGGCACTATATTATTAGCATTGTTTATATAGTGCCAAGATATTTACTTTATGCAAAGGGGATATTTAACGGCTGTAGAAGATCCGTCTCAATCAAACTTACAATCTATGAGGATTTGAGTTAGGTAGATAAACATTGTTAGGTACTTGCTCAGTAACAATTACTTGTGATGTGGTCTGACCGGATTCGAACCTACAGTAAGTTTCTAAGGCAGTGTTGTTACCACTGCTTTAACCCCTTCAGGACGGAGTCAATAGTACACGTTCTGTTCAAAACAAAATGTAAACAAAAACTGGAATTTGCGCTATATGTCTGTTCAACCGGAATTCACCTCTTTCATATTAAGTGCACCCACACTTATTATATATCGGTTTGTTCAGGAGAAACAGGGCTTTCATTTCATATCATATATTTATATATGAAACATAATTTATTATGAATAAAATAAAAAAAACTGTGAGAAATTTAAAAAAAATGTAAAATTTGTAGTTCCGCCTCACATTTTAGCTGTAAATGTCATAATACTGTTAGCTTTTACTGCAAAACAAGCACATATTTGGATTCAGAAATGTCTCATGAGTACAACAGTAGCCCCCATTAACAGTTTTTACGGTGTTTTGGAAAGTTAAAGGGTCAAATATAGCACATTCCATTTTTTATTTTTTTTCAAATTGAAATTTGCCAGGTTAGTAATGTTACCTTTGAGACTGTGTGGTAGCCCTGGAATGAGATTTACCCTCATGATGGCATACCATTTGCAAAAGTAGACTACCCAAAGTATTGCAAGTGGGGTATGCCCAGTCTTTTGTAGTAGCCACTTAGTCACAAACACTGGCCAAAGTTAACATTCATATGTGTTTTTGTGTGAAAAAAAGCAAAAAACAAATATTTGGCAAATGTTTGTGACGAAGTGGCTACTAAAAATTACTGGACAAACCCCATTTGCAATACCTTGGGTTGTCTAATTTTGCAAATGATATGCCATCATGGGGGTAATTCTTATTCCTGGGATACCATACGGTCTCAAAAGGCAACATAAGCAATCTGGCAAATTTCAATGTGAAAAAAATAAAATGCAAGCCTTATATTTGACTCTCTAACTTTCCAAAACATCATAAAAACTGTACACGGGGGGTACTGTTATACTTGGGAGAATTCACTGAACACACAATTAAGTGTTTTAAAACAGTAAAGCATATTACAACAATAATATCTTCAGTAAAAGTGCCGTTTGTGTGTGAAAAATGCAAAAAAACTTCACTTTTACTAAAAATATCATTGTTGTAATACAAGTTTCCATTCTGAAACACTAATATTTGTGTTCAGCGAAGTCTCCCGAGTAAAACAGTACCCACCATGTACAGGTTTTATGGTGTCTTGGAAAGTTACAAGGTTAAATATAGTGCTTGCAATTCAAATTCCCTGCACTTTCTGCCTGGGTTGTCAGGCATGTCAATCAAATTTTAATTAATTAAATCACATAATTATGTTAAAATATTACTTAAATATACACGTAGAATTTTAATATATATACATATATATGTATTTAAAGTCTACGTGTATAATTATGTAGTTATTTATGTAATTTTATATATTTATCTGTATTTTTATATTTTCGGTTATTTGTATTTTATATATAGATAGATATAGAATGTCATTCAAAGTGTATTTTGTTACCAATATATATATATATATAACAAAATACAGTTATAATGAAATTACATATGTATATATAATTTATTTTAATTTAAAAAAAATATTTTATTTATTTTATTATTTTATTTATTTAAAATTGTAATTATACGTATATGTATAAATATAAAATATATAGATGTATTATATATTATATATATATATCTTCTATATATGTAACATCATTCTAAGTGTATTTTAATACTAATATCTGTTATATTAACATTAAAATACACTATGTATGATGTTACATATATAAGATGTATATATATTTCCTGATTAAAGTCCCAAACGTGTACTGTAACGTTGAGCAGCTATTTTTAAAGATGGATATATAAAGTTTACAACTTTTAATTACTTATTGGAATCCAAGAGTGCTGGTCATCTCCTCTATTGGTATATATATATATACAGACAGTCCCCCTGCTGGTGGGAAGTATTACAAATGAAAAAAATAAACACGTTAAAATAAATTACAATTATTTATATATATAAATGCCGTCCCCATTTAAATGGACTTTAAAACCTTTGCGGTGGCATAGAACGCCGTAACTGCTTTCAGTCCCAGGAGCTTGGCGGTACTTACCTCCGCCGCGATCCTCTTCGGGAGGACTGCCTTACAGCCCAGACAGCCCTCCCACGGTAAATCGGGCCCCTGGGGGCCATGTGATCGCTCTCAAAGAGCAATCGCATGGCCCCCTATAGCTGGCTGTGGATCTGCCAGCAGGGGGACTGTCTGAGCTGTCAGACAGTCCCCCTGCTGGTGGGAAGTATTACAAATAAAAAAAATAAACATGTTAAAATAAATTACAAGTATTTATATATATATATAACATGGCCCCGGGGGCCCGATTTGCTTGGGGAGGGCTGTCTGGGCTGTCAGGCAGTCCTCCCAATGAGGATCGCGGCGGAGGTAAGTACTGCCAAGCTCCTGGGGCTGAAAGCAGTTACGGCATTCTATGCCACCACAACGGCTTTAAAGCCCATTTAAATGGGGACGGCATAGAATGCCGTTACGGCGTTAAGGGGTTAACTAGCCAACACATACAAATGATAAAATATAAACAATAAAATAAAATAATACATTAATATTATTAAGGCAAAATTAACAATTACAGTATAAATAATTCAATTCAGAATTGTCAGGAATTCAAAATTAATTCAAAGTAAATTTCAAATGTAAAGCCAAACTAACCAAACTAGAAGCATAGCCGAGTTATAGAATTTTTAAATTTCAGTTATTTTGGCCTTAAATTTGAAATACACTTAATTCTTAATAATTCTCACTTAAGTGAATATTCCTGCTAGACTGAGGAAGAAAATCACTTCATGATTTTATCCCCAGTGTGACATAACGCTTTTTTGTATTTTTATTTGACACATAGTTATAGTTAATAGGTTTACTGATGTTTCTGCTTTATCATTTGCTTGGTAATATTTCACAAATGAAAATAATGTTCTTTTCTATTGTTTAAAGTACTTTTCTGGGAACATTCTTGAAACAACATGAAATCCTTTGGAGACGGACATAATCTTGACCCGATATCAGACATCTTATTTCACATCAATACTGTTTTGTGTTATGTGCAAATTATTTGTAACTGTTTATAACATCATTCTCCAGTAGGGCTGAACTTTGTCTTTTATTAGACTCTGCTTGAATCTATTCACAGTTGTTTTTAACTATCAATTTTCTCTACCATCGGTTATACAGTTTGAAGTAAATGTGTTTTAATTTAGCACCACCGCTAGCAACTGCAGTGAATCATTGATTGTACTAGTATAGTATGAGAGATCCTTCAGTGGGAATTTATTTTCAGGGCTTTCCACGTTTTTTCTAGATGGTTGAAGCCACACTAAGGATAACATTTGAGAGGTGCCTGGGGTGAAATTCCTCCTCAACTTACTTTTTACAAAGGTTTTCAGTGCACTTAATGAGCTGAGAAGTCAAATTCAACTGGACCTAAATTCAAATTAAGTTAGAATTTGTGAGTTGTTATATGGAGAAAAGCTCAACTCGTGACTGGATGTCTTAGCAACAGTAAATGGCGATCATCCATACTTACCGTAATTTTCCTTTCCTGGTCATAGGCCATGGCAGCACAACAATGGGTTAGCTCCTCCCTATCCCTAATTAGACAGGAACAGAATTAAAATAGAGGTATAAATACCCCCTCCCACCACCACTCCCTCAGTCTTGTTTAACAGCAATATCCCAGGGCTGCCATGGCCTATGACCAGGAAAGGAAAATTACAGTAAGTATGGATACATTTTCATCTTTCCTGGCCTTATCCATGGCATGGATGATTTTTGTAGATAGACAGACAGACATCTCACCAGATCTAATGGAGAAGGATTGGGTTCTGCTTCATTTTAGGGAACCTCCGAATGAAGAGCTGGGAGAACTATCTCCTCATTGATGTGAAAAGCTGATACTACCTTAGGAAGAAATTCAGGAACAGTCCTCAAAATAACTCTGTCCTTGTGGAATACTGTAAAAGGTTCTTTGGTCGATAAGGCATGGAGCTCAGACACCCTTCTGCCTGAAGCTAAGGCCACCAATAGAACCGTCTTTATGGTGAGAAAGTGAGGAGAGATGGATTCTAGAGGTTCAAAAGGAGGACCACTCAAAGCTTTTAATACCAGGGGTAGATCCCATGGTGGAGCAAAAGGCTTGATAGGAGGCTTTATCTTTAATACTGCTGCCATAAATCTGGTCACATCCGTGTTTAAGGCCCATTTTTGATCTGTAAGGGCGGGAAGAGCCGAAATATGTACTTTCAGGGTATTGTAACTTAACCCCTTGTCGAGACCTAATTGCAGAAATTCCAGGATATCTTTAGTAGTGATCGTTTGAATATTTACTTGATTAGACATTGCCCAGGAGGAAAAGACATCCGAGATTCTGTAGTAAGTGGTAGACGTAGAGCGTCTTCTTGCTTGTAGCAGAGTCTCAATTACTGCCTGAGAAAAACCTTTACCTTTTAACCTTTCCCTTTCAATTTCCATGCCATCAGATTGAGGGAGGCAGGGTCTGGGTGGAGAACAGGACCTTGATGTAGAAGCGAAGGAATCTTTGGGAGTGCCAAGGGACTGCATTGCAAAGGCTCAATAGAAGGGGAAACCATGGTCTGCAAGGCCAAAAGGGAGCTATGAGAATGATGGATACCGTCTCTTGTCTCAACCGTCTCAGAAGTGGAAAGATGAGTGGTGTAGGAGGGAATGCGTAACCTAGGTGGAATTGCCAATCGCTTGATAGAGCATCTCTTCCTATGGCCAGAGGATTGATGTTCTTTGAGAAGAAGTTTCTTACTTTCCTGTTCTTGTTTGTTGCCATTAGGCCTATTTGTGGCATTCCCCATATTCGTGTAATTTTCTTGAATATTTTGTTTGACAGACTCCACTCTCCTGGGTCTAGTTCCACTCTGCTCAGGAAATCTGCTATGGAATTTTGGATTCCAGGAAGATGTACTGCTGATATGCCTGCTAGATGTTTCTGCGTAAAGGCCATCAGAGGCTTCATAATTGACATCATCTTCTGACTCCTCGTTCCTCCTTGATGATTTATGTTGGCGACCACAGTGGCATTGTCTGTTCTGATTTTGACCCACTTGAAGCATATAAGGGGGAGAAAATACTTTAGAGCTCTTAGTACTGCCATCAGTTCTAATAGGTTGGAGGGAGTCTCTGTTGCTGGAAAAAGCCATTTCCCTTGTATGAATTGGTCTTGCAGGTGAGCTCCCCATCCCCATTGGCTAGCATCTGTGGTTACAACAGTCCATGTGATGTTCCCCAAGGGGAATCCTCTAAACATTGACTTCTTTTGTAACCACCACATCAGTGATTTATGGACCTGAGGAGGAATCTTGATAGGCTGTCGTGGATTTCCTGTTCTGAACTGGAGGATGAAGTTCTTCTGGAATTTCCTCGTCCTTCATTGGGCCAGCCCTATGGTGGAGGACATTGAGCCTATAAGACTCATGCATTTCTCTGCTGAGGTAACATTGAATGCTTACATGTCTTTGACTTTCTTTATTAATTTTGTACCTCTTTCTGGAGACAGTTGCACCGTGCCTGCTAGTGTGTTGAATATGGCTCCCAAATATTTAATCTTCTGAGCTGGTTGTAATTGACTCTTTCTCTTGTTTATCTTCCATCCATGGAGACGTAGGAAACGCATAAAGATTTGCCCATGCGTCTGAAGGGTATCTTTGTCCTCCACCAAAATAAGGATGTCGTCCAGGTAATGGTAGATGGCTATGCCCTTTTTTCTGAGGCCTGCAATTAAGACAACTAAGACTTTGGAGAATGTACTTGGGGCTGTGCTGAGACCGAATGGCAGTGCCCGGAATTGAAAATGCCCTTTTTCCACCACAAAGCGAAGGAACTTCTGATGTTCTACTGCAATGGGAATATGGAAATAAGCATCTGCCGAGTCTATAGAAATCATCCATTGGTGTGGAAAAACTATCTTTATGATGGATTGAATTGACTCCATTTTGAACTTTCGGATGTGTAGGAACTGATTTAGCCTGCTTAAGTCTAGGATAGGCCTCCAACCACCTGAAGCCTTTCTGGTGAGGAACAGATGAGAGTAAAAACCTTGACCCTGTACACTCTGAGGGACCTGAATGATGACCCTTTCTTCCTGGAGTGTAGGGACGAATTCCTTCAAGGTTTGTCTTTTTACTACTTCTCCTGGCCATTTGGTTGTTTGAAAAGAGTGAACTGGAGGGGGTCTGGAGAACTCTAAATGAAATCCTCTTCTTATGATATCCAACACCCATCTGTCTGTGGTGGATTGTTCCCATGCTTTTTGGAAAAGTAACAGACGTGCCCCCACTCCTACTGACTGGGGGGGAACCCGTCATAAGGATCTGGGATTCTTGTGGAACGAGGTGCCTCTTGATTTTCCACCTCTAATAGATGACTATTGCTGGGATCTTCCATGTTCTCTTCCTGGCTTATAAGATCTTGAATCTCGAAAGGAATAGTAGTCTGGATATCTTTTGGACCGAAAGGATCCTCTAGGCTTATGATCTTGTGGGAGAAAGGCTCTTTTGCCTTCGGCTGCTCTCTTGGTTCATTCATCCAGATTTCTCCCAAACAACATGTCTCCGTGGAATGGTAAGGCACATAAACTAGCTTTAGAAGAATTATCCGCTACCCAGGATCTTAGCCATAAAGCTCTTCTGGCTGAGACGGAGAGCGCCATATTTCTGGCTAAGGCCTTAACCAGGTCCACAGAAGCATCAGAAGTAAAGTCTACTGCTAGCTTTATGTCTCTGAGGCTTTCAAGAAGACTGGATCTGCCTCTGCCTCTTTGAATGTCCTCTTCTAGATTTTCCATCCAAATTTTTAAAGCTCTGGAAACTGAGGTAAGAGCTACTGCTGAATGGAGGCCTGTGCCTGCTGCCACATAAGCCTTAGCGAGGTGTAGATCCATCTTTTTATCCATGGAATCTCTGGATGATCCTGCATCGTCAACTGGTAGGGTAGTGTGTTTGGCCAGTCTTACTACAGCCACATCTACCTTAGGAGCCGAATCCCAGCAGCTGGAGTCCTTCCTCTCGAACGGATAAAGGCGAGCAATTCTGCCTTGAGCTGCTAACTTTCAGCGTGTTTTAGACCATTCATCTTCAATCAGTTCTTAAATTGTTTCGTGAACTGGGAAAGTAGCTCTTTTCTTTTTTAGATCTGCAAAATATCTGCTGGAAGTAGAAGGTTGCTCTGAGGGTACTTCCTTGAGGTTCAAGGACTTACGGACTCTAGCTATTAAGTGATCTACTTGAGCAGGTTCCATAAAATCTGGGGGTAAGGATTCTTCTTCTGAAGAGGACAGTCCTTCTCTATAGGAGTCCATATCCATGGATTCATCCGAGGATTCCTCCTGAGAATAATCAAATGGTTCAGCAATTCTGGGCCTTTTGTGAGATTTTCCTGCTTCTTTGATGCCCTGGGAAACAGCTTGTTTAATAAACTGCATTATGTCCGGAGTAGGTGCAGTAGTAGAAGCTCCAGCAGCTGCTGACAGGCAATCTGCACATAAACGCTTTCCTTCTAGTGGTTTATTGTTGCAGGCCTCGCATCTTTTCTTCATAGGCGACTTGCCTTTTGAAGTTCTAGATGCTTGAATTCCCGTAGAGCTATCATGATAGGGAATATAAGTAATCCAGGCACTCTTTTGTTTGTAATTAAATAGAGAGAGAAAAAGAAAACGTTGGCTTACCTATAACCTTTGGATTGTGACCTTTGTTTATGTAAAGATGCCTCAGAGTCCGATGAGCATGATATGTCTTTTTCCATTTTTTCTGTAATATAGAAAGGAATTTAAATATTTATACTAAATAGTATAAACATCCAACTTTGAAAAAGAAGGGAATATTCCTTTTAGAGAGAAAAAAACCTGCCTGAGGATCAGCAAATGAAGTCTGAAGTTGGCAGTCAAAAACTGGAAAAATTATTACTGAAAAGACAACCAGATGACAGGATAACCTAAGAAAGGTAATTTTGTTTAATTTTGGCGCCTTTTAAAAAGGGCGTGTGATGTCACTGATGATGTCTCTGGATTTCTTGGATGACAGCAATGCGCATGCGCGCAACCTATACCCCGCGCATGCGCGGAAGTCAGCACAACGCACCCGTCGATCTACGCATGCGCAGAAGTCATTGTGACGCTCCCGCCGGTCCACGCATGCGCGTAAAACCAGACATGACGCACGCGCAGAGCGACCCGAGGGCGCCAATCAAGATGGCGGCTCCACCAACCCGGGGGATACAAACCTTGTAACCCAAGAAGGGGAGGAAAAGAGGGAAAAAAGAAAATGGTAAACCACTATTACTACTGGGAGGTGGAAGGGGGGAGGAAACCTGACAGCCACAAAGCTATATATACTTTTAGATATATTTTGGCTTACTGTGCACGCCAGGCAAAAGATAGGAAGAATCTTTTGAAGATGAGGTTCTTCTGCCACTTCCTGCTACTGCTTGGTCACTGCAGGGAATTGTTCTTATTGGCAATTTTCTCTTGCTACCCCTAGGGTCACTGCAAGTGGTTCCCGGTCACTAAAGGAGCATCTCCAGGGGGTTATCCTTTGTGCAGGGCCACATACTGGAGACTTCCCAAGGAAGAGAGGCTGAACTCCCTTGGGGCCGAAGGTAAAAACCCTCAGGTAAGCCAAAAAAGTAAAATGTTCTTAGTCTATAATGACTAGGGATAGGACAGGAACAAAAAGACTGAGGGAGTGGTGGTGGGAGGGGGTATTTATATCTCTATTTTAATTCTGTTCCTGTCTAATTAGGGATAGGGAGGAGCTAACCCATTGTTGTGCTGCCATGGATATGGCCAGGAAATAAACACACATATATACACACACATATATATATATATATATATATATATATATATACACACACACACACACACACACACATATACACACACACACACACACATTTATTTATTTTTTAAGAAAGAAAATCTGTTTACTTTCCCGAGATATTTAATACATATTTAATCCAAGAATAGTTATTAAAAAAATGGCATTTTAAAAAATATTGGACAGTATTAAATTTAAAAAAAAAATTCTATTTGATACATCAGTTTGAAAAGTACTTTTTTCCCCATTTATCTACTGATCAACTTTAATGTTGTTTACTGAAAAAAATATTTGTTTCCCATACTACGTTCATACACAGATGAATGATCAGAATGGAAGAATTGTAGAATGCTCACTAATATCTGAATTGATCCATATTGGTTTGTGTGAACAAAACTTTTATGAGGTCCAATCTATAACACCTACTAAACTTAACAAAGATATTCACTAAAAGGTGACTTGAAATTTAAAGTAAATTCCAAACTGAAGGCCAAAATAGACAAATTAAAAACAGCTAAATAACTATAATGTTTCCAATCTTGCAATTCAGCTAAAATGTTTTCATTAAAGGAACATTATAGGGTCAGGAACCCTACCGTGTTAAAGCCACGAGTTAGGTGGCTTGCCCCTCCTTAACTCTCCTTATTTCCAGTGTCATGTGGGACCGACCCCAACCGGCCTACTTGGCCTAAAAAAATCTGAATTCATATAGCAAAAGCAATGGATTGACTGAGAATGTCAAGAAGGCAAGGCAAGGCGGGGGCTGGGGCAGGTGCGGGGCCAAGTGCCACCTGGCCAATCAGCATCTCCTCATGGAGATGTATTGAATCAATGCATCTCTATGGGAAAATTTCAGAGTCTCCACGCAGATCGTGGCGATGATCACCCAGGAAGCACCTCTAGTGGCCATC
The DNA here is from genome assembly GCA_933207985.1 of Pelobates cultripes. Lineage (NCBI taxonomy): Eukaryota > Metazoa > Chordata > Amphibia > Anura > Pelobatidae > Pelobates > Pelobates cultripes. The sequence goes on along the minus strand of OW240914.1, from coordinate 329,647,236 downwards.
TGAGGAGTGGCCACTGAAATTGTCCCTAGACAAAGTAAACACTTCCTTTTCTCTAAAAAAAGGGAATGTATTTACATTAAAAAGCCTACAGGGATGGCATGCAGACACCAGAACAACTACAATAAGCTGTAGTTGTTCTGGTGACTATAGTGTCCCTTTAACTTTAATTTCTTGACAATTTATAGATTAGTAAATAACCTTTTGAGTCCCATTGTGCCCTATGTTCAGTCCTAAATACCCCCTAAATCTATGGTCCTTTCATGCTACGTCAACCCAAATTTTAAAACTATACCCCAACACAAAATTCCTTACACTACAGTGTCCATTTGAAATATGTGCTTTTTTGTGTAATATGATGACACTAAAAGGAATGTAACATTTCTAATAATCTGTAAAATATATATAAATCCCAATAGTGATAGACAGGCAGTAAATGTGAATAATCATTGTTCGTATTACATTATTAGTACTAGTAATAATTATGTGTTATGTAATTATAGTTCTAACACTTACTTTTTAATTATTTATTCAGAAGAAAGCATTTATATAGCATGGTGGAATATTTATGACTTACCATTATTATACTGAATGCCGTGACAATGTAATTAATAGATCTAAATCATTTTCTGTATATTTTAAAATATAAAGGTAGTTAAAGAAATTAATATATTTTATTAGCTCTTTCATTCAAGGACACTCATACTAAGTGACCTCCACACATTTGAAAACAGTTGCCAAGATTCTGAAAAACAAATTCCAAGGACATTTTGTAGCAAGTACACACACAGATGTACAGAAATACACGTACATGGTCACACACATAGATAAAAATGCACATTGACACACATTGACAATCAGATATGTACAGTGGCACGCTGACACTGACACACATATGGCCACACTGACACTAACAGAAAGGCACACAAAAACTGACAAAGTGACACGCACAAAGATATAAAGAAAGCCCATAATTTTAACCATCTTCATGCTGGTCCAGTCTGGCTATGCTGGCTGTGCCATTGGTAGTTCATTTGCTGGAGGGTGGTAGAGGTCCCAGTATTCATTTTTTTCTGGTACAGGAACCCAAAACATGGGACTGTCTCATCAAATTCTGTATATTTATAAACTATGCCATGCATAAAACAATTTCGTCATGCACATATTAAGGGCAGAATAGCCAAACTGAGAGAATAGTGGACTAAGAAAATGTTCACTTTCATATCAGCTGCTTTGACCCCAACTATGAAATTCACTTTTAATAAACTTTGAATGTTCATTTTAGTAAATAATCCTGAATTAATCACAGAGCTCCGCAGCAATACAATTCAAAGTAAGGTGCTGTGAGTCGATCATAAAAATGCAGCAATAAAACAGTATCATGTAGTGCTCCAAGAACAATAAAACTATTTTGACAGATTTGTGAAATTAATTAAAAAGAATCAATGCAAAATTGTATGGACTACTTTTCCCATGATGCCTTGCATTATTGAAACTATAGTTCAATTGTTATTGTTCAAAATATATCTGCAGTGCCCGTGTTATAATTTAGCTACAACTACATATAATGTGTAAAAAGTGTGTGTGAACATATCGCAAAGCACCAGAGCTATACAACTCACAGTATTTAGATTTACACAGTCACATTGAAGGGGTATACCGGACGTACCCTGCTCCGGCACTAACCAGCCCCCTGCTGCTTGCCCATGGCAGAGCTAACGACAGAAAATAACTGCCTGCTACTTACACACGTAGTAACATATTCTGTAACTGAATTATCCAGGGGTATTTATTTTAAGAAAAAAAAATTCGTTTTATATATATTGAATTTGCAACACAACATCACAGTAAAATAATTAGTTATTATGTTGTCATAATTGTGTAATCTCTTTACTTCAGTTCTTCACCACAGGAAAGAGGGAACATGTCTTATAAGTCCAGGATGTACGGATGCTAAACGTTGTCTCCTGGTTTCTGGGTGAAGTTTTCCTCATAATGTAGCAGAAAGGGGTCACAGTCTGTGCCATTATCCTGTTATGGAACCTTGGGTTGAAAAGCCATGAAATTTGAGCATGTAAATTCTCTATGTGTTTACTTTCTCAGTTCCCATTCTAAAAAATTGTGAATGGTAGAATGCACAGATGGAGTTGAAGAGTCGATGATCAGAAAGCAAGGTCTCTTGAATGTTCATAGGTTCATTTTCTAACCCTGGAAGCAAATCACCACAAGATACCAGTGGGAATGCTCACCGACTGGCACAAAGATGAAATCTTTTGAGATGATGTACACATTGCGAGTCCAGAATTTTACTCTCCAATGACAATCTTTTGCTGTATTCTTGTCTCCTGAACTGCAACTCATGTTCTGCAAAGATGTGTAAAAGAAACATGGCATCTCTCTCCAAAGGTTTTTGGAAATATTTCTGGTAAATTACTTCAAATAAAAGTCAATAGTTACATTTCCCATCCTTCAGACTTGCCAAATGTTCATTAGTTACCTCCAGGCCCTCTTTTGTTGGTGCAGAAGGGTACACATTTTTTTTAAATTATCCTTCATTTTGCATCTGTCTTCATCCATTACTTTCAGGATTCTACTTTTTCATTTCCCTTTCTGGAGGGCCACTTTCTGAGAAACATCAGGTTGCCTTAGTGGAAATCTTAAACAGCCCGTTGAATTATCCTCTTTACCACTGTTGTACAAACACCTATATTTTTTCTCTGGTACTGAATATTCTGCTTCACTTGTCAAAATCAATAATATTTTTTGAGTACTGCTGCCTATGATAATCTGAAATATATTTACCAAGTGCATACACCAAAGACCTATAAACAATTTACAAATAAAAACAAAACTAAACATAAAGAGTAGTATTGGATGTATGCATGTATTTCACTCACAAAAATATAATTTACTGCTGGCATTTTTGCTCTACAATTGGGAATCAGCGCCTTGTTCTAGGACGGGTGCGTCACTCCTGTTTTGCGTTCCACAGTCATAAATACATGTGTTACAGAGGCCATATTTGTGTTCATAAATGGTGCATTAGTGTGTTCCACTCTGATCCAGCATACATTACATGAATAAACAGGTATGAAGAAAGACATATAATGAACTGACTCAAATAAACATCCACTTCACAGCAATAGGCGATACACATGGCATTCTGGATTTTTTTATGAAAAAATAAAATGAATCCTAAAATAAATCAAAACAACTAAAAATAATGAACAAAAACAAGAGTGACAATAAAAATAATAAAGTTAAAAAAAATACAAATTAAGAACAAAAAGAATACAAGAGTGCACCAACATGAAAAAAATTGGAAAAAAAAATTATTTCCAAAACTTACTAAAAAAAAAAATCTGAAACTTTTACAATAAACACTCCATACTGAACTCTATATTTAACCCAATTTGCTGAGTATTCAACTCAATCTAGCAACTGCAGTCTCTACGGTTGTTACGGTCACCTCCTTTTCTTAGCTAGAGATGATAATTGGTTCTGATGACATGGAACTGTCCATATTTAGCCGTTTCAATGGCACCTTTCGTTTGACATGCATTTCACTTTTAGTCTAATCCTCAATATTTCTGGAAATTTCGATTGGTTCATATGAACCACCAATAGAGTGATATTTTAAGGCTCCTTCCTTTCACACTGTCTGTGAGAGGAGGACAGAGGAAAAAACGATTTGTGTCTCAATTTTATTTAATTAGTGAAAACTCAGAATTGCAAGAACAGCTGTCCATGTACAGGGCTTAAAGCACAGGCCCCGATCTTTCTAAGTTAAATAATTTTGTGTCAGGACAAGTAAATTGTCATGATGGGCAAGTCGATTGGGCTGCTGCTTAAGTCCTTCAAACAAGTAGATTCATTTTTACATTTCCACATCCTTGAGTGCTCTGATATATGCGTTGGAAGTAGAACATTCATTAAATCTAGGTTTACTTTATTGATTTTGATGGCAACAGCACCTACAAAATGCACATTTCCATTTTTACCTGCCATGCATACAGATGATTTAGATGAAGTGGCGAACATCACACAGGTAGCTAATTAGCGGTTTCTCTGGTAACATCAGTGAAAATGTCCTGTTCTGTGATATAAGACATAACAGTAGGTACAGATGACTATGTTGGAGGCCATCTAATATGTTCGGGGAGGCCACGAATGTTTGATGCATCACTATGCAGAAAGATCTTCGTACTGCAATTTGTTCTCAAGAGACATATAATCCATCATTTTGCTTTAGTAATTGGTGTGCCTGCCAACGTTTTCTTTCTGGGATTGCTGACAATTTTTTTTCTAAGTCACACAGCTGTATATTATTCATGAGCTTGGTTTTAATAATATCACTTTGACAGAACCCAAAAGTGTCACTCGTGGTCAGACTCCAGCAGGTATAAATATTACATTTAAAATCTCAGGCATATATCTATATGTGTTATGTGCATATTAGGTTAAAGTTTGTTGTGCTGTGTCATTTTATTAATCTTAGGTTTTTTTAAAAATAATTATTTTTGTAAACCTACCATTTCTGCCCCACCCATCCAATCTGCAGTGTAGATCTGTACACGATTCAATAATTTAGATTTCTGAAAGTTGTATTTCAGTTATGGGCTTTCCACAAAAAGGATTTAAGCCAAGACACTTCCTGGTTTGGGATGAGCTCACTACAGATCTTTTTGAAGCCTGGAAAAATGCATAAGGTCCAGGGCAAGTTTACCAGATAGGATACAGCAATGTTTTGGCTCTGTGTGAGTCTTCATCAAGTTTTTAAAATATATTTTCTAAAAATAAACAGTAATGAATACTTTGTGCACTGGAATCCACTCTACATGTTAAATTATTTGTAGCCATTTTACTAACAAATTACTAACAAATTACCCAAAGTGTATTTTAATCATCTTTAATAAAAATATTAATACTGAAATATTATTTAAAATTTTCGCATACTGTGTGCATATGTAAATAAATTTCAGAGAGGTATTTCAAATCTAATTAATATCCTTGAAGCTATATTAGTTCAAAAGGCAATTCTACCTTTAAAACAACATACATAAACCACAAATCTGGTTTATGTATCTTTTTCATGTATAAACACACTATGGCTTTCATAAAGCCAAAAACATAATAATAAAAATAAATATATATATATTATAAATGGATACTAAATAATACAAAATATTGTAACACACAACACACAGTGATAATATACTTAGTAGTATGAAAGGTTTCCCCAGGACCTCCGCTGAGTCCTAAAACATGGGGATACAGCCTTTATATGTTTTAAGACATAAACATCATGGTATCCTTGAAGAAGTCACATTCGGTGATGAAAAGCACAGGGTGGATACCAGTGACATTGGTGATGTTTGTTAAATGCCCCTCTAGTTCGTTTAAGTCAAAGGAACATTATAAAGTCAGGAGCACAAACAAACATATTCCTTACACTATACAGGGAGTGCAGAATTATTAGGCAAGTTGTATTTTTGAGGATTAATTTTATTATTGAACAACAACCATGTTCTCAATGAACCCAAAAAACTCATTAATATCAAAGCTGAATATTTTTGGAAGTAGTTTTTAGTTTGTTTTTAGTTATAGCTATGTTAGGGGGATATCTGTGTGTGCAGGTGACTATTACTGTGCATAATTATTAGGCAACTTAACAAAAAACAAATATATACCCATTTCAATTATTTATTATTACCAGTGAAACCAATATAACATCTCAACATTCACAAATATACATTTCTGACATTCAAAAACAAAAACAAATCAGTGACCAATATAGCCACCTTTCTTTGCAAGGACACTCAAAAGCCTGCCATCCATGGATTCTGTCAGTGTTTTGATCTGTTCACCATCAACATTGCGTGCAGCAGCAACCACAGCCTCCCAGACACTGTTCAGAGAGGTGTACTGTTTTCCCTCCTTGTAAATCTCACATTTGATGATGGACCACAGGTTCTCAATGGGGTTCAGATCAGGTGAACAAGGAGGCCATGTCATTAGATTTTCTTCTTTTATACCCTTTCTTGCCAGCCACGCTGTGGAGTACTTGGACGCGTGTGATGGAGCATTGTCCTGCATGAAAATCATGTTTTTCTTGAAGGATGCAGACTTCTTCCTGTACCACTGCTTGAAGAAGGTGTCTTCCAGGAACTGGCAGTAGGACTGGGAGTTGAGCTTGACTCCATCCTCAACCCGAAAAGGCCCCACAAGCTCATCTTTGATGATACCAGCCCAAACCAGTACTCCACCTCCACCTTGCTGGCGTCTGAGTCGGACTGGAGCTCTCTGCCCTTTACCAATCCAGCCACGGGCCCATCCATCTGGCCCATCAAGACTCACTCTCATTTCATCAGTCCATAAAACCTTAGAAAAATCAGTCTTGAGATATTTCTTGGCCCAGTCTTGACGTTTCAGCTTGTGTGTCTTGTTCAGTGGTGGTCGTCTTTCAGCCTTTCTTACCTTGGCCATGTCTCTGAGTATTGCACACCTTGTGCTTTTGGGCACTCCAGTGATGTTGCAGCTCTGAAATATGGCCAAACTGGTGGCAAGTGGCATCGTGGCAGCTGCACGCTTGACTTTTCTCAGTTCATGGGCAGTTATTTTGCGCCTTGGTTTTTCCACACGCTTCTTGCGACCCTGTTGACTATTTTGAATGAAACGCTTGATTGTTCGATGATCACGCTTCAGAAGCTTTGCAATTTTAAGAGTGCTACATCCCTCTGCAAGATATCTCACTATTTTTGACTTTTCTGAGCCTGCCAAGTCCTTCTTTTGACCCATTTTGCCAAAGGAAAGGAAGTTGCCTAATAATTATGCACACCTGATATAGGGTGTTGATGTCATTAGACCACACCCCTTCTCATTACAGAGATGCACATCACCTAATATGCTTAATTGGTAGTAGGCTTTCGAGCCTATACAGCTTGGAGTAAGACAACATGCATAAAGAGGATGATGTGGTCAAAATACTCATTTGCCTAATAATTCTCCACTCCCTGTAGTGGTAAAATAATTTTTTAGGTCCTTTTCTCCATCACTTTGTATTAAAAAGGTGATTTTACTCACCTTTTCTCCCACTCTGCACCAGTCTTGCCACAACGGCTGAATGCAAGTGCTGCACAATGTGGGTGGGTAAGCCAGAGGTCAGAGGGTGCCAGAAAGTCAACAGGAGCACACTGGAACACAAACAGCAATACGGAACCAGAGTCAAGGAATTGACACTGCCTTCTGGGAGAGGCAGTGTTTTATACCTGGCTAACAAGACCATCAACATCAGGTGTACCATGAGAGACAGGAGAAACTTCAATGCATGTCCAGCCTCCAGTACTGGATACAAGACAGAGCTGGATACTGGCATTACTAAAGCTGAATGGTGGCCCCAGGACTGCAAAGTACCCAGGTTCAAATCCGCTACTGGGCACTCCTGGGGCAACCTTGTTTGGCACTCTGGAAGTTACGGTGGGAACCGTAACAGTACCCCCTCCTCAAAGTCGCCTTTAGGCGAAAAAAAAGCAGGAGCAGAGGACATAACTTGAGCGGTCTTGATGGCTAGCAGTGCCCTTTTAAAGTCATGCAAATGTTCCGAAACCACTAGAGTCCCATCAGATGAACAAGTGTAGCCAGGAGGAGGATCTTTTTTCACAGAACAATTCGCATTTTCAGGTACTACTGGAGAGAGGTTAGGGTTGGCAATGGATTTGGTGCAAGCGGCAAGTACCTTGATCCCAGGAGTCTTATTCTCTGAACCTTTTTCCGTAGGTACATTACCAGGAACAGAGTTTGTGGCTTTCAAAGCCTTTTCAAACATCACCAAATCGGTTTTGCGAACCATGGTACCATTGGAGGCATAGGTACAGTCCGTAGGTAACTCCTCTTTAGGTTGAGAGGAAGTGGTGATGGTACCAGCTTTAACATGAGTGTCTTACGGCGGAGGTTCTGACTTCTCAGGAGTACTGGGTATGTTATTCACCATAGTCTGAGTACCCTTCTGTGTCACAGAACGGGGACATGGCTGGCAGCAACCTTGGCAGCTTCTAGACGGTGTTTCTGAGATGACTGCATAAGTCCGTAGGGCACCCAATAGAAGAGGTCTTTGCCTGGGTGGACGAATTGGGCAGAGAGTGATGAAATGCCCTCTTTCTCCACAGTATAGGCACAAGCCATGGGCTCTCCTACGGTATTTTTCCTTTAGAGGCAACCTAGTCCTGGTAAATCCAATCTCCATAGGTTCCTCCCTGTCCAACGAGGTGCTATTGCTAGCTGGAGTACACTCAGGGTAACAGGACAGGTTCCTGGAAGTGGGTTCACACTGGAACGAGACGGGAACTTGATAAGTTTGTACATAGTCTTCTTTAGGTAACCGAGCTCTGTGGGTACTTTGAGCCGGTTTGGGAGTTTCCTTCTTAGAAACCAAGCACTGTGAGTCCATTGCGGACACAAACGCCTCCCAAGTGTCCAAGACAGTACTATTCTCTTGCAGCTTCTGATATGCCCATGCCTTAATACGTCCAGAAAGTACATTGATAGCAGAACGGACTTTGATTAATTTGGTGACGTAGGTTCTGGGTTTCAAGGCAAACAGGAGTTCACAGTCCATCTTGAAAATCGAGAAAGTGGAACGGGAACCGTCAAACCTGTCAGGCAGTATGACATAGGGTTCTGGATAAGCAGGTTCTGGGGCTGGGTGTACTGTGCCTTTAAGAAATAAAGTTTCTTGCTGCAGCTCCGAAAAAATCTGGGCCAGGCTGGACACTTGCTGGGACAGGGGTGAGCACATCTCTGCGGACTCCAATGGTCAGTTCCTTATGTCTGGGGTTACTTGGGTTGGGAGTCCGGCAGGCAGAGATGTATGCTCACCCTTGCAAGTAAACTCAGGCCGAGGTGGTCAGGTAAGAATTCACCTGGCCTGTGAGTCGGTGCACGGGGGCTGTGCAGGATAATTCTCCAAGTCGCAGTACAGGAACAGATAAAGCAGGAGAATCGTCGTGGGTAAGCCAGAGGTCAGAGGGTGCCAGAAATCAATATTAACGAGAAGAAAGCCGAGGTCAGAGGATGCCAGAAGTCAGGATATACGGAGTAACAAGCCAAGGTCAAGAATCAACAGGAGCACACTGGAACACAAACAGCAATACGGAACCAGAGTCAAGGAACTGACACTGCCTTCTGGGAGAGGCAGTGTTTTATACCTGGCTAACGAGACCATCAACATAAGGTGTACCATGAGAGACAGGAGAAACGTCAATGCATGTCCAGCCCCCAGTACTGGATACAAGACAGAGCTGGATACTGGCATTACTAAAGCTGAATGGTGGCTCAGAAGTAACATAGCAGCACCAGGACTGCAAAGTACCCAGGTTCAAATCTGCTCCTGGGGCAACCTTGTTTGGCACTCTGGAAGTTACAGTGGGAACCATGACAGAGCTGTCCTCTGAGCTCTTCCTACTCAGCTTCCCTGCACCCTGCTGTGATGCTGGAATATGATGTCACTCCAGCTCCTGGCATCACTATGAAGTGTATGAGGGAGCTGAGCAGGAGGATTACTGCACCCTTGTTGCCTCCATTGACTGACTCACCACCTGCCTGCTGAGCAGCCAGCTCTTTAGGACCCCATAGAAGAATCCACTCCAGCTCTCCCAAAGGTAGGGAGGCTGGGTGGATTTAAATTAAAATTACAATATATATATTGAGTGAATGTGTGTGTCTGTAAGTGAATGTATTTCACTGTATGTGTATCTGAGAGTGGGTGTGTCAGTGTATGTTTGTCTTCAACAGGAAGATATGCAGCCATGTGATACATAGTTAATTTACATAATACATGCATTTTTATCACAATTGTATTTTAACCTGTGTGTGGGTATTTCCACACAAGAGTGTTGTGAGCTGCTTATCCCTATATTCACAATTTTAAGCGCTTGACAAGATCACACTACTTCACACCATGGAGTGATTATCTGTTTCTTCTAAACGTAAGGCTTATTTTATATAACTGTAAAATAAGCCTCACCTTTAGAAAATAAGAAATAAAGCAAACTAAGCCAAGGATATAGTAATGAAAGAAAGCACAAAGGAATATTGTGCTTGTAAAAAAAGTTCCATTATTCTGCCCACACACACTATACACTCTATTAATTGAGCAGTTTATAGTTGGAGTATTTGTTTATTTTTTTTTAACCATAACCTTGAGAATATTGCTTTCATTGCCCAACCATCACTGCTGCTAGCTAGGCTTGCATTGTATCATACTTGCATACAAATTATTGTGAGGCGCTGTTAAAAATATATATCTCTATAGTATTTGAAACTATAACAAACTGAACGCACCACTTTTTGCCTTCACTGCCAGAGTGTAGTTTATTTTGCACTACTATATTTTTTTCAAGCTCAATTTCCATTCCAAGCTGATATATTTTCTGTGGACCTTCTGTGAAGCTTTAAGTAGTGTAATAATAATAAGTAATTGATTTTAGAGTTGTGACCCACATGCACTCCCTAGTGGTCACAAAGAGAATATTCTGCCCAAAGTAACCCAAATGTTGTTTGGAGTATCAGTATTCCAATCTTTCATTTTGTCCTAACGGGTGACTTTTTAGTAAGTATACATAATAATGTTTGCAAGTTTATTTTTGACACTATGGTTTATGAAAGTTTAGCGAAGATGCAAATATGACCGACTTGTCTTCCCTTGAATTGGACAGACTAGCTCATGTGACCTATCTTAGAAATACTTTGGTTCTGGATGTTGTTTGGACAAGTGGATGTTTAACAGAAAATAAAATGTTTTAAGAACATGGAGATGATTTTCAGAAGAATAATAATGAAATCTGGCTTTAGCATAGAGTAAAACATGCAATATCAAGGAGACAAAAGGACTTTATTCCAACACACGTTACAGGCAATTTAAAAAAAAATAAAAAAAAAAAAAATATATATATATATATATATATTGGATAGTTAATACTATGCAAAACAAAAATCTGCACACCAGTCAAGCCATAAGACTTGCTTTTCCCACAGAAATCCCAAATCAGCAGTGATGTTACAACCGCAAAGGATTCTGGGTGGGCATATGCAAATTAGTTTAACAAAGAATCACATTTTTGCCTCATTCCATTTTAAACATGGATTCCTTTTAATTTGTGTTTGCAGTATACAACTGCTTGGAACACAATTTAGGATAAGATGCAAAACCAGTGAACCACTCATGGACAGCTGTTTCGTTGTTAATGCAACTCTTCAGCATGAGGTTGGTTACTGGTTTGCTTAGTGAGGCTTGGTAGTGCTTGGGAAGCAAAATCCAAATAGGTTATGGTGGGGAAAAATTGTGATTGAAAACCCCTTCCACCTGAAGTATGTGGATAGTTAATACTATGCAAAACAAAAATCTGCACACCAGTCAAGCCATAAGACTTGCTTTTCCCACAGAAATCCCAAATCAGCAGTGATGTTACAACCGCAAAGGATTCTGGGTGGGCATATGCAAATTAGTTTAACAAAGAATCACATTTTTGCCTCATTCCATTTTAAACATGGATTCCTTTTAATTTGTGTTTGCAGTATACAACTGCTTGGAACACAATTTAGGATAAGATGCAAAACCAGTGAACCACTCATGGACAGCTGTTTCGTTGTTAATGCAACTCTTCAGCATGAGGTTGGTTACTGGTTTGCTTAGTGAGGCTTGGTAGTGCTTGGGAAGCAAAATCCAAATAGGTTATGGTGGGGAAAAATTGTGATTGAAAACCCCTTCCACCTGAAGTATGTGGATAGTTAATACAATGCAAAACAAAAATCTGCACACCAGTCAAGCCATAAGACTTGCTTTTCCCACAGAAATCCCAAATCAGCAGTGATGTTACAACCGCAAAGGATTCTGGGTGGGCATATGCAAATTAGTTTAACAAAGAATCACATTTTTGCCTCATTCCATTTTAAACATGGATTCCTTTTAATTTGTGTTTGCAGTATACAACTGCTTGGAACACAATTTAGGATAAGATGCAAAACCAGTGAACTACCAAGCCTCACCAGCACTACCAAGCCTCACTAAGCAAACCAGTAACCAACCTCATGCTGAAGAGTTGCATTAACAACGAAACAGCTGTCCATGAGTGGTTCACTGGTTTTGCATCTTATCCTAAATTGTGTTCCAAGCAGTTGTATACTGCAAACACAAATTAAAAGGAATCCATGTTTAAAATGGAATGAGGCAAAAATGTGATTCTTTGTTAAACTAATTTGCATATGCCCACCCAGAATCCTTTGCGGTTGTAACATCACTGCTGATTTGGGATTTCTGTGGGAAAAGCAAGTCTTATGGCTTGACTGGTGTGCAGATTTTTGTTTTGCATAGTATTAACTATCCACATACTTCAGGTGGAAGGGGTTTTCAATCACAATTTTTCCCCACCATAACCTATTTGGATTTTGCTATATATATATTGGAAGGCATGGCCTGAAGTTGTGGGAGGGGCTATAGACCTATAAAAGGGACTCCCCCCTTTCCCTACTTACCTTTGTTGGTCAGACGAATAGCCCCACCCTCCACTCCCATTGTTCATATTTCCTCTATGTAAGCCCACTTTTTACCGGCTTACAGCATATGTCGGTTTCGGCACACCTCAACCGATTATTCCTAAAGCTACATCTCTACAACCCATCTTATTCTATATCATATGAGAATTCCCCGAACACAAATATATATATAAATGTAAAAAAACAGATCAAATTCGTATCTTGTAATACCTTTTTTATTGGACTAACAGAAATTTTTAATGACAAGCTTTCGGGAGAACCTCCCTTTCTGAAATGCTTCAGACTTGAGAAAGGGAGGTTCTCCCGAAAGCTTGTCATTAAAAAATTCTGTTAGTCCAATAAAAAAGGTATTACAAGATACGAATTTTATCTGTTTTTTACATCTACATCACTGGACTAATACGGCTATAATCTCACTATATATATGCCTATGTGGACTCCATGCTGCCTCCTTCCTCCACTCCTTCTGTGCAGCTCTTTGTGAAGCAGGGAGGAAGTGACAGACTGTCATCACTATCTCCTTGCCGGCTGATACTATGGTTGGCTCTTAAAGGGCCGGCAACCCACCGGCCTCTGCTTAGTGAGTATGAAGGAGGAGTGGGCACAAATGATGTATAATATCCTGGTTATCCACACAAACAATCTGATATACATTGTATGTCAGATTGTGTGTGTGATTTCCAGGATATCAGACATCCCAAGTCTCCCGGTAGTTCTAAGTGACTTTGTGTATCTGTATGTCAGTGTGTGTATCTGTGTGCTTGTGTCAGTGTTTGTGTATGTCTATGTCAGTGTATCTGAGTGTGTGTCAGTGTGTGTGTATCTGTATGTCAGTGTGTGTATCTGAGGGTATATCTCAGTGTGTATGTGTATCTGAGTGTATTTGTCTGTGTGTATATATGTGTGTGGATCTGAGAGTGTGTGTGTGTGTATCTGAATGTGTGTCTCTCTGTGTCAGTATCTGCGTGAGTGTGTATCTGTGTGTGTGTGCGTTTATGTGCTAGTGTGTGTATCTCAGTGTATATCTGTGTGTCAGTGTGTATCTGAGTGTACATGTCAGTGTGTGTATCTGAGTGTATGTCAGTGTGTGTATCTGTGTGAATCTGTATGTATCTGGGTGTATGTATCAGTGTGTATAGCTGAGTCTATGTGCCAGTGTGTGTGTCTGTATCTGAGTGTACATGTCGGTGTGTGTATCTGAGTCTATGTGCCAGTGTGTGTGTCAGTGTGCGTATCTGTGTGTGTGTACATGTGTGTGTATGTGTGTGTATCTGTGTGCCAGTGTATGTATCTGAGTGTATGTGTCAGTGTGTGTTTTTGTGTGTCAGTGTGTGTATCTGAGTGTATATGTCAGTGTGTGTTTCTGTGTACCAATGTGTGTATCTGAGTGTATGAGTCAGTGTGTGTGTATCTGATTGTGTGTGTTAGTGTGTATCTGAGTGTGTGTTTCAATGTGTGTATCTGTGTGTCAGTGTGTATCTGAGTGTGTATGTGCCAGTGCGTGTATCTGTGTGTCGAGGTGTTATTCATGTTTGTGAGCTGTGTGTTTCTGTATAAACTCAAATTTATAAACCTGCAGGCGGAGAGGTTTTGTTAGATGGCAGCATGTATAGTTTTTGTTTTAAGATTTTTATATTTTAGAACAATCAATATAGTATATACCTTAAATCATAACTATAAAATGTTTTTAAAAATGAGATGGATTAGTTCTTCGGAGGCTAGCCACCAGAGAGAGAAGTCGCACGACACTGCAGCTCCGATCCAAAAGCGGCCAAATCGCAATTTTCAGGGTCACTCCCTGCTATACCGAGACCCCAGATGTCGGACCCGTACACCTGACGACTATGGGATGCAAAACCAAAAAACCCAAGCAGGATCAACCTCACCTTGGGATGAATATCGGAGAAATGTGGCGCCTAGCACATGGCGTGGTCGGGCCCAAGATGGCCGACCTATCGGGCGGTTGCTTCGATTTTTCGGATGACCTGGCCTCGGACGAGGAAGAAACACCGCCGGCTAAACCCCCGCCGACGAAACCGGACACATCCCCGGTCACACTATCGGCGCTAAAGGGTCTCCTAGCCGACCTACAGACCACCCTGCAGGCTGACATTGCCACAATCAGGGGAGGGCTGCAGGGACTGACAGGCCGAATCGACAAGTTAGAAACCACCACTCACCAGGACTCTCAGCGTATACAGGTGCTGGAGAAAGCGGTGCAGGACCTCCAGCGGCAGAACCAGACCCACGAATGCCGCTTTGCAACCCTAGAAGATCTACGGCGGAGGAATAATTTGAAACTCCGGGGGGTGCCCGACGCTGTCCCCGAAGCGGAGCTGCCACACTTGGTGCGGAGAATGATGGGGGACCTCCTACCACAAAAACAGGCAAAAGCAACACCCCTGGACGGGCTTTTTCGAATCCCCAAACTGGCCAGAGCCCCACCGTCGACATCAAGTGACCTGATAATTCAATTCAGGCACGGAACAGACAAGGCGGCGATCCTGAAGGCAATCAGGGGTAGGCCAAATTATCGCTTTGAAAACATGGCACTGGAATTCTATAATGACCTGTCCGGCAGCACAATGGCCTGGCGGAGGTCGCTCAAGCCCCTCACATCCATGCTCCAACAGCGCAACATTGAGTACCGCTGGCGAATGCCCCGCATGCTTCAGATCATACATGGAGAGACCACACATCAAATCCAGGACCTACGAGAGGCAGACACACTCCTGAGGGATATGGGACTGCCGCAGGACATTCTAATCAACCCTCAGCAACAACCTGAATCCAGACACAAGCATACCTGGAACCCAAGCAAAATTATCCCGTTTACACCTCGCCGAGAGACGCTCTGACCGAGCCCGAGGGAGACTGGAACGGCCCCCAAGCTACTTCGCTTGGTGACTTTAAGTTAATTTGAGTTCTGTGTTTATCGTTTTAGCCAGACTCGACAAGGCACACCACACTAGGAAACACATCCCACATATTAAAATATATATATTTTTTTTTATTTTTTTTCTCCTTAAGTTTTAGCAAGATGATTGAAATATCTTTTTCCATTTGTGTACGACCCAACTATCTCGTGCTTCGCGCCGAGATGGAGCTGGCGGTGACCCCAGCCATTCATAATAAGTAGCATAAAGTATGGTATGCCACGACCAACCACATCAGATAGCACTGTAATCGCAGTCACAGAATAACCTGCACACCCTCTGCTCACAATCTTGTACATAGTTTAGTTGTGGTTAAGCTGTATATATATATATATATAAAGGTAATACCGGAATGTAAGATGCCCTGCCTGGTGGCAACTTGTTTGAATGAGAATCTTAGTTACGATGAAACCTTATTGGCATTGCCTGTTCCTCGGTAGTCAGCATTGCTTACTCTATCATAATCTGAAACACAAACCTTCTGTCTTTCCTACTCCTTAATCCAGCTGTTGCTACATTAAATGTATGCCTCTCACTATCAAGCATAACCAAGATGAGGTCTAGATAGTAAAGCGATGACACGCTACGTAAATATTAAGCCACAGTTATTGTTCGATAAAGTAAAGCAATGAGACAGACGTAGTTACATAGCTTCAACTTTGCTATCTCTCATCTATTATTTATAAAACTGAAATTGAGCTGTCAAAAATTATCTAAATGTAGATATACATACTCACCCACTGCTTAATGTAACGTATTCACTAAGATGTAAGCCTTAGCCTGTTTAAATTTAAAGATGTTCCTACATTGTCTAAGCCTGTTTAAACACCACCAAGCTGTTGAATCTGACTGACAAGCTTCATAATAATTTAACATATAAAATGTGCACGTATTAACATATACCCTATTGTTATAATTGTTACTTGAAAAGCATGAGGAATGCCGTTGGGGTACCGCATGCTCATTGTTATACCTCCATGCACTACAAAAATAAAGAATTTATAAAAAAAAAAATGAGATGGATTAAAGGAGATTATCCAGGTATTATTTTATTTTACTCAAATGAATGCCTCAATCTACATACACAAGCAGATTGTACTTATATTTTCACAAAAATATTTTCTTGTTTACATTTTTTTTCCAATTTTTTTTATGTTTCTTTTTCACATCCTGTCTTTTGCCTTTGTTTTTGTATTGGTATATTGGGAGGATATATAAGACTATCCTTTTTTTTTCTCATATATATGCGATCAGTTAACTTTCACTACATTGTTGTTGTTTTTTTCTGGGCAGTAGTGATTCAACCACTTATATTCAATTAAAAAAAATAAACAGCTCTGTACCATTATATTGAATATACGTTATACGGTATAACATTTCCATTCCAGACGTTAACGTCATTAACACAGTGAGGGAGTTTAAGCATGTGTGGGATAGGCATAAGGCTATCGTAGACTTAAGATAAGGCCAGGGACTAATTAAAAGTATTTAGAAAATTGGGAAGACTAGATGGGCCGAATGGTTCTTATCTGTCGTCACATTCTATGTTTCTATTCCCTCTCTGTATATTGTCTATAAAGTAAATTTTGTGGTCACAACTGGTTTTGCAACCCTAATTGGATTTATTGATAAGTCTGGACCTTCATGTTCATGTTAGTGACTAACGTCAATGTTTCAATTCCATTCACTCATGTGGTGTGAATGCTTTTTGTTGCTCAATTTTTCCCCATCCAGCTTTTGATCTGCAGTGTACAACTAAACCATATTATACTACAGACATGTAAATGGAGTCTGAAATGTTACATAACGTATGATAATGGCAGCAACCCAAATACTCAGTAAAACTATAAATACATAGTACATACACACTTGGTTAACACTACGCTACAAAGAATAATGCATCCCATTAATTCAAAGAAATCATTTAGAGTTGGAATAAAAAAATTATAATTTCCACAGCCTGAAAGTAAATCATGTCCAATTTAGACCAAATTCCAGAAGCCGAACCTTAGGAACGGAGCTTGCCAATCCCTAGTGATAGCCTCAAAATCTGGTCCATCTGAAAATGCAGCCAAAGAGAGCTAGGCCTCATCAGCCCAGCTGTTATACTTATAGTAATAGCGTGTGATTCTAGGGATTTCACAAGCAAAGGAGCACCAGTTGTAATATTGGCAGCTTAACAGAGCTCAAATTAGCAAAACTGCAGCAATTTATCACAGACATGTCAACAATCAAGAAACTATTCAATATTTCTTGAAATGTGTTATAAAAGTAGTAAACACTGTGCCAGTATAAGGTTTTTACCATCACAACATCACTATTACAATCATGGCCGGATTAACATACGGGCTAATGGAGCTGCAGCTCCAGGTCCATGCCTATGGAATAGACCCATCGATTTAAAAAATATATATATTATTATTATTATTATTATTATTATTATATGAACTCTTAATCCGGCACTGATTACAATTTACAATAAAGCCTATATGTTTCCATGATTCTGAGTCTGTGGACAATGCATAGATTTGAATTAATTTCTGGGGGTGTTTTCTGTGACTGTACTGGAGACATCTTGGCAGTCACTGGCTACTACTAGTAGTTTGGCAGTAGTAGTAATTACCTTCTAAAAAACTGGTTATCTAGAACAAGGCCAAATTTGAATACACAAATTGATAACAAATTGGAAAATAAATAGCAGGTAGTAGAGAAGAGAAGAATAAGTTATAGCCAAAAAAAAGACAGCTTCCTTACACTGATCAAATATATCGAATACAAACAAACAGATATATAAACATGGTTAATTACTGCAGTAAGAATCTAGAGAGAATTCAAGGTCAATTTCACATTTAAAGGGACTCTCCAATGCCAGGAAAACAAACCGTTTTCCTGGCACTGCAGGTCCACTCTCCCTACCACCCCCCATCCCAAGTTGCTGAATGGGTTAAAACCCCTTCAGTGACTTACCTGTATCCAGCGCCGATGTCCCTCGGCGCTGGGTCAGGGTCCGCCCACGCTCCTCCCCCGCTGATTTCAGCCAACGGGGGAGACCTATTGCACATGCGCGGGCGAGACATAATGTGCGTGTGCGGCATTAGACCTCCCCATAGGAAAGCATTGAAAAATGCTTTCAGTGCTTTCCTATGGGGATTTCGACGACGCTTGAGATTCTTACATTGCGTGAGGACGTACAGCGTCATTATAACACACTTTTCGTATTCTATGAACACGGAAGTGTCCTCTAGTGGCTGTCTAGTAGACAGCCACTAGAGGAGGACTTAACCCTGCAAGGTAAATATTACAGTTTATGAAAACTGCAATAATTACACTTGCAGGATTAAGGGTAGTGGGAGTTGGCACCCAGACCACTCCAATGGGCAGAAGTGGTCTGGGTGCCTGGAGTGTCCCTTTAAGGCCAGAGAAGCCAAATTGAAAGCATTACCGACCGAGATTTTTTCCAATTCATCTATTTTTACCTCAAATTGAAATTTCACTTTGAATTCTTTCTTTAGTGAAAAAATCTGAGAGACATACTTGTATATCTACACACACACACACACACACACTGATTTTGCTCCATTAGGAAGTCCAGGCATGGGGATACAGTCTAATGTATCTCACTAAACAAATAAGTAAACATTTAATAAAATGGCAGCATACAGGGAGTGCAGAATTATTAGGCAAATGAGTATTTTGACCACATCATCCTCTTTATGCATGTTGTCTTACTCCAAGCTGTATAGGCTCGAAAGCCTACTACCAATTAAGCATATTAGGTGATGTGCATCTCTGTAATGAGAAGGGGTGTGGTCTAATGACATCAACACCCTATATCAGGTGTGCATAATTATTAGGCAACTTCCTTTCCTTTGGCAAAATGGGTCAAAAGAAGGACTTGACAGGCTCAGAAAAGTCAAAAATAGTGAGATATCTTGCAGAGGGATGCAGCACTCTTAAAATTGCAAAGCTTCTGAAGCGTGATCATCGAACAATCAAGCGTTTCATTCAAAATAGTCAACAGGGTCACAAGAAGCGTGTGGAAAAACCAAGGCGCAAAATAACTGCCCATGAACTGAGAAAAGTCAAGCGTGCAGCTGCCACGATGCCACTTGCCACCAGTTTGGCCATATTTCAGAGCTGCAACATCACTGGAGTGCCCAAAAGCACAAGGTGTGCAATACTCAGAGACATGGCCAAGGTAAGAAAGGCTGAAAGACGACCACCACTGAACAAGACACACAAGCTGAAACGTCAAGACTGGGCCAAGAAATATCTCAAGACTGATTTTTCTAAGGTTTTATGGACTGATGAAATGAGAGTGAGTCTTGATGGGCCAGATGGATGGGCCCGTGGCTGGATTGGTAAAGGGCAGAGAGCTCCAGTCCGACTCAGACGCCAGCAAGGTGGAGGTGGAGTACTGGTTTGGGCTGGTATCATCAAAGATGAGCTTGTGGGGCCTTTTCGGGTTGAGGATGGAGTCAAGCTCAACTCCCAGTCCTACTGCCAGTTCCTGGAAGACACCTTCTTCAAGCAGTGGTACAGGAAGAAGTCTGCATCCTTCAAGAAAAACATGATTTTCATGCAGGACAATGCTCCATCACACGCGTCCAAGTACTCCACAGCATGGCTGGCAAGAAAGGGTATAAAAGAAGAAAATCTAATGACATGGCCTCCTTGTTCACCTGATCTGAACCCCATTGAGAACCTGTGGTCCATCATCAAATGTGAGATTTACAAGGAGGGAAAACAGTACACCTCTCTGAACAGTGTCTGGGAGGCTGTGGTTGCTGCTGCACGCAATGTTGATGGTGAACAGATCAAAACACTGACAGAATCCATGGATGGCAGGCTTTTGAGTGTCCTTGCAAAGAAAGGTGGCTATATTGGTCACTGATTTGTTTTTGTTTTGTTTTTGAATGTCAGAAATGTATATTTGTGAATGTTGAGATGTTATATTGGTTTCACTGGTAATAATAAATAATTGAAATGGGTATATATTTGTTTTTTGTTAAGTTGCCTAATAATTATGCACAGTAATAGTCACCTGCACACACAGATATCCCCCTAACATAGCTATAACTAAAAACAAACTAAAAACTACTTCCAAAAATATTCAGCTTTGATATTAATGAGTTTTTTGGGTTCATTGAGAACATGGTTGTTGTTCAATAATAAAATTAATCCTCAAAAATACAACTTGCCTAATAATTCTGCACTCCCTGTATAACAACAAAAATAGCATGTACTAACTTGAGTTACCAAAACAATATTGAACAATTAAGCGAAGATTACGAGTAGCCATATAAATCTTAATTGCTAACTTTATCTCTTCTTAGCTGTCCCTATATGTGTATATACAAATAGTGTCTAATATATGTGTGTGTGTGTGTGTGTGTGTGTGTGTGTGTGTTTGTTTATACAATGAAGGCATATATAATACACACATTTTAATGGCTTCCATACCTATAATCAGATTGAAATTCTCAATTAGAAAAAGGTACACATAAATAACCAAACTTTGAGGTAATTTTCAGTTTACCTATCTAGTTACTGACATGTTAATAGCTATTGATTAATGATGTTGATGCACTTGTGATTGCTTTAAGATCGATGCGCGACACAGGACAAATTATTGATTGGTTACTGATGATCAATTGTAATTCACCCTTTAGTTTGATAGGGTGAAAAAATATATAGTTGGATTTGAGGGGGCAGGCATAGGCTTAAAATGAAGAAAAATCAATAAATTGATGGTAAATGAATGTCAAGCAACTACATACAATGTAATCCTGCTAGCATTCTATGTTGCATTTAAATTTTGTTAACATTGCACAAAGAAAATAATTGAATAGATACAAATACTGAGTAAAATAAGAAAAATGTAGACATAATTGGGTACAGTAAACTATTTTTTTTAATAACTATTACCATGTTAATGCCTTTTAATGTTATTGACACAACTGCAATCCCACCGCTTTGATACTTTTTAACATAACTACTTTCATTATTGTTTTAGTAAAAGTGTCTCTAGGCCTTACTCTATGAAGTCACATTTAAAGGAACACTATAGTGTGAGGAATACAAAACTGTATTGCTAATACTATAGTGTCCCAGTGACTGCGTGACATCCTCCCTCCCCCTGGTTAGAAAAGGGTTAAAAACCATCTCTTTCACTTACCTGGTAACGCTAAGGTCCCTCGGTGCTGGATCGGTCTCTTCATGCAAAGCGAGAGAATGTTCAGCATCGTTTCAAAGAGTTAAAATATATTGAAAATGCAGGAAGCATCTCTAGTGGCTGTCTAGAAGACAGCTAGTAGAAGCTGTCCTAATGCTGCAATGTAAACATTTCCCTTTCTCTAAAACTGCGATGTCTTACATTGCAGGTTGAAGGGGCCTGGGACACTGGACCCAGACCACTTCAAAGAGATGAAGTGGTCTGGGTGCCTACAGAGTCCCTTTAAGTGATTGCAATCCAAATATTAGTTATTGACACATAAACAGAACTATTGGACACTTACAGAGTTATTTACTGAAGGGAAAATTCAAAGTAAATTTTAAATTCAAGACACAAAGTAGGTGCACAGAAATAGCATAGCTAAATATAACTGACTTTCCCAGTTTGGCTATTTAGTCCTTAAATCTTAAGTTCATTTTAAATTCACTTTCACAATTCACGGTTCGCCGCGGACTCATCATTGAGTAAACTTTGACCCTGTGCCTCACAGTCACCAGACACATTCCAGCCAATCAACAGCAGACCCTCCCTCCCAGACCCTCTCACCTCCTGGACAGCTCACTAAGAATGCAGTTTCAAAATGAATGCTGTCCAGGAGGTGGGAGTGTCTGGGAGGGAGGGTCTGCTGTTGATTGGCTGGAATGTGTCTGCTGACTGTGAGGTACAGGGTCAAAGTTTACTCAATGATGAGGCTGTGGCGAACCGTTCGTGGCAAACCGTTCGCGAACTGTTCGGCGAACCGTTAGGGACATCACTATTAAATAACCTTACTAGTGAATTCAACACCTAGAATTACTTAAACAAAAGACTTGATAACGTTGATCATGAGCATCACCAATACCAAAATAAACCTCACTGAAATGATGTCATGTGTTGGTAACATCAACTAGCTTTCACTAATGATTCATTGTTACATCATTTAACCAATCAAAGGGCATAAAAGAACTGTGACTACAAAATAACAAAACATAAAAAATATAATAACAACAAAAAAGGATAATACTGACAATATATACATGAGCACAATACCCGAATTGCCCACCTTAAAGATAAATATACACACACTGATCTGTCCTTATGAAACATTATAGGTTAAAGACACACCATCTGGACCCTTAGCTGTCAGTAGCCATCATCCTATGATGCAATTAAAAAGCCATTTCAAAATTAATTACAAGAATGACAATGTTTTATTTCTATAATGTTTTCTTACTTAAGCAACATCACTGGAAAAGGATCAAAGAATATTGGACTGTAATCTCATTGATAACTGTTCCATGATTCGGGACTAAAGTCAAAATATGTTATAGAGTGTAATTGACCCTCTGGACAGAAGTGTGTCCTGGTTTTGTGCTGCCCTAGGCAGGACAAAACTCAGGAGCTCCCCCCCCCCCCACGCCACTCCCACCCAACCCTTCCTCCCTGCCCCGCCTTCTAAATACACACACATTCACTGACAGATACACATACACTAGCTAGCAGAAACACACACTCGCTGACACACACTCACTCACTAACAGACAAACACACACTCACTAACAGACACACACACACTCACTGACACACACTAACAGACACACACTAACAGACACACACACACTAACAGAAACACACACACACTAACAGACACACACACACTAACAGACACACACACTAACAGAAACACACACACACTAACAGACACACACAAACAGAAACACACTCACTGACACACACACACACACACACACTAACAGACATACACACTCACTCACATTAACACACTCACTTTTTTATTTTTTTTATTTAACCCCCCCAGCCTCTTTACCTTTGGGAATGCTGGTAGAGGGGGTTCTCTCTCTCTCTCGGGTCTAGTGGGGCTGCTGGTCGGTCTGTTGGGCGGCGCTGGCAAGGGAGCACTTTCCCCTGAGCTCTCTGCTCAGCTCCCTCGCACGCCGCAGAATGATACCGGGAGCCAGAATATGATGCGCGAGGGAGCTGAGCAGAGAGCACAGGGGAAAGTGCTCCCTTGTCAGAACTGCCCGACCGCCTGCCTGGACTGTTAGCCGCAAGGCTAACAAGACATTTGCCCTGGGCATTTGGGGGCGGCTTCTTTTGCCGCCCTCTGGAAAATGCCGCCCAAGGCAAATGCTATGTTTGCCTCGCAGCTAAAATGTCCCTGCCTCTGGATTCATATTTCCCAGCCATGTACTTTGTAATTTGAATGTTAAAAATCTCCACACATCTCGTACTCTTTGTTTTCATGACTTTAGGACAGGTGACCTTTGTGCCCATATATATAGAAAAATAGCTTTAATCAATAGCTGAAAAAATGAATTGCTACACATTACATTTTGTGCATTTGATTAATTCTCTTTGTACATCCTTGGAGAATAAATGTCCTACAAGAGCAATCTTCAAATCCCTTGGAGTATTTAGTAGAATTCACAGGAGATGCTGTGTTTTTATGTAGAGGGTATGCAGGAAAACAGATCAAAATGCAATCTTATCCGACTGCCAAATCAATTTGGCCATCATAAATTACACTCGATCAATGCAAGATCAGCACACAATCTACATCCATGACCTCAGTAAAAGTGCAAAGCTAAAAGGATTTGTGACTTCCACACTCAACCAGAGAGAACAACAACATAAAATACAGGATCACACATAGAGGATCCACACAAAGAACATCGTAAAAGACAAAAGAGAAGTACCCAGATCTCTCTAAAAATGTGCTAATTTATATGTATTCAGTACCGTCTTACGCATTTCCAATAGTTATCTCACTAAAATATACCATACATGAGGACCAGGGCTCGAGTACTGCAGGAATGCTGTTCCCGCTGTTCCTGCAGGCACTCAGGGGGCGGCAAAAAAATGCCACCCCAAAATGCCCCCCCATTTACCACCTGTCATGGGGGGCCCAAGATGTGGCCTGAGGGTCACCTGATGCACCCCCCCGGTGGGCGCCTGTCTCCATATCAGACATGGCGAGGGAGCTGTGTTCTCTCTGCTCCCTCTCACCGCGCGCCGTTTGCGGATGCCGGGAGCCAGAATATGATGTCATATTCCGGCTCCCGGCATCAGTAGACAGTCTGAGTATGTGTGTGTGCATATGTCAGTGTGTGTGTGCGCATATATATATATATATATATATATACATATACACACACACACACACACACAAGTGTTTATTACTTTTTTTGGGGGGGAGGGGTAATCTTGGGTTAGTTCCCACACTTTATTCCCCAGAACTTGGCCCCTGATGAGGACAATTTAAGTATTTTCTGACAACCATCTAGGATGCGTCACTCATCAGGTTCTTATTAAAGCAGACTCATCATAGAACACCTAGATGGACAGCACTACATACCATACTAAGTCCTTGGACCAGCTTCACCCAGCTGATACCCAAACCATAAACACAGTCAAATTCAGTTATTATTATTATTATTATTATTGCCATTTATATAGCGCCAACAGATTCCGTAGTGCTTTACAATATTATGAAAGGGGATTTAACTAAAAATAGGACAATTACAAATAAACTTACAGGAACAATAGGTTGAAGAGTACCCTGCTCAATCGAGCTTACATTCTATAGGAGGTGGGGTGTAAGACACATTAGGACAGGAATGTGCAATCAAAAAAAAGGTGGGCTGCCCTTTAGGAGAGGGCAAGAGACGGGTATGTGAGGTAGGGGTTAGTCTTGGAGGCCATAGGCTTTCCTAAAGAGATGGGTTTTAAGGCACTTCTTAAAAGATGCAAGACTAGGGGAGAGTCGGATGGCGGTAGGCAGGCTATTCCATAGGAAGGGAGCCGCCCGCGAGAAGTCCTGCAAGCGCGAGTTGGCCGTATCTCTTTAAAGCCTTTATAGATCATCTAGGTGTTTATATTAAAGATTGCCAATTTCCTTAAACTAATTGCCCAAGTGAACCTGTATACCTTAGGAAAGATTATTACATACTATTACTATTACAAAACAAACAAGGAAAAAACTAAACCAATCAATGCATGGCCATAAAAATGTTTCCCGAGGCAGAAAGCACCAGTGAAGAGCTTATATAGAGATCTGGACTAAAGCCATGAGAAAGGCATTGTAGACCTAATAATCTCTAACAATGTAAGTGCTACCTTTGAAAATAATGCTTCTTTTGCAAATCACAGACAGAACACTGGAACTTGACTCAAGGAAAATATAAGTCACAACACAGACTAACATTAATTCCATAAGAAGATTGTTAGTATTAGATATTGATCAATTAATCTTGCATCCTGCTGAATTGACATTTCCTAAGCACACCTGCGTTTCAACATCGCATCAGAGGACAAGCAAAACCACAGGCATCCCCTTAAATTCTCTACAAAGACTGGGAAATAACCAATCAAGCCACATTAGAGCGAGAACCACCTAATAATCTTCAAAATGCCATTTTATAGTGATTTAATTAAAGTCATCACTGAGACCCAGCCCACGTCTTATCAATAAGATTCGTCTTCCAGATAAGTCCCCACATCTCTTGCAAAGCTCCAGAAAATGTTCATTGCTTATAACATTGGATCCTCCCACCTTGTAATCTTTTATGTATTTATCCTACTTTCAGTTTTAACATTTCCATTTTGGGCAGCTTTCCCCATCAATCACCAAATTGTTTATCAAAATAAGGAAACTAATGGTTATCGGCCTTTTTTTTTTACCCCTCCTGAACCTTTAAAAGAGAATAGTGAATATCCTAATCTTGTTGGTAGCAGCCAAACATTTTTTTTAACAAGCTCCTATAAAGAACCTTTTTCTCTAAGTCCCATTCTGGTTCTTACTACAGTCTTTTTAATGAGCAGATACCATGAGAGTTTACAGATACATACATAATACATAGCTTCTTGCAAGCCAGTTTAAATTTAAAAATAGACTTTGGAGGAATAAAAATGTTTTTTTCATTTTGGACCATTCATCATTTATTTGTAAAAATTCTAAAATCAAATAAATAACCTTACAGCTGGATCAATTAGGCAAAATAGGATCAAATTACATAATACAATTAGTCCATTAGATTACTTTTTGATTACTAAGGCTATCAAATAATATGGAGGAAGTTCCATGGTCCTGACTCCGTCCTATAGTCCTTACCCAAGAAGCAGCTGGTGAAGAGTTAATAAATTTAACTTGTAGATAGTACTCTCCACCCATAAAATAGTGCTTTTCACCCATAAATAGCATAGAACAGGTTACATTATTGGACTTCAGCCTTGAATGTGATGTTGACTGTAATCAGAGAGTGATAGAAATTATAGATAATAACATCTTGAATGCAGGCATACAATAACAGTAGGTGTGTTCTAACACTAAGTTACTTCTTAACCGAATTCTCTCCCCTAAACCTAAAAAATGGATTCACCAATTCCAGTATTGCCAAAAAAATAACTTCCTTTTCCGCTTGTGTGTTCTGCCTAGTATCCTAGCTGTTCCTAGAACTACACTCTTAAGAACAGCGATATCAGATCCTGGAATCTGCTGAACCCACTCCCCCAACTTGGCAGTCATAGCCCTGAGTGCTCCAATCATAAATGGGACTACTACTGCCTTCACTTTTCACATCCATTCTAGCTCTTCTTTCTGTCCTTGGTATTTATCCACCCCCTCATGTTACTTCTTCCTGATGTAATGGTCACCACTGCAGTCTTCTGTTCCTTGTCTACCACGATGATGTCAGGTTGTCTGGCCAGTACTTGCTTGACTTTCTCACCCCTGCAGTTGGTATTTTTGTGTATTCCTTATTCTTGTGTCCTCTACCAGAGGCCTGGGAGTCTGTAGGTCTGTGCAGTATTATAGCTGTTCCTAGAACTACACTCTTCTGGACAGCGATCTAAAATGTCCCACCTGGAATCTGCTAAAGCCACTCCCCCTTGGTTGTCACAGCCCTGAGTGATCCTATCATTATTGGAACTACTACTGCCTTCACTTTCCACATCCTTTCTAGCTCATTTGTCAGTCCTTGGTATTTGTCCACCTTCTCATGTTCCTTGTTACTGATTTTATGGTCACGGAGTATTGCCACATCCACTACCACTGCAGTCTTCCGTTCCTTGTTTACCACCTCAATGGTTGATTGGCCACTACCTGCTTCTCTGTTTGGATCTGGAAGTCCCACATTATCTTAGCACTGTCATGCTCAACTACCTTCTGGACTTAGGCAGGTCCACATTCTGAGCAACTTGGTTGTGTCTCTCAGTGAATGCTATCCCTGCTAACATCTTCCACCAGGCTGTAATGAACTGGATTGGCTCAGAGAACTCTTTGCACAGTCTGCACCTTGGACCCTTTGTGGATAGACTACGCACACACATACATAAATACAAATATATATCCATCCCAGAGCCCTGGGCCTTTGTGTGTGGAACAGGTGGGTACAGCACCCACCAACCCTTTCCAATATTTAATCCCTTGCCTAACACCCAAGGGGGAAGTGAGAAATCCTTTCATCAAGTCTCCCATTTCATCACGTTTCCTCCATTCCACAGGGGAGAGCGGCATAGGGAGTTAATGCTGTTTGCTGCTCATCTGTGTAAAATATATTTCTCACATACCCCAAATGGGACAAGCTATACAGTTTGAACCCCTGGACAGATACCTCTTTTAATTCTCTGTACCGTTCCACAATCATGAAAGCCACATTGCCAACATACAGGATTTTAACCTCACACTTAAGGCACTTAATGAACATAGTTGAGACATAGGGGGACAATAGGACTGTACATCCTTTAATACATTGCTATTATCTATTAATTATATATCGCAACCCATAGCACAGGAGTGGGTACAAATGGGCAGTTCGACTGCCTATCTTCTCCTAATTTAAGTCCTTAAAGGACCATTATAGGCACCCAGACCACTTCAGCTTAATGAAGTCGTCTGGGTGCCAGGTCCAGCTAGGTTTAACCCTTTTTGCTGTAAACATAGCAGTTTCAGAGTTAATCCAGCCTCTGGTGGCTGTCTCATTGAAAATCACAGTGAGAAGACGCCAGTGTCAATAGGAAAGCATTGATAATGCTTTCCTATGGACTGGATGAATGCGCACGCGGCTATTTCCGCGCATGCGCATTCAGCCGGTGACGGAAGAAGAGGGAGGAGAGGAGGAGGAGAGCTCCCCGCCCGATGCTTTAGAAAGAGGTAAGTTTAACCCCTTCCTCCCCCCAGAGCCCGGCGGGAGGGGGACCCTGAGGGTGGGGGCACCCTCAGAGCACTACAGTGCCAGGAAAATGAGTATGTTTTCCTGGCACTATAGTGGTCCTTTAACTTGCTGCCTTTTCCAGGCTCCCCTTATATTACCCATGTATTTTAAAGTGAGGACATATTAGCACTCACAGGGTCAACCGACAAAGTCCACAATTTAATTCCTTTCAGTTAAACTTAGACAAACATTTGTAATCCCCCTGAGATATTTCAAATTAACCAAAAATGTTACAAGTCTACAAAATAAAGTATATCATTTTGCAGTGTTAGTAAATGTAAGGCTCTGTGCAATCATATTACCTTTGCTTAGTTCAAAACATATTGCGAGATGTTTGTAATATGGTAAGAAATGACTGCAGGCAACTCCCTCATGCAGTCGATAACAGCATCACAGTTACAATAACAAGGAGTACCAGATTCTGCAGACACTGCTTTCAGAGATATTATTAAAGGAACACTCCAGGCTCCAACGCAATTTGTATGTATTTTATAGCTTTTGTTCTAAATAATTCGCTATATTTTGTTAATGTTTTTGTATTGTTTTTGAAAAACAAGTGTTTAACAGCATTCTCTATCTTAACCCTTTTTTTCTGGCCCACCATTCTATTCTAAAATGCTTTCTTGTTTACTTCTGTAACAAGCTTTTTTTTTTTTTTTTTTTTACTTTAACTGCTTATTTCTCTCCCTCCTTCCTAACCTGGAGAGTCCAATAACAACATTGTATGTTGTCAGCGTTCAATAACATCATCGTATGTCGTGGAGAAGCACAGTAAGGACTCCTGGGAGTTGTAGTTCAACTAATACATTTCACAAGTTGAAAAGTGCCAACTGAACTACAAGTTCCAGAAACCATTATTTGGGCAAAGCTGAGGTTGTACACATACATCTATGATATCTGCTAGTCAGTTCATTCCCAATAAGCATTACTGGACAAAGGCCGTGTGAATGATTTCCCAGTATGAAGATTTTATATGTGCATGCTTATGACTGTCACCTGTCTAATTTTTACAAAAATAGATAAACAGCTAGCCATCCATCTGCATTTAACCCTTTCACTGCCAGGTTTAACACACGCCCACAGCTTAGACTCCATGAACCAGAATGAGAGGTTTCTGATTTGCCAAGTTTCATCGAGAAGACGGATGATATAATGGGTGGGGATTTGCACAAAAACAGTGAACTGTTAAAGTGAATATCATTTTGGATTGATTGTTTTTGTTTATTATTTACTATCAGTACAATGCATTCAAGATAACACATCGATTTAAACTTTGTCTGCCCTTTTAACAAGATCAAATTTGTGACTAGGAACAAAATGTATTAAAAATATGATTTTACATTAAAAAAAAAAAAAAAGTCAGTTGAGCTAGACAAAGGAAAATTTTACTGTTTAATTGACTGTTGCAAGTAATATATTTCAAATAGATGTCTTGATTTTCTTTTGGGCCTATGAAGATATCAAAGAATACAAAATGAAGACCAGAAATGCAAACAGAGAGTGCTTCCCACAGTCTCAAATGAATTCAGTTAACAATACATGATATCTAATTCTAGAGCTACTCTGTCATATACAACACATAGTACTAATTCCATCATAGGAAATTATATTTCATGGCAAATGGATGGAAAATCAACCAGGACATACAATGCAGTGTTTGATATGTCACAATTCAAAGTCATATTTTACTGAAAGGTATACAAGCCAGCAACACAACCAACTAAATCGCAATAAAGGGTCACGCTAAACGCCATCACAATTATGTGCCCTGTGGCTTTGAACTGTAACAATTTGTAAAAAAAACAAAATATATAACTACACCTATAAGCCTGCCCCTCAGAGCTGTCAATCAGGCAGCTCAGAACTCATTTCTAGGATGCCTGTATTCATTTTGTCCAACATTTGCACATGGCATGTGGATGTCACACACGCACACAAGATTGTCTGGGCTCTTTCTTCTCAAAGGAGAAAGAGCCTGCACTGCAGACCAACCATGCAGGGAAAGGCACATAGCCCAGTTCACTAAACAGTGATGAGAGCTTTGTAAACTGAATAATTATATATATGGGTGGGGGGGTCGATTTTACATCATTTTTTTTATTTTTATTTTTTATAGTCCTGTGCCGCATATGCCATATCACATCTATGTAAAAGTCATCAGAGGTGCAATGAGATATAAACATCATCCATATATCGCCAACATATTCCGTACTTTACGACAGAAACATTAACAACAAATTATTGACAAATTATGAGATCAGGCACCAGAGATGATCAGGATCCCAATCTAACAAGTTTACAATCCAGGAGGATGTGAGGTCAAATAGCACAGGACGATGAACAAAGTTGTATATAAATAATGGTGCAATCTCTAACACAAAACATGGCCTATTACTTTTAAACCTATTGACTTTATACATGATAACAAAATGAGTAACGATTACAATTATTTAA
This sequence comes from Pelobates cultripes, assembly GCA_933207985.1. Lineage (NCBI taxonomy): Eukaryota > Metazoa > Chordata > Amphibia > Anura > Pelobatidae > Pelobates > Pelobates cultripes. The sequence goes on along the minus strand of OW240914.1, from coordinate 329,615,854 downwards.
TCACATTTGTGATTTTTCTTGCGGTTTAGCTAACGCCAGTTACAGTGCGGCAGAGAAGTTTAGTTAGCACTTATTTGCGCCAGTCTTTATACATATTCTGCAACAACATAATTCGCTCTTCTGACGCACAGGTATGTATTTCTGGAGAAAATACATTTTTACAGAGCAGACACAAATTGTGTCACAAGTGCAGCACTTTTCACGGAAAACTTTCATTATTCACTCAAAAAGCGTCAGAGCATGTAATTTTGTAACACGTTAAAACAAGTACAATATTATTTTTAATGACATATTGCGTAATTGTTCACCAATGTGTGAATTGTTGGGAATTCAAAGTAAATTGAAAGTAACGGTCACTTTTTTGACAACGTGTTTCCGTTCAGATATTTTAGCCTTAAATGTGAAATTAACCTATATTTCTTGACTCGTTGCACTTCAGGGAATAAATACAATTTTTAATTTATGGATGGGTTTCTTCATTAAACTTGCATAAAATTGACAAAGGAATTGCACTTTAAACTTAGAAAACTTGCTGCTTTGGATAAAACATCCAACTCAATTATTTGAATCTAACAATAATGTTTTGAGGGTTAGTAAATAACCCCTAGTAGTTATTAAGAAAATTGTGATAATTCAATACTATTGGTTCACTTGACCCAGCAAGGTGTGTCGCCCTTAAGCACAGACAGTGAACCAAGCAAAGTAGTGATATAAATTAAATAAATCAGACATCTAATTGGCTCTTTACTGCCCAAAATTTGTTTCCTGGGTTTTTTTTTTTGGGGGGGGGGTTTTGGTTTTTTCCCAAAAACCACGTTTGTATGTAACTGAAAATTCCACATTATATCTGCAGTGGCTCATTTTGACATTTACATCAGTATACTAACTAGATGTATGCATCATTGCGTGTTTCTCTCTCTAAACAAGATGACATCCTGAAACGGATTATCCCAAAGTTACAGAGGCGTGCATGATGCAGCTGGTTAAAAAAAAATAAAAAAATATATATATTGAGCCAAAATTGGTAGAACCTCCTCTTGTGCACTCAATATGAAGCCATCTAACTTACTTTCAAAAAACAATTTGAGTTTTTAGCACAAGTCACATGTTCCCTTCTGCATTAATCTCCCTGATCAGGATAGTGTATGTTATTATTCATTTTTTTCCCTAGACTCAAATCAACCATCTGCCGGCCTCGGTTCTGCTGCACATTAATTAAGGGGCCATCAATCAGTAAAAAAGCGAGCAGTTGCAAAAGAGCATTGACACTGAGTGGGGGAAATCTCATAGAAGATGATCTGTTCAACAGCTCAGTTGAGAAATCACGAATCGCCTAATTGGAAACTTAAGAATGATCAGTTCCCCATCAATTGTAACCACTTCATTGCCAAATGTCTTTTTTTAAATGCAGTGGTTCTTAACCTCTTTTTTTTAACAGAGATTCAAATTATCAACACTACCTTAGCAAATGGACCCATCCTTCAATTGTGAAAATAACTTAGTGACCATTCACTATCTCAAAACTGTTTAGAAAACACCTTAATTTGACTATTACTAGTTACCAATGCACTGGGCAAACAATGCCACATTGTGGGTAATTAAATGGGAAATGTCGAATATGATGTACATGTTCTCACCACAGACAGCCCTCTGAAATAGCAAGGTTGCCCAAATTTAGGTCCAGTACCATAGGGTAAGAATTATTAATTATTAATTCATTCATTAACTGTATCGAACATGTCTATGGCAGCCAGTCGGCAACTAACTAGTTAACACTATTCCTGATTACAGAAGAACCACAGACCTATCATCTCCAATTCCCACAAGTGATTGGGCATCCTTAAATCCCAGCTTGCATGAATGGGGAGGTGTGGGGGGGAGACCTGAAGACTACCCTCTAATTAAATCACACGCTTTATTACAGGTTTATTCACAGATGTGGTCCTTCCTTTAAGGGGCTTAGCAGAGAGGCCACAGGGATGTCTACTGGGTTCAAATTCTAATTGATTAAAGTATATGCCTAAAATAACAGGTGACTTATTTATAGTAAAATAGAAAATATATAAATATAAAAAGGAGACAGAGCAAGGAATAGACTCATAAAGTAAAAGCCAGGTATCTGAGAAAAATACATGAATAAATTGAAGACTTTTCCCAGTGGAACTTAATGTTCATTAATAAGGCATTAGCTTATAGGAGCACAGACAAAGGACAGTCACACTCATACATGGAGGCCCCAGGGGCTGTCATATGTTTCTAGTCTGCACAGTAAAGTACAAGCCTGGGTGATACCTTGGAAGAGATAGGCTCGGCTCCTGTTATGCAGTCCTTGGACCTGCTGCACTCCTGGGGTGGTAGCCTCTCCCAGTTGGAGTTCTTCCAGGATATCAATCTGCAGGGAGGGGTCCACACCAAATCCTGGAACTGACCCGGAAAGAGAGTGACACCGATTACTGCCTGACATGCATTGTATTGTAGCATTCACTACCCAGCAGCTGAGCAATTGTTCCCCTTAAGCACTATTTAGCATTGCTCCCCTGGTGCTAATGAACAGAGGCTTCTGATAGAACCCACCCTCCCTCCCTTCTTACATTAGAACGTTGATGTAACCTACTTTAAATACATAGTTTAAACTTGAGAAATCATTCAGATAAAACACAGTTTAATAGCAGCATTGCACAGTCTGTGTCAGGTTTCTATTTATAGCCAGGGATGTGGTATGTGCAACTTCCGTGGGTTCTAAAAGCCCTCAGGGAAATGTGATCTTACCTGGTGTGAAAGAGGCAATAATGCAGAATATTCCCAATATTAACTCCATGGCGCTGAGGCTCTTAGTCCATAATCCCAGGTCTGTGCCTTCAGTGAAAGCTCCTGTGATGTGCTGAGAAGATGCCTGTCTCCCACCACCTAGTTTAACACTGACAGCCAGCAGATGAGCAAGCAACTTGGATTCCCCAAAGCGAGCATCATTCCTGAGCAGGCAGCTCCAGCAGAGAGGAGGAACACAGGGCTGCCCAATAAGTGCAGAGCATCCACAGCCTGTCCTTAATCCAACAGCAGGACCAGCACAATGACCAGCAGCAGCAGAACCTGTTACTGAGACAATGGCTATTCCACCCTGTGTGAGATACAATGTAACACAAACACTAATTGCTACTCCAGGGATACACAGGAGAAGGGGGAAGGATCGAGCCTCCCCTGTGCCTATTCTTCCAGGGTCTGCACAATTGGTCCATACAGCATCCGATCACAGCATTATGCACACAGCATTTGGCTGCTCAGCTGGGGAGCTTACAGGTTGTGTAGGCTGATGATTGACAGGGGGAGGGCAATAGCATGACTTATAGCTGGTGCTGGGCATCACCTAGCTCTGTGTGCCTACAGATTAAAGGGGACAGGGTGTGGGCAAGGTAACAATGTTATTATCGCTCAGTAAGGTTTTACCTGTGAGCAGCTTTTAGGATGTGGAAGGGAGGGCAATGTTCTGTGCGAGGTAGATAATCAGAGGTGGCTACAAGCTAGACTACCAGCTGCTGTAGAACTTCATAGGCTGGCAGAGCATGGTGGGAGTTGTCTACTGATTTATATATAGCTACTTTACAGCTACCCACAAGCTGACATCACCAGCCAGACACAGACACTCTCTGCCAGTCCAGCAATCTGCCTCTGTGAACTGTACAAGCCAGGTGGTTTAGTACTGTGTTTGGGGACAGGTGGCTGAGCTGAGATTCATGGGAGTTGTAGAAAACATACACTGCAATTCGTGTACAGGATGCTATTTATCCCTGGGAGTATAATACCAGCGTTTTCAATTCCTTAATTACATCTCAGTTTATTATGCATTAAATACCTAAGTACATTTGCTTACCTCACCATTCTCTATTCTTTAATGTCCCCATACTGCCCTGCGCCCAATGGGATGCTGCAACCCCTGCTCACGTTAATATCTTCATGTGGTTTAAATATATATATATATATATATATATATATATATATATATATATATATATAAATAAAACATACACAATCCAGCGCACTTATTCATTCACTAAACAGCAATTTCAAGATTCACAGAATGTAATGGATTTATTTAAAAACATCTCACCTAGACAAAAATAATGGGGGTTTAGTTACAATATATGATCGTACGTTCCATAAGCCTACCACAATGCCAATGCACCCCATTATTGGCAAGTCCTATCCTAGCAACATAATGCCTCCTCATATATATTACACTGCACCCTATTGTATCAATGCAATGTTAGTAGAACCAAGACACAATTGAAAATGATAGAAATCTCAATGTATCCTTCCTGGTAAAATCTTTTATAAATAAAAAATATATAATATATTGACTTTCTCACCCTTTCCTGTTGGCATTTTCGTGTATTCCTCATTTCTCGTGTCCTCTACCAGAAACCTGGGAGTTGGAGTATTATAGCTTTTCCTAGCACTGCACTCTTCTGGACAGCATTCTCAGATGTTCCACCTGGAATCTGTTGAAGCCGCTCCCCCAACTTGGGGGTCACAATCCTGAGTGCTCCTATCATTAGTGGGACTACTACTGCCTTTACTTTCCACATCCTTTCTAGCTCTTCTTTCAGTCCTTGGTATTTGTCCACCTTCTCATGTTCCTTCTTCCTGATGTTATGGTCACGGGGTATTGCCACATCCACCACCGGCGAGGTCTTCTGTTCCTTGTCTACCACCACTAGGTCCGGTTGGTTGGCCAATACTTACTTGTCCGTCTAGATCTGAAAGTCCCACAGGATCTTAGCTTTATTATTCTCAACTACCCTTTGTGGTATCTCCCATCTGGACCTAGACAGGTCCAGCCCATATTCGGTGCAGATATATCGGTACACAATCCTACCAACTTGGTTGTGCCTCTCATATATATAAAACTAGTAATTCCAGCATGTGCATCTTCAAGAGGATTTGTCACATTTATTTATTTATTTATTATTGCAATTTATAAAGCGCACACAGATTCCGCAGCGCTGTACAATTAGTTGAGAAACGTACAATATACACAAACAAATACAAGAGGTAAGAGAGCCCTGCCCGTAAGCTGATATCTAGCCATTGGAGCTCTTTTATACAAAGTGCTTAGCTAGATGGCCCTTGAGCTTACAATCTAAAGGATACCAGGGGGATTTGAGACAAAAGGTAGCAGGGGAAGTTTGGAGGTGATGGCTGAAAGAGTTAACAGAGAAGCAGCTATTGGTAAGATGTTAGGGGAATGAACAGGTAATTGGGTGAGAATCTCGAACAGCTGGAGGAGCATGCTATATATTTAAGGGGAGCCTGGGAGGGCGGGAGGAGGGGAGGGAAGGGTGGGAAGTGGGGAGAAAAAAAATGCAGTCTTCACTGAGTTGATTGTGAAGTGAGGCCTGAGGAATAGAGATAGAACAATTAATGAAGGTATTTACGACAGGGGAGGGGAAAAGGAGAGTGTGAGAGGGAGAGGGGGGGGGGGCGGCAGAGTAGGCATGTGTTATAGACTATTGAAAAGTTTGAGATCAGAATATTTTTATCACAGAGAAATACATTATTTATAATATATGGTTCAGTTGGTTTTATTCATTTTAAAAATGTAGACTTGAAAATATTGAATTTAAAATGGTAGTGTCATTCACAGGGTACATTAAACAGCAATGAAACCCAACATCGGCCCAGATTTTATGTTTTTGGATAAGCATTTCAAATGATTTATTATGTTTGGATAATCATTTAAAATAGTTTAATAGTTTAAAACAAATCTTACTATGTTGATATTTTATGATGTGTTAAAATTATTTTTAAATATGATATATTTTTCAAAAATATTTTAGCTTTTGAATTTTTTTTTAAACTTTTGCCTAAAAAAAAAGAAATCATTTGAAAATCAAGGCCATACTTAGAACAGGGCAGACATTTTACAAAATAATTTAGCAGCATTATCCACAAGACTGTAGCATATCGATCCTCTATAATAGAATGCCAAGTACCAAGGACTGCAGAGTACTTATGATCCATAACAAGACTGCATACTACCTACCCTCTTTAACAAAGCCTCTGCCTGTGAAAAATGTATCACTTACCTCCATTGTGCCAAAATCTGTAAAGGGATCCTCTAAGTACCTTAACAAAATCACAACCCAGTGTAGTAGTTGTGATGTGAAGAGTCTGTAAGTGTCATCTCCCATTTTATATGTCAAACTTTTGGAAGCTGTTTCATGTGATGCACTCAGGGCTGCCCTCAGATATTTTGGGACCCCTGACACAGCTCAAGTTCTGGGCCCCTGGGGCTCGCCCCCGAGTCTGCCCACAGGGCCACACCTGAGTCCGCCCACAGGGCCTGCCCCCGAGTCATCCCACAAGGATGAAGTGTGTGTGTATAGTGGATGTAGAATGTGTAAAGTGGATGAGGTGTGTGTCATGGATGCAGTGTGTATAGGTGATGCAGATTGCATGTTTATATAATGTATGTAGTGTTTGTTTGTATTAGATGCAGAGTGTGTGTTTGTGTAGGGGATGTAGTGTGTATATATATTGAATGCAGAGTGTGTGTTTGTGTAGTGGATGTAGTGTGTATATATTGATTGCATAGTGTGTGGTTGTGTAGTTGATGTAGTGTTTGTATAGTGAATGCAGTGTGTATGTGGATTTAGTGTGTGTATAGTGAATGCAGAGTGTGTGTTTGTGTAGTGGATGTAGTGCATGTAGTAACTGCAGAGTGTGTGTTTGTGTAATGATGTAGTGTGTATAGTAACTGCTGAGTGTGTGTTTGTGTAGTAGATGTAGTGTATGTAGTGACTGCGGAGTGTGTGTTTGTGTAGTAGATGTAGTGTATGTAGTGGATTAAGAGTGTAGTGTAGTGTATGGTGACTGCAGAGTGTGTATTTGGGTAAGGATGTAGAGTGTGTAAATGTTGTAGTATAGTTTATAGTGTGTGTAAATGTATGGGGCTGCATACTGGAGGGGGAAAGACCATACAGTATTTGTTTTTGTTTTCTCCATCAATTGTAACACATTTTATTTTATTGCACCCTCCATGCATCTTACCTGTAGCCAGAGAGATCCCATTCCCTGGTGGCATGATGCGGGACCCGGCTACCTGTACACTGCAGAGGGCCCAGCACACTCGATATAAACTTCCCAGCTGCTCTTTCTGTCTAACTCTTTCGATCCGAGCGGAGTGTTACCATGGTAACCTATGGCAGCGCTCTGATGACTGTGGCGCTCGTGAGACTTACAGATGAGCAGAGCAGCTGGGAAGTGTATATCGAGTGTGCTGGGCCCCTTGCAGTGTACAGGTAGCCGTGGGCCCAAAGATGCACATATATAGCGGTAATTGTTTTATATATATATGTGCACATAGGTAACGTGGGGCCCAGGACTCCCTGAACAGTCCTGTCCCCCAGGAGCGCTGTGCCCATGACAACCATCATGGTTGTCATGCCCTGATGGCAGCCCTGGATGCAATGATCACTGACCTGGCTGGGAAAAGGAGGTAGTTACAAAATTGGTTGGGACAGATAAACCAACAGAAGTCCAAAAAACACAAATTTTGCATCCTTTAGTTATCCTCTCTTAAAGCATAATCCGTTAGTTTTCCTTTAGCTCTCTTTCTGGTCTGAAACAACTGAAACGCTAGAAGCATGGGAGTGTCAAAAATGAGTATATTTGTTTATTGCATCTTTGGGTTTTAATTATTTTTCTAAATACTGCATTAAAACAAACCCTGGTCTTCTCTAGTCAGCTGTGTCCCTTTAATTTACCTGGTTTTGTAACCACAGCTATTATTAAGTGGGGGCACTTGTTTGTTTACTGTATGAAGCACTGCGCATAATGGAAGCCTCTTTTCATGAAAATCCATGTACATTATGTATAAATACTGTTTTTATAATTTGAGTGTTCCTATGGAAACCAAATGCTTTCATGACTTACTATTTGCAACTGTTTTCATTCTTGGTAAAAGTCTCTGCGAATTTAAAAATATAGATGCCTATATTATTCGTATGTCTGTATTTGAATTTTTGCATTTTTACCAAGTCTATATTTAAAGCTGCAGAGGGACACCAGGTTTCTATTCCAAGCCCATTTCTTAAAAATGTTTTCAGGTTCACATGATAGATAGAACAAGTCTGTGGGATGCATAGTCTCCCACCTTAAAGGGACACTATAGTCACCAAAACAACTGTAAGTTAATGAAGTAGTTTTGGTGTATAGATCATGCTCCTTCAGTCTCACTGCTCAATTCTTGCCAAATATGAGTTAAATCACTTTGGTTATACAGTCCCAGTCACACCTCCCTGCATGTGACTTGCATAGCCTTCCGAAACACTTCCTGCAAAGAGAGTTCTAATGTTTAAATTTCCTTTATTGCACAGTCTGTTTAATTTGGATTTTCCTATATCATGCTCTGTTAATAGCCTTGTAGAGCCTGCAGTATCCTCCTGTGTGTGATTAAAGTTAAATTTACAGAGAAGAAGATAAAATATTCTAAAGTAAGTTAACATCTGATTAAAAATGGGGGAAAACATTCATGTAGGCTGGGTCAGGCACAGCCAGGAGCAATGTGGCTAGGGCTGCATAAACAAAAACAAAAGTGATTTAACTTCTAAATGGCAGAGAATTGAGCAGTGAGACTGCAGGGACATGCCCTATGTGCAAAACTGTTTCATGATCCCCTTAGAGATGGAGGCAATTGTACAAGTTCTGATCAAACTGGAATTGAAGCTATGTGTTTGTTCAACTATGTGAAACATCAGGGCTGCACTCACCTGAACATGCATACATTTATTGGGGTGCCGCTGGGGGCAATTTATCCAAAAAACCATTCAGTGCACTCATCCATTTACTAAGCAGAAATTTCACAGGTGCCTCATTCTAGGGCCCTATTGCACTGCAGAGAGTCCAAGGAGGAGGGGTTTTCCCAAATAAGTGTATTAATCTCATAAGAGTAGGTATGGTAGGTAAGGCTGCTTGAGTAAGACCTGCCAAGACTGGGACCATTGGTATTGCCTTGCGGGATGTCCCTTAGCCTGCTATACATGTGATCGTTTTGTCAGTGCAATCACGTGACCAGGAGGAGCGGACTTGCTGGAAGAGAACTGCCTGGGTTTTTCAGGCAGTCCCCCCGAAGCAAGTTTCCATAGTGGGTAAGTATCTAGAGGCTCACGGGCCGCACACCGTTAATGTGGGACAGAATAAATGCCATAAATGCATTACCGAGTTAAGCTAAAGTTGTTTTGGTGACTATAAGTTCCCTCTTCACCATACTCCCAGCCCCCTGGACCAAAACTTGTATATCACATCAAACAGAAAATTTGAACTGAATTTTACATTACTAAACTTCTCTACATTAGGTGCGTTAAATGTCTTTTTAACCATAGACCTGCCATGATACATATCAAATAAGCTATTTGGCATTCACTTGCATACTATTTATTCTCCTAACTTGTCACATCTCTCCTGCAATTGTTGACAAAAGCATTAATAAAATATTATATTTCAGCAGCCTAGGTACATTTCACATTTTTGATTCCTTCTGTATCCCAAAGAAGTACTCTGGATCAGTGCCGAGCATAAGTAAGAAATTGCATCCAATTTAGAATTCACTGAATGTTTAAAGGTAGGCTACCTGCTGTCCCTGATTTATACACACCGTGGAACTCCTCTGTGACTTGAGAAATACAGTATATCATTATGAGTAAATCTAGATTGTATGCTAGTGTACAGTATAATATTCTTTAGAGTATCTAAGATTATACTTAAGTATACAGAGGACAAATCACAAAATCATATGCTCATATTTATATTTAGCAGTATGTCATGTATAGTTCTACAGTTTTCTGCATTTTTGCATTTCTCCCTGAGGTTGAAGGTTTCCAACAGCTATCTTTTTATATGGTTTGTTGTCTAACCCATTTCCTGAATTATGAATACATTTTAAATAAGGAATTGCAAATTTTACGCCATAAAAGGTGACATAGAAAAAAAAATATTCAACTCAGATATTTTTCCAGCTCATTTATTTTGGAAATGTAAACTCTTGTATCAAAGAACCACTCTAAAAACCATAACAACTTTATCTGAATGAAGCCATTATCATGGGTGCCTGGAGGTTCGGGGTGGTTTAACCCAAAAGCACAGGAAGTCATTCCATGGGCGCCAGCGATAGGCTGAAAGCATTAGCTGTTGCTGAACTCTCATTGAGAGAAATGCTTTTAAAATATATGTTTTGGGGTTGGGTGGAGGAAGCAGAGTGGCCAGCTTTGACCAGCACTTTGGGGTTAAACTATTTGAAAATGGTTTAACCCTATCAGGTAAGATTACACCCAAGTCCTCTAGACACAGTAACAAATGTATTGAGATGAAATCACTATGGTGTCCTATCCTGAGCTCTCCTTAAACTCTCAACAATTTATAGTTTATTGAATAACTTTTTTTATGGTAAGCAGGGCTTTCCTTTGGCATCTTATTTAAAATGATATACTGTTCAATCTATCAAAATACGTAGGAAATTGTCGTTTAACAATAGCACAGAATTAGATAACATTTGGCACTCTGGATGTTGTGGACTAGATCTCCCATGATGCTTTGCCATCATTACAGTTTTAGAGCACAATGGGAGATGAAGTCCACAATATTTGGAGTGCTGAATGATGCCTACCCGTGATTTAGTACATGTTTTATAGAGAGAAATTGAATAATTTATAAAATAATATCCTTAACTGCAATGTGAAACCATTATTGTAGTTACTTGCACAAACAATACGCCATTCGAGTCAAATGTCATGTCACGTTTTTTGGAAATAAATCTCGTGTAAAACATTCAATTGTTTACTTCAGTGCGATAACAAGAATTTAGCTGCTTTACAAACCCTTTCCTACATTAATGTGTGTTCGCGAAGTAACTGTTATTTTGCCCATGAAGTTCCATTTACTGCTTGTACATACTCGTGGGGTAAATACATTTTTCTGCCAGAGTTCCATTCTGGTTTTTTATATCTCAGCCTCTGTTTATGTAACAGCTGATATGCATCAATGTGTCAAATAAATGATCTTTTCTTATTTTTTTATTTAATTAAATGGTACAAAATTATTGCATATGGCTACAGTACATTGTTTATACAATGGGTAGGTACAAATTGTTTCAATATGTATGGATACTAAACAAATATATAAACATGGTCTATACAGCGATGTAATAAACACATTGTTTCATGTTATCCATCCTTAGTCCCAGAGTCACAACACTGCATCTACATCCCATGTGAAGGGTTAGCAAATAAATAAAACAAATACAATTGTGTAAATTTATATAATTTATTTTTTTTATTTCTGAATAGCAATTTTTTTTTATTTCTGAATAGAGCAGCAACCGAGCAGCGAGACTGCAGTGACATGATCAATACACAGGCGAAGCATAACAGGGGTACACGTAAATGAGAAACAAGCTAAGGTCAGGATAACAGAGAGCACAAATAATCAGGGAAGCCAAAGTAAAAAAAAAAAAAAACTGTACAGACAAAAACACACTCTCGTGTAAACAGAAACCATGACAGGGCAAGGAAATAAGGACAGCCAGGAAGCATATATAACCAGTACTGGGTTGTGATTGGTTACAGAAAGAGATGCTATCACAAGTGTGTACACATCATCAAAAAGCACCTCACAGGCTGATATTATCAAAGGAGACTAATGGTAGGGTTCCATGTCATATATGACGTCATGATGAGATACCAGGAAGAAAGGGATGAGATAGTGTGCAACAGAACACAGAAGAGACATAATTTCCGTGATCGCATGGCACTGCAAGGGACAGGTATTGTGACGTTACCCTGTAATGTCCTATATAGTACATCAACATGGTTTTAGCCAGGAAAGTGTACTTACTGCATAGTGTTGAGCCCACATACAGTCCATATTTTTTTAAAACATTGGCCAATTTTGGAAATTTTTAGAATCAAACCTAGCAACTGGTTCATTCAAATACTCAGATTTTGTCATATACACTATATGTGACAAAAATAACATCTGTGTTTTTCACTAAAATTTCTGAATCATTTTAAAATATTGTAAGTCAATATTTTTATCCTCCAATATTTCTGTAATGGGTAAATAAATATATTAAAATAGCATACATTTATATAATTGTAATTTTCATAGGAGCCATTGAACCTATGGTACCACAGTTTGCTTTGTCCTTATTTTATAGTAGGTTGGCATGCTAAGCTTGTTATATTTAAAAAAAATAATAATAATAATTAAAAGAACTCCTTAGTGAACAGGTAATCACAGCAAATCCCCGTAATAATACATTTGGTCCAAATGTTCTTTGTGATCTAAATGAGTAAAGTAGTTAAATTTGCTTATGATAACTATGTGTGTTTAAGTTTGAATAAAGTAACGATTAGAACAACTTGGAACATGTTCCAAATCCTTGTACTTGGCATATATTATGCCTCTGCACTGAGCAGCTGCCAAACTAATTTTAGTATCTTCCAGATTTTATGGTTTGTTGCAGTTAGTTAAATCTGCCTTATGGAACTTAGAATCCACCTTAGAATATATACTTAATATATTGATTTTGTTTAATATACTTTATTAACCTATGTGTTTGTATTTCATGATAATTGTACTATAAATGGTGTTTTTTTCAGTCTGCAACATTACAAATACTCACCCCAGAATTCCAGTTCTGCAAATTAATTTAATCTTAAAATTAAAATGTTTAGGGGAAACACACAAAATTCCGGCGGATGTCAGTGCAGCGTGGCCGAATGTCGATTTGACAACCAGATCCGAACAACAAACAAAAAAGTCACAAAAATTGGCCATTTAGTGTGCTCCAAAGTCAGTAAAAATATGTATATATTTAAATATTATATATTTATTAAATACATATTATACAAATATGCAAATAAAGAAGGTTTTATTTTTACCGTTCCCTTTGATTTTCCATCTGTTGCTCAATTCTCACTTGATCTGTGAATATCAACAGTGTTACAAACAGAAACTGTCCTCTAGCCATCTATTTTTCCCCATAAATTATATTCAGCATTGCATGCTTCGGTCAGTCTTTAATTTGAGTATATTTTAACTCGGAGTTCAGGAATTCTGCGGATCACCTGATTGGTCCAAATTTGGCTGAATTGCAGTTCGGTTGAAAAGAAATCTCCAAGTCAATTCATTTTAGAATTACGAGCACCAAATCATTGTCAGTTTGGCCAACAAATTTTAGGGTTAAAGTTAGATTTCGGGTTAGTGGGTTATGGATTAGGGTTAGAAGCTTAAGGTTAGGGTTAGAGTTAGAGGGTTAAAGGGAAACTCCAGTGCCAGATAAACAATCTGTTTTCCTGGCACTGCAGGTGCCCTCTCCCTCACACCTCCCAACCCCCAGTTGCTAAAGGGGTGAAAACCCCTTCAGTCACTTACCAGAGGCAGCCACATGTCCCACGTCGCTGCTTCTTCCTCCGCCACCGCTCCTCCTCTGCATTACGTTGGCCAGTGGGCGAGACTGATCCCGTCCACTGGCTGGGGAGAACTAATGCGCATGTGCTGCAATGTCGCGCATGCGCATTAGAGATCCCTATAGGAAAGCATTGAAAAATTCAAAAGAAATTTACACTTTTATAAATTAACCTCCCTCCCCTGGCTTTCAAGCAGACTACACGTTCTGTTGCTTCCTGGTTTGTTAAGCTCAGTGGAGTTAATTGCCCAGAACACCTACCTTGCAAGGACGTCTCACTGAGTTGCAATGGGAAGTCTGTGACTGGACAGTCACAGAAGGTCTGGGCTGGGGAAGAAGAGGAGGGCTTGGAAAAGCAGCAGACAAGAGATCTGCAGTTTTTGCAAGCTGTGTTTAGATTTCACCGCCAATAAAAAAAACATGCATAATTAAATGCATGCACATTATCATTTGGGGTATATATACTAAACATTGATTTTTATTTATTTAGTATTTTGGGCAGTGGAATGTTTCTGCCAAACCACTTCTAAATGGCTTAAGATAAAGTTGAGATGTTGCATCCTGAGACTAGCAACATAAGCAGTGCACCAAGTCATTATGTTGTTTAATTTATCCTTTTAAATAATTTTGTATCTACATATATAGCAGTTCAGCTACAAAAATTATAGATAGAATCATGAGAACATTTAAATGGCACTGTAACATATGTCATTGCTTGGATCTTTTAGGCTAAACGAGTGGAAAAGAGTAAAAAAAATCATTCTTAGAACAGGCATGCCTGTTCTAAGAATGATTTTTTTTACTCTTTTCCACTCGTTTAGCCTAAAAGATAAGTTTAACAAACAGGCATGTCCTTGAATATCTGCGCTATAAGTCCCATATTTTTTAAACATTTGTTTAAGCATGAATAAAAAAAAAACTAACTGAATGCCACATATATTCAGACTGTCCACAAGATCCTAACCATTTTTAAAAAAATGTTGCTACATTTTCTACAAGTACAGTAAGTGTGTGCTAATTTGAAAGATCACTTATTCCACTATTCCATGTTTGTACATGTATTACAGCCATAATATTAGTTCAGGCTGCACTTCGTGGCATGGGAGGCCAGTAAAGGTAGACCCAGCTGCAGTAGAAGTGCATCTTCCATGTTTCTCTTTAAATCAAGTGACAAAGAGACACTTGTTTAACCGCTAAAGGACACTAGCAAGTTGAAGTGCTTTAGGGGTGTGTAGTGTTCCTTTAACAAACAGGTGTGCAGATACAGGTTGGCAGCTAGTAGGTAAGGTAGTATTTCTATATGCAGATGTTTTTTTTTCTCTAATATGGGTAAGCAGGCCGAGTCGAAGCAAATATGACAGTGAAGATAGTAGATGGTGAAAAAAATTCAGATTGGCAACATTAATTTGTATGGAAAAAAAATGCATAGATCTGAGCAATGTGGCATTTCAGTTCAGATGCATTCCGCCCATGCAACTGTTTCAAGAAATGCTATTTGGGCAATCCAAATGGTGTAAAATGCAGCTATTAGTATACTGCAAAATATATACATAAACAAATATTATGTATATACAGTTCAGTAGACTGATAGGCACATTTGGGCGCCATTTTGTTTACAGATCATGTGAGAAGAACACACCGATAGGGAGAAAATAGGAGGTGAGGTAAACAAAAAAATCTTTATTTATATATTATATATATTTTAAATGCATAATATATAAGTTTCGATTTTTCTTTTGTCCCTGCTTTTCTTCCCTCCATTGGTTACTTCTCACTTGAACTGTTAATAAAATCAACATTTAGCGGCTGTCCCATCCATCAATCATGTTTTGTTCCCTTAATTATGTTTCTTTTTTTTCCCTGTGATGGAACTCCAAATCACAAGACAAGCAAAACAGCTAATTTATTCCTTGTTTCGTGATTTGTGCCATGGTGATTAAGAGTTACGGAATTCGGATAAATCACCAATTGCTGACAAATCAGACAAATCACGAATTCGTTTGAAACCGAAAACACAAGTCTAGAAGTTAGTCAAATATTGGGCTTGAAAAAGACAGCTCTGAGTATACCACCAGGTAGGGGGCTGAAGTAATGTAATAGCCAAGAATATAACTAGGAAGTAGTTTCTGAGGCATTGTGTAGAAACAAAAGATTGTAGGTTCTAATTGGGAAATAGAATAATGAAACTGGAACAATATAGACAGACATGTGGCCAAGCAGTTTAACTCGGAGGTCAAGTGAAGAAAGTAAGGTGTAGACAGGAGTGAGACATGACGCTGGAAGCAGGCAAACAGGGAGACTGAAAAAGATATGTCAGCAGAAAATATACCTACATCAGTGTGTACCCATATATCAATGCTTGTGTGTTTTCACATTTATGGTTATATGGTTGCGTGTTCAATATATTAAATTCCGCAATAAATATTCATATTATGTAAATAGAGTTTCATGGTTCTGACAAAGATTGCATTTTAAGAAGCAGCACGCTAATAGCACTAAGCTGTTTTTTAGGTCCTTGTGCTGACGTACAGTAAAAGCCCAAAATATGAGAAATGAACAGTGTTTGGTGCGAGCTATTGCTTTCTGTCATCCTGCCACTGTTAAAACGCCCTTGAAATGCCTTCACTTTGTTTCATTGTTGATGTAAAAATAAAAGTGCAATTCTTCTTGGTAGATGAAGTAGAGCTGATTCGACCAGCAGAGCTGATCAATCATTCAGAGAAAACGACTGCCAAATTATGCCAGCCCTGTGACCATCATTTTGCAAATTGATAACTTCTCTCTTCCCATTGACCAATCCACGACTTTTATTCATATTATCATTACCAGTATAACTATTATTGTTATCATTGATATAAGATGTAATAATGCTCATTTTATACTTCAGTGGGGACTTTTTATTAAACATGATTTAAATAAATATGTAAATAAAGGAATTGGAGTTTTTATAATCACACTTTGTGGTATTAATTAATGGGTAATTAAATATAATAAAATAATGTGCTATATATCATTATATGAGTTACACAAACCTGATTGAATCTGTGTCCAATCAATTTTTTTTTTTTGTAAGTTTTTCTCAAGATTCTTGGATTTACATTTTTTTTAAAGGCACAGACAGGCATCAATGGGGTGTGTAACAATATTGGCTATCACATACAGGCCCAAAACTTACATTAATGAATTCAATGTGTCCGTGATGTGCAGTCTGGGATATACCACGTCCTGTTTATACGTCTCATACATGGTAATCAGACCCTTTGTTGTATTTAAAGGATAAAGATAAGTTTCCTTCTTCAGCAATGGGACATTGAAAATGGTTTCGGTGCATATTACAGATTGCAACAAGACAGAGATAATACAACAAGTATATAGTGTAGGATGTCAAATAGTGGGTTGAAAATAAAAAATGAAGAGGAGATACACTTAGAGTGTATAGAGCTATCAGTTTGCTCTACTTCTGTGAACTTGGGCATACTGTTTATAAAGCCCAAGCACACATAGGTAGAGTTCTATACAGTGTAAGTGTGTCTCCAGAGCAATTATTTATTTGAAGTAAGATTGGTTGTGCACAGTAGAGATCAGACCACATAGGTGCAGACAAAGTGACTAAAAAAATGAAAAGTTTGCACAAATGAACATTTAAAAATGGAGGGGAAGAGAAAGCATGGAGGAAAACTGGACGTAACTCGGTTCCACTAAAAAAGCTTCTTCTGCAGTTAAGTGACTCAAGTAAAATCTTCTTGATTGCTAAAAACACCCTTTGTAGAACAATATATACTGCTATTTTGTATCCACTCTGTTTCCAAGGCATATTGTTACTTCAGCTGAGTTTTGTCTCTACAATATGTTTTTGACAAGGTTGTAGTAGACTTAGACAATGTAATATAGACACACAATCAGAGGTCAATTTCTTCTGACTCTCTGACTAACATTGTTCCGTATATTATTTGACAGAAGGTAGCTGACCTTCCTTGTTCTTTGCAATGTGTTTGGTGTTTTATATAGATCAGACTCTAATTTGGGGACTTGTGGTATTCTTTATTTCCATAATTATAATGTCACAATGCAAAATGACTTTGGTGAAATAATGGTGCTTTGTCATATAAATCATTACTTTTCATTGAATTTCCTCATGAAACTTGTTTAATACTACATGAGTGTTTTATCTGTTTATTTCTGTGATATGTAATACTTCTAAAAGTCCTGTTTCTAGAATGTAGACAACTATGACTTTTCTAGCCTTATGGCATAACTATAAACCCGCATTTTAATTTTAAGTTAGCAATTGTTCCATATGTCCTGTTTGAAAATTGGTACCTTACTTTATAATTATTATTATTGCCATTTATATAACGCCAACAGATTCCGTAGCATTTTACAATATTATGAGAGGGGGGATTTAAATATAAATAGGACAATTACAAGAAAACTAATAGGAACGATAGGTTGATGAGGACCCTGTTCAAACAAGCTTACAGTCTATAGGAGGTGGGGTATAAAACACATTAGGACAGGAAATAGCAATCAAATAAGGTGGGAGTGAAGCAGAGCTGCAGGAGAGAGTAAAGTGTTGCCCTTTAGGAGAGAGCAAGAAACAGGTATGTGAGGTAGAGGTTACTCTGGGAGGCCATAAGCTTTCCTAAAGAGATGTGTTTTAAGGCACTTCTTAAACGATTGAAGACTAGGGGAGAGTCTGATGGTGGTAGGCAGGCTATTTTCATAGGAAGGGAGTTGCCCGCGAGAAGTCCTGCAAGCGTGAGTTGGTCATACGGGTGTGAGCAGTGGACAGGAGAAGGTCATGGGCAGAGCAGAGAGACCAAGAAGGGGCATACCTATTGTGAAGAGATATAAGAGGGGCTAGAATTGTCCAGTGCTTTATAGGTATGGGCTAGCACTTTGAATTGACTCCTATAGGATACAGGAAGCCAATGTAAGGACTGAAAGAGGGGTGAGGTGTGAGAGGCAGGCAGCAAAATGGTCAAAGAAGAGGAGAGGGGAACCAAGGGGGCGATAAATAACAGCAATAATGTTAGCAGAGAAGGGTTTAAAGAGCCAAATCAAATTAATTTCAAATGACGGGTAAGAGAGGGAAGGGAGGGAAGAGAGGGAATGGGGGGTGTGTAGAGGTTTGAAGGAGCAGTGAGGTGAGAGGAGAAACCCTACACCACCACCTTTACATTCAGAATGTCTTGGGTTGTGGGTAAGTTGAAGACCACAAAAGGATAAAGATGCATGGGTAGCAGTGTCAAAGGGAGAGAGACATGTTTCTGTTAAGACTAGTAAATCTAGGGAACGAGATGAAGAGGTCGTGGTCAGCATTGGATTTTGTAATATTGCAAACAGAGCGTGCATTCCAGAGGGCAGTATTGAAGGAGGAAGAGGAAGTATTAGAGGAAGAGTAACATGAGATGGGTATGAGATTGGTGTGGTTCCTTGAGTTAGTAAGTGGTGGGTTTGCTGAGATGGGACCGGGGTTTGGAGAGACATCACCAGCTGCTAGGGGCAGAAGGATAGAAAGGAAGTGAAGGTGCGAGTGGGATTTGAAAGTTTTGTAGGAGGGTATGTATATAAAGGATTTGGGAGGCGTTGGAGGAGATAGGCTTGAAAGGTATCTGTAGAGTGCATGGGATGAATAGAGAGGGGAGGGGAGTAAAGTGGAAGTAATGAAGATTGTGTTGCCAGGGACAGGTGAGCAGAAGGATAGGGATATTTTAGTAACGAGAGAAGTTAGTGTGAAAGTGAAAAATAGAAGGGAAAACATTATTTTAAGAAAATGTGTTTTGTTATATAGAAATGAAGATTATACATATGCACTGTGATGAAAGCAACTTCGCCATTGGTTTTTGGAGGGGCCTGTTTGCCAGCCTTGTTTATGCCCCTTGGACCTTTAACTGGAACAGATTCAAACATGTGGCGGCCATCTTAAATTGTCCAGCAGTGTTTTGTTGTCAAATGTATGGAACTGTTTTGGGCATGGGACCATGTGCACGGTGGGGCAAAAATAAGACTTCTAGGAAATTCCTGAACCCCTGAACCGATCTGGGTGATTTTTGGATATGTTGCTCATCCAGATCGGGGCTATCAGGGTATGTGGCTGATGGGGGGATATTGTGGGGATATGTTATATATTAAGGGAACTTTTTGGGGTTTGTAAAAATTTATGTTTTTTCTGTTTAGAGCTAATTGAGTTAGCCCATTGTCTTTGTTAATTGTATCACAGGCAGAGGGGAATGATTGTGTACACTGTAGGGGAGTGTCTGCATGTAAGACTCTGTTTTATTGGTTTGTTAATTCTGTGTCCTGTGCCCCACAAGGTTCACCTGGGTGTCAACCTTGTGGGGGAAAACTGTATAAAAATTTAAGCTGTTCAATAAACCTTCAGACCTTCTTACCCTCAACTCACAGCCTTGTCTCGTGTTGTAGGGTACTGCTATATCACACTGGGGATTGCTATACCCTGTATATTCCCCTGGATACTAATCACTAGCTCTTCTAAGAGCTGTTCCTGCTTCGCTCTCTGAAGAAAGAGAGGTTCACCCACTGGAGCCTGGAGCCTTGTCATTGGTCTAGGCTGGGTAGGAGACGGCGAGACCCCAACCAAGCTACGGCGGTTAGTGGGGTCTGCAGTGCTAATAGTGTCTGTTGTGGTGCTGATGGTCCTTGGTAAGTACTAGGAGCATCGATTGACGGAGGGTCCATCACATGCACATATATAATCATAGACATACCTATGAGTGTTTAAACCATGGCTAAGGATACAGTATGTTAAACAGAGGGATTTCAGGTGAGAAGATAATCAATGCTGGTATTAGGGGCCCAGTCTGAAATATGAAGTCTGGGGTTAGGAACAAAACAACACCATTATGGGTGGGGAGACATGGAGATATTGAGGTAATGAGATGAAAAACCAGAGGAGATAACATTTGGGATAAAAAGATATGAAGGATCGGATAGGTGAAAGTCATAAAGAATGAGTATAAAATAACAACACTATAAATGCATTGACTTTAAAAAACAGAAGATCAGGATGGGAGATATAATAGTTATAAATTAAGCAGTGAGACTATAGGGAGAGAGGTGGGATAAAACACAATTTTAAATTAAGAAATAAAAGGAAACAATCAGTAGTACAAAGTAGAGATGATACCTCTGCTGAGGCAGTTCTGCAGGGCTTGGTTCCTTGTGAGTACTGGGTGTTGCTAATCAATGCTGTTATATTGGGGCCCAGTCTCTGTTTAGGTGTTTCTGCAGGGCTCGGTTACTTGCTGCACATATTTATCTTAGGCAAAGATTTATAGACTTGTAAAATTAAATTTTCTTCATGTTCGAAAATTCCCTCTCCTAGACATGATAATTCTATGCTTGTCCTTGCAGTTGTTCATGACATTGTATCCTGTGGAGTCTATTGCCTTATATTATATGTAAATTGATTTTCCCAGTGCAATCCCATTTACAGCAATTAGCCAGTTTAGTTTTGTTCCCTAAGTGCATATTTTGCATTTGTCTTTACTGAATTTCATCTGCCACTTGCCTCCCCTGTCCTTCAATTTGTCCATAAACTGCTGCAGGGAAGTTATGTCCAGTTCAGGCTCCATCATTTTGTGTCCACTCCAAATATTGAGACATGACTTTCAAACCCCAGTGTGCACACATGGCTGGGAATCTGACTGTGTGTTAATATAGGTTAATGTGATTTTTCTTCTTCAGAATTATTGAAACCCTAACACAGTTTATTAAGATTTTTTTTAAAGGTTATTTGGTAGACTGAGGCAATATTTCCATTAATATCAAGATCCACAAATCTAACCATATGTATATTTTGACCATGAATAAACTGCATATAAAGTAGCTCTTTATGACAATTCAGAATACTGTTACCCTAATACTTTGCTGACATTCACTGTGGCAGCTACCATTCCTCTCTAGTCTGCCATATAACGTAAACCTAGAGTTCAACACAGATAGAAAGACTGACAGATTACGCTACTTTTGAACCAGTTCTTTTGGCAATTGGATTCCTTATTTTTATAGTAGTCTCTGCTTCTTGCCTTCCCACCAAATACTGCGTCCCTACCATCTCCCAGCCACTGCTTGTCGAAAAGACACATAGTATATGTTTAACTACAGGTGTTTGTTAATGCTGTAACAGGTTGTTATAGGTTCCCCTTAACCATTACATTTCAGTATTTTGAAATTACTTATTATATAACAAAGTGCTCAAGATGTGGCTGATGTTCCAATTAAATAACATTTGTGTGTAATATATTGGATATTAATAACCTAAATCATGATTTTAATTTTTTTTACATTCTTTCTTTTTGGAGCGCAGAGTTAAATACATGCACAAAATGTGACATAAGGCATTTGACATGAAGTATTACCACAAAGATATGCATAAAAGGTCAAGTTCTGCTGCGCTTTTTTAAAAAGTGTACATTTATGCTAATGAGTGACATCCATTAATTGGTATTAGACAAGCAATATTACACAGACTTTACATGGCAGATCATGAGTGGTGCACTTTTTACAAAAACAGAACAATAAAGTAAAACAAGATAAACTAAGCTAGGTATACATGTCTAGGAGAGAGACTGGTCTAAGAGATTAAGGTAAAGGTAGCCTCGGTGATTACTAATTAGGTGTCATCAAGATGAAGAAAATATTTCTGCAGGTAGATTAGAGAAAACGAGAGGAGCAACAGGCTGTACTACTAACTTACTTTTTTGTGTTCCCAGATGGTTTGCAATCACATTTTGTGTGTCACTAGACTCATTGTGAGGACCCTGAATCACACAAAACCTGAATTTTAAGTTTAAAGCTGCTCTGTTATACAGTGGCGTCACTAGGGTTGGTGTCACCTGGGGCGATAACTCACGGTGTCACCGCAACCCCTTCCATGTCCCTTAGTGTTCCTCTCCCCTTCCCTCCCCTGATCCTTAGTATTCCTCTCCCCTCCCTTCC
This sequence comes from Pelobates cultripes, assembly GCA_933207985.1. NCBI lineage: Eukaryota > Metazoa > Chordata > Amphibia > Anura > Pelobatidae > Pelobates > Pelobates cultripes. Next base: position 329,593,428 of record OW240914.1, on the reverse strand, counting down.
CTTAGTGTTCCTCTCCCTCCCCTGTCCCTTATTGTTCCTCTCCCCCCTTACCTGTCTCTTAGTGCCCTTGATTCTCATTTATGTTCCTCCCCCCCTTAGTGTTCCTCTCCCTTATCTTTTAGTGGTCCCCCTACCTGTGTTCATTTTCCCTCCCTCCCCTGTAGCTTAGTGCCCCCCTTTATGTTCTCTCCCCTAGTGTCTCCCCCTGTCCCATAGTGTTCTTTCTCCCCCGTGTCCCATAGTGTTCTTCTCCCCCTCCCCTGTCCCATAGCGTTCTTTCTCCCCCTTCCCCTGTCCCATAGGTTCTTTCTCTCCCCCTTCCCCCCCAGAGTGTTCTTTCTCCCTCACCCCTCCCTTGTCCATAATGTTCTTCCCCCCACCCTGTCCCATAGTGTTCTTTCCACCCTCCCCTGTCCCATAGTGTTCTTTCTCCCCTTCCCTGTTTCATAACTTTTTTCTCCTCCACCTCCCCTGTTCCATAGCTTTCATTCTCCCCACCCTCCCCTGTCCCGTAGTGTTCTTTCTCCCTCCCCTTCCCATAGTGTTCCTCTCCTCCTGTCCTGTCCCATAGTGGTTTCTCCTCCCTCCCCTGTCCCATATTATTCTCCCCCCAGTTTGAGTACATGGATGGATGTGCTCTTGGAGTGATATTGTTTATTTAAATGCCCTGGGGATACTGGCCATGATTCAGTCACTGAGTTTACACCAGGATCATATGAATCCCATAAACTGAAAGGGAATATTTTCACTGACCCATAGAAAGTAGAAATCATAATCGTCTCCCAACAATTTCCATTTAAAATATTCTCAAAATATCAAACATCTATAGAATGCATCTGCTTTTATAATGAAAATAAATTGATGTAGATGTACTATTGATAACATATTCACTGTATTCATCTCACATAAAATTAGTAGCACTTACCTTACCACAGCACATCGAATCATTGTTTTAAATCTTTGGGTTCCATTGCTTTTTGTAGGTGACAATCTAGCAATCACTGTGTAAGTGTATGCTTACTGAGTGGCCAAGCGGAGCAGACCGTGGTACAGGAGCTTCCGTTTCCTGTACCCGGCCGGACTGACAGGAAGTGCTCTCTCAGTGAGCACTTCCTTTAAGTCCGGCCGGGTACAAGAAACAGAAGTTTCTGTACCGCGGTGCGCACTGCTCCACTGGGCCACGCTACACTAACTGAGTGACTGGCAGGAGGGAGCACTGTGCGCCCACCTCCTGCCGGTCACTCCAAAATATAGACATGAGACAAAAAAGAGACTACTATATACACTAGTCTAATTGCCTATAGACTTTGGCAAAAGATGGAGTTTCCTACACTGTTTCTCATTAGCCATCCATTACCACATCTGATGTAATATAATTTAATACATTATTTTGCTTATTTCGCATGCGCAAGGTTATCTATAGAAGAATTCACAGTCCCACATGGACAGCTCCATATCTCTTCCTCCCTCGGTCTCATATAATTTCACTTGGTGGTATTTTTCAAAATATACAAATACTCCACCATTGACATTGCTGCTTTCATTCTGAGTCCTCTAGTACAAATATTTACCTTTCTTGGAAATGGTTAAGTTGCTTGTGATAATTATCGTTATGTTTCAAAAACAGAAATAGATTATGGAGGAGGGATAAGCATTACCCATCTTAATTACATAAAGCAATTGCAGGTTGACTGGTTTTTCTGAGTACGATGAAGTAGTTATGATGATGTGTACAGGGAATATCAAATTGTTAACATTAAAAAAGAGAAAGTTATCAAAATTATGACTGAGAAAAAACATTAAATATAGTTACGAATCAAGAATTTTGATTCTTGAATCAAACTATATTACTGATTATGTTGCACCAGTGTGTTCATTTGTTAAAACAAAATTACAATAATTGGCATGTTACTATTCAATACATGAAAAATCCATTAGCTATCACATCTACAGATGCTAGCCTAGGAGACAAAAACCTACATACAGCTGATGAAGGTCACACTCCTTGTAGCAAATTAGTATAAGCAGACCCATTCACTGAATTTGAGAAGAATACATAGGTGCGAAATTGTATAAAAACTATACTGTGATATACTTAATGTTAATATAGGTGTAACAGATGGTCCGTTAATAATATTGTCAAATGCACAATGTCACTAGGACATGTGCAAAGTTGAAAAAAATGAATGATGAAGATGTACGTCTGTTGGCTTTTCATCTAATTGAACGTGGACATTAGGCCTGTGAATTAAAAGGAGTAGTAATTAAAAAAATGAATTAACCACTTACTTGTAGCAATCGTCACCATCTGTGGCTTTTATAGACAAAGGCATTTGGGACAGTAGTCGATACATCACTACCTAACCATCTAGTGTGTATCTGTTCTTCCATTGGTAAATGTGTTTTTAATAATTTACTAGATTTTATTGTCGTTTTCTATTTTTTATAGGTGTATTACATATTCACCAGCGTGTTTCTTGGATTAAGTAATTTTGTAAATACATATTTTCAAGGCTACTGGCAAGGTATGCTTTGATGATATTTCCTTGAATATAAAAGTATGTTTTTCTTTGTTTTCTTTATCGTGAAATAGTTAATAGTAAAAAAACACTTGTTTTTTTTTTTTAATTAAAAATTCAAGATGCCTCGAATCACCTGCTAAAGAATATAAGGTATGAGTATTTGAAAAGTTGATTATTAGAATGTCCATGTAACAAACTTTTCCAACAAAAAAACAGACAAAACGCTGGCTATTTTGAGCGTAATATAAAGTGGGTTTGAAAACCATTGAGCAAAACTAGCAGCATAAATAATTTAGTTTTCCTCTCCCCCCATCCGAACTCAGAAACACATCAACCTGCTATGACTGAGCAGATGCAATAAAAGAAGACATTTTCTTCGGAGTTGAGGTTTAATTTATTTTTTTTCAACTTCAATAGAGAAGCAAAGTCACTTGATGTTGTCTGTGTTGCAAGGGATGTAAATTTACAATATACCAATAAATGAGATCTTTGTCATTGAAATGTAGAAATTAATCGAATTGCTTATGAAATGAGACGGAAAAATTATTCACTTTGCCAATGAGAGAGCATCAGACACATAATATCTTCTTTTCAGGAGGTTGTGGCTGAAATCTACAAGGATCATATATCTTTCCCTCCCCACTCTTGAATAATAATAATAATAAATAATAATAATAATAATATATGGTTGTTGATAAATAATAACTTGTGATGAAAGATAAAGTAAATTATAAAATAAGAATTAAATAGATCACTTGGAAAAAAATGTACTTTCTATTTTCATATTTAGTCTGTCAAGGTCAAAATTTGACTTTCTGATTTCTAGTTCATTGCAGTTTTCTGTTAGTAAAAAATAAACTTCTTTGGAGTTGTGCATAATGAGTCTGGTCTCTTAACCGCTGCCGTTATAAAACACTGGGCAATGAAGCAATGTCCTTAAGGTGCTTAGAATGTGTCTTTAACTGTAGAAAATTGTGGAAAACTAAAAAAAAAAATAAATTCATTTTATTCAGAAACAGGACAATACATAGGACACAGGTCACGCATTTAGACTGGAAGAAAGTAGATTTAGTTTAAGGCAAAAGAAAGGTTTGTTTACAGTAAGAACAATAAGGATGTGGAATTATCTACCTGAAGAGGTGGTTTTATCAGAGTCTATACAGAGGTTTAAATAGAAACTGGATGAATATTTGAAAAACATAAGGGATATTATTTTTAATATGTGGTTAGCAGCTTCTTGATCAAATCTGACTGCCATTATGGGAGCAAGAAGGTATTTTCCCTAGTTTGTTTCAAAATTGGAAAGCACTTTAAACTGGGTTTTTACCTTCTTTTGGATCAACAGCAAAAAACAAATGTGAGAAAGGCTGAACTTGATAGACATGTGTCTCTTTTTCAGCCTATGTAACTATGTAACTTACATCTATCTTCTGATGCTCGCCTTCAAGACGTCTCAAGGGCTGCACCGTTCCTGTGGAACTCACTTCATCCTCCGTTAGATGCTCACCCAGTCTCCACACCTTCAAAAAAATCATTAAAAACCCACTTCTTCATAAAAGCATTTCAATTAAACTGTTAATAGCTCCCAACTTATTCCTCTCTTGCAACTGTCATTAGTCTAATACTATCCTTACCTTTTGTGTCACTTTACCCCACTCCCTCTAGCATGTAAGCTCATTGAGCAGGGCCCTCAACCCCTCTGTTCCTGTGTGTCCAACTTGTCTGTCGATTACAACTACATGTTTGTTTGTCCACCCACTGGAAAGCACTGCGGAATTTGTTGGCGCTATATAAATAATAACATAATAATATGTAACCATCTCATTCTGTGACATGTAAGCTGGCTACTGCTCCACCTACTGCAGTAGTCTGCCAAATACAATATTTTTTTTATAACTGATGTTATTACAGTATATGTGATCAGTAGGCACATTAGAAAAGGTACAGTTGTACTCAAAATAATTCAACCCCAATTGAAAATCAGGTTTATTGTCAAAATTTACAGACTTTTAGCTGTTTGCAATGAACAAACCAAACAAAAGCAATTTAAATAGTCCAAAGCGATGAGTGCTTCAAGTGGTTTGCCAAAATTTAACAGAAAATGCAACTTGTGTTTCAACCCTTGAAATAGAATCCCTCACAACAACACAGAAATGCAAAACAGGTGTTGTTTTAAGCACACCTGATGCAACTAATCAATGGCTTCATTAATTGCACCAGGTGTGCTTGAGCTGGAACACTTGAAATACCTGAACTGGCTAAGGGATTGTTGAGTGTCACATTTGACTGCATGTTAGAAATATGGCTAAGTCAAAAGAATGGTCCAAAAGTAAAAAAAAAATATTACTGCCCTTCACAAACAAAGAACAGCATACGAAAAGATAGCGAAGACAGTGAATATTCTTAGAGACACAATTGGCTCTCCCTGGCTGTTCCCACTTTATTTAGTTTACCTCAATACAAAAAGAATGTGCTCGAACCTCCTTTTCCTACAGAGCACCGCAATTATGGAACGACCTCCCGCACACTTTCAAACTTTCAAATCTTCCCCACGCCTAAAATCCTTTAAGAGATCCCGCTATACATATTTCAAAACAGAATGCACCTGTCATGGTTGATTATATATTTGCTACCTGTTCTGTGTTAAATTTTGTATATTTTGTGTATTAATATTGGTTTTGTATTTTGTTGTACCCTATTGTATCAATGCAATGTTTTGTGGACCCAGGACATACTTGAAAACGAGAGAAATCTCAATGTATCCTTCCTGGTAAAATATTTTATAAATAGTTTGCAAATTCAAAGTTGAAAGAACCATGTTTACACTACCTAGACAGAAAAAGGAAGCTATCAATGGCTTCCCCCCCGATTTCTGAGAAAGCAGGTTGTGAAAACCCTTGAGTAACTGCAATACTTGGTGGCCACAGGCTCTGAGGTTTCACTGAGCACTGATGCCAACTCCAAGATGTACACCACTACTGACCCAAAAGCACAAGAAAAGTAATCTCCAATATGCTCAAAATCATATAAATATGCCACAGACGTTTTGGGATTCTGTACTGTGGAGCGATGAAACAAAACTGGAACTTTTAAGCCCAATGGATCAGCGGTATGTCTAGAGGAAGAAGAATGAAGCATATGCTGAAAAGAACACTGTGCCTACAGTTTAGCATGGTGATGGCTCAGTTATGTCCAGGGGCAGATTTGCATATTTTGGCACTGGAAACCTGAAGCCTGTGGAAGGCAAGAAGGATTAATTGAAGTATCAGGAAATCCTAGAAGAAAACATGATGTCGTCTATGAGGAAGCTGATGCTTGGTCATCACTGGACCTTCCAACTAGACAATGATCCCAAGCATACCTCAAATTCCACCAAGGCTTGGTTGCAGAAGAAGTCCTGGAAAATTCTACATTGGCAATCAGTTACCTGACTTGAACCCCACAGAAAATCTCTGGTGGGATTTGAAGAAAACGGTTGCAGCACGCAAACCCAAGAATATTATGGAGCTGGAGGCAATTGCTCAAAGGGATTGGGCTTATATTACTTTAGGAACACTGCCAGAAGTTGGTGTCTGGCTATGCATCTCTGTAGCAGCAGGTCATAACAGCAAAAGGGTGCTTGCCATGCACTAAAGATGCTTGCCATGAAGGGGCTGAATAATTTTGAGACTGAAGTCATTATAAGCTGCATTTTCAGTTGAAATTTTGGAAACCACCTGAAGCAGCCTAAGTTTTCAGTTGGGGTTAAATAATTTTGATTTTAACTGTACCTAATAATGGCCTCAATTGAAAAATTTTCATTAATTTTGGATAAACATTTAAAAATATTTTTTTTGAAAACTTTAAAAACTTTATTCAAGAATATTAAATAATTTGAAAAGCTTACCAAAAATATTACTTCTAAGCCAATTATGGAAGAATGATCTTTGGCTAGGTTGGCAAATAATTCAACTTATATTAGCAAACTCTTTCTAATAAGGTTTGAGAACTACATGATAAAACATCACATAAATGATTAAAATGATATAAAATATTTATGTTTATTGAATCACTTGAATGAAAAGATGGGCCTTATGTCTCCCTAAATATTGTAACGATGGGATTTCTTGTCCTATTTATATAGAATGTTGTAAAGAATTCACATCCTTTCCTTTCTGCACATTTTGCATCATTCTCAATCAAGTACATCGGTTTTAATAGCATGGTGTATTCTTGAGAGGGTGTACAAAATGCTTTAAAAGAGCACTACAGAATTAGGATTACAAACCTCTATTCCTATTGCTACCATGTTCTAGTGTATGGTTAGTTTTAGTTTAAAAATAAGCTTTTTACTTAGCTTTTCTACAGTCCAGAGCTGAGTCTCCCTCAACTCCATCCCCGTTTCTTCCTCTTGCAACGTCACCTGTCTCTTGAGGCGATTGTCCAGTCTGATGCTTCTCATAGAAGAGCACTGGTGATTGGTGTGCATGCGAGAAAATTATGGCATGCGCATCCAAATGCTTCTTATAGGAAGGAATTGAATTCAATGCTTTCCCATGAGCTGCAGAGGCACGTGACTAGTTTTACAAGTTTGTTGTAGATGAAGCTCCTCCGATTTTTTTCTGGAAGACAGCCACTAGAGGTGTGTTTAACCCTGCAATATAAGCATTGCAATTTCTACAACATTGCAATATTTTACATTGCAGGGTTAAAACTAGAGGGCCACTGCACCCAGACATAGTAATTGAGATAAGGGTGAGTATAGTGGTTCTTTAACAGAACATTCCAAGCATCATAACCACTACAGCTTGCTACAGTGGTTATGGAGCCAAGAGTGTCCTGGCACCCACTCCCTTGTAAGAAGTCAAACCAGTTTATGGATTTGTGTGTCAGGGATGTTGTGTATTACAGTGTGTGGTAATGTGTTGGGGTCTCTATTGTATGGCAAGTGGGGCGATAAGAATGGTACGATTGAATATAAAGATATAAATATTATTTTTTTTTTATGAAATATGAATTGAAAGATAAGTTGTATATTACCCTCTCCCTTCTTCTAACCTTTGGGCAGGGAGGGGTGACACTAAAAAGGCCCTGGTGGTACGGTGATCTCTGGTGACCTGCATCTCCATCATGTGCCGGCTAAGATCCCTGTTCTCACAAGCTGTAGTAATCCGTGGCAACATTCTTATCCGCAGAGCTTGTGCAAGGATTACTTTGCACTTGTCTGAGGTGCAGATTACAGCCTCCCATGCCCAGCTAATCTCCCTTCTGGCTGTAAATATGAAAACATTGGCTGGTGCTCGCTCTGCATGGAGCAGCAGGGGAGATCACAGGCCCACCCGGCATTTGTCCGGTTTCTCTGATGGCCAGTCTTGGCCTGCTGTACAGAGGAAAACAGAATATGCAAATAAACAACACATTTCTTCTACATGTGTATTAAAGAAACAGTACAAGCACCATATCTAATACAACACACTGTAGTGGATATGGTGCCTAAAGTAGCTTGGTGTCCAATATTGTAAGAAGTGAAATTGCTCTATGCCTCCACTATTCAGGCCAGAGTTTACAAGTCTATAAGCAGGAACTACCACTAGATGCCCTGACTAAAACTCTGCAGTGCATATATGATCCCTTTCCTTACCTGTTAATCAATCCTTAACGTTAATAGCATAGCGTTGAAGATTGTTAACAGGTAAGGGGAGGGATCAAATATGTACTGCAGGGTTTTACTCAGTAGAGCTAATTTTATTGTCAGTATAACGATCTATGCTGAAAATTAAATGAAGCACTCCTACAGGTGGTTCTCCTGCTGTCAGTCAAGGTGTAATTCTGATGCCTGCTGGTAGGAATATAAGAGCAGAGTGACAGATGTCACTGTGTTGTGACAGTGATGCTCTGGCAAATAAGCCAGCATGTTGGCATTACGGGGGACAATTTCCCTGAGAACGTTCAATCCTATTGTAGAGACCCTAGGTTGATATCACTATAGTGTGATATCCACAAAGCTGGTTAGACGGGAGATCAATGGATAACAGGTGAGTATTGCTCGAACATCTCACGATGATAAATTACTTTTTTATTGCATGATGAGATGTTATAAGTTAAAGTGAAGCATTCATGTTAGGTGCATTGCAAAGGAGAAGCAATTCTCAGAGATATGGAACACACAAATATATATCCTTTCAAATGTGCTAATATGATCATGTAACATGTTTCAATTTTAGGGAACATTCTGCAGGTAACTATACTCTGGGGTAATATATTCTTTCTCTAACACAGTACCTTATTCGATTTTTCTTAAATGACCCAAACCAAGTAAGGGTTAAAAGGTAAAGATTGCTTCATTCAAAGAAACAGAACTCGGGATTAAGCTTTTGATCTTAACATCTGCTCATCTCTTCCAACTAAGCTTATACTACACTTTTGTTCATCAATTTGTATCCTAGTAACCGGCTCCATCCGTGTTGTCTGCAGTGGGAATACTCGGATCGGTCCCAGTTTGCAGAATCCTCTCGTCCTCCTTCATAGTGCATGTTTCGGAAAGTGATTTTAGTATTAAATAATGTAGAGACTTTGCTGAAGTACATTGGCTTTTTAATAAAGCAGAATATTTCGGTTCAGTACATAACAATGAGAATAGTTTTATTCTAGTTTCATTATCCGCAATGCAGCTACAGAACAACTGGCAAAAGTATATCTAGAACTAGATTAGATCGATGGTTGTAAACATGTTTCACAAGACCCAGGTCATGTATATTTATTTAGATTGGCCACCTAGTCTTCGGTTGTAATATCAGCTTAGTACCTCATTCTTCATTTGTAACAATTAGATTTAAATAAATACATCCCAAACACACTGATATGCATGATTCATTCTAAAGTCAAAGGGGTCTCCACTGCAGTGTAAATATCAATGATGCTGAAGTAAACTGATGGAATTAATAATAAAATTAATAACTACAAATAATAACGTAAAAACTGAGTGTGCTCCTACTCAGTGTGCATGACAGCTGACACTGCCTTTGTCGCTGGACGACCCACCAAAGCAATCTTGTGGCCTATTCGCGACCTAGCACTACAGAAGGGTGGGAGGCTGCCGACCCTCAACTCTGGAACCAGGACCTGTGGTGAACTGCCCTGTTAAACATCCTCCTCCCACCCCCCCCACCCCCACCTACCGGTGAGGGATATCCCGGCACTTTTATTTGCCTACCTACCGTTGACTGGGACTGAACTGAGCCCACTAAAACTTAATCAAGGGGACCATCTCCTACATCCAAAATGGCGACAGAGCATAACTCCCCAAGGCATGTGAGACCTGCTTTCTAGCAGCATTTGACAGCATTTGTGTAGCCTTTTGGGAGCGACTAAAGCAATGGTAGGATCCCGGATTGAAGCACTGAACGGGCGCTGAAAAAGGAGCTATCACTTGCCCTCCATCGGACCCCAAAAATCGGACCCCAGGGAGCCTTAAAGGGGGACCACTCACGCCTACTACTGAGATCTCCATCTTCCCTGAGGGGGCGGAGGGACAATTGTGAAAAGGCCCAATATACCCACCGCATATTTTGCCCGAAGAAGGAGACAAGTAAGGCATCCGAGAGGCGCAAAGCATCTGGGCCGTCTCCCGCCTTGCTCACAACCCCTAACCATGAAAGGGACTACTCTGGAGCAGTTACCATAGCCCACATGGGTTTGCAACAAACTAGGAAAAAATTCCTTCTTGACCCCAAAATAGCAGTCAGATGTCTCCTTTGATCAAGCAGCTATTACCCCACTAATTAGAAATGATATCCCTGTATGTTATGTTTTTGCAAGTATTTATCCAATTGCAGTTTAAACATCTGTATGGACTGATAAAAACCACCTCTTCAGGCAGAAAATTCCATATCCTTATTGCTCTTACTGTAAAAAAATCCTTTCTTTGCTTTAGATGAAATCTCCTTTATTCCTGCCTAAATGCGTGACCTCGCGTCCTATGTATAGCCCTGTTTATGAATAGATTTCCAGATAATGGTTTGTACTGGCCCGAATATATTTGTCTAATGTTATCATACCCCTCTGAGGCGCCGTTTTTACAAACTAAAGAGATTTACATTTTTAACCTTTCTCCGTAACTAAAATGCTCCATTCCTTTCATCAATTTTCTAGCTCATCTCTGCACTTTTTCTAGTGCCCTGATATCCTTCTTTAGAACAGGTGCCCAAAATTGCACAGCATATTCAAGGTGTGCTCTTACCAGTGATTTATAAAGAGGCAACATTATATTTTCATCCCAAGAATTTATGCCCCTATTTATACATGACAAAACCTTACTGGCCTTAGCAACTGCAGATTGACATTGCATATTGCTGTCTAATTTGTTGTCTATAACAATTCTCAAATCCTTCTCATGTGTGGTTATCCCTTAGGGTATAAGTTTCTTGTGCATTCTTGACCCCGAAGTGCATAACTTTGCATTTCTCTACATTAAATTTAATCTGCCATTTTAGTGCCCAGTCCCACAGTCTATCCAAATCCCTCTGCAGCAAAGCAATTTCCTGCTCACATTTTATTACTTTACAAAGTTTTGTGTCATCTGCAAACACTGAAACATGGCTTTCAATGCCTATTTCAAGATCATTTATACATATGTTAAACAGAAGCGGTCAAAAACAGAACCCTGAGGGACACCACTTACCACTTTTGTCCAGCCTGAAAATTTACTGAAAAAACTAATTGTACTCTATCCTTAAGCCAATGTTCTACCCAAGAAGAAGAATATTAATCTAGACCAATTATTTTAGCTTGAAGACTAACCTATTTTGAAGAACCGTATAAAATGCCTTGGCAAAATCCAAGTAGATCACATCCACTGCAACACCTTTTATCTATACTTCTACTTACTTCTTCGTAGAATGCAATCAAGTTAGTTTGACATGACCTTTGTTTGATAAAACCATGTTGATTATTTGTCAGGAACCAGGAACCAGACAGAGACAGATCTAGATGCAAAAACACCTTTATTTAATAAATAACAAAGAAATAACCAAAAGCAAAGTCCAGGAGGCAAGCAGGGGTCAGTCACCAGAGCGGGTAGTCAGACGAGCCAGGATCAGGAGAACGGAGAGCAGTGGAGTCAGGAACAAGGCCAGAGTCAGGAACCAGGAGCAAACAGGAAACACAGGAACAAGGAGACTTCTGAGGAACAGGAAACCACGCAAGGGCAAGGAGGTTCTGGGATTTGCTGCTTAAATAGGCTGAACTGATTAGCAGCAGGGTTGATTACTATTCTCAGATGAGTAACCGTGGCAACATGCTGAAGGAGCTGATCGTTAATTACAGCTGAAACCTCAGACACTGAAAAAGGAAGGGTTGCTGTTTAAAACAGCAAAGAAACCCTGACAGTACCTCCCCCTCAACGACTCCCCCCATTTCTGCTGGTGGGTCCGGGCTTCATGGGGAAGCGAGCGTGATAGGAACGAAGGAGGGATGGTGCATGGACATCAGAGGCTGGAACCCAGGAGCGTTCCTCTGGACCGTACCCTTTCCAGTGCACCAAGTATTGGATCTGTCCTCTGAAGACTCGTGAGTCAATGATGCTGCGTATTTCATATTCCTCATGATTGTCAACCGGAACAGGACGTGGACGTGGTACTGAGGTGGTGTAACGATTACATACCAATGGTTTCAAGAGGGAAACATGGAATACATTAGAGATGCGCATGTTAGCAGGAAGGTCAAGTGCGTAAGCTACAGGGTTAACCCTTCGAAGTATACGAAATGGCCCAAGGTATCGGGGTGCCAGTTTTTGTGAGGGAACACGGAGCCGTAGGTTGCGAGAAGACAGCCAGACCCTCTCTCCGACTTGATAGGTAGGTGCAGGAAGGCGTCTGCAGTCGGCCTGGAGTTTGTAGTTCTGCATTGCGCGTTGCAAAGAGTTCTGAACCTGCACCCAAGTGGAACGGAGTTCCCTGAGATGTTCCTCCAATGCCGGTATCCCTTGTGGCATGAACGTATCAGGCAATATGGACGGTTGAAAGCCATAGTTCGCCAAGAACGGGGATAGCCGGGAAGAGGCATTAATCGCACTATTGTGGGCAAACTCCGCCCAGGGTAGCAGATCAGACCAGTTGTTCTGGTGGTCAGAAATGTAGCAACGCAGAAACTGTTCCAGTGTTTGGTTAGCTCGTTCCGCGGCACCATTGGATTGCGGGTGGTAGGCAGAGGAGAAGGAAAGCTGAATTCCCATTTGTGTACAAAAAGTTCTCCAAAATCTGGACACAAACTGGCTACCCCTATCTGAGATTATCACTTTGGGTAACCCATGCAAACGAAAGACCTCCCGAGCAAAAATTGTTGCAAGTTCCTGAGAAGTTGGTAGTTTTTTCAAGGGAATGCAATGCGACATCTTTGAGAATCGATCAACAACCATGAGAACGACTGTATTGCCACGGGAGACCGGAAGATCTACGATAAAGTCCATGGACAAGTGGGTCCAGGGTCATTCACCATTAGGTATGGTTTGCAGGAGACCCACTGGAGGGTGTCGTGGGGTTTTATTTTGAGCGCACACAGGACAGGCAGCTACAAAAGCGGTGACATCCGAACGGAGACTAGGCCACCAAAATTGCCGAGAGACGGACCAGATTAATTGGTTTTTGCCTGGATGTCCAGCTGCTTTGGGGTTGTGATAAGTACTTAATAATTTAGTACGGAGATGAATAGGTACAAAACAACGGCCATTAGGTTTCTCTGGAGGAGCATTACTTTGTGCAGCCAGAATCTCCTCGCCTAGGTGTGAGGTGAGGCTAGTACGGATGGTGGCCAGTATATGGTCCGGAGGAATCACAGGAGTAGGGGTTATCTCCTCTCTAGATGGAGGGGAGAACTGTCGAGACAAGGCATCAGCCCGAATGTTTTTAGTACCGGGCAAGTAAGAAACCACATAATTGAATCTTGATAGGAAGAGAGCACATCTAGCTTGCCTGGGGGAAAGTTGCTTAGCTTCGGAAAGATATGTCAGATTCTTGTGGTCTGTGAGGATGAGAATTGGCACTGAAGTACCCTCAAGAACATGCCTCCATTCTTTGAGAGCTAAAATTATGGCTAGAAGTTCTCTATCACCAATCTGGTAATTGCATTCCGCCGGGTTTAATTTCTTCGAGAAATACCCGCACGGATGCCTGGAGCTCTCTGGGTTAGGACGTTGAGACAGGAGGGCGCCTACTCCTGTCTCAGACGCATCGACCTCAAGAATGAATGGTAAGGCAGGGTTAGGGTGTGCCAGTATAGGAGCAGCAGCAAAGGCGACTTTGAGAGACTCAAAGGCAGAAATGGCCTCCTGTGACCAATGCTGTGGATCAGCATCTCTCCTGGTCATATCCGTGAGTGGTTTAACCAAGGAAGAAAAGTTGCGTATGAACTTCCGATAATAATTGGCGAAGCCAAGAAAACGCTGTATAGAGCGAAGACCCGTAGGTCGAGGCCATTTTAGTACAGCAGAAAGTTTCTCTGGGTCCATAGAGAATCCAGCATCTGAGATAACATAGCCCAAGAATGTGACCTGTTTGCAATTGAACTCACATTTCTCCAATTTACAGAACAGATTATTTTCTCTAAGTCTCTGTAGAACCCTAGAAACGTCTGCGTGGTGGTTCTCAAGAGATGTGGAATGGATAAGAATATCGTCAAGATAAACCACCACACATTGCTGCAACATATCACGCAGGACGTCATTTATAAATTCCTGAAAAACCGCCGGAGCATTGCAAAGACCAAAGGGCATTACTAGGTATTCGTAATGCCCGCTCCTGGTGTTAAATGCGGTTTTCCATTCGTGGCCCTCTTTTATCCGGACGAGATTATATGCCCCTCTCAGATCAAGTTTAGTGAAGACCGTTGCTCCCTTGAGGCGGTCAAATAACTCTGTGATCAACGGAATGGGGTAGGCATTCTTAATAGTAATGCGATTGAGACCCCTATAGTCGATACAGGGTCTCAACTCACCACTCTTCTTTTTCACAAAGAAAAAGCCGGCCCCGGCAGGAGAAGATGACTTCCGAATGAATCCCTTTGACAACGCATCGGTAACATACTCCTCCATGGCTCTATTCTCTGCTACAGACAGCGGGTAAATCCGGCCACGGGGAGGGTTGGCACCAGGTTGGAGTTCGATACCACAGTCATACGGACGGTGTGGTGGCAGAACGCTAGCTTGACCTTTGTCAAATACATCTTGGAATTCTTGGTACTCAGCGGGTAAGGAAGAGGCAGAAACTGTGCCCAAAACTTTGACCGGTTTCCGGAGACAGGAAAATGTGCATTGCTGGGACCAAGATAATATCTCAGATTTGCGCCAATCAATTGTGGGGTTATGCTTCTGTAGCCAAGGGTATCCCAAAATAAACCTGGTAGTATGGAGAGGAAATGACCTGGAATTGGATCATCTCATGATGTAGAGCCCCTACAGCCAGAGATATGGGCACGGTTTCCTGGGTCACGAGGGTTAGCTGTATAGGTCGGCCATCGATGGCTTCGAAAGCTAGTGGGGAGTTGCGAGGCTGTAAGGGTATAGAGTGCTCTGATGCAAATGCACAATCTATAAACAAGCCTGCGGCCCCAGAATCAAGAAATGCCTGGGTTTTAATGGAAGACTCCGGCCAGGAGAGGATAATAGGCACCAAGGGTTTGTCCTTATTTATCTCTGGGTCTGCAGAAAGACCCCCCAAGATCTGCCCCTGACAGTATCATGGGTGCGGGCCCTTTACCGGACGAATCGGGCAAAACTTTAATATGTGACCGTGGTGTCCGCAGTATAGGCACAGGCTCTCCCTCCTCCTAAAGGCTCTCTCCTCAACAGAGAGGCGTGAGAAGCCTAACCGCCTCGGCTCCACACCGACAGAGGACTCAGGACCAGGAGGCATGGGAGGTGAGGGAGGTTTGGGTGGGCAGGAAAAGCTCGGTGCCAAACATACTGGAGGCCTCCGCAGGCGCTCCCTGGATGAGGATCTCTCTCGGAGTCTGATGTCAATGAGGGTGACAAATGATATCAGTTCCTCGAGATCTTTAGGTAATTCTCTGGCTGCAATCTCATTTTTCATTACATCGGAGAGCCCCTGTGCAAAGGCAGCCACGAGAATCTCGTTATTCCAGCCACCCTCTGCTGCCATGGTACGGAATTCACTGGCATACTCAACAATAGTTTTCGTGCCCTGAGTATTAGACATGAGTTGTTTGGCAGTAGGAGTGGAGCGAGCTGGAATATCAAAAACCCTTTTAAAGGACGCAACAAATTCAGGGTAATTGTAAATGATGGGCCTCTCTGCCTCCCAGAGAGGTTTTGCCCAAGCTAGGGCTTTTTCAGACAGCAAAGAAATCATGAACTGGACTTTGTCGCTGTCTGTAGGAAATGCCTGGGGCAGCATTTCAAGGTATACTTTAACCTGATTTATAAATTCTTTGCACTGAGCTGGGTTGCCCCCAAAATACTGAGGGAGCGGGACAGACCCAGTCATTCCTCTAGCCGCAACAGGTTCGGAGGCTACAACCGGTGCCAGAACAGGAAGTGAGGCAGAGGCGGCCGCAATCGCAGGCTGGCCGGGTTTTGGATTCAGATGGACATACTGGTCCAAATGGTGGTTCTGCTGGTCCCACCGGGTAAATAGGTTAGGTATAGGTGTATTGCCTGTACCATCTGTATTCATGGCCCTTGCGTAATGTCAGGAACCAGGAACCAGACAGAGACAGATCTAGATGCAAAACACCTTTATTTAATAAATAACAAAGAAATAACCAAAAGCAAAGTCCAGGAGGCAAGCAGGGGTCAGTCACCAGAGCGGGTAGTCAGACGAGCCAGGATCAGGAGAACGGAGAGCAGCGGAGTCAGGAACAAGGCCAGAGTCAGGAACCAGGAGCAAACAGGAAACACAGGAACAAGGAGACTTCTGGGGAACAGGAAACCACGCAAGGGCAAGGAGGTTCTGGGATTTGCTGCTTAAATAGGCTGAACTGATTAGCAGCAGGGTTGATTACTATTCTCAGGTGAGTAACCGTGGCAACATGCTGAAGGAGCTGATCGTTAATTACAGCTGAAACCTCAGACACTGAAAAAGGAAGGGTGGCTGTTTAAAACAGCAAAGAAACCCTGACATTATTGCTTATAACAAAAGTTCTTCCCATTGAATTCCTGAATATTATCCCTTAATAGCCCTTCAAATATTTTCCTAGTCACAGAAGTTAAGCTCACAGGTCTATAATTTCCAGGCAAGGTTTTAAAATGTAACTGTGACAAACTCCCCTTCCCACGCGAGTTTGCTACAAGCTCCTGGAGGAGCCTGCTTGCCAACCCCCTGTCCACAGACTATGGGCCCTGCAGGGAAACCTGTAAAAGACTGTTTAACTGGCTTGGTCGTGTAATTTCCACATACCGTTCAAGAACCGAACAACCGCACGAACCAAGGACCACCCGGGAGCTTGTTAACAGCTATCAACACCTTGAAACGGTTCTCACCTCAGTGTTCTAATTGTTTGTCTGGGTGGCCGCAATTCGTATGAACAACCATGAGGTGGCAGCTATCCTGTTCACATAAACGAAGGCAACGGTATTTGGTCGTGGAGTTCATGGAACTAAAATTGGACACTGAAACTCCTGAACACCTCTCATGGAACTGTTTTGTGCATGAGACCATGTGCGTGGTCAGTTAAATAATTGACTTCCATGGAAATCACGAACCCCTGAACCGATATGGGTGATTTTTGGATACGTTGGTCACGCAGATCAGGGCTACCAGGGGATGTTACTACTGTGGAGTTTTCATTTGTTTTGAAGGTACTTTTGGGGTGTTTGTAAATTGCATGTTTTTCTGTGCCTGGAGATAGTTGAGTTTGTACAGTTCCTGACTCGATTATCTCCCAGGCACAGAGGAGGGATTACCCTGTTTTGTGTGGGAGTGTCATGGGCGTGTTTTCTGTGTCCTTGTTCTGCATAAAAGCAGGCCATTGAGTCTGGATTAAACAGATCATCTTACCCATTCATGAAATCTAGGCTTATGTTTGGGGGATTGGGAGCTATATCACACTAATAATCACTATGGCGCTTGGGACTTGGAAGATTAGGTGCACTAAGCTGGAGTACTGGGGTCCATTACAGTAACAAATAACAAAAGAAAGTGGAACTGACTGCATTCCTTCCTGAGATACAAAGTTTTATTATTGTGAAAAGAAAACAGTAGATGTCCGTAAAAGCACACTATAATATATATATATATATATATATATATGTATGTGCTCAAGGCAAAACCTTAGGCTTTTATTACTTTCAACAGAATATGAACAAAAACTAAACAGTTTCACGCTGTCGGGGTTATTCACTAAGCTGGATAAACTCAGTTGACTTGTTAAAGGACTGAAACAACAACTGTGATGCACTATAGAGTGAGCTATAAATACCACGCTCACTATGCAGTTTTTCTAGCAAAAATATTAAAAACAAGTTTTTCTCCCATTTCTCTCTCAATTCCTCAGCAGACACTCATTGCCAAGGAATTGAGAGAAAAGGAGAGCGTTAAAGATCTCCCACAGGAGAAACTCTGGTCTCCACTCATAGAAACCACAGCACACTTGTATAGGACTGGAGTGACATAAGCTAACTCATTTCAGAATCTGGCACACCTGGCAATGAAGCCAGTGTGATGGAACAACAGAGGAGGTTTGCCCTGCTTGGGAAGTGTTCTTAACGGCTACCCTGGTATGGTGAGGGTACCAGCCGTTGGGGAAGTCCTTTTCTTCCCGGCAAGTCGCTGTGTAGTGATGGAGTCGCCTATTCCCTTCTGCTGGATCAGGAGTGGAAGCCAAGTACAGCTCTGAAAAGAGCTAAGTGATTAAGCTGCATAGATTCCCCTTTCAAGAACGAGACAAGGCTACGTTTTGAAGGGTCAAGAAGAACTGAGGGTTTATTGACAGACACTCTCTTTTATGCGATTCTGCCCATGCAAGGGAGACACCCACATAATTAGCAGTATAACCAATCAATACAATATACATTCTGTACATCCCCTCCCCTTAGATAACTAAATAACACAATTAAAAAGGAACATATTTTCCCCAAAGTTTGGATGTACCCCAAATACTTGTTTCAAGGTGACTAACATATTTAAAAATCAGCCCATTCGGTTCAGCCGTTCGGGAGATATGGGACTTAGAAGTTTTGACCGACCGAACGGGCACAGTAGCCGAAAACAGTTCCATGAATGCTGGCCCTGCAGTAGGTCTAAGATCATGGGTAAAAACTCCCAAACGGCCGGCCATCCGTATGCCATCGTGGGTTCACTGAAATCCCCATCTGTTGCTGATTCTTTCTACCGAATGCCTGGTCGTTCGGTAGTTTTGGCGAGGTTTTCCCGAAGGTATGGAGGTCTCAGCGGTGTTCGCCTATTTGAGTGTCCGATTTTAGTTCCAGACACTCGACGGCAAACACCGCTGTTCGGGAGTTAAAATGGCCGCGAACACGTGGAAGTTCCGAAATAGCGGCTGGGCTTACAGCTCTCATAGCGTTCGTGCGGTCTTTTGACAAAAAGTGCCCATCAAGCAGGGAGGTAAATTAGTCTCAATTAACAGTCAGGGTGGCCTGTTAGAGGTAGGTAAGCATTCGCATGGAGAATGCTTGCAAAGTACCGAACTGCATTGTAATCCATAGGCAAACTGTGCTTTTTGTTACAGTGTCCTCAAGCAGGGCAAAGCCGTGAGCATCAGAGGAGGAGCACGGCCAGACTGGAGAGCAGCAGAGGAGGAGCAGGGGTGGACCTTGTTCATGTGATTGCATCAGGGGAGCGGAGGCAAAGGTAAATGGTCACAAACTCCCTTTAAGCAGGTTTTGTTTTGTTTTTTCATTTGATAACACCACCAAAACTTTTTAGAACAAAATGTATACAAGCATACTGCCATTCTGATTGAATTTCAAAGAAAAGCTATGGAATCCCTTAGTCTTAAAAATTATAAACAAAAAATTACGGCATCAATACTGTAAAGGAAAGAATATTGCTGATAATTATTTAATTTCAGTAGCTATTAGCTTAATTTACTTAACTGGAAATCAGGAGATAGCTGCAAATTGTAAGCCAAAATAGCCAAGCTATAAAATTGACTAGTCAGTGATTTTAGCCTAACATATGCAATTTACATTTAAATTGTTTTCATTTACAAGTTTTAGCAAATAACCCTAAAGAAGCTTTCTCAGATAACAAAAACCCATGAATTCTCAAGCCAAACGCTAAATATGTTGTAGCTTTGTGACCCCTCTTCTTTATATATATAGTAGTTGCTTTGTTATTATCCAGTCGTTTGCCTAGTGCAGGTCTAGAAGTAAAATAAACATGGCTCTATGTACAAGGCCCGACTTTAACTAGAGATTAAAAAAAGATAATTCCTTAATGTGGTCCACGTTGATCATACGAGGAATTGCATTACAGATGTCACTGGTGTTAACGATTGCTAGAGACACGTGAATCATTTCATGGCCAATCCATCAGAATGATTTATGGATCAAAGCTAAATAAATGTGTATTTTCATGGTTCCCTGGTTTGAAACAGTATACAATTTATGACATTTCTACCAGATTTTTTTTCATACAAACATTTATTCCTTGTGCTTATTGCATGCATTTTACAAGATAATCGGAATAGCCTTAGTCTACAGCTCTACTAATGTCAGATGCAAGAAACAGACTACAAAGTGTCAGGTCAATCCGCCCCTCCTGCAACTCATCGTAAATAAACCAATGTTAGTAAACTTATAGGAGATATAAGAACTCTAGTTTCACTAATATTTACTTAACACCTTAGGGACCCGTGGTACGGTCATAACTGTCTGGTCCTTAAAGTATAGTTTGTCCTGTTCGCATAGTGTTGGCAGTTGTGGCTCTGCTCTTTTTCAATGTAAACTGTTTTGTTTTTTTCAACAAATTGCAAATTTAAATAAAATCACCTATAATTTGTGTAAATATTTTTGTTTTCATAGAATACTCCATTTTCTTTTAAATTTATATAAATTACTTCGCAAATTACATCATAATCCAGTTCAGACAAGGCAAAGCCAGGGCAAACATTGCAAAGGAGGAAAAAAGTGATACATTGTTTAATTTCTCCTCTTCTCTGTACGCTTGTTCTATGATGACTGCCAGGTGCAAAGAACAGACAGGGACGGTGCTAGGATTTTTGACTACACAGGCAAAGATGCATTTTAGCACTCCCTTTCACTTCCTATAAGCCCGGGGTAGAGGTGACTGTAGTTCCTCTCCCCCGGTCAGTGCTTCGGTCCTGCTACACAGGAGTGACTGGCTGGAGAGGAGCGCTGTGCAGTGCATCGTGAAACAGGATCCTTAGAGAATAGATGCTATGACAGTACAGAGCATCACTGGTACTTTAGAGTTTAAACACGTGTACCCATTACCTACAAGAAGTTGTATGGAATTGACCAGAGGATTTCAAAGTTTATGCCAAAATAAAATAGAAACATTCTGCAACTCCGTTATTTCAGGCCTAGTTATTTTGTGCTACAATTTGCAATTCCCTGGTAAATATCCAACAATTGTTCCATGAATAATCCTGTGTACATAATGGGCACTAATAAAAGAATATCATCGATATCCTGTAGCGATAGTGCTGTGATAAATCCATGTACTTAGAAATAAAACTAGAAATTAATTTCCTGCAGAATAAAGTACTAACAATATTTAATAATTACGTAACTTTATTATTTGCTAAAATACACATCGCACCCAAACTGTACATTTCAAAGTAAAATATTTTAAGTAGACTCTAGCAAAATGTTTATTACCCCAAATTAAATATGGCAAACAAATACACTGTGTGATTGACATAAATTCCAGTAAATATTTTGTTTTAAAGTGTAACAATCTGATTTTTTTTTATTATTATATACTGGTCTATTGTTAAGTGTTCTAGCAGAGTTGTGACGTGTTCATACGTGACAGAGAGGACGTTTACCTCACATGTATTTGGATTTGTTTTTATGAAACATTCCAGGCTAAGCTCTCAAACTATTGTTGAGTGAAGCTAGTTCAGAATTCTGTGATAAGCAAGCCAATAATGAAGGAAACACTTTGACACTGCCCCCCCCACCCCCACCCCCCTGACTTATTCTCCTACAATGCACAAAATGTAGAGCTTCCAGAACTTTAGGGCTTCTGAGTGTCTTAAAATTTGGGGTCACTCAGAAATTTCCTTGCTTTCCATTAAAACATATATGAAATTAATAGAAAACATAGTCATCGCCAAGTGTCCTTCAAACCTTGCTTTGTAAGGAATCTTCCATGTGCAGCAATTATAGCCTTGCAGACCTTTGGCGTTCTAGTTTTCAAGTTGTTGAGGTATTCTCAAGAGATTTCACCACCCATGCTTACCAAAGCATTTCCCACAAGTTTGATTGGCTTGATGGGCACTTCTTATGTATTATACAGTCACGCTGTAACCACAACAGTTGAGATCCGGTCATTCCATTGTCCTGGCCACTCCATTTAAGACAGAATATAAGTTGACTGTTTCTTCTCTAGTTTTTGCATAGTTTGGAGCTGTGCTTTGGGTCATTGTCGTGTTGTAGGAGGAAATTTGCTCCAATCAAACATGATCCACAGGGTATGGCACGGAATTACAAAATGGAATGGTATCCTAAATTCTTCAATGTCCCTTTTATCCTGTATAAATCTCTCACTTTACCGCCTCCAAAGCACCCCCAGACCATCACATTTTCTCCACCATGCTTGACAGCTGGCATCAAGCACTCCTTTAGCATCTTTTAATTTGGTCTGCACCTCACAAATATCCTTCTTTGTGATCTAAACTCATCAATTTAGATCCACCTGTCCATAACACTTTTGTCAAGGTTCCTCTGTCCAGTCTCTGTGCTCTTTTGTCATCTTAATGGCCAAAAATAAAAACGTATCCTTGATTTTTACTGGCCAGTCTAAATTTTGGCAACTTTGCCTAGAAGGCCAGTATTCCTTGTCACAGTTGACGTTGAGACTGGTGTGTTGTAGGTACTATTTATTTAATGAAGATGCCAGCTGAATACTTGTGAAGCATCTGTTATTCAAACTAGACACTCTAATGTATTTGGCCTCTTGATCAGTTGTGCAGGCCATCTTGAGCCAGTAATGAAACCCACAATTGTTGAACTAGGGGTTAACCCCCCGCTCAGGAGTAAGATTATTGTACTATCTTCCTTCCCCTTGTTTTTTGTATTTTTTTTCCACAATTGTTGATGCTCCAGATGCTTAACTAGTCTAATGAAGGCCAGTTGTATTTCTTCTTTAATCACCACTACAGTTTACAACTGTACTAACATAATTGCATGTGTTTTCTTTTCAAATATTGTTTATTGAAATGTTAAAAGTTTTACAACAAAAATAACTAAACATATTTTTCGAGGGGGGGAGAGGGAAACTTGGAAAAAGGGAGGGATATCCATCCATAATAAAGAAAATGAACATAATATTACATTAACATTCTGTTGTGCATCGCATAATCATGACAGTTAATTTAGATTATAAATGATAAGTTAATTTAATGCTGTTTTCCCAAATATCCCAATTGTGTTGAAGTTGCGTAAATAAGATTGAGTTTTGTCTGTAGGACATTTCGTGCATTTTATTTTCTAAAACCAGATTCAAAACTTCTTGGTTGGAGTATTAGCCGATTTCCAATATTGTGGTAAACACGAGGCAAAAGTGTTTTCTAGTGATCAATTAGTCGTTGAAAATAATAAACTTGGATTAGCAAACACAACGTGCCATTGGAACACAGGAGAGATGGTGGCTGATAATGTGCTCTGTACAATATCAGCCGTTTCCAGCTAGCAAAGCCATTAACAACATTAGCAATGTCTACACTATGTTTCTGAACAATTTGAAGTTATTTTAATGGACAAAAAAAAAAGGCTTTTCTTTTGAAAACAAGTGACCCCAAACTTTTGACCACTAGTGTATGTACTCTGAAATGTTTTCTACTGCACACAAGATTCCAAATGCTGTCCTTCTAACAGAAGTGAAAGGTACTTTGATTGGTTGAGAGTTGTGCAATCTATTTAATGGATTTTCTAAACTCCATTGTTTAGAATAAATAGTATTGTGATACTGTGTGCTTTGTACATTTTGCTACAGCTCTTTTATTTATATACTATGATAAAACCAGCACAGTTTCAATTCACGTTAAATAAAGATTATTACACATAACCACCATAACCACTTATCAAATACAGCTTTATTTCAAATAGGGGCCATACGTGGCATTACATTTCAGAGAATTTATTTTCTGTTGATGTTGTCCTTAAAAAAACATGTTATCATCTATACAGTGATTGGTACCATTTAATCTTATTACCTGTGCAAGCTGGCTTTAGAGCGGGCTTTATTTCTGAATGTTTTTGAAGAGGTAAATAAAATAAAGTAAATGCATTTCAAGATAACCTTTTTTATCTACAAAGCTAAACTATTACATTTAGCAATTTCTAAAATATCAAGTCACTGTGTAATGTGCACAATAACATCCAATTTGTATTTAGATTGCTTATCCCGGCGATAGCAAAACTGCTTTAAGTAACAGGTCAGAATATATTAGAAATTGGGACACCAACACTTTGTCAACGTGAATTAAAATATATTTGATTAATGTTGCCGCATGACTCAAAAACTATGTTTTAGAAAGTTAGGATAAAAGGTAGTACAGGAGTAATGTAATCTGGCTTAAAGAGATTAGTGGGGTGTAATCATTATCATAATTATTAATATTTTTTAAATAAATGTAAGCATTCACCCCAAAGCATTAGAACAATATTGCAGGGTTACTAGCAAATGAGTATGATGCAAAATATATTAAAGGGGAACTGGCACTTCTATGAACTTTATATCACTGAGTAAACCATTGCTTTGTTGTGAGATGATCTGTTGTCTTTTAAAATTATATTAAATATTTAGTAAATTACATCCTAATCCAGTACAGACAAGGCAAAACCAGGGCAAACTATGCAAATGAGCCAGTGAAATAGAAACATTGTTTCATTGTGCTTATTCTGTGTATGCTTTTTCTATGCTGAATGCCAAATGTAAAAGGCATAGCTTATAACAATGACTTACAGTGAGCTAAGATGGAAGAGTCCTGTTGTAGATCAAATAGGTGTGTATTTCTACATTTCATTTTATGTTTCACACCTCAGTAATACATATTTGTTAAATATAGGGATAAGTAAACATAATAATGAAAATCTGGGGATTGGGGGAGGGGGTAATAGTTCCTATTTAGGAAGACTCTACTACCCAGTGATATGTTATGCAAAATAAATCTTTAATAACTAATGCTAGTTTAGCAAAGTAAATAAGAAAGTAAAACCTGCAACATTTTGCTCCTCTTTCAGTTTCTGTTTTTAGCAGTAAACTGTTACAAAGTCGTATTTAAAGGGACACTATAGTCACCAGAACAACTACAGCTTATTGAATTTGTTCTGATGAGTAGAATCATTACCTTCAGGCTTTTTTCTGTAAACGCTGTCTTTTCAGAGAAAATGCAGTGTTTACATTACAGCCTAGTGATAACTTCACTGGCCACTCCTCAGATGGCTGTTAGAGATCCTTCGTGGGTCATGGCTGCCTAAAATGCATCCAAACATTCAGTGTCTCCTCCCTCTGCATGCAGACACTGAACTTTCCTCATAGAGATTCATTGATTCAATTCATCTCTATGAGGAGATGCTGGTTGGCCAGGGCTGTGTTTGAATCATGCTGACTCTGCCTCTGATCTGCCTCTTTTTCAGTCTCAGCCAGTCCTATGGGGAAGCATTGTGATTGGATCAGGCTACCACTTCTGATAATGTCAGCAGACTGCTTGTTTTTTGTTTTGTTTTTTGAGGCAAACAGCATGCAGAGTTACAGCTTCTATCTTGAATACAGTAAGATTTTGCTATATTTATGGAGCCATGAGGGGCCAGGGGGGATAATTGGTGGTGTTAAGACTATAGGGTCAGGAATACATGTTTGTATTCCTGACCCTATAGGGATCCTTTAAAGCAATTTTGTATCTCACCAATTCTATTGACTTTCACGAGATATATTATTGGTAGTTTTAATAGATAGGATTTACCATCCTTGAGAGAGAATGTACAGAGCATGGAATGCGGGGTGAGGTAAGGAATGCCAAAGGAGGGGTGGGCTTTCGCTGGTCCCATCTATAACGATGTGACCAATGACAATTTGCTCCCTTACTAGATATCTAAAATCTAACTAACAGTTGTCTATTAGTCCACAACTTTAAACTAAATTGCAATGCATTAGAAAATTAGATCACTTGATTGCAAATGTGCATGATTAATAGCATTGGAAAAATAACTGCAGATAATCTGTACAATGTTTAACAGGCTATTAAATCATGCAAACACCAATAGTTAACCTTGCAATGCAGACTGAAAACTCAACTTGGTTAAAATTCTAGACATTACAGAATTAATATAACATACATGCATATTATATTATACAATTAATTCTCAAAGCACTTTCCTAAGAATTGCCTATAGAGGTATACGGCAGTTTAAAACTTAGGCTAAACAACCCAGATGCCGGTTTATTGTGAGATTTAACTATAACTGGAGACTTTCCCTGGAAATAGTATGAATGCCGAGAACATATAAAATGTGTCACTTATAAAACTAAATGTATTTGGATGTCCTACTTACTGGATGGTGAAATGTTATACAGATGACTCTGAAACACTTTCAACATTATTATTGTGTCACAAGAACTCAAAGGATTCAAACTCTGCATTTATTCGACTCATGTTGTCATGAAATATTGAAGGTATCGGGGGAAATAAATGAGAATTGAAAGCTAAAGTTGTGCCAGAAAAGAAAATTGGAACAATATCTGCAATAATTTGATTCTCTTCCAGAAACTTCTGCAAATCTAAAAATTGTGTCAGAAGTAAAAAAGAAATGCAGTTTTTGAAATGGGTCATTAGAATTCCATATCAAGCTCTATTACCAAGAAACAAACCCATATTTCCTCTTCTTCTAAACCAGTGTTTAAGGAACACTTTAGTCTTAGGAATGCAAACCTGTGTCACTAATGTTATTGTGTTCTCCTAAACATTTGGATTCAGCTTTCCCCGCCAAATCTAATTTTTTAAAAATGGGTGCTACCTTTTTTCTAGCACCAAGATCCAGTCCTTGCAGTTGCCTTTGTGACGTCACGCTGAATCTTCATTTTCTCAATCAATGCTCCTTGTAGAAGAGCATTAGGGACATGCGCAGTACATGAACAGTCAGCACTGCTCCCCCTCTATGTGAGAACCATTTGAGGAGGTTAGCTGTGAGAGTTGAGACTAACTCAGTTCTCAAAACAGAAGTGCTTCTAGTAGCTGTCAGGAAGGGGCACTGCACCGAGACCACTCAATTGAATAAAAACATGTATTCCAGACCCTATAGTGTTAAAAACACAATCTAGCCCACTGGCTTCCCTTGTCCTCTTAAATATAGTAAAAACTTACTTTTATTCCAGTCTGCTGCTGCTGGCTCTGCCCCTGATCTGCATCCTTGGCTGACATAATCAGAAGTGGTGATCTCAACCAATCACAACGCTTTCTCATAGTAAAGACCTGAATTGGCTGATATTGTCAAGGAGGCAGATCAGAGGCAGAGCCAGTACAACCCAAACACAGCCCTGGCCAATCAGCATCTCCTCATAGAGTTGCATTGAATCAATGCATCTCTATGAGGAAAGTTCAGTGTCTCCATAGAGAGGTAGGAAGCATCTCTAGTAGCCATATGAGGAGTGACCAGTGGAGGTATCATTAGGCTGTAATGTAAAAAACTGTGTTTACTGCAAAAAGCTTGAAGGGAATGATCATACTCACCAAAACAAATACAATAAGCTGTAGTTGTTCTGGTGAGTATAGGGTCCCTTAAAAAAAATATTTTCCTCAGTGGTTAAGAAAAGATGTATAACTGAATAAGAATTAAGAAGAAAACCTGATTCATTAGATGAGACAGCCTTCATACATTGCTCCATGGTCCAATTCTGATATTCACGCCATTGGAGTCGGTTTCTGTGGTAGACCGGGATCATCATAGGCATTCTAACTGGTCTGTGGCCACACAGCCCCCTATGTACTGTGTGTACTGACACCTTTCTATCATGGCCACATTACGTTTTTGAGTAATTTGAGCTACAGTAGCTATTCTGTGTGATCGGATCAGATGGGCTAGTCTTCACTTCCTACATACATCAATTCAAGTCTTGGGTGACAGTGACCCTGATGGCTTTTCTGCCTTGCACCACTTTTGGTAGGTACTAACCACTGCACACCAGTAACACCCCACAAGACTTGCCGTTTTGGAGATACTCTGACCCAGTCGTCTAGCTATCACTAATTGGCCCTTGTCAAAGTCACTCAGATCTTTTCAGTTGCCCATTTTTACTGCTTCCAACACAAGATCTTTAAGAACTGATTGTTCACTTTCTGCCTAACATCTCCCACCTCTTGACAGGGGCCACTGTAACTATATAATTTATAATTAATGTTAGTCACTTCATCTGTCAGTGGGTTTTAATGTTTTGGTTCATCAGTGTATCCAATATATAAATATAGATTTTCTCTTTACTGCTCCTCCTCGTTTTCCGTCTATTGATTACTTTTTCTCACTTAATCTCTGAATCAAATGAAAGAAAAATGCGCCTATCAGTGTTCTGGCGAAATATAGACTTAGTAATGCATACTGTTGCATAGTTTGTTATTTATAATTGTTCCCAAGTCCCTTTCATTTAATTTTATCCCTAACTCAACCACATGTAATGTTCCTTATTCCAAAATGCATGATTTTATATGTATCTGTCACCCAGTCTATCAAAATTCCTCTGTAGAGAAGTTATTTCAGTTTCAGACTATATTATCTTATCTGATATTGTGTCATCTACAAACACTGACACATGACTTTCAATTCAATAACATTTATAAACAGATTAAAGAGAAGTGGACCCATGACAAAACCCCGAGGCACTCCACTTACCACTTTTGACCAATTTGAAAATGTTCCATTTACAACCAGTCTCTGCACTCTAACTTTAAGTCAGTACTCTATCCAAGAACACCATTTTTCATCTAAACCAACTGGTTTCAGCTTTAATACTAAACTTTTGTGTGGAACTGTATCAAATGCATTAGCAAAATCCAAGTAGATCACATTTACTGGATTACCCTGATCTACATTTCTACTAACTTCTTCATAAAACACAATTAAATTAGTTTGGCATCACCTGTCTTTCATAAAACTATGTTGATTGGACTCGTGCTAATGATATTGCTGTTCAAAGTAAATTCTTGAATAGTATCGCTTGAAATGCCCTTCAAATAATTTCCCAACCCTAGATGTTAAGCTCACAGATCTGTAGTTTCCAGGTTGAACTCTTGACCCCTTTTCAAATAAGGCATCAAATCTGATTTTCTCTTGTACAAATCATTCTGAAACATTTAAAACAGTGGTACCCAAAGTACTGTGGGTGAATACCATCCGGACATGGGACTTTGTTTACATGTTATGTTATTTAATTGCTGTAGCACTTTATCCTGTGTTAACCAATCACTTGCTTGGTGTAAGGTTTTTGTAACAGGGAGCTGCAAATCTACAGCTATAAAATCTTCCTCCCTATAGACTGGAGATAAAAAAAAGGTTTAGAATGTCTGCCTTGTCCTGATTCTCCTTGATTAGCTCACCCATCTCAGATGCCAATGGACCAGCATTTTAATTCTTAATCTTTTTGTCATGAATGTACTTAAAAACACTATTTAGGGTTGGTTTTGCTCTCTTTGGCTTTGAGTTTTCCATTTTATAGTTTAGCCCATCTAGTGTAATTCTCTTTTGCAAGCCCTGTTGGCATGCTTATATTTGATCTATATTGCTATTGACCCACCTGGTTTAAAAGTTTTGAATGTCCTTTTCTTATTGTTTATTACTTGACTGCCATTTGCACTAAGCCACATTGGTTTTACATTGGTTTTAATTTTCCTATTATCTGTGCTTTTATTTATTATCAGTCATTTTTTGTAAAGATGCCGGTACCCTAATGAAATAAGCCTTTTTAAGCATTTTTGTGAAACCCATACATATTTTTTTTATTTATTTTTTTAGTTCATCTCAAATGATACCATACTATTGTTACTATTTCCTATGTGCTCCCTAACTTGAATGTTTGAAAATAGGTGAACATAATCCGTTCTTACACAATCCTAACAGGCATCTATTCTAGATGAAGCTTCTGTAATTTGATACATAAAAGTCTTATCATGTTCAATCTGTTTCCCTTAACTGTACTACTAGTCCCCTTTGGCCAATCAATGTCTGGATAATTAAAATATCCAATGATTAACAAATTACCCAGATGTGCAGCCTTATTCATTTGGGTTAGCAGTTGTTCCCCATCAGAATTAAAGAAACAATATGTATTCCTAACAATATAGTGACCAGGCCGGTGTTGCCAGGGTTAAAAAAGAGTTTACTTACATTTTCTCCTCACCCAGCCAGTCTCCTCACTAAATTTCTGCCTCTTTGGCTGAGATCATTGAGATCGATGATCTCAGCCAATCCAGTGCTTTCCCATGTGAAAGCATTAGGAGGCTCGTGGCATGCACAGCAAAATGCCACACAGCGCCAATCAGATGGTCCCAGAGTTTTACTATTTTACAAAAGTGTCTCTAGTGCCATCAGAATGAAAGCCAAATAGAGATAGGTTAACCCTGCAAAAAAAAAAAAAACCATTGCTGTTCCTGAACGACCAATGTTTTCAACTTCTGAGTTAAAACAGGGGGGCACATGGCACCTAGACCACTTCTATGAATAAGATGAGGTGTTATGGGTGCCTGTAGTGTTCTTTTAACCCCTTAGGATTTCACCATTGGAAAGCATTACACAATATTTTCTATGGGGATTCCGGTAACGCTGGAAGTCATCATGCATAGTGTGAGAACTTCCAGCGTCTGTTATGCAACCAAAAGTCGCCTAATGATCCGGAAGTCCCTCTCGTGGCTGTCTGGTAGAGTTACACCTAGCAGATAATTATTATTTATATATAAACTGCAATAATTACTGTGCCAGGGTTAAGGTTGCTGGGACACTGAACCAGACCCCTTCAATAAACTGAAGTGGTCTGAGTGCCTATAGTGTCCCTTTATTAAATGCCCCTTGTTTCTTCCTATGCATGTTTATACTTATAAGACTTCCACATCCATATCTGTATCATAATTCTATATCATTTCTATAACACCTAGGTTCAAAGCAGGTTTAATATATAGACGTATCCTACCTCCTTTTTCTATTGTTTCTATCCTTTCTAAATAATGTATATGTCTTATTATTATCATGATATCAATATGTATAATCTATCTTTATATTACACTACTTCACACAAAGCTGTACCATTTCACTTCATAAATGACATTTAATAAAATGTCAGTAAGATACTGCTCTAAGTCCTGTAATATCAGAATATTTACTTCTTCCCGGGAGATGCTGAGTCAATCATTTTAATGCTAGAAATACACTTTAATGTTGGTGCAATAACTAGTTTTTTTAAATGCTTGTTTTGCATTATGACTCCTGGGTCCCTAACACATTCTATAGCGTGGTATATCTGCTGATTTGTGCTCCGTAGGATGGAGGTGTTGAGCGTAAAATTAAAAGTTAATCATATGCAGATGAAACTATCCGCAATGTTACTTAAGACCTGTGACTAATATTTTGTAGTACATTTAACAGCTCAAGCAATTTATAGAACTGTCAGGAATCCATCTAATTAGGCAGAGCATCAATCTACAAATGTATTTAAGTAAACATTAACCAAATGTCAGGGAATATTCATTAATGGAACTTTCATCGTTATCCTTTCAGTTAGAACTACACAGAGATTGAAGATCAAACCTTGCATTCTAAAACTTACTAACAACATCACTTTAAAAAATACTCTTTATAAACTGAGCGATTCTGCATTTTAGATAGTGTATCCTAACATGTTTCTGAAGGTGTTTGATGTTGCATGAGTTTTATGGAAATTATTTTGATATCACAAAAGAAATATAAAGAACAGTGTGATAGTGGCACTATTTATAAATCAGGAATCAAAATTTTGTGAAAATTCAGTCCTGGTGAGTATTTAATTAGACATCCTAACATTGAAAAGCTCATTTCAGGGATGTGGCTTCACCAGCAACTGCACACCCCATGCGCGCACTGCCACGCACACACGCATACACACAACGCACAGAGCCACAAAACATGTATGAATAATGACATTATATTTTATTATGACAGAACACAAATATCTACACATTACAACTATTTACACACACTATTAACACACAGATTCATGCACACACCTTGACACACAGATACGGACACTGACACATACACATACACTGTAACATACACACACAGATACGGGCACTGACACTTACACACATACTGTCACATACATACACAGATACACACTGGAACATACACACACACAGACACACACTCACTCAGATACACACTGACATACAGATACACACGCTTGCACATATACACACACACTCAGATACACACTGACACACAGATACACACTGACACACAGATACACACTGGCACATAGATACACACTGGCACACAGATACACACGCATGCTCAAATACACACAGATTTACACGCTGGTACATACACTCACTGGTACATACACTTACTCAGATACACAGATACACACACTTGCACATATACACACACACACTCAGATATACACTGACACACACAATTTGATCTGCAGCCACCCTTAGATTACCTTGTGCCCTGGTTGGGGCTGATGGTAGTGAGCATGTAGCTGCTCACTCCAGCCTCTTCTCTGCTTCCATGCTGCCTCTGTGCTCCAGCCTCCTCCCTCCTGCCAGGCTGTTTTCTTAGCTGGGAGGAAGTGACAGGCTGCTTATAACTTCCTCCCAGCCTGCAGATACTGCAGGGGCCCGGTCAGGCTCTTAAAGGTCCGGGACCCATCCAGGGTCCTGTTCATGGGGGAGGCGAAAAGGGGGGGTTCTTAGTATATGCTAAATGCTCTTAATTTAGCATATATAATAACCTGGAAATCACACACAATCTGATATATAGAGAATCTCACAAAAGTGAGTACACCCCTCACATTTTTGAAAATATTGTATTAAATCTTTTCATGAGTCAACACTGAAGAAATGACACTCTGCTACAATGTAAAGTAGTAAGTGTGCAGCCTGTATAACAGTGTAAATTTGCTGTCCCCTCCAAATAACTCAACACACAGCCATTAATGTCTAAACCGTTGGCAACAAAAGTGAGTACACCCGTAAGTGGAAATGTCCAAATTGGGCCTTTTGAGTCCTGCTATATAGTATGTTATCTGCTCATTATTTATTAACTGTAAGGGAAGCACTGGGACTAAATACCGTAGTTGCCACCTGGGACAGTATCTTCTATTAATCTCAGGCAGCACTGGGACATGTAGTCTATGCCATAAAGCTGTTATATAAGAACGTCCTCCTCTTTACCGTTATACTACCCTATAAACTATCACTAAACATTAAAGGGACACTATAGTCACCAGAACCACTACAGTGTCATTTAAATGTTCTGGTGCCTATAGCCTGCCCCTGCAGACTTTTTAAAGTACACACTACCTTTTTAAAGAATAGGCAGTGTTTACATTGCTGACTAGTAACACATCTAGCAGTCACTCAGATGGCCACTAGAGGTGCTTCCTTTATAGAGGCACGGAGGTACTGAACATTCCCCATCAAGAGGAATTGATCCAAAACATCTCTATGAGGAGATGCTGATTGGTACAGCACAGCGTTTTGCTGCGCATGTACAATAGCCTATCAATGTTTTTCTATGGAAAGCATTGGATTGGCTGAGATCATCATGTTTTATCTCAGACATAGAGGCGGAGTGAGGCATTGCTAGCCACATTGAGACCGGTGCAGCGTGGGAGAAAAGGCGAGTTTAAACACCTTATTTCTCCACCGAGTGGGGGCCGGACATGCAGATAGTTACACTATATTACACTAACACGGGATATTAACCCTTGCAGTAACAGTAATCATTAAAACCAATAGTCACATTACCATTGTTCTGTTTTTTAATTAATATTATTAATAATATTATTTTCCAAATTCTGTTTACCAAAAAACAATAATAATTTTGATCTTATCAATGCGAAAGTTCCCATAAAATGTAAAACATTGTGCGGACAATGTTTCTGTGTGGGCAGATTGATCTTCTTACGGTTCTAACTGTTGCCACATTGGCAGTTTCTATCAATTAAATATCTCAGTATTAAACCAGGGCTTTAGGTAAACACAGCATGAAATGTAACGAGAGACCCTGAAAGCGTATTTATAGAGACAGTTGGCACATGAAAGAGTTATGCAAAACCACGTTTCATCATAGCAACTAGGTAAAGATGAAACTCATGCTACATGTATAAATGTCTGTCTATTATACGGCTTTTTATGTACTGCACAATGATTTCAAAATTAGTTCCATAGGTTTATGTATCAATATTTCCAGTAAAAATATTTTTAAAAAATGCAAATAAACGAAGTTTCAACAGAAACATTCTGTACTCTCTGCACACCTTTTCAGCACTTTTATTACTGCACAAAGGCTACATAATAGTTTGGTTTACATACTAAAATTACTCAAATATATTCTCATTTGTTTTTTAAATTTCCAGTACATACATAAGGCAAAAAAAAAAAATAGGATTTCCATTTCAGGTTTAATATCTGGCACTGTACAAACAAAAATGTATACGATGTAATTTTCTTGTCTGAGTGCAATTAAAGGCACACTCCAAGGACCATAAACACTGTAGCGTACTGTATTGATGATGGTGCCACACGTAACCTGGCACTTATCTGATGTAAGTAGTTAAACCATTTTTAGAATATAGGCTCCCGGTCAGCCATAAGCTCTCTGTCTGATCTAACCCTTTTGGTGCAGAGCTTACGCACTGCTGACACTCTCATTTAGTGCTGCTTACACACCTCTGGAACTCCAGTCTGCTTAGAGGAAGCCAAAGGCTGCACTCAGTGGAACACAAATACAAAGCTTAACCATTCTAAAATTATTTAGCTACTTAAACTGTGTATGTATGGGGTGGGAGGGGGGTGCTATGGCAATCCTGGCTTTAGTGAAGTGGTATGCTGTAGTAGTTATGGTGTTTGTAGTGTTGCATAAATGTTTATTTGTGTCAAGTAAAGGTTAAAATAAAAAAAAGTTTAACATACACGGTCCTAATGAGCCAATCACGTGGTAGTACCTGAACTTGTATTACTTCATATCCCAGCCTTAAAGAAACACTCACAAAAATAATTTTAAATAAAAATAAAAATGCACTGTTTAGTAGATATATTTCAAATGAAAACATGCATTAATTTAATGATGCATTGTTTTCATTGTAGGTATATCTAAAAATGTCTTGCAAAACCTGCAGTTCTCTAGTCTAAAGCCTTTGCAAGCCCTCCCCCTCTAACCCAACCCAGACTTTCTGTGTCTGTCCAATCACAGACTTCCCAATACAGTTCAAGTAGAAGTATTTGCAAGGCAGATGCTCTGGGAAATTTGTGCCTTTTAAGATCCAATGAACTAAACAACCAGGAAGTAACAGGACCTGTTTTCTGATTCACTGCTCAGAAGGTGTAACAAGTGCCACTTTCTATTGAAATCTGCTCTTTTTGTTATATAAAAAAAAAAGGGGGGCGACACACTCAACACAAAAATCAATACAGTAAGCGTTGACATTGTGGCAGGCTTATGCAATGTATGATCATATAATGTAACTAAACCCCCATTATTGTTTGCCTAGATTAGGTGTTTTTAATAAAACTAGCAAAATCGGTCAGCACCAAAGTAGCTGTTTAGTAGATAAGGGAGTGCGCTGGATTTTCATTTTTACTGTACTTATTGGCCCCCAGCAGCACCCCATTTAAGAATGTTTGGGTGAGTGCAGCCAACCCCTTGTTTTCACAGTAAGCGACAGTGCTTTAGGGGTCTGAAGTATCTGTTTAAGGCAGACAAAACATCATAGAAGTTTAGTTCTACAACAGAGGACATCAATCCTTACCCATTTCTGCACTAGACATTCAGCATTTAGTAGAGGAAATGGCACCACTGGCATTGTCAGATAATGAAGAATAAAACAGGTTAGTACCTCTGAAAACAAATTCATTGTTTTGGTTGGAGTGAATGTTTATTGCTGTCCTCATGGCTATCTCAGGTCTAGAGGATACTAGAACTTCTCGATGGGACAGTTAAGCTCTGAAAATCATTACTGTAACAGCTCCCGCTATCAGTTACAGTGGTGTATATAGCTCCGTGTTTCTATAAATGGGGTATGGATTAGAGAGCTGCATGCAGCCAAGGGGCCCGGTTTCTAACCACATTCAGAACAATGTGGAGTGCAATATCATTTTTGCCTTTATTAAGTTATATTTGAATGTCTTTTCCCAATACATTGTGTGACTGCTGCAATTAGGTTTTAGCACCGTCATTTCTGAGATATTTGCATTAATAAAATTAAGTGAAGTGTTGTGTTGTGTTTTTTATAAAAAGTAAAGAAGCGCATATAGGGCTATATTGTATTAAAAGATAAGCGTATTTCATAGTGAACTACTGTAAATGGTAACTATTTATCTCCTGTGATGTAACTCCTAAATATAAAAACAGCACTTTTGTGCATAGGTTGATATTCAGGTATGAGTTTAATGGACTCAAGGCACTCATGTACATAAAAATTGAAGCCATCCAAGCTTTCTATTGCAGTAAATAACTCCCTTTAAGTCATTGTACAACAAGACAAACTACCACTCCCATCTTTATTTGACTTGCTTCATCCATTGGATTTAATCATATCATTTTATTTATATTTTTAAAAAAAATAGCATTTTCAGGAATGCAGAACCCCAAAATGCTAGAAGAATGCAAAATCAATGACTGTATGGTCTTGTAAAAGAAATTACAGATATCTAACTAAAGTCAGACATCTTTATACCAAAGGACAAGACAGACCATTATTGCAGGTATCAAATACGTTCTAGAACTCTACCTATCACCCCCTCCATCCAGTTACTTTTCACAAGTCCTGAACACATTGGTTCATCTTAGCTCCTTTATAACAAGGGCAGGGAGGGGGTAACTTACAGTCACCTCTACTGATGACCAGTGCCTTAGTGGAGGTAAAGGTTAGTGTAGAATATTGTAATATATTTCTAGTACATTTTAAAATAAAATAAATAATACA
The DNA here is from genome assembly GCA_933207985.1 of Pelobates cultripes. Lineage (NCBI taxonomy): Eukaryota > Metazoa > Chordata > Amphibia > Anura > Pelobatidae > Pelobates > Pelobates cultripes. The sequence continues at coordinate 329,556,599 of OW240914.1, read as the reverse complement.
CTTTGTTGATAAAAAGCATTCATTGTTTTTTTTCTTACTGGATTATCCAGTCAATACATGTACTTTAGATTTAGTCGTTGGACTGGAGTTCTTCTTTTGTAAATTTGATCCCAGTTACCATACTATTATTACAGTCAAACAATACAAACCAAAATCTTGCTTTTTTGGAGGCTGGTGAATTTATCATTCAGACTCTTCTGACCACGCTGCCAGGTTCTCAAGACCTTATCACCCCGATCAGTCTACATAATGACAGTCTTGCCCAAGAGTGAAAATCAGGGATTCACATATCGCCTAGCGTGTGGAATACAGTTTTGAAAGCTACATTGCAATTACTGAACTCCATAACGTCACAGAAGACTGTTTGCCAGAGAGGAAATGCTCGAGTCTGGAGAGGAAATCTGACACTGGAGAGGAACATAATCTCAAACTGAGTTACAGTTTCAAAATCCTGAAAGATCCAGATGCCATCATCATCAGTCTCTCTTCTAAATACTGCTTTGCTCTTAGCAAAAGAGAATTGTTTGGTTTTTTTCGTAAAGAGAATTGTTTCCCCTTTTCCCCTTTGTATTTATGTACCCTTTTCCCCAGTTGTTTTTGCTGAGTTTTTTCAAAAATGAAATAAAATTGTTGCAAAGATGTGTTTTCAATTTCCAATATTTAATCTTACTTTATGGTTTTTAGACTCTAACATGGCACATACTCTGGACTCAGTGCCATTTATACACTGTTGCTATTTTGAAAGTTTGTGCGGCTGCTAGCCAGTTTCACTAAATTGCAATCAATTCCAACGACAACGGTAACAGACAGCTCAGAGAACATACTCTGATTAATACACCCACACCAACAGATGATTAGCATAACAGGGATCAGTGTGAAAATAGAACGAGAGGCACTATGTAATGCAGTTAACACCTGTCCTTCCTCCTCCGTTACTTAAAGTCAGTGATAACTGAATAACGTTATAATTAATATATTTGCTGTCTAAATAACCAATTATTAATTTATTCCATTTGGGTTTAGGTGCATTAAAAAAAAATTCTGAAATGCCTGTTAAATGAATTCATAACGCAAAATGTTTTGCGGATGTTTTGCAGTATATATTTAGCTAATTCACTCCTTGAACAATTTTGAGTATTTTGCTATTGTTTATTTCAAGTTATTTTTGTATAAAAAAAAAGTCTTCGATTTACTAAAGGAAACCTCTATATTTTTCTTAAGGGACAGACAGGGCTTTTGTTTTATTTTACAGCTCCTACCCCCCTGTACCCACTACAACCACTATTAGCCCATGCATTTCCTACAGCTCCTATCCCCTTGTACACAGTACAGCCCCTCTTATGTTGACGTATGTTTTGGATCATTGTCCTGCTGAAAGATCCAACCATGCCCCTTTTTAAGCTTTCTGGCAGATGCAGTCAGCTGTTCATTTAATATCTGTTGATATTTGATAGAGTCCATGATGCCATGTATCCCAACAAAATGTCCAGGTGCTCTGACGGAAGAACAGCCTCAAAACATTAAAGAGCCACCAACATATTGTGATGAGTTACTTTTCCATATGGCTACCTCTCCGTGTGCATAAAACTCACTTCTGGTGCTTATTGCTAAAAAAGCTCTATTTTGTTCGTCACCATGGCAACAACTGCAGCTACGGCAGCTCTGAGCTCTAGGCGAACGCAAAGCTACTCCCTGGACCTGGCCTGATTAGGAGGGGAGAACAGATATAAACATTGTGTGTGGCTGGATAACTCTATAATGTGCATTGATCACAAGTGTTTTCTCTTTCAGAGAGGATAAATAGTAACCATAGCCTGAATACATACCGCCTAAGTGTCCCTATATAGAAAGGGCAATCCCCATTTTGGGCAGAAATCCCTCTCTCTCTCCTTTCCGCCCTAATGTAGGGCACGGGGACTGCATAAGGAGCAGCCTCATGAGGTTTGATGGAGCGAAGTTGGTGGGTAAGTATTGCACTCGTGCTAGGGGTTAACTGCAGGGCTAGGGTTAATGGCAGGGCAGCTCGTGCTGTTAGAAAGGCGGCAAGCTCGCGGCCAGGGTATGAGCCCTGATTGGTAGTTAGCAGCGCAAGGACCACAGTGGAGGGAAATTAAGGGGTAAATGCACCAAAACTAATTACCTCAGCTTGTGCCAGACAAATCTGAAGGTTGGTTGTATTAAAATATTTGAGCTGCTGTTCCCACCCACCCTCCCCCTTTTTTAATTATTTAATGTCGTGACCTTGTTATGGGATATAAGTCGCCCTCCTGGTCATCATAGGAGGGTGGATTTGGTGGATTTGGTTTAATGATATATTTATGGTTCCTGGCTTTGGAGGGAGGAGGAGGCTTGGAAAGTGGTTATGGTTAATATGTTGGTTTGGTTTAAAGTTATGGTTCATTATTATTCATATGGTAACTGTTTAATTGGAATAATGAAATCCATAATAAAGGTTCACGGCCATTCTCCAAGGTGTATTATTAAAGTTATTAAATAAATTATTTTGATGAAGTATGCTTGTGTTTATTTTTTTTTTGTAGCACTATGATTGCAACATTCAAACCTCATGTCCCTTTTTGTAGGAGCTCAGTATTCTTTTTTGTCTAATGTATAACAGAGCTCCACAGCAATATTACTCACAGGCTGAGAAATGTATGCTGGCTGTGTATTGGGTGTGTGGTGGCTGAATTTTGTGTGTGTGTGTGTGTGTGTGTGTGTGGCAATCTGAGTGTGGCTGAGTGTTCTGTGTGTATGTTTTGTCCCCTGCTTACATTTCCTGGTGGTCCAGAGTCACTGTATGGTTCAGTATGATATCTGTGTGTGGTGTGTGCTAGCTGTATGTGATATGTGTATGTTGTATGGAGGCTGTATGTAATGAGTGGGGTTGTGCCCTGCTTACATTTCCTGGTGACCCAATATCACTGGACCACCAGGAAATGTAAGCAGGAGACAAAACAGCTGCCGTAGCTGCAGTTGTTGCCATGGTGACGAATACCTGTCTGAGCGCGGCCTAGCTGGTAGAGACTTGCTATACACGGCGGAACATCGGCGCCATGTCTTACCGGGAGCTGAGAAATAAGGGCTGCTTGGTTATAACGGCTTCTAGCACCCCATGTCACCATGCAGGCCACTCCCTACAACAAACATTATTCCCCCTATTAAACACACACTGCTCACCACTATTGAGTAAAAATGCTATCCCCCCAGTTTTGTGGGGGTTCCTACGCCCATGCCCCAAGATGCAACTAACTTCAGCAATTCTCCAGCTGTGATCCTAGGATATTTTTTGCCCACTCAAACAATCCTCTTCACAGGGTGTTGAAACAATATAGACACGTCACCTTCCATGGTAATTCAGAACATTCCCAGTTCGAACTTTTTTAATTATTGCCTTGATAACCTTTGATATCATATGTATATTGCTTGATCTTTGTGATGAAAGATTAAGGGACTTTGGCCTATGTGTTAACTCATAGTTATACCTTCAACCATAGTCATAGTTGAACAATTTCCTGTTCCTAGTCACCCAGGTGTACTAAAAAATTTCAAATATATTTTATTTAACCATTTTTTTATTTTTTTTTAAAGACTTTAGGCAGTTTATATATCTGCATATATAGTTCCGATTTTTGAGATAAATTATTGGTAAAACAATATATGATTACGGATATTACTTAGGAATACTCACTAAACAAGAACTGTGTAGATAAATAATGGAATTCCAAATTTTAGCTCAAAATAGCTACTGAAATTACAATATTTTATAATAATGATTAAGGGGGGAAAACATTTATTTTCAAACACTGGTTCTGTGTTACAGTATAAATGCACAATAAATAATTAATGTACATTTTTACCTTGTCTACGGGTATTATATGTTTTTCAAAATAAAACCCTTGGACTGATAGCCATAGAGATATTTGGCTATATGGTAATGACTGCACAAGGAATTTAATTCATAGGTACTCATTTCATTTTAGTTCTAATAGCCTTGTATGCTGGATAGCACCAATAAAAATTATTCCGTCAATAAGAATCTTTTGTGCTGTCCAGAGGCCCATTATTGTTCAAGAAGCGGTACAGCTGTGGCAATTGATTCATTAAAACAATGGCACGGCTAAGACATTACAAGGGTGAGGATCATTGATTTCTACGCTTAATAAAGTCCATTATTTTAGATGCTCATAGATCAGGCCAAAGATTTGTTGGAATAAAATTGTGGTAGTATTGTGAATTCTAGAAAACGGTTGTCTTTATCAAAAGCTGCATTAATATGTTTGGGTATGTGCAGTACAAGGTATATATCATTAAATCGGTGGTTTTACATTGTTTTTATGGACTGAGCTTTTTACAGCAATTTTAGTGTAAGTGAAGTAATGTCTGAAATACCCTATCCAGCCATAGCTTTAAAACCACCTGTCTAACATCATGTAGGTCCCCCTCATGCTGTCAAAAGAGCTCTGATGCATTGAGGCATGATCTCCACAAGACCTCTGAACATGTGGTTCCAGTGGTATGAGCTGCAAAATTAGCAGCAGATCCTTTAACCCCTTAAGGACCAAACTTCTGGAATAAAAGGGAATCATGACATGTCACACATGTCATGTGTCCTTAAGGGGTTAAGTCTTGCAGGTTACGAGGTGGGACCTCCATGGATCAGATGCTCAGTAGCATTGAAATCTGAGGAATTTGGAGGCCAAGGCAACTCTTTAAATCTTTCTCATGTTCCTTGAACCATTCCTGAACAAATTTTGGAGTGTGGCAGGGTGCATTAGCCTGATGAAAGAGGCCACTGCCATTAGGGAACATCATTGCCATGAAGGGGTATATGTGATCTGTAACAATCTCTAGGTGGGTGGTACGTGTCCACGAAGCATCCTCATACCCAGGACCCCAGGTTTCCCAGTAGAACATTACCCAGAGAATAACACTGCCTCCGCCGGCCTGCCTTCTTCCCATAGTGTATCCGAATTGCCATTTCTCCCCCAGGTAAACAACTCACACAAACACAGTCATTCCCCTGATCTAAAAGAAAGCATTATTCATCAGGCAACATTCTTTCATTGCTCTATGGTCCAATTCTGATGCTAATATCTCCTCTGATGAGTCCCATACGCAGCAAACTGTGATGCACCGTGTGATGCAGTCCCATCCGCAGAAAACTGTGATGCACTTGCTGTTTTGGAGATGCCCGACCAAGTTGTCTAGCCATCACTATTTGACCCTTGTCAAAGTCACACAGATTTTTTTGCTTGCCTATTTTTCCTGCTTCCAACACATGGGATTTCTTGGAAAAAATAGCTCTCCAACATGCTGATGTGCATCACCTGAAACGTGCTACCCTTGCAGTATATCCAATTCATTAGGCTGAAGGGAAAAAAAATCAATTTATTAATTAAGGTGGCATCTCAAAGTGTATCCTCTTGATTAATGAAGTTATTTCCCTTGTACAGAGTATGAATGATTCATACTGCAAGGGTAGTTCAGTTTAGATGTTCACCATCAGCATGAAGAAGTGATATCTACCCAAGACCTGGCAGCCATAGGTGGAACATCTTGATGTCCAAAACTTACAATCATCCACTGTTGCAACCAACTGATACAATGTTTAAAATAAGATAAGAATTATTTATCTAATTTTCCTTTTAATAGTTCATTTGCGTTTTCCTTTCTTCTCATGACATTGATACATATAAGTAGTCGATTGGAAAAAATCAAAGTATAGTTTTTTGTTGTTGTATTTTAAATGTTATAGACATCCTTGAGGCACGGATGGTTCATCAGCTAGGCTCATTACATTACTGGAAGAGTTAATGAGCTAAATAATTAATTTCCATGACAGACTCAGGGCTAATGTGTAAAGCATATTCTCTCGAACAGTAACCATGTGATAACTGTCCTTCTGGAAAAGAAAGGATGTATTGCAAGATAAAATGATTGTCAACTCAAATTCTGGAGAGAAACCTCTCCAGTAATGTTGCATCATAGTCACGGCTTGTCTGTTATTTCAAGCTGTTATTCGATTTTAATCAAAATGGGGGCAGTTATTGACAAGTTGGGGAGCTAGTTTTCAAACAACCTATGAAGCTATATGTTCAGCTTTTTCGCAACCATCCACATTTGTGAATCCAAACTCACCTTGCCCTCAGAAGCAATATACTTGGAAGAAATCTCAGCATGTCACTCCTCCTCTGGGCCAAGAACTAAGATGGAAGTTGTTTTAGTCTACCGTCCACAACCTCGGGGAACTATCTGCAATATGAGAGTCCCAGGGGACTTTAACCCAGCCATCGGGTAAGGAGGTATTAGTGATATAGTAACGGTTCTTACTACAGTCTTGACTTAGGGAGCAGGGGAGTCGGGCTGCCGCTATGCCAATATCTATAGACCAGTATGTCCTTTCCTCTGGGCATGGTGTGGAGGCAGCATTACTCGAGTTCTCCTAAGTGGATTCAGATGCTCTCAGAAGTGGCCCAGCCAAGGCATTGGATGACTGCTCGACACCAGCTACTTGCAAGTCTGAATTATTCTACAACATGCGACTGCCATATATCCTTAAACTCTTCTTCTTTTTTTATTTTAATATGCCTAGTTTTAAGTTGTTTTAAGGTTTTTTTTTTATTCTCAGTAAGTTTAAAATAGAAGGCAACAAACACTAATATTGTAATTGCCAGTCCTAATTCTACCTGGTGGATCCTTACATATTTACTACCTATAATGTGCAGTTATTGTTAAGCAATATATGATTTAAAACGTGCAATTCGCTTAACATGCCACACTTTTTCAGATTCCTCTCTAATGTTTATAATGGCATGTCTATATCCATAAGTGAATTTGTCACTGCACTACAAAAATACAAAAATATTAAATTTAAAAAAATGAAGTAAAGGTATAAATAATTATTTTTGAAAAAAAAAAGTTAAATCAGAAGAAACAATAAAAATATCAATAATGCAAGTAATCTGAGAAATGCTCGTCAGCAAAGAGAGAATAAGGGATAGCAGGAACTGGAAATTATCAAAAAAACATTCATACAAACGTTCAGTTTGATACAGTCCTTAAACCATAAATAGCAGCCTGAACAGGGAGTTTAGCTGGAACCCAAACCAGATATTTAGATCAGTTTTCTGTATATAACAAGATACATTACATCTATTTTATTAGTGTACAATATATATATATATATATATATATATATATAAACACAAACATTTTCTTTCTCTCCCACGTCATGGCACCTATTAATGAAAAACAGAAACATATTAAGATATAATTAAATACCTCCCTACATTTCAAATGTACAAAGAGGGGCACTTTTATTTTAGTGGTGTTAGTGTGGGTATAGCCTGGGGTGAGGTTGTTGTGAATAAATAGATGCCTTATTAAAAACATTTTATTTTAGCTAATATGTCATTTAGACAGGAACAATATATCTTATTTACACAGACTGATTTCTAAACACATTTATTGTAGTTTAAAGACACATTACTGGGAGTATTAATGCTGGGGAGATCTGTTATACACTCAGATACAACAATATGGTGCTCCTGGAAAAGAGGGATATTAGGATAGAAAAGAGGGACACAGGGATTGGAACCAAAATAAGGACTGTCCTTTATAAATAGGGACACTTGGGAAGAATGTAATTTTTTACTAAGCTGTCTTTGGTCTCCTTGCATGACACTGACATCATTTAATTACACAAAAGAGGATCTGTTTGTTATGTCATGTAGCTGATGTACCCTGGGTAGGCTGGCTACAGTTGGCCTGGGAGGACAACTCAGTGGTGAGATTCAGCCGGTTTGTGAACCTGTTACTAACATCTAACAAGTTGTCCGACTGACAAGTGATTTTTGCGCTCCCCTCTGTCTGTATCATTTAGTATATTTTTTATAGGCCTTGCTAGTCCCGTACAAGTGGCCCATTGGGCAAATGCCCCATGTGGCGAAACCAACCTCGCCACTAGGTTCTGGAGAAGCCAGGTGCCCGCCTGCTGCCCCAGGATTATGGCCCCATGTAAAAACCCTTTTTTCTCCATGCAGAAAGGCTTGTTCGTGCCTTTCTGCCAGGACGTTCGGTAAATTACATTTACCGAACAAACAGACAAATGTTTGCCAGCTATTGACCTCCCAGAAGCTGCGGTGGCGGTGGTCATCTTAAACTTTCGAACAGCCAGCGGTGTTCAGTTACAAAACTCTGGAACTGAAAACGGACTCTTTTTCTCATGAACACCGCTGAAGCCGCCAACCTCCCTTCTCCTTCATTCATTCGTTTATATGAACGCCGGGCTGTTCGGTACTTTGGCTGTGTGAACAGAGCTACCCCAGATAGCTATCCCATGGAGCCCATTCGTATAACGAAAAACTATGTGAAAGACTTTGGCTCCATGGCTTTTGAACTGTATATATGTGATCTGAGCGCCATTCGGTAACAATGTGCACTCAGATTTAAGCTATCTGGGGATATGTTGAATGTATATGTTTTATGCAGTAGTTGTAACATTGTATATTTTTATGTGTTTTCATTATCCAGTGTAAAATGGAGTTTAGCCTCTATCCTTGGAGATAAGTGAGTTACTTCCCAATTATCTCCAGGATAGAGAGGAGGGATTACAATGTGCATGTGGGAGTGTTTACTGCTAAACTGTCCTGATTGGTTAAGGTCCAATATGTGTTCCAGTTTTCCCAGTTTTCCTTTAGGTCCCCAAGGGGAGTGGGCAGCTGGCCCAGATTAAACAGATCACCTGCTGACCCTCAATACGGAGCCTCATCTCGTTCTTGGGGGGGGGTTATTCGTATGGTTTTACTATTATGCTGTTTGGGAGTGTAAACCTATTCGTATGGTTTTTCTTGTTCGGCTGTTTGAAGCATTCGTATGGTTTGGAGCATTCGTATGGTTTTTCCTGATCGGGGCTTGGTGTATTCATTAGCTGCCTTTGCATCTGGAAAGGGAATATCTCCTAAACGGCTTTAACCCCCTTTATGCCCAGAGTGCCGTTACACCGCACTTGCCCCCTTCTTTGAAACTGCTATGTTTACAGCTGCAGGGTTAACACTAGATGGACCTGGCACCCAGACCACTTCATTAAGCTGAAGTGGTCTGGGTGCCTATAGTGGTCCTTTAATGTTGGATGCATTGAGTGCCTCTTGAGACCTACATAAGGCTGGTGCAACTTTTGGCTAGATAGTGACAAGTGTTTAGCAACTTCTATTACTCTTCTATTAATTAACGAGAAGTTTGAAAACTTTCATCAACCATTATTTGCCAGTCTTTTAAACGGTATGTTTTGTAGCATGGAAACAGTGATTACCAACTTGTGTAACAATTGTGACGAAAACATGCAAATGAGCCCAACGTTAATGACAGCTTGAGGTGCTAAGGAATTATTTAGGGCACTTGGATGCAAGTTTTGTGCATCGAATTACAAAGCAATATTTTAAGGAGGTGCCAAAACATTTAGGTTTACACTAACTTTAACAGGCTAAAAGCATTTTTAAACACCAGTGACTGGAACAAACCATTGTCAGAAAAAGAATGCAGAAGATACGTGCGAACTCTGTCTGTCTTTCTATCAATCTCTACCAAACTGTCTGGCTATAATAATGTATAAATTATATGTTTGAAATGCTCAATTATTATACATTGTATTCAGTGGTTTCTCTACCTGATTACAATGCACATTGTTGATGCTAAGTATTTGTGATTGACAAACCTGTACGTGTGGATTTAAATTTGAAGTTCCTTTCTCCTTCCGAAGAATATCTTCAGGTCAACAACTTTATATAAAATTCAACAACAAAAGAAGGAAAGAAAATGTTACATACGTCAGGTTTGCAGCTAGGCACTCTACTTGGCAGGATTCGTTGGTAATTTTCCAAGTTTAACAATGACCTTGTCAAAAGAATGTAGTGTTACTGGCTGGGTTTTCAATGATTACTGCAGTACAATAATTGTCAAGTTGGGGAATAGAAACTGAATTGTAAAGGAAAGAAAAAATGTTTAGCTTTGTTTCGTAATGTGGTTTTATTTGTAGTGTTCAATAAATTGACTCAGAATGCCAGATAAAGCAACAACAGTAACAGCATGGTTTCATGGCAAACTACAGTACATAACAAAGTGTACCTTTCTTTTATGTCGTCTAACATATAATTGTGGTACTGAAACATTTTATCTAAAACTCCTCAATATGCAAAAATGTGAAATACTGCTAAACCTGATTCAGTAGGTGTCTACATACATACATTCATACATACAAACATACATAAACAGACACACAAAACTTACACAACTGCATTGCCAACAGGACTATTAAGCACTCATAAAAGAGAAGGAATTCATAAATGATACGCAGCTACAATTTTCTGCATTTTTCGTTACTCCTCAATGTTCCGATCACATCATATATATATATATGTGTGTGTGTGTCTTGTAGTGGAAAACATTTTGAGGCATTAGAATGGACTAGACAGAATACTGTGAGCCGGTCACTAGAACCTGCATGTATTTCTAAGTTTCCCCATTCCTGGGAATTTTGATGGACATGTTCGTTCCGTAAATTTTATTTACGTTAGGGGTGTTACTCGATTTCAGAACTTATGACCAAGTTGAAAATGTTGACCACTCAAACTGCACCTAAGGCCAATCCCAAATATCTAATTTTAACCCTTGCATGCCTGTATCCCCCTCCTTCAGTATTGTTTTTCTATCTCCATCTCTTCTCAACTTCCTTGTGTTTCTTTCCTGCAGTCTCCCCACTCCTCGTGTGTCTTTCTCTCCACCTCCTTGAGGCTGTCTGCACTGAGGTTCAAGTGACATATCCCAATCTCTCTCTGCTATGTCCCTACCTATATAGGTGCTTCTGTCGGACACTACAGACAGAATTCAGACTTCTAACGTACCATGCCTAGCAAAGTTTCAGCATGTTCTTGCCAGCAATACTACCAGTGTAAAGGAGAAGGGGGTGCAACCTTGAATCATCACTCATCTCACACCAGTCACGTAGGAGGAGAGCTGGCTCCCTTCCCCTTAGTAACCCTGCAAACTGTAAACACCAGTGATTTTTTTTTTACATAATAAAACAGCCATTTGATAGTAAAAGATTAATGTACTAGTATTCTACCACCTGAAGTGGTTCGATGCTAAAGTACCACTCTAACAATGCCCATTCTTAGCATGCAGCAATGGTTTCATTATCTAGTCCATTACTGACCTTCTGACTGTTAAGACGCATTATTGAAACTCAAGATCTTAGTAGAATGCATATTTATTCAAGTAGCCCTCATTGGCCTTTTGTGTGTTAGTTTCCTATATTTCAATAAAAATATATGTCTTATTGTATTTCAAGATTAATGTATGTCTAATGTGTTCATAAATGGTGACTATCGCTATTGAAGTCCATAAAAGAATAGAAATTGTCCATGAAACCTAGTCACATTATTTCATGCACTTAATGCTTTGAAAGCGCAGTGAGGCTGTATGAACAAGGTCAAACTCCTTCCCCAGTAAGACGATAGATGAACTATGTAAAGAGGCTGAAAGAGTAAGAGTGATTCCGTAACTCTGAGTATGTATCAGACAACATTTCAAATATCCCTTTAATACTGTGTCTGTCTTTAAACAAACTTCAGCTATTTTGCAAATTACTGTTGCTGAGGGTTCCAATACCCAAAGTAGATGAGAAATACCAGCTAGACACCTAACACTTGAGTAAGAAGGTTTTGGAGAAGGTAGCTGACCTTAGTGAGGAAACGGATGGAGGTGTTTGCGCCTTGGACAGCAGAGTTTCCAAACGTTACAGCAATGTCTGCAATGCATGGGCAAACTGGTCCAAATGATGGTCTATATTCTTGAACCGTGTATCATAAGCAGTCCTTTGAGGGTTAACACTTGCAGGGTCCTGTTGTAATATCAGAATAGTGATACCCAACACACAGAGTGTCTTACAAAGGGGAATAGTATAACAAATACCAGTCCTTAGAGTGGCTGAGCTGTATGTAAATTCAGAAAGAGAATGGTCATAGACAAGTCAGGATCAAGGGGAACATCAGGAGAACGGGAAATAATAGCTGAGTCAAGGAAAATAGAGAACAGAGTTGTCAGGATAAGTCAGTCAAAAACCAGAGAGACAGTAATAGTAATATATAAGCAGGTATTGGGATTGCAATAGAACCACAACAGGGCATAGAACAATATTTGGGTAGCTATGCCCCCAAAACATGTGGGACCACTGAAATTGATGCAGTGTGATGTCATCTGTGTGATGATGTAGATGCACACTTGTCGCATCATAAAAAGGGTGCAGCCATAGCCAGGGCTGCCATCAGGGGGTGACAACCATGACGGTTGTCACGGGCCCGGCGGCCTTGGGCCCCACGTGTTGCAGCAGTTGCACCAGGGCCCGTACGCTGTTGGGGCCCATCGGGTGGCCCACGCACTTAGGGCCACCCGATGGGCCCTGTGTCTTCAGGGGCCCGGTCAGCGCTGCGGCCGTGCAATTGCGCGACCGGGCCCCTTTAAAAAAATCTCAGTCGAAAATTACTTCTGGGAAGAAGTGGCCGTCACTTCCTCCCAGCTCCCTCCCCTCCGTGCCATGCAGGAGGGAAGAAAGCCAGGCCACGGGAGCCACGCTGACTCCCATCAGCCACAGTTTTCCACCTGCAAAACAGGTAAGCAAAATTAGCTGTATGTTAGTATGTATGTATAGTTAGTATAGTATAGTTACATAGCTGAAAAGAGACTTGCGTCCATCAAGTTCAGCCTACCTCACATTTGTTTTTTTGCTGTTGATCCAAAAGAAGGCAAAAAAACCCAGTTTGAAGCACAATTTTGCAACAAGCTAGGAAAAAAATTCCTTCTTGACCCCAGAATGGCAGTCAGATTTATCCTTGGATCAAGCAGTTATTACCCTACATTGAAGATTATATCCTTGAATATTCTGTTCTTGCAAGTATGCATCTAGTAGCCGTTTGAACATCTGTATGGACTCTGATAAAACCACTTCTTCAGGCAGAGAATTCCACATCCTGATTGTTCTTACAGTAAAAAAACATTTCCTTTGCCTTAGACGAAATCTTCTTTCTTCCAGTCTAAACGCATGGCCTCGTGTCCTATGTAAAGTCCGGTTTGTGAATAGATTTCCACACAATGGTTTGTATTGGCCCCGAATATATTTGTATAATGTTATCATATCCCCTCTCAGGCGACGTTTTTCTAAACTAAATAGGTTTAAATTTGTTAACCTTTCTTCATAGCCGATATGTTCCATTCCTTTTATTAGTTTTGTAGCCCGCCTCTGCACTTTTTCTAGTGCCATAATATCCTTCTTTAGAACAGGTGCCCAAAATTGCACAGCATATTCAATATGGAGTCTTACCAGTGATTTATAAAGAGGCAAAATTATATTCTTGTCCCGAGAATGAATGCCCCTTTTCATGCATGACAATACCTTACTGGCCTTGGCCACTGCTGATTGACATTGCACATTGTTGCATAGTTTGTTGTCGATAACAATTCCCAAGTCCTTTTCATGTGTTGTTATCCCTAATTCGCTTCCATTAAGGGTATACGTTGCTTGTGTATTCTTTACGCCGAAGTACATAACTTTGCATTTTTCAACATTAAATTTCATCTGCCATTTGAGTGCCCAGTCCCCCAGTCTAAATCCCTCTGCAGCAAAGTAATATCTTGCTCACATTGTATTGTTTTACAAAGTTTGTTGTCATCTGCAAACACTGAAACATGACTTTCAATGCATGTTAATATGTATGTATGTATGTATGTATGTTAATATGTATGTATATATGTATGTATGTATGTTAATATGTATGTCAGTATGTATGTATGTTAATATGTATGTATGTATGTATGTATGTAGTGTGTGTCAGTATGTATGTATGTATGTAATGTGTGTCAGTATGTATGTATGTTAATATGTATGTGTGTGTGTATGTATGTGTGTGTGTCAGTATGTATGTATGTCAGTATGTATGTTTGTATGTATGTGTCAGTATGCATGTATGTAAGTATGTATGTCTGTGTGTGTAAGTCAGTATGTGTATGTATGCATGTCTGTCTGTGTATATTTCAATATGTATGTATATGTTTGTGTCTGTCTGTTTGTGTGTGTGTGTGTGTGTATTTATGTCCTTATGCGTGTATGTGCAGTGTGCATAGGAATTCGTTCATACTGTTTATTGTCCGGCCCCCAACAGTGTCTGAGGGACCGTGAACTGGCCCCCTGTTTAAAAAGTTTGAGGACCCCTGTCATTATGTATGTATATATGAATGTATGTCTGTATGTATGCATGTATGTCAGTATGAATGTATGTCTACATGTATGTCAGTATGAATGTATGTCTGCATGTCATTATAAATGTATGTCTGTGTGTATGTGTGAATGGATGTCAGTATGCATGTATGTCAGTATGTATGAATGTATGTATGTATGTCTGTATATATGCCATTATCAATGTATGTATGTACGTGTGTATGGATGTCAGCGTCTGTATGTTTGTCTGTATGAATGTGTGCCTGTATGAATGAATGTATGTCTGTGTGTATGTATGTTGGTGTATGTATGTGTATGTCCTCATGCATGTGTGTCTGTATGTATGTTAGTATGTGTCTGTCACTATGTATGCCTGTGTGTCTGTATATATGTGTATGTCTCAGTATGTGTGTTTCAGTATGTATGCCTATATGCGTGTATGTCTGTTTCAGTATGTGTGCCTGTTAGTATCTGTCTGTGTGTATATGTGCCCTTTTGTATCAGTGTGTGTTTTTGTGTCTGTGTGTATTCCTGTGGGCGGGATTGGAGGCAGGCCCCAGGGGGCCCAGACCCTGAGCTGAGTTAGGGGCCCCAAAATTTCTGGTGGCGGCCCTGGCCATAGCACCTGGTGTCCTGAATTATGGGGAAACCAAAAGAGCCATGAGATAGGTCACAGGCTGTCTGCAGAACTCCAGGAACCAGAATGCAAGGTACCCCGACATGATCCATCCTGTTTCCTTTCCCCTTGAGACAGAATGAAGAATATGATTTCTAACTCTCTGGTAGCCCAGTGTAAGTGAAGTGATGTGCATATTTTGTAAAGTGTTACATGTAACTAAATAAAAATATATATATTAAGAAAATAAGTAGTTCATACTGTGTATTCCTCACAAGGGCCCTAGCAGTGTTCACTGCAGCAACTAAACCTCACTATCCATTATCCCAATTCAGCTGAGATTCTGGGCCTGAGGGCAGCACTATCACCATGTGAGGAGAACACACAGAGATACAGCACTCCCTCAGAAATGGTGCAGGGTAGACAGAGGAGATTTAACAATCTCCACAACTGGCCAAAAGTGGACACTACATACCACACTACATACCACAACTGGCAAATAGTGGACACTTCCTACCAGTGTACCAGGAGACTGCCTTATTTGCCCAACGGTTGCAATTGCACTGCATCCATCAACACAGGTAAATGTTTAAACCATTTAGTTTTTTGTTTTTTATTTAAAAATGTAATATAGTGACACCGCGGCGTAACGGAATATTTTTTCACTCTAAAGAACTTTGTTTGATAAAATATTTTTAGAATAAAATAATTGGTGCAGACACTAATGCATATTTATTATAGTAACCCTCACTGGCCTTTTGTACATTAGCGTCCCATATTTCTGCTTCTTTGGGGGGGGAAATTGCAATCTTTTAATAGTTATAGGTTTAATCTTTTATTTATTGAGTAAAAAAGGACATAGGGTCAAGAAAGTCAGAGACCACGAATAGAACAGAACATATATAACAAGAGGGAGCATTTCACAGCTTCTGGACATAACAGTCTGCATTATTAAGCTCTCGTAAAAGCAAAAAAGGAATCTGCAATGCTAAAAGCATGAATTTCTTTCTACACAATCAATTTTTGGAGGATCGACGTATCAGCAAAGTTCTGTCTTATACAATCTAATGAGCAGTAACAATGCCTGTGATTCATCGGAAGTCACTCTCGATATCCTGAAATTTTAAATGAGAACACGTACTATAGAGGTACAATCTTATCAACGATACCGTCAATAGTATAAGAGAGACTGATGCAAAATTCTGCATTGACCCTATGTCATGAACAAAAAATATAATTCAAGAACTGCGCTATTCACTTTAAGTCGTACACACTGGGGGTTAAGCTGATTTAGAATGTTAGTTTGTATACATGTTTCAAAATAGTTGGCACTGGAGTCAGTAAGTTGCAATGACAGGGATAATATATACTGGATAAAGCAAGCATTTTTGGAATTAAATCTGCTTACTGTAAATACCGTAATGATGCAAGAGATGTAAAAACACTGATGTTGGCATTAAGCATTAAGGTCAGTTGCTAGGATTAAATAAACACTACTGTTGCTTCATGAAAACAGAACATCAATCCATCATCTTCATTTACAGATTATTAAACAGGAAGCAATGCACTCAAATGTTTGTTTATCATCTCAGTGCTCCCTGATAGGAGCATTTTAATTGGAGCTTATAATGGAATATATTGCCTTCCCGACAGATGGAAATTCGACATCACAAAGTTGTTTTCAAAAATTGATTTGTAATACCAAAAGAATATCATTGGGCGAAATGTAAATCAAATGAGATCATTAATTTATATGTCACTTCAGATTTATAGCATGTCACTAACTAATACATTAGGGATCACAGGCGGAATGTCAGTCATAACGTAATGAACAGACAGACAAAACTGAATTATTCATGTTAATGCCAGTGGGTTGTGCCATTGATACATTTAAATCAGTGATAGCAATTGCAATTAATTTTATAGCTCCTGATTATTATATCCCACAAGGAGGTCTTTGTTTCTGTCTGGCTTCACGTTAAGGTGCAAAAACACTTTTTCTCAATTAATGAAAGATAAAACAATACATTAACTGTGATAGAGACCTGTCAATCACAAAACAAGAACATCTCCCCTCCCTTTTATCTCTAAGAATTATTAGGTTTAAATGGTATATATTCCACCAAAGTGTCAGCGCTTGTAAAAACAAACAAAAAAATTATATATTTAGGGCTTCTAATCTTTTTTTTTTTCTTTTCATTTGCCTAGTTGTGCGAGATTGACAATTTCGGTCACGAATGGGCATAGTTTGGTCATTTTCCTTCGAAGTGTCTGCCTCTCAACATTCAGCACCAGAAAGAAGATTGACTAGGGTAAACGGCAAATATCATGGGGCAGATTTTACTGTGCATTTAAATTCTAATGCCTGCTAATCCATGTGCTCGTGTTGGTATAACTTGTTATCCATCGTTTTAACTGTACACACAAAATTGTACCAAGTTGTGTCAGGGAAGCACGAGGTTGTAATTGTGTGAACGCTGTACATGCACATCACAACGGACAGCTTGCTTGGTAAGTGAAATAATATAGACGACTCTATTCTAGAATGTCCACCAAATACTTCATGTCAGCCTGAAAATCTAAATATTGCTTTGGTTGCTTCCTGTCATGCCGTACTTATAAAGTATGTAGTCATCCCCAGTGTTTGTGTATTGATTGGGGATAGGCAGTGAGCCTTGGAGGGCTCCGTTGAGTACATAGTCATTTTCCCCATTGGTCCTTGGCAGGATTATTTTTTCCATTGGCATTGTACACTTGTTATTCGTGAGTGGGGTACATACATCTAACTGTAATAGTGATTTTTTTTCTTTTACATTATAAAACAGCCATCTGATAGTAAAAAATTAATGCATTAGTATTCTACCATCTGAAGTGGTTCAAGTGCCACCCAATTGCAATTGGTTCAATTGCGATTCTTAGCATGCAGCAGTGATTTCATCATCTAGTCCATTACTGCCCTTCTGACTGTTGAGACGCATTATTGAAACTCAAGATCTTAGTAGAATGCATAATTATTCAAGAAGCCCTCATTGGCCTTTTGTGTGTTAGTTTCCTATATTTCAATAAAAATATGTGTCTTATTGTATTTCAAGATAAATGTATGTCTTACATTTTCATAAATGGTGACTATCGTTGTTGAAGTCCATAAAAGAATAGAAATTGTCCATGAAACCTAGTCACATTATTTCATGCACTTAATGCTTTGAAAGTGCAGTGAGGCTGTATGAACAAGGTCAATCTTCTTCCCCAGTGGGACCTAAATAAAGCTTCTGAAAGAGTGATTCTACAACTCTGAATATGTATCAGACAACAATTCAAATATCTCTGTGATACTGTGACTGTTTTTTTTGATTGCTGTGTTCATGTATAGGTAGTGACCCTCGGAGGGCTCTGTTGGGTCCAAAGTTGTTTTTCCCCATTGGTGCTTGGCAGGATCATTTTCGCCATTGGCATTGTACACGTGCTAGTCATAGGTGGGTTACCTAATTCTGTTTTCACTGCATTGTGAGCTGGAGTTGGCTTACCAGAATCACAGGAAGCAGAACTCACATATCATGGCCATCAAACATAAGCTGGTATAAGGTCACTGCGTGGGTTTTTAGTTTAATCTGTTTGGTTGAATGCCTCACCACGACTTTTCATGGAAAAAGCAAGTACAGAAAACTTGGTTGAACAAACCATATTTTAAAACATTGGTTTTAGACAAAAATGAATAGCATTTCATAAGGAAAAGAATATGGGCCCGTTAAACATTTAAGGTAAAAAAATGTGCATTAGGGTGTGTAGGTATCTCTGGAAGCTGGATCCTAAGAATTTAATGAAACGACAAACAGACAGTGGATGAAATAAAACAAATGCAATAACTGAAGTCCTAGTATTGGATGCCTGCAAAGGTAGCATGGAAACATAAATGCAAAAACATACATAGATCATAGGTCAGCAGGGCCGCCACCAGAAATTTTGGGGCCCCGAACTCAGCTCAGGGTCTGGGCCCCCTGGGGCCTGCCTCCAATCCCGCCCACAGGAATACACACAGACACAAAAACACACACTGATACAAAAGGACACATATACACACAGATAGATACTAACAGACACACATACTGAAACAGACATACACGCATATAGGCATGCATACTGAAACACACATACTGAGACATACACATATATACAGACACACAGGCATACATAGTGACAGACACATACTAACATACATACAGATACACATGCATGAGGACATACACATACATACACCAACATACATACACACAGACATACATTCATTCATACAGGCACACATTCATACAGACAGACATACAGACGCTGACATCCATATACACATACATTCATAATGGCATACATTCATAGTGGCATATATACAGACATACATACATACATTCATACATACTGACATACATGCATACTGACATCCATTCACACATACACACAGACATACGTTTATAATGACATGCAGACATACATTCATACTGACATACATGCAGACATACATTCATACTGACATACATGCATACATACAGACATACATTCATATATACATACATAATGACAGGGGTCCTCAAACTTTTTAAACAGGGGGCCAGTTCATGGTCCCTCAGACACTGTTGGGGGCCGGACAATAAACAATATGAACAATTTCCTATGCACACTGCACATACACGCATAAGGACATAAATACACACACACAAACAGACAGACACAAACATATACATACATATTGAAATATACACAGACAGACCTGCATACATACACATACTGACTTACACACACAGACATACGTACTTACATACATACATACTGACACATACATGCAAACATACATACTGACATACATACATACATACTGACACACACACATACATACACACACATACATATTAACATACATACATACATACTGACATACATACATACATACATACTGACACACATTACATACATACATACATACTGACACACATTACATACATACATGCATACATATTAGCATACATACAGTCATACATATTAACATACATACATACATATATACATACATATTAACATACATACATACATATTAACATACATACATACTAACATACAGCTAATTTTGCTTACCTTTCTTGCAGGTGGAAAGCTGTGGCTGATGGGAGTCAGCGTGGCTCCCGCGGCCTGGCTTTCTTCCCTCCCGCACGGCACGGAGGGGAGGGAGCTGGGAGGAAGTGACGGCCACTTCTTCCCAGAAGTACTTTTCGGCTGAGATTTTTTTAAAGGGGCCCGGTCGCGCAATTGCACGGCCGCAGCTCTGACCGGGCCCCTGAAGACACATGGCCCATCGGGTGGCCCTAAGTGCGTGGGCCACCCGATGGGCCTCAACAGCGTGTGGGCCCCAGTGCAACTGCTGCAACACGTGGGGCCCGGGCGCCGTGACAACCATCATGGTTGTCACCCCCTGATGGCAGCCCTGTAGGTCAGTGAACAGAATAATTAACCCAGCAATGGCATGGTACTTTTGAAATGTTCTGTTTACACACATGAAGTCTGGAGGGAAAAATGGAAACTGCAGATTATCATTATTGCATTTTAACATTGGTGAAAACATTTAGATTACCAAGATACTGTAAATACTGAATCCTTCAAGGCTTTCCTTCCCAACTCTGTAAACTTGTGTTAAATTTTGTAATACTTTTCAAAGAAAATAAAACATAATCTAATTATTGATTGGAGGATCTTCTCGTTTGGTTGCACATGCCTAGTTCCAGTCTATTGATTCTCTATGAGATTGATGGTGATGTCAGCTTCAATGCTGACATCACAGAAGGAGGAGCTGCAGGCACAGAGGAGGAGGAGTCTCTGTGCTGGAAATAGGTGAGTAAACTTTTTTTTTTATTATTATTAGCAACGGGGGGTGATTTCCTATAATCCCAAACTAAATGTGATATTTTCTGAATTGCAGGTTTTCGTTAAAGCAAGTATGTAAAACTCAAAGTCTGGCATGGGCCACATAAACAAGGTTTAAGTTTATGTGGGCCGCAAAAAAAAAAAATACCTTAAATTTTCAAGAAACGTAGGTTTATTTTAAAAAGTACAGTATAAAAAAATAAAACCGGCATCCCCCTCTACTAAACCGCAGCACCTCCTCTACTAAACCACAGCACCCCCCTCTACCACCTTGTGCCAAATCTGTTACTCCCACTGACACACACGTATTCACTGACAGACAGACACACACATACAGACAAACTGACACCACACACTGACACACACACACACACTGACAGACACACACATACTTACTGACAGACACACACTGACAGACACACACATACTCACTGTCACACACACACTTACTCACAGACAGACACACATACTCATAGGCAGACACACATACACATACTCACAGACACACACACAGGCACACTGACACACACACACTGACAGACATACACATACTCACTGACAGACACACACATACTCACTGACACACACACACATACTCACTGACAGACATACACACACACACATACAGACCTACATACAGACACACACACAGACACTCACTGACAGACATACACACACTGACAGACACACACACAGACACACACTGACACACACACACTGACAGACACTCACTGACACACACTGACACAGACACACAGACAGACACACACACACTCACTGACACACAGTGACAGACAGACACACACAAACTCATACACTTACACATTCTTGCACACACATACTTTTCATTATTGCTGCCTACTTTTTGGAGCCGATGTGGGGCATCTCCCTGGGGCCCTACTATCTGCTCCTGACTGCTCCCTCCCGCGCACAGTTTAGGAATGCCAGGTGCCGGAATATGACATCATATTCTGGCACCAGGCTTCACTACAGACGACGCGTGTGAGGGAGCAGTGAGAAGCAGGAACCCTGAGCTCCCTCGCTGGCCCTCCTCCCCGGGCAGGGTAAGTTTTAGCAGAGTAGGCACCTGCAATGTGGGGAAAGTAGGTGCCTACTCTGGTATAACACCAGCATGTACTTGCGGCTTGCCGGGCCGCATAGATGTCCCTTGTGGGCCGCATGCGGCCCGCGAGCTGTGAGTTTGACATGTTTGCTTTAAATGAAAACCAGAGATACAAATGACTTGAGCACTATCCCAAATCCTTATGCACAACAAATATCTGGAGGTTTTTTTAGTATATTTCCAATGGCCATTAAAGTGTAAGCTCATCTGCCATGTCAAGGCAGAACCTCTAAGGTGAGTCCAAAACTACCAATTCACAATAATGCTTTCAGCTGAATGGTACATTTTCAAATGAGACAGAGAGGGTTATTTGTCTAAGCCCTTACTCACTTATTAACCCTTAATAGGGAACACGGGTAGCAGCACTATAACATGGCTGTGTTATACAACGGTAAATACAAACATACAAAATTAAGCCCTGCGCTCAAACTCCCACTACTCCTGGAATGGCAGCAATGACTATGGTACTCCAAAAACATACAATAAAAAACAAACTGGAGTTTTTTTAGTGTCACTCCAATGGCCATTTAAGTGTAAGTTTCATATCACCTCCAAGTATAAAGGAGGGAGAAATCCTGCCTTATGCCCCTACCCATGCTGCGGCTGGGGTATGTCTACTAAACTGTGTGACTGCTCACTGTAATTACAAAAATAATAATCACCTCTGAGGATGTGGCCTGTAAAATACCGGGGGGACCTGACATAGATAATCCCATGCCCCTACTAAGCTGCCCCCTCAGCCCTCTGCCAATGAGCAGTGGGTGGTGTCCATTATTTAATAAGGGGGGTCATGCAATTGTCCTCCTAACCCCCACCTATGGGAAGTGGTTGCTGTTATATAAGCCCCCACCAGTGGACTTCAGGTTGGGGATATTAAACAAAAGGGGTGGACATGCTACTGGTACAGTTTAGTATCCCCTTCCCAGTTAATATTTAGAGCCCCCACCTGACCCTAATTAGTGCGGGCTGGGAGTGACGTTGGAATATCTTCTTCAACATCGTCTCAGTTGTGTTCAAGTGATCAATATTCCTGCGTTCGACGAGATTCTCTGTGTTCCCTCATGGAGGGAACATTACTATATCCCTGGATAAAAGTAGGTGTAAAAACCTACACGTCCCAGGAGATCCCTAAACCAGTCCGAGATGAAATCTTAAATATTTATTTATGGCTCTTTTTACACCTACTTTTATCCATTTACATTTTAAGAGCTTTGATGGGAGTTTTTCTTTACTAGTTGAGACCTTTTACCAATCTATTCCTATCCCTATTCTTACAACTTTCTCCACTCTCTAGGGCTTGTTGACTCTACCCAGTATACCCATTACTACATCCCTACCGGAATTCGATGCTTCATTTCCTATATGGTATTTGCATTCATATGACTGTATTATATTGTTTTCACTGTTAAATGTCTGCATTTATGTTGAAGAAAATCTTGAAAACAAATTGATGAAAAAGAGTTGACAGCTTCTTGGCAAATATTCTAGCAATTGTCTTCTTGGAATTTGTTATCAACCTATCTTTTACCATTAAAAAAATATAAAAGTCGACTGTCTATATGAGCATCAGAGGATAGAAGAACATGTAGTTTGTTCCATTGGCTCACGAAGGGTAATGTCCCACTCACACAGCTTACAAAATCTGTTTTGTATTCTCGATACAGACTGTCAGCTTGATGTTTTTCTTGCTGAGTCACCCAGGCAGATGGAGAGATTGCAAGCTTGTACTGTACAAAACCCACATAATCCTCTAATGCACCTTCCAAACAATCAGTGTTATGTATAATTCCTATCACATCCTGGTATGGCAGACCAACAGAGTGTTACGCACTGAAAACACATAGAGCTCTTCACAATCCAGGCTTGATACAGTGAGCAAGTTAAGACAAATACTGTTTAAAAGACAATAACTGCAGTTAGCCCTGACAATGCAGTTGGACTGCTACGTAATGTGATTCCATGTGCAGGATGCAGAACAATGCTATCATTTTATTGTACTATGGTAGAACATGTAAACTCTACTACAGAGGTGGAAAGGTGGGAATTCTGGCTAGTAATTAACTCTGAACTCTAGTGCTGCACATTATGAACCACTAACCCAGGAAGCACCTCTAGTAGCCGTCTGAGTGACTGCCACTAGAGGTATTACCAGGCAGCAATGTAAACACTGCCTTTTCTCTGCAGGAACATGCTATAGACACCAGAACCATTACATTAAGCTGCAGTGGTTCTGGTGACTGTAGTGTCCCTTTAACAGGGATATTTAAAGTGAAAATGTGAAGTAAATTCATAGTGAATTTAAAATGTAAGTTAAGAGTAGCCATGGAATATTTGCAGTTTGGCTATTTTGTCCTAAAATTTGAAATTCACTTGGAATTGTCACTTTAGTGAATAAGCCAGGGGGAGACTTGCATATTTTTACCACACTGTTATTTTGCTTATATTTTGAAAGCCAAATCAGCACAACTCACTGCTAAGTGAATTTTCAGTATGACAATAATGCAGCACGATATTTTTGTGGACATTTTACAAATGCATTATTTTCTTTTTCTGCAGTACGTATTTGAAAACGTGCCATTTTTATACTACTTTCCTTATCAGAAACTATGCAGATCTACACATAACTAAATAATAGCTCAAGGCTACTGTAGCTGAGACACTATAAACAGTACATAGGCAAAATATGATGACCAAATATAATGTGTATATATAAACATGGAGCCCAGCGAACCATAGCACAGCAACCCAATTGTTCAGGCAGTCAGGCCCTTACGTGTGAAATTGGAAAATCCCTGAGGTAAAGCCTCAGGCTATCTCTGCCTAATAAGGAATCCAAGCTTGGGAAGTCTTTAGCAAATAGCAGAAAGTGCTGGGGTTGCAGCAAATGGATGAGACATTAAGATTCACAAGTAAAGGGCCCGTGACTCATTGTTACAGGTAAGTAAGTTTCACAAAAAAGTACGGCCTATAATTTTATAGAATTTATTCCGCACACTGTATTAATCTTTCTTTTTATTTTATTCTTCTGTAGGACATCATTAAAAATCTGTTATGTTCTTTTTATTCATACAAAAGTAATTTATTTCATCATTAAGATAATACAACCCATGCAGCAGCCTGTGAGTGATTGGTATGATCACAAACATTTTTGTTCTTCCACTTGTCTTTTTTATTTGTTTAGTTTTTCTTATGCTGACGTCACAGGTATTTTGTAGTGTACATTTAGGAGTTAAGGTGGAGAGGTATTTGAGAAACCTGATTTTGGTTATTACTAGAGATTTGTGCCTTGGGCTCAACACAGCCAGAGTAAGTGGACAAGGTTCTAATTACACAATTAATTTAGAGCAGAACTCACCTTAAAGGACCACTATAGGCACCCAGACCACTTCAGCTTAATGAAGTGGTCTGGGTGCCAGGTCCAGCTAGGTTTAACCCTTTTTTTTAATAAACATAACAGTTTCAGAGAATTTCGTCAATTTCGATGCATGCTCTCCCTAATCACACTTGCGATGCTGTAATCATTCTGTTGTCACAATTATGGCGTTGACCAATAGGGTTTGCTACCCCAGACCTGGGCCTATTATATTGACTGTGTATACCTTTTCTGGCTTCTGGCTTGTGGACCCCTAATGTGGACCCTTAATAAAATCTAACAGGAATATTCACTAAAATGAAAACTCTAAGTGAATTTCAAATTTAAGTTCTAAATTCTCTACGTGATCGATGGTTTCAGTTTGGCTACTCTTTAAGTTTCGAAACACTTTGAACTCTCATTTTAGTAAATAATCCCATAAAACCATCATCTCACAAAAACAAATAAATTAAGTTGTAAATGTTGTTTGCTCTGGGCAGCCTAACAATTATTTTTGCGGAATAAATCTAATTATGCAATGGCAATAGGGATGCAATAATAACACGCAGGAAGCTGGTGAACGTTCTCTCCTAAAATGATCGCCCTGGGCCCTAATAAAAAAAACATGCTTACAGATAAATACTTTACATTATGCCACCAAACAACGGTAAGAGACGAAATCCCTACTGAGATTGCATGAGTCACACAATGATCAAATGAAAAAAATCCATTGCTTGTTAGGTTAATTCTTGCAAGAGGCTCAGGTGTGTGCTCTTCAGATTTAGACTGTACAATACATGGCATAAAACAAACATAACTTTACCAGTATGTTTAAACATGGAGACTAGCTCCCCACTAGGTTTTTTTTTTTTTAAATACCCAGTGAAGTTGTTATAGACGCAGCTGGTAGCCTCCGAGTTTGTAGTATAGCTATTCTGATGGTTGTATAAATTGACACAAGCACAGTGTAATATATATACATATAAAAATGTCAAGCAGAGATCCTGGTAAAAACATTTGCAACAATGTGCATTGCCGCAGTTACTTTACAATTCCATTTTATCACGCTGTGATACAGATACCATCATTTGAACTTGTACGTTGTATGTATATACATCACGTTGTTCTACCATAAGTTTTTCATACCAATAAATCTGTAGATCATCTAGACTAGAATCTTTATGGCATGCCATTAAAAAGACATATGAATAAATATTTACATTTATTATAAACATATCTATCCACACATAAAGGCTCACATGGGAGGAAAAAAAAACAGTCTACTGGTTTCCATGACAGCTTTTTAGACGAGGCCCAAATTATGTTCATTACATTACCTTGGTTCATTACATTACCTTGGTGACGTGTTATTCCATGTAAAACAAACTCAATACCCTTGTTTCTGTTATTAACGCTCACTGAAAAGAGTCATACAGAAACAGGGCAAATTGTGATTTCAAAGTATAACAACATACACATGGAACCGAGGAGATGGGTATTGGGGGAGTGTTTCATGAATATTGCGCTTATTCACTTCAAATTTTATTTTCTATTCAATTCTTCCTTTTTTTTCTCTTATCATGTTACTAAAGATTTGCTTATACAATTGATGAATGTACACTAGCAACTTTGGTAAACATTGTATCAGAATGCTTAAAGGAACACAAATATGTATTCCTGACCCTATAGTGTTTAATCCACCATTTAGGTGGCTTGCCCTCCTTAGAAAATGTTAAAACCTCCCTTATTTTCAGCGCCGCACGCATCCGACAATGCTGACCCGCCTCCAATCGGCCTCCTTGGTACCTCATCAGAACTTCAGATTTTTAGCCAATCCAATGCTTTCCCTTAGGGAAAGGTTGGATTGGCTAAAATCGGGAAGGAGGAAAATTCGGTGTCTCCATGTAGAGCGTGGAGACGTGGAACACAGTTCATCTGAGGAGGGTCCACTTGGAGGTGGCACTAGGGGGCAATCTAAACACTGTCTTTTCTCTGAAAAGGCAGTGTTTGCACGAAAATGCCTGAAGGCAATGATTATACTCACCATAACAATATTAAGCTGCAGTTGTTCTAGTGACTATAGTGTCCCTTTAATACACAAACTATATAACTCTAATTCTATAGCTATAGCTCTACTATATAGCTATACATAATTATAGAGTATGTTTTATTTGATGCAGATTTCAACAAATTTGTTTGTAAAATATACTTGCCATTTCTGCTAATGTAATTCACCACTGCTCCAAGTAATCAGGCTGTGATGTGCAGAGAGCGTTATCAAGAGGGGGCTTACCCAGAGCTCCTTGGTGAACTGGAGCGCTATGGATCACACATGGATAGAGAACAGAGCAGGGAACAACCAACCTTAACAAAAGGACTATATTTAGGATCTCTATCTTACAAATGGATCGTTAGTTTTTAACGGTTTATAGTAATGTAATGGTAAATTAAGTAATTTCTTTATATTTATGAAGTTCTGAATTGCATAAATATAAAATAATACCACAAATAAAATAATAAAAGGTATACTGGTCAATCACATAAATATTAGTGAATATCTTGAATGAACAGACAAGAGGCAAAGTTTTGATGAAAGTATAAACAAAACTTTACTGGGAATACAATTATCAAGCACACAAAAAAGAAACAAATACTTTAAAAACACACACTGCTATAAACAATACATTCAGGTAAGAAATCTACTTAGCTCTATTCATGGAGATTCAGCAGCTTACACAGGATAATTGAATCAGCATAACACACAGAACAATGAGGTGAGTTCCTTGCCACATGTTAAATGGATTTACATGGGCACCTCTAAAGACACCTGGCTTCTTCCGACCCAGTCATGAAACTGAAACTCTAGTTTCTGGAAACCCCTTGAATAACCTCCCATCTGGTATCCACCCACAGAGGTAACATAACCAATACCTAATGGTCATCTCTAGGAGGCGGATACTACATGTGGTCCTTTGTGAAAGGAAGTGACTTAAGAATTCTCAATACCTTCCTAAAGCACATGTCTCATTGACTATGCGGCAGCCATCTTTATTCACTCGACGTCACAGTGCTCACTAGGCCACCTATAGGTCACTTCCTCCCTAAAGCACATGTCTCATTAAATATGCAGCAGCCATCTTCTTGCTCTTAATGTCACATAGCTCACTACACCCCCTATAGGTATCATAAGTTATTGCACATGAATGGGAACACAATAATAGAACATTTATCATTGTCCATAACCAATACAAGTAAATTAAGATTTTTTGCAATATTACACTATTGGGGCCTCTTGGGTTCTCTTTTCATGTTCAATTCCTTTCTGTTCATGGGAAGGAGGATATAAGCCACATCCCTTGAATAATTAGCTGATATACCCAGAGCTGGTTTGAAGTGGCTCTGGGAATTGTGAGTGCATTACTTTGGAAATTTAAGAAGGCATTCAATAATACACAGATATTCTGCATTATAAAGTACTTTTTTATTTTTTTAGATCTGTAAGAAGATTGTCTGTACAGCTGATCTTGATATTTGGAAAAATAAGTATCAAAACTTTTTATATTTGTACATTTTGAAGTGAAACGCTTTTATATGGTTTATAATAATCGTCTGAAGCACTCTATTGGTAATTATAAGTGGTTGCAGCTGCACTAATATTTAAATGCACTATAACAACAAAGCACTTCGTATTTTTCAAGCGTCTTAGCACCTTTGGGTAAATTAGGCTTATAATAGTGTTTGCTTGTTTTTCTTATTTTTGACCCATTCTGCTAGGACTAGGTTACAATCAATTTAATCTTTGTGTACTATATTTTACAGACATATCATTATCGGATAACGGCATTTTATAATGAATATTTCCATTATACAGTTTTGCTTCTGCACATTTTATATCGTCGGAACCAGGACACAGTTAAAATTTCCTTTTTCATTGTAATAATAGTTACATCTAGCTATCTAGTAGTATAGACACAAAAAAGACTTAACCCCATCAAGTTCAGCATTTCATATATCTGTGTTATTGCTGTTGATCCAAAAGAATTTGAAGCAATTTTTAAATTTGCCACAAACTGTGAAAGACATCTTTCCTGACTCCAATATGGTGGTCGTACTTCCCCTTGGATCGACAAGATATAGAAACATAAGGTTGTGCTTTCATCAGCATATAGGGGTGTTCTAGCATTTCGAAAGTACAAATGAGTGCCTAATCTCACACGGAGAGAAGACCTCAAAAAAATATTGTTATAATTTTAATATATTTAGACAAGGTAAGGACAGATACAAATAAACCCTATTTAGGGTTTGATTTTTATCTGTCCTCACCTTGTCCAAACACATTAAAATTAAGATTGTCATTTATTGAGGTCTTCACTCTGTGTGAGATTAGGCACTCATTTGTATTTTCGAGTGTTTATTTTATTTAGGGTTTTCCCCTTCTTGTTACCTGAACAACTCGAATACTTTGGGACACATAATGTAATTAACACGTTTTTTGGGACGGCTAAATTTTGTACATATGTTGGTTTGACTAGGCAGAATTTTGGTCGCAAAAAACTGATTTGGAAAAATAATCAGATTAATTTAAAAGAGTGGAAAAATTGGACAATCTGTGTACTGCAAAACATATACATAATATATTAGATAATGTATATATTTTGCTGTACACTAATAGGAGCATTTTAATATTGTTTGATCTGTGAATAAAATCAATATTTAGTGACTGAGTCATAGCCATCAATTATCTTTTTTACCCTCAATCATGTCTTTTTCAGGTGCCATGGCCGTAATTCAGAATCTCAAATGAAAACGAACATGCTCAACCATTGCGAAGTTGGATTGCTTCATGATGCAGCTACATTTCGGCTAGGAGTTTGGGAATTTGTCCTGATCATCTGATCAACCCAAATTTGGATAAAATTCTATTTCGGACCAAAACAATGCAACCTCCAACCTCCAAAGAATACCTGTAATGTACAAAGTATGCCCAGAGCTCTTTCTTCTAATCAAAATTTGCTGCAGAAGGGGATTGTCATTTACAGTCCCTCTGCAAAAATGCAGAGGACCAAATTTGTGCCCTGGAAGTTAAATACATTTATCTGCATTTTAAAATGTATGCTACATCAATAGGTATGATGAGTAATGCTTTACAGGCTAAATTTAATTGTGCATTGATTTCCAAGTCAAACCAAACTATAGCCTATATATTACTGAAGAGGAACGTTTTAAATGAACACTAAATTATTAAGTACACAGACCTATATATTCCTAACATATTAGTGTCCTTGTCCCTCGTTAGATATAGATACCCTCCCATGTGTGCAATCAAAAAAATAATTTTATCGTGTTTCCATGAAAATAAGACTGGGTCTTATATTAATTTTTCCCCTGAAAAATGCACTAGGGCTTATTTTCGGGGAGGTTTTATTTCTGGGTAAAATGTGTGCTAGAAAGCAGGTCTATGTTCGGGGGAATTCCCCCAAATATAGACCAATTCATTAGGGCATGGAATCCTGCAAATCTATGTTCAGGGATACTTTACCAAACATAGATAAGCTTACTCGCAAATGGAATCTTGCATATTTATGTTCAGGGAAACTTCCCCGAACACAGATAAGCTTACTCGCAAATGAAATTCTGCGAATCTATGTTCGGGAAAATTCCCCGAACATAGATTAGCGAACAACTAGGGCTTATTTTCAGGGTAGGGCTTATATTAGGAGCTTCCCCAGAAAATAACCTAGCACTTATTTTCGGGGGATGTCCTTTTTTCAGGGAAACATCTTACTTACCTTTTTCCAGAACCGCAACTACCTTGGCACTGTTAACCTCTCCGCTTACCATGACGTCATGGAGTTGGCATGGCCTACTCCATAGTTGGCCAGTCCAATTCTCCTCGTAGAGTAGTATTAGGGACCCGATGAGCATGCGGGGGCTTCTGTATCACATGAACGAGTTTTATTCGATCAATGCCATGAAAGCACCTCTAGTAAACTGCAATGTAATTAAATGGCCTAGCCTAGGTAACTTTAGTGGTCTTTAAAAATGTTGGTAAATCATGTATTACTTTCTTTATGCCTGTACTTAGATATAATGAGTTAAATTTCTTATATATTTTCTCCTGATTGTAGTCACTTGTGTTACATTTCTGCTGTAGCAAACTGTATACATATATCCAGATGGTTCACACACTCATCGCTGTCACTCTCCGGATCCAGTTAGTACTGTATTTAGTATTGCAAAAAGGTCAAGTAGTGAGGATGTTAAAACGTCAGTTCTCGAAAAAAGCTTTTTGGTTTGTTGATTTTCTGGAAAATACTTGAGTAGATTGCCCAATTAATAATTCTGACTGCAAAACCATGGAAACGGATGTGAATTACAGTGTTTCCAGGTAGATTGAACTCTTGTACTGCTACAAATTATACAAAATTGACCATAACAGAATTGGTAAAATATAGATAGTCTACATTTGGAAATGGTTAGAGGCTGGAGGAAAATAGGATAAGAATGTTATCACAGAAACATTGTCTATCAAACTGAATGATAAGGCAAGCAAAACAGCTGCAAGTCTTAACCCCATCCACTACTGCACGGTATGAAAACAACCCGTCATTGTAGTGCATAACTAGCATATGAAATAATGACAAGGTAGGTGGTGTGGAGAGGTACATCTATGGTATTTGGCATCTTGATTGGCATTGTTCCCCACCTCCCTAAAACCCTGTATCTCTTTGCATCCCTTGGACTTCTGTGTGTCTTCTGACCCTTTGCCCTTTATTGTCTCACCTTATCCCATTGTCCCCTTTTGTGTTTATCTGTATCCCAATTACCTTCTGTGTCTCTCCTTACCACATCAGCATTTTTGTATCAATCCTTCTTTATTTCCTTGTGTGTCTCATCTTGCCTCCTCACCCCTTTCGTGTCTCTTCTTTTCCAATTAACCGTTGCATGTTTCCACTTACCATCTCACCACCATGAGCTATTTTGACAGACCAGGTAAAATACTATATGAATACATTAAACGGTTATTCCAAATCTTTTTTGTGAAATTGTAAAACGCCCTATTGGCCAATATTCACTACACCCCCTTATATTCTTCAGTAAGCCTGCAAAAAAAAGTATTTTACTTTCCTGGAATTCAGCACCTAGCAAAGCTCCTTCTGCTGCCCCTAACATTTCCACCTGACGTTAGTCAGAGCCATGCACGAACTCTGAGACAAATATGCACAAAGTGGACATTAGGCAGGTTCGGAATAAAGTGCCGGATTACCTAAATCATGATTGTCGGAGGTTTAACTAGCACCCGGGGCACAAATGTATATATTTTATAATGTGCAGGGCTTCAAGCAAAAACACTGCACATACAGACTCCTACAATAACCACTTTAAATATAGACATGGTCATGCTGAATGGATTAACTCTTTGATACAAACAATATATATTGAGAATTTCATTGTGTTTGTTTTGAGAAGTCAGGGAAGTCAAAAACGAAGCCAAAGTCAATAACCAGAATCACACGATCAGAAACACACTCTCGGATAACCATCTAAGGGAAACCACGACAGGGCAATGAGGAAAAGTAAAAATGAGTTTAAATAAGTCTCCTGTAGATCCGATTGGCCATAACCGTCCTTTGACCCCAGAACGTGCATGCGTGTCCTTTGCATGACGTCACACGCACGTTGGCATCGTCAATACCGTGGGTGGATGTGGGGCTATAAAATGGCATGGATTGGCAGCGGCCGGCGTCCATCAACATGCCGCAGGAGTCAGATACACCTGTGCAGGGCCACTGAGTGGCACCTCCGTCAATGCCAGGAAGGCAGTTACCATCAGAGACACCACGAGGTGAGGATGAACATGTTAAACATAAACAGTGTGAACAGAACTAGTTCTCCATCATGGACTGAAATTCCGTCATTTATATACTCAAGGGATGAGACACGTGAACTCTTAGTAAGTAAAAAAATGTCTAATTTTATGGACAAAATAGAATAACCAATAGATTAATTACATAATTTACTAAGAAATAATGTTAATTGGCCAAATCAAATTGTAATTACCATGCTTTCCTTGCAGTACTGCATAATGTGATTAATTTGGTGACTGTGACTGTCACACACTTCTTAGATAACAGCATTGGAATGAAGCTACAGTGACATCTAGTGGTTGTAAGTTTCAGGACTTGATTCCCTGTGTGGCTTCCAATATTACAACAAAATATTTTACCTTGCATTTTATAGAAATCTCAATATGCTCACATGGTTAATTAGTTAAAGGGATACTCTATTTGCCAAAGTCACTTAATCTTAAGGAAGTGGTTTTAGTGGTGCCTGAGAATAATTACAGGATATAATTTACAATATTTTAATCAGAATTAGAAAAGGTTGGTAAGAGAATTCATAATTCTAAGCAAGCGTGATATTTACCTTAACGGATGTATCTACTCTTAACCATGTATATTTTAAGTATCTTCTAAACTTTTGCGTGGCGAGAAAATTCAGTTCAGACAAAAACAAGATGCCAGAATTGCAGGCATACAGTATGTCGGTTCGGCTCAGCAGAAATTTTGGTTACAAAAACCCAATTTGGGACCAAAAAGGCGCGAAAAGGGCCAATCAGTGTACTGCAAAATATATACATAATATCAATATTTTTTTCTGAGCATTTTTGGTTCACAAATTAAGTGAGAAAATGCAACCAATGGAGGGGGAAACGGGAGGAGCAGTTAAAAAAACGATATAATTATTTATTATATATTTCTTAACTATATATTTATCAACTATATATATAAAAAAAATTTCAGGTGACAAATTTCAGGTGAATATATGTATTAACCCCTTAAGGACTGAGCCTAATGTACACGTTGTGATCAAAACAAAACGTAAACAAAACCTGCAATTTGACTATATGTCTGTTCAACCGTAATTCACCCACACACCTATCATATATCATTTTCTACAGGAGAAACAGGGCTTTCATATAAAATCAAATATTTAGCTGTGAATCATAATTTAATATGAATAAAATATGAAAAAAATGGGAGAAAATAAGAAATATGTTATTTATTTAGTTCTACATGACATTTTAACTGTGAATGTCATATTACTGTTTGCTTTTACTGCAATAAAATACACATTTGTATTCAGCAATGTCCCACATGTAAAACTGTACCCTCTATGTACAGGTTTTATGGTGTTTTGGGAAGATACAGGGTCAAATATAGCATGTTACATTTTTCAGTTTATACACAGTGAGATTCGCCAGATTGGTTATGTTGCCTTTGAGACCAAATGGTAGCCCAGGAATGAAAATTATGGCCATGATGGCATACCATTTGCAAAAGTAGACAACCCAAGGTATTGCAAATGGGGTATGTCCAGTCTTTTCTAGTAGCCACATAGTTACAAACACTGGCAAAATTAAGCGTTCCTATTTGTTTGTGTGTGAAAAATGCAAAAAACTAAATTGAACTCTAATTTTGGCCAGTGTTTATGACTAAGTGGCTACTAAAAAAGACTGGACATACCCTATTTGCAATACCTTGGGTTGTCTACTTTTGCAAATGGTATGCCATCATGGGGGTAATTCTCATTCCTGTGCTGCCATATGGTCTCAAAAGCATACCAATCTGGCAAATTTCAATGTGAAAAAAATGAAACTCAAGCCTTATGTTTGACTCAGTAACTTTTGAAAACACTATAAAACTTGTACATGGGGGGTACTGTTATACTCTGGAGACTTTGCCAAACACAAATATTAGTGTTTCAAAATAGTAAAATGCATCAAAACAATTATATCGTCAGTGGAAGTAGCGTTTGTGTGTGAAAAATGCAAAAAATGAATTTTTACTGATGATATCATCGATGTGATATGGTGTACTGTTTTTAAACGCTAATATTTGTGTTCAGCGAAGTCTACGAGTAAAACAGTACCCCACATATACAGGTTTTATGGTGTCCTAGAAAGTTACAGGGTTAAACATAGGGCTTGCAAGCCAAATTCTCTGGACTTTCAGTCTGGGTTGACAGGCAGGTCCCTCAAATTTTAATTAATAAAATGACTTGATTATGTAAAAATATCATTATAAATATATTTGTAGAATTTAAATATATATGTACATATATGTATATCTATATTTTTTTTAAATTATTTTTACTTATATATAGCTAGAGAAAGAGAGAGAGAGACCTGAGCGGTGGGTGGGGACCCTAAATTAGCATGAGGGGGGGACCTAATGTCCTCCCCCCTGGCCCCCACCCCTGAGCGGTGGGTGGGGACCCTAAATACTAATTGGGGTGGACCTAATGTCCTCCCCCCTGGCCCCCATCCCTGAGCGGTGGGTGGGGGCCTTAAATACTAATTAGGGGGGGACCTACTGTCCTCCCCCCTGGCCCCCACCACTGAGCATTGGGTGGGGGCCCTAAATAAAAAAATAACCCCCCCTCCCGCAGGTGACTAGGGGTCCCCAAACCCCTAGTCACCCCCCTCCCCCAAAAAAATATCCCCTAACTACCACCCTCACCCTAAAAATAATGAGGGGGGACCATTTAACTAAGTACCTGTAAAAAAATTAAAATAAATTTACCATTTGATGTTTTCTTTCTTCTAAAATCTTCTTTTTTCAGCCCCAAAAAAGGCTGTGACAGGTAAATGTAGAGACTTAACTGTCAGTCTCTTCATTTACTTTATAAGCCTTCCCCCACCCTGCAGAGCTCAGTCTGCGCGGAGCCCTCGCCGGGTGAAGATGGATTTTTTTTTGCGCTCTTTTTTTTTTCTTTCTTTTTTTTAATTGTGTCGGTTATTATGGCTTTTTATTTGGCCTTTTTTGGGGCTGAAAAAAGAAGATTTTAGAAGAAAGAAAACATCAAATGGTAAGTTTATTTTTATTTGTTTACAGGTACTTAGTTAAATGCCCCCCCCCTTATTATTTTTAGGGTGAGGGGGTAGGTAGGGGTTATTTTTTTGGGGGAAAGGGGTGACTATGGGTTTGGGGTTCCCTAGTCACCTGCGGGAGGGGGGGTTATTTTTTTTATTTAGGGCCCCCACCCGACGCTCAGGGGTGGGGGCCCAGGGGGAAGACATTAGGTCCTCCCCTAATTAGTACTTAGGGCCCCCATCCACTGCTCAGGGGTGGGGGCCAGAGGGGAGGCCATTAGGTGCCCCCCAATTAGTATTTAGGGCCCCCACCCACCGCTCAAGGGTGGGGGCCAGGGGGAGGACATTAGGTCCCCCCCAATTAGTATTTAGGGCCCCCACCCACCGCTCAGGGGTGGGAGCCAGGGGGGAGGACTTAAGGTCCCCCTCAATTAGTATTTAGGGCCCCAATTCAGGTCTTTCAGCCTTTTAGTAGATAGCTCCCTAATACCGTGGGAATTAGGGAGTTATCTACTTATTCATTCCTGTCATTCAATTGACAGGCCAAGTAACTTACATTTTATATGAATGTGTGTTACTTGATTGTTGTAAGTGTTGCAAATGCTTACAGCTGAATCCTGGCTATGTTTGTATACTTTTTATTTAAAATTGTATACAGTGTAACATTCTTCTTCTTCCACTGGGTTATTATATTAGTACTTGGTCAAAACTGTGCTTTGGAACTTCGGCACTTCGGAAAGTCGGTAATTTCGGAACTTTGGGACCTCATTAATTCGGCACTTTGGCAATTCGGCACTTCGGCTATTCGGACATTCGGAAGTACCCGAATGTCCGAGTTGCCTGAAATTCGTCCGAATACATATTCGGCCCAAAACTAATTTCACATGTCTAAATTCCAACCTTACAATAGGCACTGTACAATAGGTGCATTAACAGACATATAATTGCAGCAAGACGAGCTGGACCCTAAAGAAAGGAGTATTTAATAATCTTTTGAAGGAACTGAGAATGAGTGAGAGTCTAACAAAGCAGGGAAGGGAGTTCCATAGGGTCATGCGGCCCTAGAGAAGTCTTTGAGGTGTCAAAGGTGCAAGTAGGAACAGAGACTAGATGCAGATCTTCAGCTGAGAGTCTCAGCCTGGATTGGACATTATTGTGTATTAGTGAGAATAAGTAGGAGCCGCATTGTGAAGAGACTTGTAAGCAAGTACCAGCATTTTAAATTGAGCCCTATATCTTACGAGAAGTCAGTGTAGAGGGGGAAGGCATGGAAGGTGCAGGCAGACAGGAAGATAAGCCTCAACACCTCATTCATTGTAGACTGTAACTGGGCCAGCTAGGAACGCATAAGACCACTGAGAAGAAGATTGCAGTAGTCAAGGCCAGAGATAATAACAACATGGACCAGCATTTTGGGAGCATCTGGCATTAAATAGGGGCAGATGCAAGCTATATTTTTTCAATAGATGTGGCAGGATTTGTCAATTGATTGGTATTGAGAGGTTAAGGAGAGGTTGGAGAGAGGGGGAAATGTGGATGTTGTTTGCAGGTTGAAGGAAGTAGGGGTAAGGAGTGAATTTGATCATAAGGGAGGAAAGGGAAGAGAAGACAGAGCATTGCTCAGACAAGTAGACTTGGAGATGGGGGAGTAGGTCAAAAGTGGTGAGGAGAAAAATAAAAAAAAAACACATTTTAGAAGTTTCAACACATAGTACACTAAACAAAAACGCCAGGGGAGAGATACTCATAGGACATGTCACATGCACAAGAAACCCTAAACAATTGAATGGAAATTTCAGTCATACAGTAAGATAGTTACATGGCTACACTTTTCTTTAACTTGTCTGTACTTTTAAGTCGATTTCTCAGCAATTATAAGGGTAGCATTATGTATCTTGATGACACAAACTCTATTGTTTTATTTTTCTCAGTTAAGAAAATTGTATAATTGGACTACATTATATGTTTTTTATAATTGTCTTTAATATGTAGTGACACTGAATTAAAGGATGCAAATAGAAAAGAATGGAAATATTATTCTCCAAACAAGGACCATGTTCCAATCGGATATATGTATCTCATTTTCTATCAAGCATCTGCAAAAGCATACCAATTGTGTGACATTCTTGATTCTTGACAATGTAATAATGTGTTATTCTTCTATTATAATCCATATTACTATGTTGAGCTATGTATACATGTCAATGCATTGTTCATGATTATACAACCCAATAAAATACAAGTTGGAAAAATGTGTTGAGGAGAAGAGATGCAGTGGTGTACATTGTTTGGGAGGAGAGTATATAGTATTAGTTTAGAATGTAAAATGAGTAGGGATAGTAGGGATGGATTGTAAGGGATTATGAAAATGCAGGAATGTGCTAATTAGTGTTTAGTGATTTGTGATCAGCTGCCATTGCTGCAGAATTTGCGTAGGCGATTACCTATAAATGATAAGATGATGATGGTTGGGTGGGGGGAGGTAGGGTAGGAGGGCATTGAGTTCTGTTCTGATCTGAAGCAGGGTAAGTTTTAACTTAGACTGTGGAAGAGAGAGAGATAATAGGGTCAAATGAACCTGCAATAAAGCTATATGCTCTACTCATATTACACTGAAACATACATCAGATTTTCTACTGCAATGGCTCGAATATGAATACGGACCAGTGTTGTTTCAGTTTTATATTGATGTTTTGTTATGTAATAATTTTTAAATTTTTAAGAAATAAACAATTTTCAAGCCAATTAAGTATATAACATACACATAAATAAGTCCTGAGCTCAATTTTTGTACATTTGTATTCCTTTTTACATCACACAGCTATGTTACAATGCTCGCGCTTTCCCCGTGTGTTCCCTATTAAGGGTTAATAAGTGTGGGGGTTTAGAAAACTTCCCCTCTCTGTCTCATTAGAGATTTTTGCCTCAAGGAAGCCAGGTGAATTGTTAGTGTAGGACCCACCTAAGAGGTTTGCCTTGATGTGGCAGGTGGGCTTACATCAAATGGCCATTAAATATGCATAGGGATTTGGGAAGTGCACAGGTCATATTTTTTTCCTGTGGGTTTTACCAAATTTAGTACATATAGAAGGTATACATAGATATTAAGGATTACATTGAAATGGCATTATTATCACGTGACACTTATATTAAAAAACCTGTTTATCATAAAACAATTTATTTATATGCTTCATTCTTCACTATATTTTCACTTTTTTAATAATTCATTGCTATTCATATTTGTTCATTGCATCCTACTAGCCCCCCCACCCAAAAAAACATCTAAAATTTTTGTAAATATTTGCAATTGATTTAATCCCAGTTGAATGAATAAATAATACCCTTAGAATATGAAGTGTATTCTTTTGAAAGTGGGGACATTTCCAATTCTGTACTGTTGGCTGTTGCCGTGAGATAACATTTCCACTGGACAATTAGTTTTTTTTGTGATAATTAGTCACCTGTCACTGAATTCACAGTAAATATTTGTGGGAGTCAGAAGTTATGTTCTGTGGTTTTTCTGTTTCATGTGATAAAACATATTATAGTCGCAGCACAAGTAATTCATCTTCAGACGTCACAATTTATCTTATAATGCATAGTTCATAGGCCTTGCATGCGCTGGCTATGCACTGAGCTAATACTATCTTAACACAACCATAAATTAAATGCTTGAATTAGAATGGCCCTGCTTATTATTGAGACTGCTCACGAAAATGTTTTTTTTTTCACTTGAACTCAAATAAAATTTAATATAAAGGTAAAAGCTTTTTGTTTTTTAGTAATACCAAATGGTATGTTTCAAATTTTTCCTTTCCTGTTGCATTCAAGGTTAGAGCTGACCAATTTTTTATTACATTATATAATACATTATACAATTATGTAAATTAAATAGCTCACATTTGACGGTACTGCATTTGATGCACATTTTTAGGCTTTGCAGCTTGTGTAGAGTGTCTTGCCCAGACAAAGAGGTGGCTCAGCCAAAAATGTCAATTTAAACAAGTACCAAAGCGTTAGGAATACAAACCAGTATTCCTAATGCTAGAGTGTCCCTATCTAGTTTAGTTCCCCCATCCCATGTGCTATAAGATTAATTTACTTACCTTTTTGTAGCAATACACCTCTCCTTCTCAACTGACGATGGTCCAATCCAGTGGTCCTCATACAGGAAGTTCATTGCATGTGCATCCAATCTTCCCAAAGAAAGCATTGAATTAAATTGAGATGAAGTGGCCTTGGTGACGTTAGTGCTCTTTTAATGTTGTATAGACAAGTTTATCCCATAAACAGCTCTTTAAGGGCACACTAAGAGATTCTTGTAAAATTGTCAACTTTCCACTGTAGATGATAGCTGGAG
Source organism: Pelobates cultripes (assembly GCA_933207985.1). Lineage (NCBI taxonomy): Eukaryota > Metazoa > Chordata > Amphibia > Anura > Pelobatidae > Pelobates > Pelobates cultripes. The sequence continues at coordinate 329,516,105 of OW240914.1, read as the reverse complement.
TAAAATTTCCAGAAACCCAACACAGTAGTGTTTGTGGAGCAGAAAATATTATTTAATTATTTAAAATCACACCAAGTATTAAGATCATAACTAACTGTAATGCAGACTACATATCTCAGCTATGAAACGTGAGTGCCTATAATGTCCCTGTAATATATTTAGCATGTTAATCTGTATATAGCATAAATAAATTTAGTAGTAATGGCAAATTACATTTTAAGACACGTATAGTAACATGGTATTTACGATTTTCTAGGAGTGTTAAAGGATATATATGATTATGGATTGACAAAAATTAAAACAAAATATTTTTTGTGTAAATATTTTTAATAGAAAAATAGATTATTTCGGATGATGCAAAGCTTTCTTTAAGTAACACTCAATTTTCACTGTAAAAAATAAACAAAACTGAAATATAAGAAATGTATTTTAATCACCTTACATTACCTTACATTCCTGCTGCCCCCATGTAGCTCAGATCACACAGCTGAAAGTAGAATAATGCATACAGTAGTTTTATTGTCCACTACTCAGTAGTCACATATCAAGAATACTAAATACCAGTGTGGTCATGATAGTATGACAAAAGGTGACTATTTTCTTTGTCGAGCATCTTTAGAGCATTTGTAGAACAGTATGTTACTGCAGCCTGCAAATATATCCTAATGTGTACAAAGAATCCTCTATTCGTTAGATTCTAATCAGGAAACAGGCAACAGCACATTTTTGCTACCATTCTACAAAACTGGTATCCATACTTGCTCTGGACACATTGACAGTCATTAGAATTAAAATTATCTAAGAACTGCATTTTATGGAAATCTATACCTATAAAATTATTTGAATTATTTCTCCTTCACGGTATAGTTTCTTGTATTAAATGTATACATACTATAGTAATGTAATTTTAAAATCAGAAATATAAATTTTTTTTGTTTTAGAGACATTCTAAAAATGTATTAAAAACAAATTCTACAAATAATATAGTTACTGATCCTATCGTGTTAGTTTTCATTTAAAATGCGGTGTCGGATATAACGTCTTGCACAGATTTTTCTAAAAAGTGTCCTTTGTACGTCCATGTCATTTTACGCACTTTAAAAGTTAGTTAACGTCAGAACACTTAGATTTTAGTGTGAAAGTTGTTCTGCAATTCAAGCTTGCTTCCCCGGCAATGAGAGCCCAGATTTACAGGCGATTGTCTAGTGCTCCCAAACGGTTGCTCTGATAATGATGATGATGATTTCGCATTGCATGGTAATTTTGTCTTGATCTTTTTGAGTTGCTGCATATTACTTAAATCCCTTTCAGCGGGGTAGACGTGAAGACTTGATGCAGTTCTTGAGAGCTTCTGTTCTGCCATCTCTTCCTTTAAGCACATTTTTGAAAGAACTTCTTTTTCTTTTGAATTTCTCCATTTCATCCTCCTGTTTTGGAACCATATTTTGACCTGTTGAAAGATATAATCAACAACAATATATCAGTATCAAGTGTTATGTCAGAATGAAAAACAATACAGTATCTAGTATTATTAATGAATAATTTACTAAAACAACATAGTTGGCGAAAAATAATCAATCGACGGATAGCTGTGAGTATTTGTGAGACCACCTCATTTTTACTCCACGTGTTGTGATCAATAGATGATCGATAACTATGATTGATGAATGCATCAAATGAATCACTATATAACACAGAGAGGCGTAAGAATAAATATATGGAAAACAAAAAAAGATATAAGTGCAATAAATAGATATATAATATTTATTGGCAGCAAACAAACGTCGTAGTAAAGAAATATAATATGGTCAGCAGCATCGTTGATAAACAAAGTACTAAGTCCTTCACGTTTCTGTTTTTTTTCTTTATATTTGACCACATGACAAGTTTCCCTGCATTAAATTGCTTGTGTGATGACGAACGATTTGAAGTCTAGCATAAAATGTAATCTATATATTTGTGCTACCCACGCTGCTAGGAAATTATAGATACAAGGTTATTTTATATTTTTACATTTTATGATTTTATATTTTGGCCCTACTGCTATGCCATTGGCTAGAGTTAAAAGTACATCAATGGAGGCGGAAATCACTGCATCTGTACCCCAATATGATCCAATTGCATCCCTCAATTGCATTGTGTGGTGGTAGTGTGGCTATGTTTACAGCTGCCTTAAACACTTGTAGCTCAGTGAGGTAGCTTAGTTGGTAAATTCCCTGCAAGGTTACAGGTTCAAATCCTGGAAGGGTCAACTGAGCCCTTCATCCTTCTGAGGTTGATAAAATGAATACCATCAATTGGGTAATAATAACATCTATATAAATAAATACTAGTTATTACAATAACATATACGTATTTTTTTTTATTCTAAATGTTTATATGTATATGTTACTATCACTGTAACAAAGCCATGAATATGTTTATTTTAAATGTCATAATGCTGCTTTTTACTATGTGTAGAACTTTTATATTTATAGAAAAGCAAACGACTTATAATTTAATGCATGAAGGAATAAAGACCTATATTAATGCTGTAGTACTATGAATCTTTGCCCAATGTGTATCTCTTTATTCCTGCTTGCATTAAATTGTGCTATGTTTCATGCAGAAATAAACACACTGCAATCTATATAAGCATAGACAGAGACTAACCGTGGTATTCACACATGTGAAGGGTTTACTGACTAAATAGTGTATTTTTGATGAATTGAAAATAATCAAGCTGTGCATGTAGGTGAGTTTAACTCGGCTTCAGATTTATTCAATTTAGGTACGGTTAAGGAAATTTGAATTCTATACTTGTAAGAAAGTTTTGCCAAGCACTATTAGATTTTCTCTATCTGAATATTTGTATCATATCAACAAATCACAATACCTCTCATATAAACTCAAAGAGACACTATAGTCACCTGAACCACTACTGCTTAATGTGGTTGTTCTGGTGTCTATAGCCTGTCCTTTCAGGCTTTTTAATGTAAACACTGCATTTTTAAGCACAATAGGAAAGCATTGGATTGGCTGAGATTATTACGTTTGATGATCTCAGCCAAGGGGGCGTGGCAGCTGCGACAGACCCGCGCAGCGCTGGAAGATATGTGACTAAAATCACCTTTCACTGACAGGGGGCCTAAAAGGTGTTTTCATAACTATAGTGACAGGAATACATGTTTGCATTTCTGTCACAATAGTGTTCCTTTAAGATTGATTCTATAAACAAATTGTTGCAACCCAAAATTGCTATAAGGGTATTAGAATTTCTGCAGGATGTGTGTAAATATGTATTTAGCGCATTTGGGGTTACACAGTTATATTTTGATTCTTTCAAACTTTATATTCAGAATCATATTTTTATTTATTTCAGTTTAAGGGCACCATACCTGTGACTCCTTCAAAGCAAGGTTGAACGCAAGCTTCTTCCGATCAGCCTTGCTAATGTATTTTTGTTTTTGAAACATCTTCTCAAGTGCTTTCCTCTGGTCTTCCGAGAAGACCGCCCTTCTTAAGATAACACGGCGCACTTTGGTGTTTGAATCTTGTGTCAACACTGGCATATCTCTGGCAGGTTCACTTCCTGTAAATAACATATTATATTAAATGTAATAAATATAAAATATATACATATACATTATTTTACTGCTCCTTCTTTTTTAACTCTATTGGTTATTTTCTCACTTAAATGACCACTATAGGCACTCAGACCACTTCAGCTTAATGAAGTGGTCTGGCTGCCAGGTCCATCTAGTATTAACCCTTTCTGCTGTAAACATAACAGTTTCAGAGAAACAGCTATTTTTACAAATGGGTCAATCCATTGACAGCCGCTAGAGGCGCTTCCGTGCTTTACTCACAGAATGCTTTCCTATGGACTGGCTGAATGTGTGCGCGGCTCTTGCCGCGCATGCGCATTCAGACGATGACGGCCAAAGGAGGAGGAGGTCCCCAGCTGGAGAAAGGTGGAGAAAGGTGAGTTTTTAACCTCTTTCTCCCTCTTCAGCCCGGCGAGAGTGGGACCCTGCAGGTGGGGGCACCCTCAGGGCACTATAGTTTTCCTGGCACTATAGTGGTCCTTTAAACTATGAGCTGCGTAAATGGCAGGAAAATATACGTATTGGTGTACTGCAAAATATATGCATAATATTTATACCACGTATACATTTTACAGTATGTGGATTAGCCCATTTTCATGTCCTTTTGGTCTGTCCTAATTGTGTTTCTCAAAATGATTAATTTATGAGCGAAAATTGGCTAAACCAATATGCCAAAATGACAAATCGATTTGGGCGAACTGAATTTTTTTCACCATTCACAAGTCTAATGTAAACTTGCAAAAAGAAGAATCTCTATGAGATGTTATCTCTGAGATGTAAAGTTAGGGATATTTGAAAATTATTTAATATATATATATATATATATATATATATATATATATAATAAATAATGAATAAAAATATTTGCATTTATAATTTCTCCTTGACTGTAAGCTCATTTGAGAAGGTCCCTTTCCCCTTTGTGGTTCTACTTGATTTTGCCTGTCAGTTGCTTACAATTTTATTCTAACTTTGAATATTGTAACACATTGTGGAATATTAATTGCCGCTGTGTAAATAAAATTAATAATTTCTAACAGAATGTTCCAAAGTATAATAGGAAGAGAATTAGAATAGTTGTACATTTGTTACTGGCAGAAGAAGTGATAAATGTCTTCTTGATGTGTATAACATTATCAATTTGCCATCGTAGAGGACCACCTTGAAGGACTCAAGGAGTGAGAAAAAGGTTTAGTCACGGTTTCCGTTTTTCCATTGCTTCTCAATATCTCCATGTTAAACGGCCAATTAATAGGTCACATTGAAAATTGTGTATCGGCCTTGGTTAATAAACAATCGCAGCAGTTGATTATGTGACCTGTGCATTCAACAAGTTTGTCTATATACTTCTCTCATGCTCTTAACTCTCTTTTCAGGTAGAAAAGGTTAGAGGGGAAGATGAGCTTAAAGGAGTCTATAAAAGTCATTTTCATTCACTGCTTTAGTTTTCAATCAAGTGTTTTAAATAGTGCGTAGAGATTCCATTGGAATGCGAGACAGGAAAAAAGACTGCATAGGGATCTGTTCTTTATGGGTCTACAAAAGGACAAATGACCTTTGCCAAAGCATTTTTCACTATGAAACGGCTCCTAAAGTTCATCTGCACAGTGAAAAATGGTGGTAAAGTCGCGTGTGGATGAGTAAAGTGAAAGTGGCGATTGGTCATGGTACTGTTGCCCATTCTTATGCAGCCCAGGCCTTGTAAAACGCTCTGTGGGAAAGTGTCAGCCCCCTAAAGGGACACTCATCAGTTTGCAGCTCATTAAACTGTCACAGCCTCTGTTAGCAGGAATTAATCACTTTAGCAACAAATTTTAGAGACCTTAATAAAATTAACAGCAACAGAGGACAGAATAATAATGCAAAGTATAACGTGTTATTCTAATGATTTTTTTTTTTAAATCTTTTTTTTTTTAAAGCAGAACTTTATTTGAACAAAAATGTTTCTTTTTTGGGGACTATAGCTTAGTATGCGTATCAAATTTTGTTTTCAGTTCAAGTTGAACGAAATGTTTAATTTACTTAAAAACAATATTTTTGTGTGTGTGTAAAGGGTCCATATAGCCTAATATATATAAAAAAATATATATAGTAAACCATTATTTTGGCTTAACATTTTGCAAATTGTTATCAAGTGAGCACAATCACTCTTCATATATTCTGTTATTTTTATACAATTTTGAATACTTTATATATATATATATATATATATATACAAATGCACAAATATTCATTTCCCGCTATACATTTTATACACTTGTGCTTTCGACAGTTGCGTACCAGAGGGTTTTAGAATTCATGGCTCATGCTTTTTGGTTCTTAAACTGTTAAATGCTTGATAACAAGAAAGCTATTAGCCTCTTGTTTGGTTGGTTTGGTTTCTATTGGGGCAATTTCAATTGTTCAGAGCACTTAAATCAGATAAATCTTCGGAAGGGACGCTGAATAAAACTGCTGTGATTTTTCTTAGGAATTAGCTACTTGCCATTGCATCACCAATTAGCTTTCTTGGACCCATTAAATCCTGCTGCTTTGGTTTACAAAGTAAGTGAAGCATTACTGATGGAGGATAAAGGCTTACTTGGAAAAGCAGTGGGGGATGCAGGGTGCGGACAGGACCCACCACAGCAAGCCGGATAGAAAGGCAGGGATTGCAGAAAAAAGCACTTCGAAAAGCCTGCAAGACAACAAGAAAGTGTGAGACTAATTGATTATCACCCCTTACTAGGAATACCAAGTCATATAACAATTATTGTTATTTTCATTTATATACAGAGCCAACATATTCTATAGCGCAGCACAATAGGTCATAAATAAATGCTGATAAGACAAGTTAAGCAAAACAAAAACAAGAGGTGATGAACACCTTGCCCAAACCAGCTTAAAGTCTAACTGGTTATATTAAAAATAAATATTAGTATGCATTATATAAAGAACTGCAAAACAATCAAGATTCTGCCTATTAAAAAGATTTATATGTAGGGGCAGGGCCTGGCCACGATGCTAGCAGGCTGCATGCAAGAGGAGCTTCTGCACAAAGAGGTCTATTTTGCTGATAACAGTCAAAAAATTAACCATCCAGTAACAGATAATCGTGATATATTTGACAAACAACTGCAGGAGCTGGGTATACAAAATCCTTATATGGAAAGACCCAGCTGGGGTCGAAACGCGTAGTCCTTTCCAGGAGAGACTTTGTGGCATTCCAGTAACTTTCCATGTAAGGATTTTTATTTGATTTGGAATAAATGTTTTTGATTTTATTATAACTGGAGTTGCCTTTCCTTATACTTTTCACTTCTGAGGATCAAGACCATCTCTGTTTGGATTGAAATCCACCTATTGCACTCCTAAATTGATATACCCGAGCCAGTTATTCCAACAGGCTTAATAAAATGTGAGTGTAAATTTTTGAGGATATAAATTGGATGTGTATTATGTGAACTACTGTGTTGACCTAGGAGTTTTTCTCTTTTTCTCTCTATTTTATCACTTTGCGCTGGTCACTTTAACTTGTGTTTGTTGTGTTCATACTTGGTGGAATTGTTGTGATTGGCTCCACAAGTGATCACTAGCTGCATGCTCTGAGCTCCACTATCTATTGCACTTTTTTTGTATTTGTAACTGTTAGTATTTGCCATAGCTATAAACTCCATAAAGATGAATGTGCCAAACAATGAAAATATTGTCTGCCAATGCGATTTGTTGAAGAATGCAAGCTATAAATATTATATATACCGTATTTTTCGCTCCATAAGACGCACCTCACCATAAGACGCACCTAGTTTTTAGAGGAGGAAACCCAGAAAAAAAAATATTCTGAACAAACTGTTCCATAGTGTTTCTTACTATGGGACAGTTTGTTCAGAATATTTTTTTTTCTCCCCTGTCCCATAATGATCTTTAACCCCTCTCCTCCCCTGTCCCATAGTGACTGTTAACCCCTCCTCCCCTGTCCCATAGTGACTGTTAACCCCTCCTCCCCTGTCCCATAGTGACTGTTAACCCCTCCTCCCCTGTCCCATAGTGATTGTTAACCCCTACTCCCCTGTCCCATAGTGATTGTTAACCCCTCCTACCCTGTCCCATAGTGTTCTTTAACCCCTCCTCCCCTTGTCCATTAGTGTTCTGATCCCATAGTGTCCCCCCCTCCCATTGTCCCATAGTGCACTTTCCCTCCCATAGTGTGTCCCCCTGCCCTTGTCCCATAGTGTCTCCCCCTCCCCTTGTCCCATAGTGTCCCCCCTCCCCTTGTCCCATAGTGTCCCCCCCTCCCCTTGTCCCATAGTGTCTCCCCTCCCTTTCTCCCATAGTGTCCCCCCTCCCCTTCTCCCATAGTGTCTCCCCTCCCTTTCTCCCATAGTGTCCCCCTCCCCTTGTCCCATAGTGTCTCCTCCCCTCCCCTTGTCCCATAGTGTCTCCCCCTCCCCTTGTCCCATAATTACTTACCTGTCTTGGAGCGTGGGCCGGCTTCACAGCGCGCTCCGCGGTCCAGGAACTTCTATTTCAGGTTCCGGTTTCCGGCGGGACTGAAAGGAAGTGTGCACACTGAGTGTGCACTTCCTTTCAGTCCCGCCGGAAACCGGAACCTGAAATAGAAGTTCCTGGACCGCGGAGCGCGCTGTGAAGCCGGCCCACGCTCCAAGACAGGTAAGTAAATCTTCACATTCGCTCCATAAGACGCACAGACATTTCCCCTCACTTTTGAGGGGAAAAAAAGTGCGTCTTATGGAGCGAAAAATACGGTATTTCACAAATTTCTGCATTTATTAAAAGAACTATTTATTAAGAGGACAGACATGCATAATATTATTAGTAGCTTCTGTTGGGCTCATTCAGAATGAAATGGGATATGACAATTAACCATGACATCACATTAATACACAACGTGCAATTCCCCATACAGCTCTCCGACTGATACCCAGCCGTGGCCGACCCAAACCCGCCCTACCCTCCCCACAGTGCCCTGGCCGCTGTCCAACTACAACTAGAAACCAAAGGGGTCACCCACTGAGAAGGTGAACTGCGAGCAGGACCCATCCCTGGATACTCCATGCTCTGCACAAAACGCCTGCACCCCCAACCACACACCAGCCAATGCGCCAACTCCCACGTGTCGGCGAAAAATGACCGCAACTCCAACTGTGCCCCACGAAACACACATATCTGCAATTTCTGCAACCACCGTGCAGCCCCTGTCACATCATGCCATGTTCTGCGGAGATGTCTGGCCTCGGCTTCTGGTATCCAGTACTCTTTTTACAATTCTTGTTTAGTTTTTCTTGGGATTTTCTGGTTTTCTATTCCATGTCTGGTTTTCTTTATGCTGGGTTTTCTGGGTTCATTCCTATATTCTGTTCCTGGAATTCCCAGTCTCTTGGATTCCTTTAAATGTTTGTTTTATGTTGCCACACCCGTTCCTTTTCCATTGTTCCTTTTGTTTCAGTTGGTTCCTGCAGGCAGATGCTTCAAGTCATCTGCTCCTTCCTTGCAGGTAAGTGCTGTATGTGTTTTATTATGGTTTATTTAGCAGACATTAGGCAGAGTAGGACCTGATGAATATGGGGTACTTTGACGTAGTTGGCAGGCTTATGCAATGTATGATCATATAATGTAGCTAAACCCCCATAGTTTTACATTATAGTACTTGGTTTTATCTCCTCTTGTTTTGCCTATTATATCTTGTCTTGTTTTATTTTGTATTCCCAGTCCATGTACAGTCCAGTCCTGTCTTGCCCATGTTATGTTAAGTTTTCCCTTATGTATTGTGTACTTGTCCTGGGTTTTGCTTTCTATCCTTCTCTGGTTCTGGGTTCTACTAGTTTTGTCTTGTCTCCATGTTTGGTGCCTCTTCTAGTCTTGCCTTGTTTTCTGTACTGGATACATTCCTGCTGCAGAGCCTCCCTATTCAGCTCCTGGGAGGTCTGCTTATATCCAAGGTCCTGGTTCCTGCTGCAGAGCCTCCCTATTCAGCTCCTGGGAGGTCTGCATATCTCCTAGCTCTTGTGATCCACATTAGCTGTATCAGGGACCTGGTATGTGGCCGCACAAACACTGGTGCTGATCACCAGGGGGCGTGTGGTTACCCTGCACCAGGCCCTGATAATCCACTTCCACACTGAAGACACCTCTCATCTCCACATCAGGCACAGGAGTCCCGGTCTTCGGACTGCCACCCTGACAGCCCCTCACCAAACTCTGCCCCTCTCCGTGACACCTCCATCCCACTCGCAGAGTGCCACAGTGCCCACAAACCCCCGGCTGCCAAGAGGGGTCCCCACACAGGAAAATGTCAATGGCAGAAACTGGTGGGGGCGACCAGACAAACCGCGGTGCCCTCTCCGTTATACACAAAATATTTCACGTAGACATCTGTGCCCGCAGACAAAAAGCGTGAATCATCCAGAGGATCACCAAACAGAGAACCCTCCCAATGGAGAAATGGTTTTATTTTTCTTGCAATTTAAATTCCCATGTTTTGTACTTAGCACTTTACAGGTTACAATTCATTAAGTGCAGTTATTTCAATGTACATTTTATTAATATAGAGTTTTCTATTCAGGTCAGAGGAACCCGCGCGCGTTTTGCCACCTGGAAGTATCTTGGAAGAAATGTTTGCAAACATTCTGAATGCTCGTATAGGAAGTACCAAACTATTCGGATAAAATTAGATACCTATGGATCAAAGTATGCATTTATTTGTTTATTCTGATTATTTTGTAATAATCCCTGTGGATTGTATTTGACACTCATCTATAAGGGCTAGCTTTGCATTGTGGGAACTGTAGTCTATAACAGCCAACATGCAAGAGTTTGCCAATCACCTGTGCAGGTGGTATCTCTTCACTCCAGGAACCAACAAACCAGCAGTGTCTGTAAATATACGTAGGATTACCAAATGTACCATGTTTTTCTGGAAACTTGAACATGTCGATAAAGATACACATGTTTCGAAATTCATTTTTGCAGGAAGACGCCATGCTTTGCCTCCAAAGTGAACTCTAACAAAACCATGAGTTGGCTCAGTCTATTTAGCATTCTATAGCAATAACGAGTATGTCCCATAAACAGTGCTTTATGGACACATCAAAGGATTCTGGGAGTTGTTTAATTGTCACCTTACAGCTATAGAAAGGCAACAATTTAACCACATCTCCCTAAAACTCAACATGTCTCATGTTTAGCAGAATTTATGGAACAAAATGGGAAACACAGCAATTTGAGAAAGAGGTACAGAAAGGGTGGACTTATTACACAGAAACTGAAACTAAGTTCATCTTACTAAACCTCTAGTATATATTATGTATTTTGCTAATTATTATTATTTAAAAAGTGCCATAATGTTCAGCAGCACTGTGCAATGGGTATGACTTGAAGACAATATAATACATTAATTATTAGGAAAAACAGTACTGAAGGTCCTGTCTCTGAGCCTAAAATCCAGAAAGCATAGCATGACTATAAAGATGGCCCATGAGCTCACAATCTAAAGGAGATAATCGGGGAGAAAAGATAGCAGAGATTTGTTAAATCTGCAACACAAAGATTTTAGGAAATATTATCCAGTTCATCTTATTGTCCCAGCTTCACTAGTTTGGCTTAAAACTTGCATTTTCTGTGTCAGTTCTCCACAATTCACAACTGAATGGATAAATTATTTAATAATTAAAGAATAAAAGTAAAATGTGTATGAACTGTTATTATACACAAAGCAGCCAACAGAACTCTGTGACTCGAACCATCTGCCAAGTAACATCCCACCCAACAGTATTCATTACACTGCCAAAATGAAACATTTAATATAATAGCTAATTAATCTTATTAACACCCTATAGCGTTAGAATTAATAGTGCTGCTATAATGATTATTTAGAGTAAATATTTACGTAGAAAATGACAGATGAAATTACAACAAAGTTAAACGTATTCAGTTCGCACTTAATTAAAGTGTCACGGTCCCTTGTGGCTTTGCCCACATGTCCATTTGGATTGTGGTTTGTGGGGAGAGGGGCAATAGGGTTACCTATGTCTCTCTCTCTCCTGACGCCACCATTTTCTGGTCCTTTAGCTCCAACAGATTAACTGCCATGCAGACACATCAATGCCATAAGCATATTTTCCAGAATGTTTTACCAGGTGCCTGTTCACATCCGCCATCACAACATTTTATTAAAATTTGGCATATTTATGAGACAAAAAAACTCCTTATTTCATCATATGATATACTTTGGTTATTTTGGAATTATTCTAATGAAATTGCAAGCAGAACATGTTTTACAAAAACATGATATCATGAAAAACAACCTTAGCTTAATTTAGCTGTCTCACTGCTCAGTTACCTGCCATTTAAAGAGACATTATAGTCACCAAAACAACTTTAGCTTAATTAAGCCGTTTTGGTGTATAGATCATGCCGGTGCAGTATTACTTCTCAATTCTTTGCCATTTAGGAGTTAAATCTAAACACTTTCTAAACACTTCCTGTTAAGAGAGATGCAATGTTTAAACATCCTTTCATGCACATTCTGTTTAATTCTGAATTCATTATCTATTGCTCTGTTAATAACCTTCTAGACCCTAAAGGAGCCTCCTGTGTGATTAAAGGTTAATTTACAGAGCAGGATATAAAAAATTCTAAATCAAGCTAACATCTGACTGTATACATCCAGCTATAAAGTTTCATAAAGGTTTTGTCAAAGTTCTATGAAGAGTCATCTGAGTTCAAAGGCTAAAAATCACATTCTAAATGATGCTGAGATTTCAATTTTGTGGCAACAGCTTGAGGAAGGATTCTTGTTTCAGCATTATATGGCACTAGTATAAATCATGATCCAAATAGAAATGTTTGCTCAAGTTCAGAACCTGAATGGCCTTCACAGGCAACTGACTTCAACTTTATCAATTGCCAGTTGTTTGAATCGGAATACTGAATGCGAGCCATTTGAAATTCACTTTGAATTCACCTTGAATCTCACTCTAGTAAATAACTCTGTAGGAGTAAAGAGTTAAAGGGACACTATAGTCACCCAGACCACTTCAGCTCAATGAAGTGGTCTGGCTGCCAGGTCCCTCTAGGGTTAACCCTGCCTGCTGTAAACATAGCAGTTTCAGAGAAACTGCTTTGTTTACATTTGGGGTTAAGCCAGCCTCTAGTGGCTGTCTTCCGGACAGCCACTAGAGGTGCATCTGCGACGCTAGAGGCATTTAATGCCTCCATCACGCAGAGCGTCCATAGGAAAGCATTGAAAAATGCTTTCTTATGACACTTTGAATGCACGCGCGGCACTGCCGTGCATGCGCATTCCGCTCCGCTGATGTCAAATGGGGGAGCTGACGTCGGCGGGGGAGGAGAGATAAGGGAGCCTGGTGGTGGAAGAAGGTGAGTAACCTTCAGCACCACGGGAGGGGGACCATGAGGGTGGGGGCACCCTCAGGGTACTATAGTGTCAAGAAAACCAATTTGTTTTCCTGACACTATAGTTATCCTTTAAGCTTGTTGCAGCAAAAGGGGCCAAAGTCTAAACTAACTCTAGTAACTCATGTAACTCTATGTAACTCATGCTGGGTATGTAATGATGGTAGGTGTATGCGACAGGGGTTAGGTGGTGGATATCATAGGACTAAATGTATGTAGCTGACTGTGGCTATGTGACAGGAGTAGGTGTGTGTAACTGATGATGGGTATGTGACCAGTGAATCACATACCCACCACCTGTGATATACATCCACCTACCACCTCTCATATACATCAACTTACTACCTTTATATACCACCACCGCTCATATACCACCACTAGTCATATACATCAACTTACCACAACTCTCATATACCACCATCAGTCACATACATCAACTTATCACATCTCTTATACCACCACCAGTCATGTACTATAACTTACCACATATCATATATCACCACCAGTCATGTATTATAATTTACCACCTATTATATACCACCACCAGTCATATACATCAATTTACCACCTCTCATATATCACCACCAATCACATACATCAATTTACCACCTCTGATATGCTTACCGCCACCTTTCCGTGTCAGTCTATAAAAACACCTTTAGCAGGATTAACCACAGTTCTTAGGACTTAGTCCGGGATTCAGCCACATCACCCATAACTAACTATTTCATGTTTGACTCACAGTCGGGTCTTCTGTTATATGCATCACAGATGCTGCGGTGACAATTCTGAGACCATAAGCACTTTGTACCCAGGCCAGTGAAAGCCCAGATTTACTGCATAAATGGTCAAGCAAAAGTCCCATGATCATTGCCCACTCTACTGGGCTGCATAATTTAAGGCACCTGGGTGCAGGTTAGACAAACAAAGAGTTAATTAAGTTGGGTGGCATGGCCAGGCCCAAAGATGGAGCCCCAAGCTTGCAACCTGCCTGTAGACATCTGCCATCTTAACCTGGCTCTGTATTTCTAGGTCTTTTCCTAAAATGCTGTAGAAAATGTCTTCATAAAATGGAAAGATTTGTAGTTTAGCTATAAAAAATCCTGCAAAGTGGATACGGAAGTTCCACTCATGGCCATTTATGAAGTGACAATTCCTTGACTAAATAAGTGAGCCTGAAAATCGTGTGTTTTCAGATTTCGCAGGAGCTGCTGTGAAAATTAACCACAATTTAAAATATGATAATTTCCTTAAAGTGGGAATGGAAATGTCTTTAATATAATGAGTTAAATGTAATTCCCCACATCAAACTTTCAGCCGGGGAGATGTTGATCAGTACAATGTAAATAAAAACTGTTAAAAATGTGCAAATTCACACAAACAGAAAAAAAGACCCTCCATCCAGTCTTTGCAGCTGATCTTTTTTAGCATGTGAGCACCTGCTAACTCGTTATGGTATCACCCATACTGTCTCTTTAAGGCAGCACTGTGTTGATAACAGTTTAACCCCTTAAGGACCAAACTTCTGGAATAAAAGGGAATCATGACATGTCACATATGTCATGTGTCCTTAAGGGGTTAAATGTTTCAAACAAACTTTCTGGACCACTTTTATTTCTATTCCCTGTTAAGTGTTCCTGTGTGTATTACAGTTTTCCAAAAAAAAACTATAATATAGAGGTCCATAAATGATATTCCCAGACTTGATTTAAAAAAAGAAAAGAAAAAAAAGAAAAGACTATCAAGAGGAACAAATTGACGGGGGATTGTAATGATGGAGGGGGTGTGATCAAAATCATAATAAAATTAGTGCACACACAAATGTCATAATTATCTCAATGGGATAGGATAACTTGCACTAATTGACATATTCTGATATAGCATTTTAGTCTTAAATATAGTTTTGCAATATTGTAGTTGTTATTGTTAATCTCGCAATTTTTATTCTTAAACCATACGTAAGAGCATATATATTTTTTATCTTTTTTTTTTAAGTAAGTAGAAAACTGCATTTGTTTTTTTGTTTTTTTTGTATGTATTTTAAATATTGTAATTAGTGTTGAATAAACTCCAATTGTTACTGGGTTGAAGTTTTAAAGTTAGAATTAAAATGATAATGAAATTGTAAAAACATGGACAACTTAAATCAATCTGTTTTTGGTAAAGCAGGGTTAACGAAAAGAGAGATCTGCAACAGTTAAAAAAAACATTATGGGATTTGTAGTCCTACAAAGGTTGGTGATCTAGCCTTTGGTTATCCCTAAGGTAAAGGTACAACATTAAAAAAGGCAGTAATAATGTATGCATTTCAGATCAATATTCACTCTAATAAGTGTAGTTTTTTTTTGTTTTTTTTAGAAATGCAACATTATCCAATGTACAAAAGTGTTATATTAATTATTTTATACTTGTTTTATATTTGCATTTATTATGTTATGGTTACACAATGTTGTAGTATTAAAACATCCAAAAGTGTTAGCACATTTTAGCACATTTTAGAATTTCTCATGGGCAATGCTTATATTTCAAATGCTCAATGTAGAAATATAAATATACATGCTATTTAAAATTATATTTTCTTTTTTTTTTTTTTTTATCTAATTAAATTCCAAAAGTGAATGAATTTGAATTAAGATATGGCTTTATTTTTAAATCTGGTAAGTCAACTATACCATATAAATCAGGGGCAACCAATCTTCAGCACACACTATGTTATGGACTACATCTCCCTTGATGCTTTGCCAGCACAATAGCTGTAAACGCATTATGGGAGATGTAGTCCACAAAACTGCAGTGCCAAAGGTTACCTACCCCTGCCATAGGTAATAGTTTTTCTGATAAATTGTGCAGTATTCCCTCATATATGATGTAGGAAAATAAATAAAAATAACTACGAATCATTTACAAGAGTTGCACTAACTGAAATGAGCACTGCAAAAAAATGAAATTTCCCCAAAAACATATACTGAAACATACATTTTCCAACCATAAATTTTAGTCAAATAAATTTGATCTAAAGAGACTTTTCAGAGAAGTATGTTAATACGTCTCTCTTAACCTTTCGATAATATATTAGATTTCTAATAGTGCTCACCGAGTAATTTGTTCAAGATCAGTTGCAACGAATTAGAATGACTAGTAGAATGTAGACAAACAATGGTTTAATCATGAAAAAAGTGGGGAACTATCATGGATTGGTACTGAATAGCAATACTCTAAGGTGATATGGTGCCAGTCCAATTGACGGCATCTCATGAATTTTTACAGCAAATTCTAAGAAAAATAAAATACATACCTGGGTTAGGATGCCAAGCAGCCCTGGAGTGCTGTTGATATAGACCAGGCAGGGTATCAGAAGGGTGGATGAGGCGAAAAGCCCAGGTTGTAGGAAATGCACCTCCTGGTGGGCTAATTTGTTCCGCAGTAGGACTTGGTGATACTTGAAAAGTGCTGCATGCAACAGGAAGGCACTTTGTGGCATGAGTGTCCCCATCTCCCAAAATATTATCTATTAAAAAACTTCTCCCTAAAGTCCCAAATCCAAGATGCACTGGTTTGTGGTGGATAAGGGTAGAAGGTCCCATGAGGTCCCAATTCATAGCATTAGAAGGCAGAGCACTGTGGATCATCTTGAAGA
Organism: Pelobates cultripes; assembly: GCA_933207985.1. NCBI lineage: Eukaryota > Metazoa > Chordata > Amphibia > Anura > Pelobatidae > Pelobates > Pelobates cultripes. The sequence continues at coordinate 329,499,467 of OW240914.1, read as the reverse complement.
AGGGTCACCCTCAATTGTCATGAAAAGTAATTTTATGTACTTATTGACTGTGTTTTCTTAGATTTCAAATCTCAGCAAGAAATCCTTTAAGGAATCTAAATCTAACTGCAGTTAGTGAAGTTTTGGAACAAAGCGTAGAGGATTGTCTGTAGTGATCTGTGCCCCATATACTTAGCTGACTGGGAACTCTACAGAGATAAGGCAAGCCTTCCTTCTGGGGGAAGGTGTGTCCACTAGACTCATTCATTATGTCAAATGAGGATGACATGCCCAACAATTAACTCTTGCACATGATTTAAATGCAGTAAAGAACTATATTGGGCTCTGAAGTGAGTTCATGACAATGTGCTTGCTGTAGTGTGAGGAGGACCAGTTAAACAAGGGATTTCTACTATATCAGTCAGAATTGGAAGTGCAGCTGGTTGCTAAATAAAAAGAGCAATCCTTCTGGTTTTAGCAAAAGGAACCTCTGTTCCTTTTACAATGGCCTGTGATATGGAATGGAAACTTTTCTGCTAAAACGTCATTACTAAAAACATCGCTATCATTCAAAAAACATATATCAGAATGTAGCATTCTATCATTGTTTTGGACTGCATTATATAAAGTAGAGATGAAAATGTGTATATTTCTATAAAAACACAATACAAAATGGGATGTGAGGATTGGATACATTGTTATGCTTGAAGAATTGCTTCGTCAGTTGGTATTAACTGGTGAATAAAAGATGTTTAATAAAAAAACGAATTTGTGAAATAGCTGCTAAATGCCATAAAGGTTTTTTTGTTTGTTTCTTTGTTAGTGTCTAGGGTTATTTTTTTTATTTTTTTCATTATGTGTTACAGTGTTAAAAATGAATGAAAAACATTAGATTATTTTTCCCTATAAGTATAATATTTTAGATAGAAAACTTTCAACCAATGTAGCATTGTGATATATTCAAGAAGTAAACATTTTTGCCGGAACTGACATTTTGAAAAACTGATAAGATTTCTATTTTATGCCTGATTTTGTGTTAGATCTTTTATTTGTAGAGGAGGAAAGTATGTGAAAAAAAAAGGGAAAATTAAAAACAATATATTGTGATGTATATTAGTTAATGCACTATGGGACCCGAATTAAATTTGCAATTCTATACAATTCCTGGTTTGGTGATTAAACTTATTAGGAGTGTCAAATCTTTTGGAAATGCTCCAGATTGTATAGAATAGATAAGAAGGGCCAGTAGAGTTTACACCATCTATAATTCAATATAAAAACAAATTTACAGAGACAAACAAAAAATAGGCAAGAGAAGGGAATGTACAATGAGTTGTGCCGAAACCTCAAGAAAATCTAATTCTACTACTGGACTTAATGCATGAAAACATTAGCACAAACAGCTGTCCAAGTGCCTGGAATTTTGAAAACCACAGTAAGGGCTGGTCTGTCCTCAGTAGAGACATGGGAAACATGTAACCAATCAGGTTAAAGCCTGATGTGAAGTTACACAAAACAGGAAGAGGTCTAACATAGAAGAAAATAAAATGGCCTCTGCAACATCTGCACATTAGCTGAGTTGTGCTGTGTATATGTAGACAGAATAGTTAGTTTCTGTAGCATGATGAACTGATTATCTTTAAGTATATTCCTGTGGATAGAGTCAAGTTCTTATCAAACTGAGAGTGCAATATTTAAAGTTAGTGCAATGTGTAGCATGCCCTAAATATGCAACACTGCTTGCTGATTTACATTGCCTAACATATTTATTTGCGTACGTTAATGAAACAAGTAAAATGTTTTTTAAGTTTAAACATACATAGAGCCATAGAATATAAACAGTATAACATTTGCAAATACTGCAACTTGCATTTAAAGGAATACCATAGTGGTTGGAATATAAAACAGTTTTCCTAACATTATAGTCTTCCTCTGCCCTAAGGTTATTGGTCATCCACTCCCCGGATCCCCTCCCACTTAATGGAAGGGTTAAAGGACCACTCTAGGCACCCAGACCACTTCAGCTTAATGAAGTGGTCTGGGTGCCAGGTCCTTCTAGGGTTAACCCATTTTTTCATAATTATAGCAGTTTCAGAGAAACTGCTATAATTATGAATGGGTTAAGCCTTCCCCCTAATCTTCTAGTGGCTGTCTCATTGACAGCCACTAGAGGCGCTTGCGTGCTTCTCACTGTGAAAATCACAGCGAGAGCACGCCAGCGTCCATAGGAAAGCATTGTAAATGCTTTCCTATGAGACCGGCTGAATGCGCGCGCAGCTCTTGCCGCGCGTGCGCATTCAGCCGGCGGGGCGTAACGGAGGCGGAGAGGAGGAGGAGAGCTCTCCGCCCAGCGCTGGAAAAAGGTAAGTTTTTACCCCTTTCCCCTTCCAGAGCCGGGCGGGAGGGGGTCCCTGAGGGTGGGGGCACCCTCAGGGCACTATAGTGCCAGGAAAACGAGTATGTTTTCCTGGCACTATAGTGGTCCTTTAATAAAAAACATTTTAACACTTGCCTCGTTCCAGCAATGAAGTAGTCTGGGTGTCTACAGTGCCCCTTTAAACTATGGTTTTCTTTTCTCTATATAACACAATTTAATAGCATCTTACATCTTTGATTGTTAGGTGTAAAGGTGTTCAGTGCAGTTGATTTACATTTTAGGTGACTGCAGGCACTGAATTCTCAGTTATCCCTGTGTACTCCCTGTACTGCATTGGCCCAAGAAATATAGAAATATTCGGATGAAGGATTACATTTTGGAGTACAGGGAAAGTTTTGAAGGTTGAAGATTGGAAAGAAGATAAACCTAGGATTAACGTAAAGTGATAGTTTAAGTTTAAGGGGTTACGGTTTAAGAGTGGTTGATATTTGGAACCAGGTAAAGGAGGTGTTCAAACTTAGGGTTCATGGGGAGTTAAAATTGATTAGTGTAAAAGGAGTGTTTAGCAGTGTTCGCTGCATGGTCATTTAGATCGGGACCCAGCCAGGAAGCTGTCTGTCTGGTGCTTGATAACAGGCTGACATGCCAGTTCAGAGGGCTAACATGCCTTTTTCCCAGACACCTTTAGTGTGAAACGAGTCATTGGAGAGGTGTGAGCAGGCGGGACTACTGAGTAGCCATACGGTTTTTTGGCACAGAAGAGAACTTGTCCATTACAACTCTTCTGCCATATATAGTCTCGGCCCTATTCTTTGCTGTTTGATGGAGACCTACATTTAAGAATTTTTTATTTGTTTTAAGGACAAATTTGTCTTTTTTAGCAACATTTATTTTCCTCTTCTCCATACATTTCAGAGTTGTTGCAGAGAACCTACATCGGTGAGATGCGGCCTCTTATATCCGGCCTTTTCCTTTTGAATGTGAAGTATATCACACACGTGCTTTGCTGGAGCCAGTTAGGGGCTCCATTTCTTGTAAATTTACATTTCTACCTTTCATGGAGAATTTATAAATATTTCTTTACACAGACACATTTATACCTATATTTTACTCTAGTACACTATTTTTGCCCAATAAGTTCCTGTCTATATTTAGCAGATTGCATTATTATCTGTATATATATATATTTTATTTTATGTAAACATGGTGTACTCTACAAGAGGATCCATTTGATACTATATTTAGAGATAGGTTTCATATTTTGAGTGCACCTCTAACATTCCTGTTAATTTATCACTATTTGGAATTACGCGACAGATACAATTTTGGAAAGTTCTTTTGCTGTTCTCTTATAGTTTATTGGCATCAAGTCCTTATATTTATTCACTAGAAACACTGGTTAAATCGCTATATCATTCTGACTGTCCCCTACACTAGGAAGCCTCACTCTTGATTGCTTAATTTATCAGTCTGTCCTGCATGTGTACCCCATACTATACATTGCAACTAAGTAGTTAAATGAACATCTCCAGCACCACATTGCCACCGTGAGCAAGATCTATGGGTTTTTCTTTGTGTGAATATGTCACAATTTAAAAAATAAATAAATGAAACCATGTTTAACCACCATATTTAACAATCAATGCGTGTCTTTTTTTTTTTTAATATGGTAAGTATAACGTGATACAGATTACAACGAGAGAAAATTATCTTAAATTGTTTTCCACAAATAAATAAAAAAAAACATTGGCGTGCAATTCAAAATCATGAGCATTAAGGAATATTCATTAAGGAGTGATTTATTAAGCGTTGCCTAGCCAGGCTGCTTAAAATGCACAAACAGTTTTGAACAGTAAACATCCCTGTCTCATGATAAAGTAGCATCGCCCACATGCTGTGCGTGGAAATTGCCCTTAACAAGATAGCCTGTTGTCTAACAGATAAAAAGCCAAAGGTTACTTGTAATCAGATTTCAGGTCCCCATTACTTAAAAAGCACAGTTTCCTAATGTAAATCTCCTGTCAAGAAGCTTCCTGATTCCATCTCTCAAGAATTCCGAAAACGATGATTTTCTTAAAAGCTATTTTTCTCCAGAATAAATTTTTAGAAAGGCTTGTGTTTGAAATAAATAAAGCTTGTACCCAGAAATTGAACTTAAATGAATCGATATATGCGACAATCAAGGCATGATGGCCTGCAAATAACATGTTTTGAATCTTAGAAGGAGGTCCGGAATTAACAGACAAGCTCAGCAAAACTCAGCCAATACCATTTAATTCTATCAGTGTATTATTATATGTTAATGTAAACAAACACTGAATGGAAAGAAAAATGATTAGGCAATCAGAGTGTGAATTGTTTTTGTTTTCTTTATTTTCAGACAGCTGACTGTCTCGTTCAGTATAAAAATCAGCTATTTGTCTGTAAGTGTACAAGTTTCATTGTGTCCCCACTGAAACTAGATTCAGTTATTTGGAATACACTGTCCTCCAAGAAACATTATCACTGGTTATAAACACCAACCGCCCGTTGAATATTCCGATGAGATGTGCTAGACCCAGTGCAGAATTGAAAACTAGTGATAGTGAATATTGAGGAATGAAAAAAACCATAGAGGGTGGGGTCTGGCGGTCATGCTAGCAGACTGCAGAACACTGGGGCTCCTGAGGAATCTATTTTCCGATAAACGCTTACTTTGCTCTGCTTATAGTACGCTGGAAGCCTATGGCGCAGGGTCCTGAAGTTTCCCAGTGTAGCTGGAGCGCCTGATATCGGGTGACTCTGGGTCCCGGAGAATGACTTGAGGAAAACGTGGCCTACCCAGAGTGATGGCCTGGCTGCTCCGAATCAGCAATTTAGCTTATGCCTTTCTGGTCCTGTTTCCCTTCCCTTTAGACCAGCGGGGATTATCCGGGAGGGCGTACTGCCCTGGCTGCTCTGAATCAGCAATTTAGCTTATGCCTTTCTGGTCCCATTTCCCCTCCCTTTAGACCAGCAGGGGTTATCCCGGTCCCCACTGAGAAGGCTACGATCCAGCTGATCTGAGGCAGATGCACTTGTGCATACGGGCCTACCCTTCAAGTTGGCCACAAGACTGCGTGGCACTGGCACATGTCCGTGAGCAAGAGAACGACAAGCCACGTATGATCAGCTAAATGAAATCTCCAGGAGGATCTCTCGGCCGATGGCACATCTACCTCAACTCCACTGGTGGGTGGGTCCCTGCTATTACCAAGACAAGGCATAAACTGCACAACTCTATGCCCAGACTTAGCCTAATGTAACAGCGATCACAACTATATCATAATAGTAGGCCTAGCTGTGTATTTGGCTGTCTGTCCCAGAAATAATATACTGTAAGTATATACTATTCCAAGTCGACTGGCCATCCAGGGGTATATGCCTCAGCCACATCTCGTGTGATTTTTTTTACAGTGTAGCCACAGGGCCAGATTAACATAGGGGCTGATGGAGCTGCAGCTCCAGGCCCATGCCCAGGCCCATGGAATAGGTCCATTTGAAGAAAAAAAAATGTACCTTTTTTTTTTTTTTACACACTACTCTTGTGTTTGCCACCTGACTGGTATTTTACTGGCACAGCCGGTATTTGAGGCTGCCTGGCCATGCCAGTATTGCAGTAATACCAGCAATACAAATGCAGATATTTTTCTCAGTATAAACAGAGATTACTCTGCAATACCAGCACCAGCCAGTAGGGGTCACTGTGTGTGGAGAGAGGCAGGGATAGGAAGTTACAGCATATCCCTCCCTGCCTCTCTCTATTCACTGATCCACGGGGGAGCAGCTACACAGCACAGAGAGTCCAGACAGCAGCTCCCAGCCTGCAGAGACAGACTACAGCTCAGGGAAGTGAAGGATGGGGGGAAAGGCAGCAGGGAAACATGGGGACACTGATACACTAGGGGACACATGGGGACACTGAGACACTAGGGGACATTGTGACACTTGTAAACACTGAGACACCAGGGGACACTGTGAGACATGGGGATGCTGAGACACATAGGGATGCTGTGAGACATAGGGACATTGGGAGACACATTGGAACACGGAGACTCTAGGAACACAGTGTCTCCATGTATCCCAGTGTCCCCATGTCTCCCAGCCAGTGTCTCAGTGTCCCCATGGCTTCCAGTGTCCCCTAGTCTCCCAGTGTCTGTGTCCCCATGTCTCTCAGTGTCTCAGTGTCCCCATGACCCCCAGTGTCACCATGTCTCCCAGTGTCCCTATGTCTCCCAGCCAGTGTCTCAGTGTCCCCATGTCTCTCAGTGTCCCTAGTGTCCCCATGTCTCACAGTGTCCCCAATTTTTTCAGTGTCCCCATGTCTCCCAGTGCCCCCATGTCTAAATCCACAAGTGCCACCATGCCTCCCAGTGTCCCCATGCCTCCCAGCCAGTGTCCCCATATCTCCCATTGTCCCCTAGTCTCCCAGTGTATTGTCCCCATGTCTCAGTGTCCCTAGTATCTTAGTGTCCCCAAATTTCCCAGTGTTCCCATGTCTCCCAGTGTCTGTGTCCCCATGTGTCTGTGTCCCCATTTCTCCCAGTGTCCCCAAATGTCTCAGTGTCTCCATGTCCCCCAGTGTCCTCATGTCTCCCAGTGTCCCCATGTCTGTCTCCCAGTGTCCCCATGTCTCCCAGTGACCCATGTCTGTCACCCAGTGTCCCCAAGTGTCTCAGTGCCCCCATGTCTCCCAGTGTCCCCAAGTGTCTCAGTGTTGCTGGGTCTCTTAGTGTCTCTATGTCTCCCCTAGTATCCTAGTGACACAGGGAGAAATGAGGACACTGAGACACTGGGAGACTAGGGGACTTGGCGACATGGGTACACTGACACTGTGATATATAAGGACACTGATGCCAGGCTGGCCTTCCAATTCTTTGGACAGACATGCCCCCTTTTTGGGCATGTTCGCCCTTTTTCGAAGTTCTGGTCACGTGATTCGCGTCAGTGGCACACCTTTTTTCCCCGCCTATTGACTTCCTGCTTTATTGGACACTGCTGTTAGGGGGTATGGATTTATTTAAAAGATGAAAACATAAATTAAAGAGATTAGCATAGAGTATATGTTTTCTTATAGCTGCATCTGTTGAGTTTCCCTCCAACACCATCTTCATCTGATGCATAACTCTTGAGAGGTATGACTGTTTTAGTGTTTTTGGTCGATAAGATTCTGTAATTAGGCCCCATCATAGCTGTCAACACCAGGCCCACTGGGCTCTTAATCTGGACCTCTGTAGCCACCACTAAGGCCTCTCTGATGGTAATGCAAAAGTTAGTTATATTTTATGTTCACCTATTTTTTAATTATGGCTAGTTATCCTACTTTGATACCATTGAGTGGTGCACTCACAAGCATTCATGACTAACGCCATACTGGGTGGGTGGCCATAACAAATCAACTTTAATATGGCACTTGATAACCTAGTTTCTCTTGCAACCAGGCACGTTAATCTAATGCTTACACCATCCATAATGTCAGTCTGTATTGCCAACTTCACTCATCACTTGTTCTTATTCAGCTACTGACAGATTTAGCCTAAGCATGTTTCTGGTATCCGACTACTCGTGCATACCCAGCCTGTTTCCCCTACCTTGTCTTACCTCTTATTTTATATATATATATGTTAAAAAAAGGTGCAACCTATCATGACGTGCAGTTTCATGTTTTTCCCTACATTGTTCATGTTTATGTCATGTCATAGTCTACCTATGCTTGTACCACTGCACATCACAAATAAAGAATGTAAAAAAACAAAAAAATGGAATCCTGATTTTTTGTAAAATTGCCCAAGAAATAAAAGCAGACCTTAAAATAAATTAAATTTAAAGGGACACTCTAGTCATCAGTGCAACTATATGTATTCCTGACCCTATAGTGTTAACACGACCATCTAGCCCCCCCTGGGCCCCTCATGCCTCCATAAATATAGTAAAAATCTTACTGTATTCAAGCCAGAAGCTGTAAATCTGCATGCTGTTAGACTCAGGAAAAACAAGCAGTCTGTTGACATGTGACAGCCTGATCCAATCACAGTGCTTCCCCATATTATTGGCTGAGACTGACAAGGAGGCAGATCAGGGGCAGAGCCAGCATGATTCAAACACAGCCCTGGCCAATCAGCATCTCCTCATAGAGATGAATTGAATCAATCAATCTCTATGAGGAAAGTTCAATGTCTGCATGCAGTGGGAGGAGATACTGAATCACAGGATGCTTGTGCACAGCAGATCTGAGTGGATGGAGGCATATTATGCCTCCATCAACTCAGAAGTCCCTCTGGTTCATTCCGAGTGACTGCAGCTGGAGGTGTTCCTAGCTTTCAATGTAAACACTGTATTTTCTCAGAAAATACAGTGTTTACATAAGAAAGGCTGCAGGGAGCTATAGTTCTCACCTGAACAACCTCATTAAGCTGAAGTTGTTTAAGTGATTATAGTGTCCCTTTAAATCCAACCAACAAAATATCGTGGCTGTTTGAAGGGTTAACAAATGGGCTTCACCAGAAGTGAGAGGTTGCTATAGGGCTCCGTAGCTTCAAAATAGCTCTCCCATACTATCATAGTAAAGCACTGCCCAATGCAATGAGCTAAATGGGGTACACAAAACCCTAAGCAAACCTCACCAGAGTCACTCCAATAATGAAATACACTACTGATGAGTTCCATGTGCTGTTTGTCCACATGAAGGCAGGACCAGATCATAGTGAATGCATAATGAGTCTATGTTTTATTATTTGGGTAGATGTCAGTAAGACAAGCTGGTGATGGGGCTATCAGAATACGAGGAGCATTTCTCTAGCCCCCCAGATGCCTTTTCATGTTAGTCTAGCAAACCTTTAAATGCAACAAAGTAGCAAAATGTTTTTTTTGCTGACCAGGTGCATTCATTCATATCTTCAAAGTATCTGTCTGAATGGCCATAATGTATTCCTTCTTCTTCCCTTTATCTCTGCTCACAATAGACACAGGCATTCAATTCACCATTTGGTAAAACGAAAATCATCCAATGACCACTCTATAAAACAGCATCTGTGTGAAGAGGCTTCCACCTATCCTTCCCTTTCACAATGTTACTACAAATGAAAGATAATGATGCAAGTGGGGAGATGTTAGAATGTGTGTGGTTATATTAAGTACCGTTGAGCAGAAAACATGCTACATTTCTATTCTAAGTGGTGTCTTGGATTTCAAAAAAAAGGTGAAAGGGACTTTAGCTGCTGTAGAAAAGGACTAGAGGACTGGACTGGGATAGCATATAAATGAAATCTTAGAGAGACTGAGTAATTAATATCATATAACTCTGCTTTTGTTACCGCCAAATAAGAACCCCTCTAGAGCAATCCTCAGTGATTTACTTTAAGGAACATTCCATTGCTGTGAAGGTTGTGTGTCTTTTTTTCATTCTACAAAAAGTGCTGATTTCAATAGAATTTGGCACTTTTATACATTCATCTTGATACACCCCTCTGGTTGTCAATCAGACAACAGGTCCTGTTACTTCCTGGTTTAGTTAGCTCAGTTGAGCTAAACTCATGAGGCAGCAATTGCCCAGAGCACCTGCCTTGCAAACACTTCTCATTGAGCTGCATCAGCCACAGAAAGTCTGGGCGGGGTTAGAAGAGGAGGGCTTGCAACGGCTGTAGACAAGAGAACTACAGGTATTGCAAGCTGTTTTTAGATATACCGCCAATAGAAAATGTACAATTAAACGCATGCAAGTTTTCATTGGAGGTATATCTAGAATGTAGTGTTTTTGTTTTTTTTGTTTGGTTTGGACAATGAAGAGTCACTTTCTATCCAGAGTCGCTTTATATGCTTTTTATTTGCACAGTGAGTAGAAATTTCAAAGTTGGTACATTCAGTAGGACAATATTCCATACAATAGACAATGATATTTCGGAGACAAGTGTAATATATTATCATTACCATTTATTCTATAACAAACATGGCACATACATCCATTAAGACTTTCAGGAATATTCACTAAGCGGCCCAGCAAGCCCCACTCAGGGCAGCACATGCACAGACTGTTCTCTATTGCATTTAGTCTTTTTTTTACATACTTGCACAGTGGTGATAGGGTCACTTTCCTGATGTCTCAAGTTGTGTGATAACAAAAGTCTAACCTGGGATACTGGGCAGAACCTCGAAATTATGATGGTCCCAATGGATCTCTGTTGGCAGGTATGTTATTTTATGTTTGAGAATATCAGTGTGACCAAAATGAATAGGGATATTCACAAAATACATACCCAAACCTTGGAAGACTGCGAGAGTAGTGCCTATCCATAAAAGTGGTGACACTACTTTGGTTTCTAACTACCGCCCAATATCATTGCTTCCGGTATTGTCAAAAATCTTAGAAAAATGTGTCCATGCGCAACTATGTGAGTACTACCAACAATCAAACTATCTGACCCCTAATCAATCGGGCTTTCGCCAGAATCACTCCACTACAACTGCCCTCTTAAAAGTTTGCAATGACATCCAAACTGGCATGGAACAAGGAGACCTAACTGGAGCTATTTTCCTTGATTTTGCTAAGGCCTTTGACACAGTAGACCACGACATTCTCCTGCACAAACTCAAAAACTCAGGTATTGGTGATCATTCGCTAACCTGGTTTTGATCGTATGTATCGGATCGCTCGCAATATGTGTCCATTTCTGACAGTGACTCCCTCCCTCTCCCAGTCACGTGTGGTGTTCCCCAAGGTTCCCCCTACTATTTACATTATTTTTTAAATGATCTGCCTAATGTCTGCAAATCCTCAAATGTACACATGTACGCAGATGACACAGTAATCTATTCGAGCAAATCCGATCTACCGCAGCTTGAGGCTGTGCTCCAAGACCAGCTTACAGAGGTAGAAAAGTGGATCGCAGAAAACAAAACTCTTCCTGAACACTGACAAAACTGTCACAATGATCTTTGGAACAGTACCTAAATTACACAAATTACACAATTTCCACCTATCCATCAAAACAAATTCAAATGGCACACTGACCGCAGTCCACTCTTTCAAATACTTGTATGGTGTTAGACCCCAATCTATCTTTTGGCCTGCACATAGAAAAACTTGCATCTAAACTTTATCCAAAACTAGGTGCCCTGTACAGAAACAAATCCTGCCTAAGCCCTACAGTAAAGGAAAAGATTGTACAGCAAATGCTGATGCCAATCATTGATTATGGGGATGTAGTATATGCATATGCATCTGCATCGCAATCCCACATTAATAAACTCAACACATTGTATAACTCTTTCTGCCGATTTGTACTACAATGTAATTACAGGACTCACCATTGTGACATGCTAAAAGAACTAAACTGGCTATCGCTGGAATCCAGGCGCACCCTTCAACTTTCCAGCCTTGTGTTTAAGAGCTTTTCTGGGAAACTCCCACCCTACCTGAACAAAATGCTTTCCCCAGCTGTTCCCACATCCTATAACCTCCGATCCAGTACCAACTCTTTACTTAGTCTACCTCAATACAAAAAGAAAGCAGCCCGATCCTCCTTCTCCTACAGAGCACCGCAATTGTGGAACGACCTCCCGCACAATTTAAAATCTTCCCTAAGCCTAAAGTCCTTTAAGAGATCCCTCTCTACATACCTCAAAACAGAATGCACTTGTCATGGTTGATTATATATTTCCTACCTGTTCTATGTTAAATTTTGTATTTATTGTGTATTAATATTGTTTTTGTATTTTATTGTACCCCAATGTAACAATGCAATGATTTGTGGACCCAGGACATACTTGAAAACAAGAGAAATCTCAATGTATCTTTCCTGGTAAAATATTTTATAAATAAATACTAATCTCATAAATACATATTGTGATACATCATAATATATAATCTACAAATAACCATTATTTTCAGACACAAACATCCAAGCATTTCATATGAATGTCATGATTTTAGTATAAAACCAGTTTATTTTGCTGGCAAGTCCCTCTTTTCACTGTAGAATAAAATTATATCCTATGCTTTTTAGAAGAGCATTTCTTGTATCAGATCTCTGTAAGAGAAGGGCGCTAATTTAATTATCACAATGCTCAGAACCACTGTTGGATTGATTGATTGATTGATTACATATGTGAGTGACAGGAGTTATTGCTATAGAATCTATATGACTAGCTAATCAGATCCCAATGCTACAATACTACAAACATACACATCTGTCTAACTCGTTATACTATGTTTTTATACTTTAATTTAGACGCTTTAAGCTTAACATGTATATATTGTTGAGACAGTAATCTGATCAATTAAATCAATAATTATAGCAGAATGTACTGTATGTAATATAAAATGTAATATAATTACTTACAGTGTAAATATTATGTATTTTTTTATTTACTTGTAATAAATTATGCAAATGAGGGTCTGTGCTTCATTAACAGAGTTACATTTTAATAATTGACTTACAGACTTACAGATTATTGGCAATATATACAGTATATATGTAACACGTCTCTAGAAGGTGTCACTTCTGTTTTCTAAAGCTTTGTTATAATCTAATAAAATGTATTCTCTGAAATGTGAACTTTTTCAGTTTGGTTATTGTTGAATTAAATGATAGCAATATAGCTGACTCTGAAAATTACTAATTTATCCTAAAATTTTCAATAGTCCTGTGATTTTCAAACAGCTCCTAGTTTAGTGAACAACCTTGCATGTCACCGATTCCACGATTCCTTGTTTAGTAACTTAACTCCAATTCGTTCACGCACTAAATAGGGAATTGTAGTGAACTAAAACCTAATTGCAAAATTTATGTAAAAAAAAAAGTTTATTCATAAAACATCGAGATCTGATTTTGCAGTTCAAATTTCGGATTGCCATAATTTTGTACAAAATGAACAACTTTTCACTTTAATTAAAACATTGCAAAATATTTATCTTGCTATAAATACTTTTTGCTTGTACTTGCCACACATTAGAACATGTATGAAATGATGTCCTTTAAGGCTCAATAGTAAGTCATTGAAACTTCTCTACAAAGGACTAAATGCTCGAGTACAAATGAGCCCTGCTTTTGGCCAGCATGTTAAATTGTTATGTAGACGGGGATAAAGAGAACAATGACTACCATCTTGCACCAGGCTGTTTGTCTGGCGAGTATCCCTCCAAGCAAGTGTTGATAATGTGTGAGGTTTTTTATTGTAGTTCTATAAAGTCCTAATGAGCTCCATTTGTGAGACTGAAAACCTTTGCTTTTTCACACTGTGTTCAGACCCCAAAACCTTATTGGGTCAAGCCTAAAGAAAGGGCACTGGACCATAAGACCTCCTTTAATAGACCCTCCATTAATACACTAGCAAGAATGTCGCACAATGCAACATTTAGACCAGCAGAGAATGAGGCTTTTGTAATGGCTAAATCATTTACAAAGATTCTAGCGGTCCTGTATCAATGTTACCATGGAGAAAGTCTAAAAAATCTCATAACTGCAAGACTTTTGTTAGTTTATTTATAGGGTATGCATGAAAATAAATATTATATAAAAAATCTCATATGGATTTAAAAAACAGATAGATCCTAGGTAGGTATATTATACAATCTTACATGCATTGTTTGGGAAAATAAGATGCTATTTAAATTTTTTTATTTTTTTTTAATACTATTATTGACATTATATACAGCCAACATGTTATCTGGCAATTCTATTGCAGGAAGATACAACATGTAGGAAATACATTTTACTTGTCTAACGAGAAACACAAGGTTATTCAAACTGATAGGAAACACTGATTGGCTTCCTGAAAATGAATACGTTTTACTCATAGAACTAACGGTTTTTTAAGGAATTTTAATTGCACAAATTTTACTTTCAGGTTAATCATTTTTTTTATTGATTTCTCAGTTTATATATAATTGACAAGTTAACTTTCCTATGGTAAGTTTAGACACAGGTTTCCATGAGAATTAAGGGGTTTATTTACTAAACAGTAAATGGTGGTAACTCAACAACTGACTATACAAGATAAGTTGGAAAAAATAAATCTCCTGTACAGCTTAGTTGACAATTTGTTTCCCCAAGTTTGCTAATTTGTTTGGGATACTGGATAGGGTTTCTTGGTAGAGGTAGGTGCGTCTGGTGTTGACCGTTCAGTATATGAAAATACAAGAGAGGTAGAGGTGACCAATTGTGCAGTATGTAAAATTCAAGGTGCGGTAGATAACAAAAGTAGAGAACTCACATTCAGGAGAGCTATGGCCAGCTCTGGTGTGAATCGCGTACAGCGGTAGAATCCCCGCTTATGGGATATGTGGGGAAGGGCTCTCCGTCAACACCGTCTGGTAGTCCAAAACTCGGAAAGAGAAATAGAAAGCAACAATAGTGCTCTCAATTGTGATAGGGTTCAATGTGCAATAGATAGAAAAGGGAACTCACATTTGAGGGAGCTATGGCCAGCTCTGGTGTGGATAGCGTACAGCGGTATAATCCCCGCTTATGGGATATGTAGCGGTAGTATGTCCGTCAGCACCGTCTGGTAATCCAAAGCTCCAAGAGAGAAGGATAAAAAGCAGCAATAGTGCTCTCAATTGTGATGGGATACAAGAGTAAAATAAAAGCTAAACCTAATACTCACAAAGATAGAGCAGAGGTACTGCTCTATGGATAGGCGTTGGTGGTATGATCCCCACCTGGGATTTCTTGGAGTACTGGACAGTAAAATTGCCAGTGGAAGTAAATGTAGCAGGAACGTTAAAATGCCAGGAATAGGTAAAAAAGTTTAAAGTGCATAGAGAGTGCAATAAAAAGAGGATTGGTACGGTAAGGAAACCAAAAAAACTTTTATTGTTATAAAATACACAGTAAAATATAAGAGTAAATAACCATAAATGTGTTTCACCATAAGTGGCTTCTTCAGAATGGGATAAAATGATAACCTGGCAGGGGATGTTTAAATAGGGCTGTTGTAATTAAGAAATTGCGCCACAATTGTGATTGGCCAATGAGAGACAGTTTTGGGAGTCACAGATAAAAGTACAAATTACAGTACCTCTGCTCTATCTTTGTGAGTATTATTTTATCTTTTATTTTACTCTTGTATCCCATCACAATTGAGAGCACTATTGCTGCTTTTTATCCTTCTCTCTTGGAGCTTCGGATTACCAGATGGTGCTGCCGGACGTACTACCGCTACATATCCATAAGCGGGGATTATACCGCTGTACACTATCCACACCAGAGCTGGCCATAACTCCCTCAAATGTGAGTTCCCTTTTCTATCTATTGCACATTGAACCCTATCATAATTGAGAGCACTATTGTTGCTTTCTATTTCTCTTTCCGAGTTTTGGACTACCAGACGCTGTTGACGGAGAGCCCTCCCCCACATATCCCATAAGCGGGGATTATACCGCTGTACGCGATTCACACCAGAGCTGGCCATAGCTCTCCTGAATGTGAGTTCTCTACTTTTGTTATCTACCGCATCTTGAATTTTACATACTGCACCATTGGTCGCCTCTACCTCTCTTGTATTTTCATATACTGAATGGTCAACACCAGACGCACCTACCTCTACCAAGAAACCCTATCCAGTATCTCCGACGATCCACTGGTATCCTAGTAATATTTTACTGGACTTTTGGCGCAGCCCTCATACATCTTCTTCTCTACCTGTGTTTATTCACTGAAGGACCTGAGGGGTTTTCCTTCCTTTGGGTTGCTGCCTACCTCTATTAATTGTGTGTTAATTAGTGCTGAATTCTCTCCTTTTCGTGCTAATTTGTTTACCTATAGGTTGACGTACACTTGAATGAGACTTTTTAGATTTAGATTCAGTTCCAGTGAGGATCCACTCTTAATGCCATTTTCTGTGATTAATAATTGTCTGTAAGTTAAAATTGTAAACATACTAGTACAGCATTTGGGAAAGGCTTGAACATAACACAGCACATTTGCTTACTACCCAGAATGCAAATTAATGGTGTTTCTTTAATATAATATAGTGAAGTGAAATCAAATTGTAAGCAGAAACAGATGATTTCCAAAGATTCTCCAACCCGCTAAAGTAGCAGCAATTGTTTTATTCAGATATAATTTTCACTGCTACTGGTTATTTAGTAAATCCTATTGTTTTTTCATGGTGATAGAGCAAGAGCTTAAAGGAACACTATAGGGTGAGGAACACAAACATTTATTCCTGAACCTATAGTGTTAAAACCACCATCTTACCCCCCACCCCCACAACTCCTCCTTGCCCCCCTAAATATAGTAAAGTCTTACTTGTATTCAAGTCTGCAACTGCTGCATCTGCCCCTGATCTACCTGCTTGGCTGACATCATCAGAAGTGATTATCTGAGCCAATCACAATGCTTTCACATAGGATTGACTGAGACTGCGAAGGAGGCAGATCAGGGGAAGAGCTAGCACAAGCCAAACACAGCCCTGGCCAATCAGAATCTCGTCATAGAGATGCATTGAATCAATGCATCTCTATGAGCAAAGTTCAGTGTCTCCATACAGAGTGTCACACTGTGCACACTGTGCAGCACTGCTCCAGGAAACACATCTAGCAGCCATCTGAGGAGTGTCCAGTGGAGATATCCCTAGGCTGTAATGTAAACATTGCATTTTCTCTGAAAAGACAGTGTTTAACCCTTCAACACCGAGGCCGAACTAAAAATGGTCCTTAACTACCGCGGATGTTCCTAGTATGTCCTCACAGTCCTTTTTACTTACCCGATCGCCGCCGTTCCCCTGGAGACAATCGGTGTTTCTCCTGGTCTGAGGGGACTGCCTGACAGCCCAGACAGGCCCTCTCTTGGCAAATTAGGCCCCTGCAGGCCATGTGATTGTTCTGATATATCGTATATATATATATATATATATATATATACATATAAAATGTCATACTAAGTGTATTTTATATTAATATATACATATATTAATATAAAAATACATTTAGAAATAAATTACACATGTATATATAATATATATATATATAAAGACTATATATTGTATATATATATATCTTATTCTAAAATATAAATAATAAGTAAATTTTAAAATTTAAAAAAATATGATAAAATCTTTAGTTTAAACAATTATATATATATATATATATATATATGTAATTTTATTCTAACTGTATTTTGATAAGAATATTTATATATATATATATATATTTATATCAAAATACACTTAGAATTAAATTATATATATATCTATTTTGTATAAAAAAAATAAAAAACATATGAATTATAAATATATATCCATATACATAATTACATAAATAATTTCATAAATATACACGTAGACTTCAAATATATAAATATGTATATATATTTAAATTCTACATGTATATTCATGTAATATTTTTATGTAACTAAGTAAATCCAGATAATTTAATTTGCTAGCACTGTATTTAACCCTGTAACCTTCCACGACACCCTAAAAGCTGTACATGAGGTAGACTTCACCGAACACAAATATTAGTATTTCAAAACAGTAGAACATATCACAGCGATGATATTGTCAGTGAAAGTGAAGTTTTTGCATTTTTCACACACAAACGGCACTTTCACTGATGATATCATTGTTGTGATACGTTTTACTGTTTTGAAACACTAATAATTGTGTTCAGTGAAGTCTCCTGAGTATAAAAGTACCTCCTATGTACAGGTTTTATAGTGTTTTTGAAAGTTACAGGGTCAAATATAAGGCTTGATTTTCCATTTTTTCACATTGAAATTTGCCATATTGGTTATATTGTGTCAGGACCAGTTCTGTCCTGTTCAGATGATTGACCTTGGCTTCTGGTATCCAGTACTCTTTTTACAATTCTTGTTTAGTTAAGTGTTCTTGCATAGCAAGACCACTTAATGTTATCTCACATATATATTATTCTTATTATAGCCAAATTTACCACCCTAACTCCTCCCACAGTTTTTACACTACATAGACAGTAATATACTGAAACGTGCGGATTGTTCCCGATTGGATTGCTATTACGTTGTGGAACGTTTCGCCGAATGGTTCACGGAATATTGTCGTTCTTGTGGCGAAATTGGTCCCATAGGAATGAATGGCAAAATGTTCAAAACTAGACTGGGAGCTGCCAAAAGCTGAAAAATCAGGACATGATTTCTAAACTGCCACCACTCCCTCATTTTCAGGCCCACCTACACAAATCTTATATCAAAACATTCAGCTACCCCTGCTGCCACTAAAAATGTCCACGGCTAAGCCATAGTTTTGATAGTTTTCACAATATGACCATTTGTTTGCAACTCATGCCGTCCATTGACATTCATTGAGACTCCACTCTAGCCAGCTCAAACTTGAAGGGCAATTTCTAAACTGTGACTGTGCCTTCATTTTTAATACTTCAGAGACATACTATGCATGTAGGTCTTGTTTTTGTGATTCTCACAATATAAAGCTCTTCGCTGTAGGATGTATAGTTTTTAAAATACGACAGTTTGAAGATGGCAACCGCCAAAATACTCTGACCTGTGCCAGGCTGCAGCAGCAAGTGATGTCATAGACAGGGCCTTTTGAACACCTGCTAATGTTTATATAAATGTATGTTTTAATGTAACTGTGAAGCACTTTGGGCAACAACGTTGCAATTAAATGTGCTATATAAATGATAACAGTTACTCCGCCCATTCCAGTTGTAGACTACTGGTGGAGTCAAGAACACTTCACACAATTTCCCCAGAAATTGTAGCTTTTCTAGTTTTTCTTGTTTTTTCTGGTTTTCTATTCTATGGTTTTCTTTATGCTGGGTGTTCTGGATCCATTCCTTTATTTCGTTCCTGGAATTCCCACTCTCCTGGATTCTTTTAAATGTTTTTTTTTTGTTTTTTTTTGCCACACCCTTTCATTTTTCCATTAATCCTTTTGTTTCAGTTGGTTCCTGCAGGCAGTTGTTTCATGTCATCTGCCCCTTTCTTTGCAGGTAAGTGCTGTGTGTGTTTTATTATTGTTTATTTAGTCATGCATATCTAGGCAGTTAGGACCCACCGTAATTGGAATACTTTGGCACATTGGTGGGCTGCATACATCTTGGCCATTTATGTATGTCTAAATCTCCAATGTTTTACATATATAGTGCTTAGTTATGTCTCCTCTTGCCATGTTTTGCCTTGTATCTCTTGTCTTGTTTTATTTTGTATTCCCAGTCCATGTACAGTCCTGTTCTGCCCCTGTTCTATTATTGTTTACCTTATGTATTGTGTACATGTTCTGGATTCTGCTTTCTATCTTTCTCCAGTTCTGAGTTCTTCTAGTTTTGTCTTGTTTTCTTGATTGGTGCCTATTCTAGTCTTACCTTGTTTCTAGTACTGGATACACCTCAGCTTATGATCAAGCTTCTGGCATCTGCTTTAGCTGCATCAGGGTTCTGGTTTGTGGACGCATAAACGCTGGTGCTCAACACCAGGGGGCATGTTGTTACCCTGCACCAGGCCCTGATAGTCCATTCCCACTCTGAGTCTTTGGACCGCCAACCTGACATGTTGCCTTTGAGAGCGTATGGTAGCCCAGGAATGAGAATTACCCCCATGATGGCATACCATTTGAAAAATAAGACAAACCAAAGGTATTGCAAATGGGGTATGTCCAGTCTTTCTTAGTAGCCACTTAGTCACAAAGACTGGCCAAAGTTAGCGTTCATAATAGTTTTTTTGCATTTTTAACACACAAACAAATATAAATGCTAACTTTGGCCAGTGTTTGTGAGTAAGTGGCTACTAAAAAAGACTGGACATACCCCATATTGAATACCCTGGGTTGTCTACTTCAAAAAAATATGTATGTGAGGTGTGATTCAGAGATTTATGACAGATAAGTGTTAAAATGTCACTATTGATACATTTTTAAAATATATATTTTGAAACAGCAATGTCCTAATTGTACTTATCGCCCTATAACTTGCAAAAGAAACTGCTAAGAACATGTTAACATTGGGTATATCTAAACTCAAGACAAAATTTGGAAACTATTTAGCATGGGAGTTTTTTGGCGGTTGTAGATGCGTAACAGATTTCGGGGGTCAAAGTTTTACAAAGAATTTCATCATATTTTATATATATATATATATTTATATATATTTATATATATATATATATATTTTATAGTAAATTATATGATATGATGAAAATAATGGTATCTTTACCATTTAATGGTGAAAAACTGTATATAATATGTGTGGGTACAGTAAATGAGTAAGAGGAAAATTACAGCTAAACACAAACACTGCAGAAATTTAAAAACAGCCCTGGTCCTTAATGTTAAGAAAATTGAAAAACGGTCTGGTCACTAAGGGGTTAGTGCAAAAAGCCTAAAGGGAATAATTCTACTCACCAGAACAAATACAATAAGCTGTAGTTGTTCTGGTGACTAAAGTCCTTTTAATATCAATATTAATTTAATAATATTAAACATAATGTTTATTATTATTATTTTTATTTATTTATTGATATAATTTAGAAAATGCCAATATATTCCTGTACAAGTAAAAAGACACTGGTACAAAACACCAGAGACAATATAAAAATTAACAAACAGGTATAGAAGGGGTTGAAGGCCATATTCCCATGGCAACTCACAATCTAGATGGATAGGAGGGATTAGAAACAGGAGGCAGGACCTGCAAAGGTGAGAATTATATTAATACAGAGAGAGATGTGGCCATTTATTAGGTAAGTGAAATGCGTTGGTTACTGAGTTGAGTGTTATGCATCATGGAATTAGAAAGTCAGACTAATGGAAAGTCTGACACTGTCAGACTGTGCGTTCCAAAGGGTTAGTGCTGCATGAGAAATCCTGCAGTCTAGCATGGAAAGAGGGGATAATAGAAGATGCAAGGAGCAGGTCATTGTTAGATCTTTTGGGAGTAGTGAGGACAGATACTGGGGAGTGGTGTTGTTAAGGGCTTTGTAGGTTAGGGTAATAATTTACCTAGGCATTCAGGATGAATTGCAGCAAGGAGAGGTGCGAGAGAGGAAAGAAGGTTTGTAGGTTATTGCAGTAACCGAGGTGAGAAATAACAAGAATAAGTGGATGAGTTGCTTACTGGTTTCATTGTGCATGAACTTTGGAAACATTGCACAGGTGATTGCGGCAGGATGAAGAAAGTGAGTGGATGTGGGTGCTGAAGAACTGATGGGATTCAAGTGTAACTCAGAGGCGGTGGACTTGGGATGATGGGGAGATATTTACGGGGTCAAGAGAAGTCAGAAATTGAAGTAAAGCAAAAGGAGAGAATAGGGAGTTCAGTCTTGGACATATTGATCTATAGGTGGTGAGAAATGCTAGATAGACAGTGACTGACATGAGATAAAGAGAGATCAGGGATAGAGAGATAGATCTGAGTTTTATTAGCATAAAGGTGATTTTTGAAGACGTAGCTGTTTATAAGATTATCCGGAGAAGCATAAATGGGAAAGAGCAGAGGACTCAAGTCACAACTTGAGTTACTCCAAGTGACAGTGGCATCAAAGTAAATAATATTGGACTTAAGCATAACCTACATTAGTGCAATTATTACTTAGAATCTTACAGTAGGCCAAGTGAGGACTTTAAGTTTTCTCAGTCTTTCTTTCTGTTTCTAGCAAAGCCAGTCCCTATGGCCAGTTTATGACACCTGGTTTATTTAGATTTAGACTATTCATGACAATATGGTCTAATCAAATGGTAGGACGTGCAGGCTACAATGGCATAGCTAACAGATTACAACAGATGACAAAATAAGCATAAACAATAATTATACCAAAGCAGAACTGCTTACAGAACTTGAAAATGCGGCTAGAGAGTAGGGGAGAGAAGTAATTTTAATGCCGAAGGACAGAGATAAAAACGGTACTAGAACATTAAATGAAAAGCTGTAACAGTGGGCTACAATGACATACCAAGGCATAACGATATCACTCAGGGAACACATGCTGTAGTCCTTATGGTGCCGGGAGAGCCCTGAAGCTCCACCCCCACCCCCCCCCCACCATTGTACTTGGGGCCAGTCTCCACCACCTCAGCCTCCACTACCTCAACCTGAGAGCAGGAAGATCCTACACTGGATCTTCTGTTAGCTCTCATGAGCTGAGGCTTGCCCCAACGAGCATATCTCATACAAAGAGCTTTGTGTGTCACATCATGCTTTGCTTTTTCCTTGTTATAATGTGAATTCACGATATTCTATCTATCAAGCTAATTAGGCACTTGTTTAGGGAGTGCTCTACCAATTCTTGTATAAGTTTCACTATTTTTGTCACCCAAAATCTCACACAATTGTATTGTGCCCCTGCGAGCAAGTTGATCCAACAAACACCACATCAGTAAAGTTTAACAGCACTGAACTAGGAAATACAATCTTGCATTGTTAGCATTCTAAAGAGTATGGCTGGTGACAAGTTGACAATATTACAGATATTTTATAGCATACATGTTACGGAAGCCCCTCTGTCTGCCACAAGAGCAATATTTTTCTACATTTTGGGTACTGTTGCCACTACTATGGATAATATTTTATCACTGTTTGGATACTTCCCTTTTCTCAGATACACGAATGAACAGTGCTACCCATTTGTATATATGAACAGCAGACCACCCAGCCTTGTTGTGTGTCTCCACTTAACCTCAGTCACCTTTCAAATCACCGAAAGACCTAACGAACGATCGACCACCATAACGGCTGCGTATGCCAACAATTAACCGCCAAAGTTTGTGGTTAACCGAAGCCTAATTAATCGGAATAGAGGTGGCCTCATTACGAAATAACTGTCGAACGACGACCACCCGTACCCAGCGTGTGTTCTCAATTAAGTGGTGGTTTCTGCGGTTAACCGCAAGCTAACTACCTAACCCCAGGTGGTCGCAGTTCGCATACTGAACACGAGGCGGCGGCCATCTTGTTGCCAGCGAGGGTTCAGCAGTACTTGGTAGTAAAATCTCCGTAACTGTAATCGGCAATGGAACTGCACAAATCCCGCTAAGAAGCCGGTTATCCCATCCGTTCGGCCCAAGATTGTACAAACAGACTTATATATCAGAACTCTGGCACATCGTTCGTGAGATCTGAGCATGATTCATACATCTCATGCGCTCAGATCTGATCTATCCGTCACATGAACTATTTTCATATTAAAATATTAAAGTTATATATTTTTATGTTATTTTTTTCTTATGGGTGTGAAATGTGGTATTTCCACGTGCTTGGAGATAATTAGGTCATTGTAACCATTAAGGCCAATTATATCCAAGCTAGGCGGGGACATTTTCAAATGCAGCACCGTGTTTCCATTGGATAAACTATGTCATTGTCCTGTGTACCATCAGGTCCAGAAGGGGCTGTCCCTTGGTCTGAAAGTTGCATAAATTGTCCAGCCTGAGTGCCATTAAAGTCAGTTCGTGTTACCCTCAAATCGCAGCCTCAACTCTTTTTGTAGGGAATAGTGAATCCTAGCTGTGCCATAGCTAGTGGGATTATTCTACACTTTCAGGAGAATCTTGTGGATGCTGATAGGAGCAACATTCTATCTCTCCAACATCGGGAACCAGGATATCCAAACGGTCCAACCTCCAGCTAGCCCGGAGGTAACCGTAATAATAACAAACACTGTAATTTCACTTTGTCATAGAGACAAATTACTAGGCTCTAATCCTGAAATTTGATTCTGGCCCAAAACATGAGTGGGTGCAGCCAATTACATCATTTTGTGTGAATGACGCTGTGCTGTCGTCATGTCGTCATGTCATAAAAAGGGGAGTAGATACAGTATCTGGCATCAGGAAAACTGACAGAGTTGTCTGAGGGTGGAAAACTGACATTGTGCCTACTCAGGGAGGTAGGGGCACCGTGTGAGTGGTGTAGCGCAAGGGTATGTATCTTTACACAGCCATTGAAGACTGTCCAACATATAGGATTGTCTTCGAGGATCTAACAGCCCAATGCAAAGCCAATGAATGACAAAAGAAATCCTGTTAGAGCAGACTAAGCATATTCAATATCCAAAGAATCTTGACAATATATCAGCCTCTTAGAAGCATGTCCAACTATCAAAAAGCAGGATGGAAACTACAGAACACGAGGGGAGATTTATCTGATCTGTTCTAAGAAGTGGCCATACTTACTAAAAGTGATGTATTCCCCATGGAAACCAGTGAAACCAGCAGGCACATTCCATTGGGCTTCTGCAACTTTTAAATTTTTGCACCACTTTTTAGAACAGGACACTTTTATATATTTTTTCCAATACACACTTCATTTGTAGATTTATTTTTTTTAAATGTTTATCGTAACAAAAATTGAAGGAGGGTCACTGCCACACCAGTCTCTATAAACCAACCTACATTTGAGGTATACAGGCCAGTAGTGTTCAATATTGATTTTAATACTTCCATAATTGTCAGAAAATTAAGTCACTGTAAACAAGCGTGAGCTAGAGACCCAGATATTGCACCAAATCACTAGCCTTGCTAGTGCATCAAAGATACTTATTCAGAATTTACCTAATCCTGAATATATTGTATCACAGCATCATGAAGGTGTATCAGCTGAAAATGCATGTAAACCGGAAACATATCAACAACTTATTTACAGTCAGAAACAATAAGTGATAGATTAATTCGAAATATGACAAGGATTAACTTTCCAATACTCATCTTAATTCCAGGATAATATTTCTTGATTGTCCATATTCTCCTGAAATAGTTGGACAGGTTGACAACATCCTGTCTCTCTGTATCTCTGTATCTCTGTATGTAAGAGTAACGTTCTGCTGCCATCTAATGGTATGTTTTATAATAACGCCTTCATGCAAATCTGATACCTATGGATGCAGCTAATTTTTTTTTTGCCACACTTTCAGGATTAGACGCAATAAAAATCCAATTTTAGTAATTTGAAAGTTGAATTGTACATTTTATACTAAAATAGCCAATCAGGAAACATTGTCCAACTCAGATATAGCCATAGTTTGGCTTAGATTGCCTACATTTTTTTTTTGCCCTTCCAATTTGCCATTCCAACTTCCATTCATAATCATTCTGAGATTATTGAATTAACTCCGAGTGTAAATTGTTAACTTTTTTAATATTATACAAACATACGTTCCTTCAAATAGTTTCCATATTAACGTTTTATAAATGGCTGTGTAATTAAAAAAAAAAATGTCATGACAACTGTAGTAAAGTTGTAAAAGAACCCACTTTTAGTATCTATAAACTATTATAAGAAACAATACACGATGTAATGGCACGCCCAGGCATAAAAAGGGTTAAAGCCGTTTAGCAGATATTCCCCTTCCAGATACACAGGCAGCTACTCCATACACCAATCTCCCAAACTGGAAACACGCGAATTCTCCAAACTCCCGAACCGGAACCATACGAATGCTGTAAACAGCCGAACAGGAAAAACTATACGAAATAGGTTTACACTCCTGGCAATCAAACTGTAGCAGCATACAATAAATCCCCCCAAGAACATACACAATCAAACTCCCGCAGCTTCTGGGAGGTCAATTGATGGCACATTCTAGTTCCCAGGTGGTTGATCGTTCGTTAGTTTGTTCGGTAGATTCAATCTACCCAACCCCCAGACAGAAAGGCACGAACAAGCCTTTCTGCAGGGGAAATCAAGCGTTTTAACATGGGTCCATAGTCTAAAGGGAGCAGACGAGCAACCAGGCTTCTCCAATGCACAGTGTTGAGATTGGTCTCGTCACACATGATTTAAACAGAAACTCATAAAATATTGTATGAGCTCTAGGCAATCATGAAAGTCCTCTCACAATCCTCAAATTGCAAATGGCGGCTGTATGCTGTCAATAGTCGGAGGGGTACCTGCTGACTGAACAAATTTGTTTTGAAAATGAATATATTTGGTAACACGTTTACTCACCTAATGTCCATAATGGATGACTAGTAATCAATTGATAAAAATAGTTACATTGTAACACTTTAGTGTTTTGCAGTGGTCATGGTGCTTGGAGTCTGTATGTGCAGTGTTCCAGTTTGAAATGCTAAACAGACAGAGATAAAACCCAGTGCTGCCAGAGATGGAACTCCACCTACAGCTGCATCAATAGCCAGCCCAGAATGAAAGAAAGAGTTCTAAACTGGCTAATATTCATTCTGGGCATATTTCGCCAGTATGCTACAGGTTATCAATGGCGGCACGCCTCACCTTTGTTGCCCTCAATTTGTCCCTCAGCTCATCCCTGCAGTGGGGAGGAGTGATGTCACCAGGTGAGGATCATGTTGAAGTGAGGATGTGGGATCGTAGGTGGGTCCTGGCTTTATTTCTTCACAATTATTTTATTTTGGATTTGAATCATGCCAACAAGGGTTACTCCAACCAAAACACTGTTTTTTGTTCGTTGTAACCCTCTAACTCTGAAGTAACAATGTAAAAACATAGTTGCTGATGAGTGCCTGGTTGTACGAGTGTTTCACAGTTAGTGTCTGCGCAGTCTTTCTGTTGGAATTACTAAAAAAACACACAAGTTATGTTATGGCGCTGAATCAATTGATAGTAATAACTATATGTAATAAGCAGCACTATATACAGTGGAAAAGCTCAATCACGTGTAACTATACAAAACCAAAAGTAAAGTGCGCTGTGTCTTTAAGACCAAAATTAATTATTTAAATAAGCGAGAATAATATGTGCAATATTATATAGCAAAAAAAGTGAAAAACCACAAATATCACAAATACACTTGGTCACTTTTTTTTTGCTATATAATATTGCACATATTCTCACTTATTTAAATAATTCATTTTGGTCTTAAAGGCACAGCGCACTTTACTTTTGGTTTTCTGTTGGAATTGTCTGGTATCTACCAGATGGATGTGACATGTGTGGGCAGAGGGGTTAGTTTAGAATGGAGTCTGGCCTGGATTGTCATTGTGAGAGATTCTTGCGGGTTGCTGTAAAGGAACTCTGTACTCACTGTAACAACTTCATCTAGATGATATATCGCCCATCATTGTTCCCCTCTCCTTAGTTGCCCCAAATGTTAACATTTTACTACTCAGATAACTTGCATGTGCAGCTTCAAGCCAGGCCTCCGAGCTCTCTAGGTATGAGAGCTGGGATTGTTACTACCTGGCTCTTATACCCTACCATACTCGTGCTCAGTGCCATCACAGTCTTCCAGAGGGAATTATTGCATGCAGTGATTGCCTATAGCAGAATTATAAGCACATTGCAGTTGTAGTGATATGTGTATATTAAAGAACTGTGTTGCTTTAAGAGGTTGGGGAATTCCCTGAGTCGGAGGGCTTAGGAGAGCACTCCATGTTGTGAGTTTGCAAGTTATGTTTTGTGACTTATGGAAGTAAAGCTGTTCATATGAAGTGAGTGTCAGCATTGATTATTCTGCAAGAACCACAGAAAACACAACAGCAGTGAGCACCGAGCATGTGCCTATAGTTCCCACTGCTTCTCTAGGAGAAGCATTAGATTGGTGGAACGTCTCCAGAATGACATCACACTAGAGGAGGCTGCAGCCAGTGGCAGATCCAGAGCCTGATCTCGGGAGGGGCACTTGAAAATTATTTAAAGAATTAATCCATGCACAATAACCACTACAGCTCTGTGTAGTGGTTATGGTGCCAGGAGTGCTGGGACCAGCACCCAGAGTAAGTAGTTAAACCATTTAAGAACAGTTTGACAACTTACCTGGAGTCTGCTGGGATATGGGGCTGTAGTAGGGCATAGGAGCAGTAATGTGTAACATATTCAGCCTCACCTTGCGGCGTTTGTGCCCAGCGGCCGTGCGTCTGTGTGCCTAACTCCGCAACATGTTAATGGACCACGGCCACTGCAGTTCCACTCCAAACTGTAACCCCATGTCCACCCACGTTGATGACGACGTCGGCATGTGCGTAACGTCACGTGCGCACGTTCAGGGGTCAAAGGCTGATTTTCGGCCAATCAGAGTTAAAATAGGCTTATTTAAACTCCTTATGCCTTTTCATCATTGCCCTGTCGTGGTTTTGCATGTGGTTGTCCGAGAGTGTGTTTCTGAGCGTTTTACTTCTGGTTATTGACGTTGGCTTTGTATTGACTTCCTTGTATTCTGGTATCCCTGACTTTGGCTTTCCCTAATCGTTGTGTCTCCTTCTCTGTCCCTGACCTCAGCAAGTATTCTGACTATTCTTTGGTAGGTTAAGTCCAGCCATTCTAAGGCCCAGTAAGATGTTATCTGTTAGTCCTAGCTGTGATACAATACTATGTGATGGATCAACTAGTAATCCTGACAGTGAGTGGTGCAATGTGTGAGGGGTGCAGTGTGTGTGAAAGGTTCAGTGTGTGTGTGTGGGTGGGGGGAAGTAGTGTGTGAATGTGTAGGGTGTGTGGGGTAATGTGTGTATGGACGGGCAGTGTGTGTGTGGTGGGCAATGTGTGTAATGGGGGGCTGTGTGTGTGTATGGTCACTGCAGTGTATGTGTGTGTGGGGCAGTGCATGTGTGTGTGGGGTATTTAACCTGTATTTAATGTTTGCATTTTTCCATGACAGCATATTAGATTAACTTGTTTTTTTTTTTTTTTACTTGAACATATTGTTAATGAATCGTTAATACTGTATTGTTAATAAGTCCTGACTATTTTATAGTGGTTTTTGCAATACACAAATAAATGTAACCAGCATAAAGGGCTATTTAATGTCACTTTTGCTCCAGCATTCATTTCTACGTACCTAAGATTAATGGGACACTGCAGGCACTATAGCACAGTGACCCGTCTCATTAAAGTGGTTATAGTGTCTGAAGTCCCCTGGCGCCAACCTTCCATTTAATGTCAATGATAAATGGTAATGAAGAACACTACCCTGTGCAGCAATGGGTGTTAATGATTGGTTGAGAGTCAGACATGTAGGCAGGGGTGGACTGAGAACCCTCAGGGCCCCCAGGCAAAATAATTCAAGGGCCCCCTTACAGGCCCCACCCATACTCCGCAGCAAGCGCCACCCTTGTCCCGCCTCCATGCAGCGCCTCCAGCCACACCCTGCACAATCTTTAGACACAAGGAACAAAAGTGCAATAATCCCTTCGAGGCCCCAGTAGAGACTACAATTGAGGGCTAATGGGCCATGGAGGGGGGTCTTTCTAGCAGAGGCTATCTCAGTGTCCTTTAGAGAGTGTGTTAGAAAGAATCCCCTCCAGGCCCCATTAGAGACTACAATGGAGTCTAATAGGCTTGGAAGGGGGTCTTTCTAACAGAGGCCATCTCAGCATCCATTAGATAGCCTCTGCTGGAAACATTCGCCTCCAGGCCCCAGTAGAGACTACAATTGAGGGCTAATGGGCCATGGAGGGGGGGTCATTCTAGCAGAGGCTATCTCAGTGTCCTTTAGAGAGTGTGTTACAAAGAATCTCCTCCAGGCCCCATTAGAGACTACAATGGAGTCTAATGGGACCTGGAGGAGGGTCTCTCCAACACTCTGGTTCCTATTCACAATATAGCAACACAACATAGCTCGCTGATACCTAGGCCAAGTTGGCTCCTCTTACCTTAATTACTGTTGCTGGCTGGCAGTCTGTGGGCTTGCTGGAAGGCTGTGGGCTTGCTGGCTGCGGCCGGCAGGCTGTGGCTTGCTGGCTGTGGGTGGCAGGCTGTGGGCTTGCTGGCTGTAAGCCTGTGGTTTGCTGTAGGCCTGTGGGCTGGCTACTGGCCTGGCTGGCCTGTGGGCTGGCTAACTGGTGGCTTGTGGGCTGGCTGGCTACTGGCCAGCCTGTGGGCTGGCTGGCTGGCCGGCCTGTGGGTTGGCTGGCTGGCTGGCCGGCCTGTGGGCTGGCTGGCTTGCTGGCTACTGGGGCACTTGTAGATTATTTAAAGAAATAATCCATGCACAATAACCACTACTGCTCTGTGTAGTGGTTATGGTGCCAGGAGGGCCGGGCCCCCCTCCCAGAGTAAGTAGTCAAACTGTTTAAGAACAGTTTGACAACTTACCTGGGGTCTGCTGGGATATGGGGCTGTAGTGGGGTATAGGACCAGTGGTGCAATGTGTGAGGGGTGCAGTGTGTGTGAAAGGTTCAGTGTGTGTGAGGGGGTGTAGTGTGTGAATGTGTAGGGTGTGTGGGGCAATATGTGTATGAGGGGGCTGTGTATGTGTGTGGCAATGTTAGTATGGGGGGCTGTGTATCGGGGTCTGTGTGTATATGGGTGGGCAGTGTATGTGTGTGTGTGAGGCAATGTGTGTAAATGTGTATGGTGTGTGTGGGGGCAGTGTGTGAGTATGGGGGGCAGTGTGTGAATGTGTATGGTGTGTGTGTGTGGGGGCAGTGTGTGAATGTGTATGGTGTGTGTGTGGGGGCAGTGTGTTTATGGGGCTAGAGTTCACTCTCACCACTGTGACCACCAGGAATCCCTGGTGGTCGCAGTGTTGAGAGTGAACTCTAGCCCATAGCTCCAGGGCTAGAGTTGACTCTCGCAAGAGCCGTAACGTTGCCATGGTAACCGCGGCAACGCTCTGTGCTCGCGCAACAAGGACCCAGAGGAGCTGCAGGCTGAGCTCCCGGGTCCTCTCTTCCTCCCTCCCCTGCCGGCTGCCCGCACGGTGCCTGCGGACAGGGGAGGGGGGGCAATTGCCCCCCTGGATCCACCAGTGATATATACAGCCCTTCTGTGTGCCTTTTTGTCTCCCCCCAGTCGCTCTGTATGTTTCTTTCTCCCCCTCACTGCTCCTGTGTCCATGTCTCCCCTCTCCTTCCCAGTCTCTCTTACCCCTCTGCCTCTTTCGCCCCCTCCCCTTGTGTGTCTCTCTCCTTTCTCCCTGTGTCTCTCTCTTCCACTGTTTCTTTCTTCCCCCTTTCCCTGTGTCTCTCTCTCCCCCACATCTCTCTTTCTCTCTGTCTCTTTCTCCCCCCTCCCCATCTCTCTATTTCTCCCCCTGTGTCTCATTCTTCCCTCTCTGTCTCTTTTTCCCCATCTCTCTATTCCCCCTCTTTCTCCCTCTGTGTCTCATTCTTCCCCCTCTGTCTCTTTCTCCCTCCTCCCCGTGTCTCTCTATTCTCCCACTGTTTCTTTCTTCCCTCTTCCCCCTCTGTTTTATTTTTCCCCTTCCCATTTACCGACAGAAGTCAGAGGGGGCTGGCCACGTCCGGTGGCACTCCTGTCACTAACGCTGATACTGTGCATCCTGTGCTGGGAATTGTGGGAACCGCAAAGGAGCATGAGAGGCTGCCACCCGGCGAGGCTGCCACCCGGCGGCTCCAGCGTGGAATGCAGCCAGCCCCCTCAGAGTGTGCCACCGGACCGCCCACCCGGTGGCACCTACTTGCTTAGTCCCGGTGGGCCAATCTGGCCCTGCCGCCGGGCCCCCTGATGGCGGGCCCCCCTCCCTGCCCTTCTTCATAACACCTGCTAAATTTTTCCAAGTGTTGTAGTGACACTTGTCATTGTCATGTTGTAATGGTACTGCTGTCTTTGAAGTGAGCCAGCAACACTGCATCACATTTAAACTCTAAAACATTTTTCAGAATTTTATTATTTCACATCAAACCCAGCTGCAAAACATGTATTTAGTTATACAATTCTAGATTGCGGTTAAAAATATATGGCACACAGAGCTGTCTAAATCAATAACAGAGTTTTATACATATAATTAGTGAACTTTCTCATTTTTTTTCTAACAATTTTCACCCTTCTGTGCCTTATGTTTGCGTACATGTTGTAATTGTATTCACCATAATGAGTTCTAAATTAAAAAAATTAATTATTCAGTTATTTCACTAACATTGTGTATGTGGAGGTAAATACATTGAATGTGGTTTTGGTTGATGGTATAATAGGAGTATTAACATTAATTAGAAGTATTTGAGCAAGAGTTTGAAATTATTGTCTAATTATGAGAAAGAAACAATGTAGTTTAGTAATTGATTATGACAATTTAATTGAATTTAGCATTTATATTTAAAGTTAAATATGTTTAATAGAGGTTGTTAATGTGTATTATAGTATTAAAACTAAATAACTTTATAATAATAGGAAAATTAATAGTATAAAATATTAAATAGTAATTACTTTGAAAATACCTCTGCATTATGGAGTGCAAAAAATGGGTCGCGAGAGTTTCCTGAGAACGGACAGCAGCTAAAATAGCCTGCCCTTCGGTGGGTCCCCAATCAGAACTCAAGCTGGTTTTCATCTTGTGCCATTACAGAGAGAACATATCTGAAGCATATCAGACTGGTCCCACCCATTCGGGCAGTCCAGATCCAAAATGCCAGCAAGTTCTCTCTGCATGAGCGATACAGCAACCCCAGACAATCGTTTCAGCCTTGTTAGGCATCATCAGTGAGGCATAGCTGATATCTCTCTAGGCACCGTGAGCAAGGGGTCCACGTCTGGATTACCCTTTAAACTAATGGAGAGCAAAAAATGGGTCGCAAGAGTATCTTGAAAATGGACAGCAGCTAAAATAGCCTGCCCTTCGGTGGGTCCCTGCTCAGAACGCAAGCTGGTTTTAGCTCATCTTGTGCCATTACAGAGAGAACATATCTGAAGCATATCAGACTAGTCCCACCCATACGGGCAGTCCAGATCCAAAATGCCAGCAAGTTCTCTCTGCACAAGAGACACAGCAACCCCAGACAATCGTTTCAGCCTTGTTAGGCATCATCAGTGAGGCATAGCTGATATCTCTCTAGGCACCATGAGCCTAGAGGTCCACGTCTGGATTACCCTTTAAACTAATGGAGAGCAAAAAATGGGTTGCAAGAGTATCCTGAGAACAGACAGGAGCTAAAATAGCCTGCCCTTCGGTTGGTCCCCGCTTAGAACTCAAGCTGGTTTTAGCTCATCTTGTGCCATTACAGAGAGAACATATCTGAAGCATATCAGACTGATCCCACCCATACACGCAGGCAGGCAGACAGGCAGTCCAGATCCAAAATGCCAGCAAGTTCTCTCTGCACGAGAGATACAGCAACCCCAGACGATCATTTCAGCCTTGTTAAGCATCATCAGTGAGGCATAGCTGATTTCTCTCTAGGCACCGTAAGCAAGGGGTCCACGTCTGAATTACTCTTTAAACTAATGGAGAGCAAAAAATGGGTCGCAAGAGTATCCTGAGAACGGGGACCTACCGAAGGGAATGCTACTTCAGCTGCTGCCCGTTCTCAGTATACTCTTGCGACCCATTTTTTTGCTCTCCACAAGTTTAAAGGGATAATCCAGACGTGGACCCCTTGCTCACGGTTCCTAGGGAGATATCAGCTATGCCTCACTGATGATGCCTAACAAGGCTGAAACGATCGTCTGGGGTTGCTGGATCTCTCGTGCAGAGAGAACTTGCTGGCATTTCGGATCTGGATTACCCATATGTCTGGGACCAGTCTGTTATGCTTTAGATATGTTCTCTCTATAATGGTACTAGATGAGCTAAAACCAGCTTGAGATCTGAGCGGGGACCTACCGAAGGGCAGGCTACTTCAGCTGCTGCCCGTTCTCAGTATACTCTTGCGACCCATTTTTTTACCTCTGCATTATTCTTGACTTTTTTTACTTACATAAAATATTTTAATTTCAGCATCAAAATGATGAAGAGATAACAACAAAAAAGAAATGATGGTGAAGTCTCAACAATTTACTTGGAATAACAGCCAAGTATTCCCAAAATGGAGAATTATCAATGCCATTTTTGGCACTTGGTGTGGCACCAGAGAAGACCTACAGACATGTTTCTGTAGATGAAGACGGCGTGTGATAAGATCCAGTTTAGCATGGAGTGTAGTGAAACTTCTATCATATTCATGGACATTAAGATCACACAGAAGGGAGAGGGTTTCTAGACCATCCAGTCCTTATCTCACAGCAAATTTATCAGAGTTGTGCAGAATGTCTATGATCAAGATAAACTCACTCGGCGCCTAGATAAAATGAGCAACAAATTCTAGAAGTGTGGATATCCTACCACAATTCTTGAATTTGAGGAAAATAGGGTACTTGGAATGGATAGAGATTCCCTTCTAGAATCTAAAAGATAGTGCCCAAAGAAATTAACAAGATACATTTTGTCTCTCATTTCAGTCCCACAAGCAGAAATGTAGCACATATAATGAGCCACCATTGAGGTATTTTGAAAAAATCTTTTCTAGATATCCCAGAGTTTCACGTGCCACCTTTTTTCTCTTAGAGGAGACCGCAGAATATACAGGATTTTCTAGTGCGGGCAGACAGTCTAGGGCATTTTGTCATGCCATAACTGCAATGCATGCAATGCCACCATTAAGGCCGACACATTTTTCCATCCCCATACTGGACAATCATTTAAGGTTAAGGACCTTTTCACTTGTGAGCCCACTTATGTTGTTTTTTGTACTGAAGTGAAATTGTGTCCTTCACTATGTGGGGGAGACCACAATGGAATTAGAGAGAGACTTAACAAACATAAGTACTCTATCAGGACTAAATAAAATGAACTCCCGATACCTGCACATTCTCTTATCATAATTATAGTGTGTCATACACAACTACATTTTAGCACAGTAAAAGGTATAGTGATGATGATATCATCAGCGAAAGTGCAGTTTTTGTATGAAAAATGCAAACAAAAACACTGACTTTGACCAGGGTTTGAGACTAAGTGGCTACTAAAAAAGACTGAATATATCCCATTTGTAATACCCTTGATGGTCTATTTTTGCAAATGGTTTGCCATGATAGGGGTAATTTTCATTCCTAGACTGCCATACGGTCTCAAAGGCAACATAACCAAGTGGCAAGTTTCAATGTGTAAAAATTGCAATGGGCAAGCCTTATATTTGACCCTGTAAGTTTCCAAAACACTATAAAACCTGTCCATGAGGGGTATAGTTGTACTTGTGAGACATCGCTGAACACAAATATGTGTATTTTATTGCAGTAAAAACGAACAGTTACTACCGTGCAGAACTTGGAAAATAACATTTCTTTATTTCTCACACTGGTTTAGATTTTATTATATATTAAATTGTGTTTCACATACAACTTTTTGATGTGAAATAAAAGCCCTGTTTATCCTGGACAAAATGATATACAATATATGTGGGTACACTTAATATGAAAGAGGTAAAACCAGACACATTGTTTTGGTTCAAAACTTGGACAATTGCCTCTGTCCCTATGGGGTTAAAAAGATATACTCCACACCCAGTCCATAAATACAGTCTTTGTTGTTCTTCCTATGTTAAACATGTTTTTGTTTTCATATTTACATGTGTCTGTTCTGTTTTCTTAGTTTTTTAACATTTTATTTGGCTGCAATTTTGTTTTTGCATAACAAAGAGTGTTCTTATTATGAAAAATAAACAAATATTCTTTCATTTGCATTTTTACACCATTTACATTATGTTATACTCTGGTCAGTTCATACTTTTTTAACCTTTTTGAGTCGCTCATATCTACATACTCTACCATGGGCTCTAAACGTGGTAAGTCAACCTATTTAGTGATCATATCTTTTCTTTCAATGGATCCCTTTTGTTTCAATAATGGTTCACCTACCAATATTTCCAGTATACTACTTCTCTTATGAGCACACATTTGGCACCAGATATTGTTATCAGATGAGTATAACTACGCATACGTAGCAATTTAACATTAACCTGGAAATTTATGTGGATCATTTTTAAACCTGTTTCTTTTGTTTACTTGCGTTTTTCTTACAACAAAAAAAGTACAATAGAATTTTTTTACTTAACATTTGCTTTTCTTTGAGTATGTTGTCTATTCAGCTTTGAGGAACATGTAACATATTATTTGGCTTCTGCATCCAGTGGTGTATCATGGTTTTGTGCTGACCTATGGTCGGGCTGATGGGCTGGCTCCTTGGCGGGCGGCGCTGGCGAGGGAGCACTTTCCCCTGAGCTGTTTGCTCAGCTCCCTCGCGCGACCCGCAATGATGCTGGGAGCCAGAATATGATGTCAGGGAGCTGAGCAGATAGCTCAGAGGAAAGTGATCCCTCGCCAGCGCCGCCCGCCCAGCAGCCAGCCCATCAGCCCGACCGGCATGTCAGTTAGCCGCAAGGCTAACAAGACATTTGCCCTGGGCATTTGGGGGCGTTTTTTTTTGCCGCCCCTGGAAAATGCCACCCAAGGCAAATGCCTTGTTTGCCTAGCGGCTAAAACGTCCCTGTCTGCATTACACGATTTCTGTACCCTCTGTTTTTATTTATGTTCATCACCAGAATTATAAAACT
This sequence comes from Pelobates cultripes, assembly GCA_933207985.1. Taxonomy (NCBI): domain Eukaryota; kingdom Metazoa; phylum Chordata; class Amphibia; order Anura; family Pelobatidae; genus Pelobates; species Pelobates cultripes. Next base: position 329,462,929 of record OW240914.1, on the reverse strand, counting down.
TATTGTAAGATCCCAAGGTATATCAACTCCACAAAGTAAAACTGTCAGATCTTTATAGCAGGGATACAATAGGCACCAAAACAACTTTAGCTTAATGAAGCAGTTTTGGTGTATAGAACATGCCCCTGTAGTCTCACTGCTCAATCCTCTGCCATTTAGGAGTTAAATCATTTTGTCATATGCATGTGACCTACATAGCCTTCATAAACACTCCATGTAAAGAGAGATCTAATTTTTAAACTTCCTTTATTTCACAGTGTGTTTAATTTAGAATATCATATCTCCTGCTCTGTTGATAGTCTTCTAGACTCTGTATGAGCCTATGTGTGATTGATAAAAACTTCTAAATTTAGTTAATCGCTGATTGAAAATGTAACAATTTTTTCATGTTGGCTGTGTAAGTCATAGCCAGGGGAGGTGTGACTAGGGCTGCATAAACAAAAACAAAAGTGATTTAACTCCTAAATGGCAGAGAATTGAGCAGTGAGACTGCAGACGCATAATCTATACACCAAAACTGATTAAGCCAAAATTGATTTGCTGCTATTGTATCAGTTTAACTATCTCTTTTACATTGTTACATAGTAGGCTAGCTTGAAAAAAAAAGACTAACGCTCATTGTGTTCAACCATGAAACCCATTCTTTTATGCTAGTGAGCCAAAAGAAGGTAAAAAAAAAACAAACAAAAAACCTAGCAATTTTAGCCATTTACAGTTATGCCACAAAAAGGGGAAAAAAATACTTTTCTTGACTCTATAATGGCAATCAGATTTCTCCAATTACATTCTGGTTGCCCAAAAAAGGCTTGACAATAATGATGTAATTTGCTGTTATCTTTGTTTATTTATCTCCAGGGAAACAAAACATTTATTCTTTGTGCATGAGTTATGGTACAGGTAGCATATTTTATTTATAAATATTACATGCTAACTTACATTGAGATTACATTATGTATCTAGTGAAATCCCAAAACAGACAAGCACCTTATTCAGGTTTATGTTTCACTTTGTAACAGCATTAATCACCCATAAAACATATTTACTATTACCTTTTGGACTTTTCCTTTTTATATCGATCTCAAGTACCTAGAGCTGAGACAAAAAAAAAAAATAACTACAATATTCATTTATACCTCTTAAAATAAGAAGTTATGTCTAATATCCTTTAACCCCTTAAGGACACATCACATGTGTGACATGTCATGATTCCCTTTTATTCCATTAGTTTGGTCCTTAAGGGGTTAAGGGTTTGTCATGTAAACTTTATTTAATTGTAAAAGGATCAGTTGGGGCACCATAAAACCTTTATTGAAATTAAGTTGTTATAGTTCCAGGAGATCCTTGCCACTGGCTCGCCTTTAGGGGTTAAACCATTGTTGAACAATTTAATCCCAAGGTCTGTGTTCCAGTGCCTAATCTCCCTGCCCCTCCTCTGTCCTTCCGTTTTCTCAAAATCTTTAAACCAGAAGGCTCTTTCAGAATCGGGCACCGGCTTAACCCCTAAAGGTGAGCAAGCGCCAGGCTACCCCTGACACCATAACAACTTAATTGTATTGAAGTTGTCATGGTGCCTTGAGTGTTCCTTTAGGTTATAAAGTAAATGCTGCTTATTTAATTGCATAGTACTGGAATTTTTGAAGTTTATTAATGTGATGATGACAGAGGGAGTATAATACTGGTTAAATAATGTAAGTGTATTTCCCATCCGTTATTATTAAACTATATTGCCTCCCTGGTCTATGGTGTAATAGTCTGGAATATATCCAAATAACTGGATCTGTGTGGATTTCCATCAAGACTTGACACTTAACTAATGGGCACTATATATTGTACTTTATCTGAAGCAAAGTTCTAAAAAATGTCAATCCAGGATAAATTCCTTACTATAATGGAAAAGAAAGAATGGTTGGCAAATGTTCTGATTGGATCAGAGCAGTACTGTCAGTAGTACCTTAAACCATATAAGAGTCATTAGTTCCCAACCAATATCTTGATTTACACCAGTTACGATACAGTGCACATCGCCAACAATACAAAACATATTTCTGGGGCAAGGTCTTTTATCACCAAGAGCCCTCCACCATGTATCATGAACAGAGTCCCCAAGTCATCTATGGCACTTGGCTTCCAAGGTAAGCAGTGGTTTGCAGAAGAGGTGTGTCAGGTGTACCCAGGTCAGGTACACTTTAATGTCCTCCTTGTTCTCTGGGTAGGTATACAGGGGCATTTTGCTTTAATATAGGTTAGCGTTTAATATTTAAAAAACGATAATTTCTGACTCTCTCCGCACCTTGTGTATGATTTATCAGTGTATAATTTATATCTCCTTGCTGTGCATTACTCTTCCAAGCATTATCTTAGTATTGCATTATCTACAGTACTGCTATTTAGAATGTATTCTGTCCCTTCTCCCAATCCATCATTTGTTTACTGTTTCTTGTAGCTCAATTAGTCGATACAAACTGGAGTGCAGATAATGTAATGTTTGGCATGTTCACTGAATCAGATCATAAGTCAGTGCTCCTTTCTTTAAAGGAACGCTAAAGCATATAAGCTTCCTGAAGGGCTTTAGGAGTTAAAAGAACGTCCCCTCTGTCTCACTTTATAAAAATGCAGATTTTAAGAGAAATCAGTACTTTTATAAAGTGTCCGAGTTGCATGCCAGGAGGGTAGGCTTCCAAATTGCTTTTTGCCAGAGCTAAACGGAAGCCAAACGGAAGCCAATGCATCTCTATGAGAAGCACTGCATGTGCCGTAAGCGATTGCCATGGGTGCACCCTGTGTCCAAAGGCTTTTCAATGGATGGGCCTTTTCATCCCTAGTGCGACAAGGGACCTTGTAGGTACTGGATTACAGTTGTTGGTATAAAAGCATCACTGTAGAATGAAATGAGCAGCAACTAAGCTCATAGGCACACTGTCCAAATTTAAAATCAACACATGGAATTTATACAAATGGGGAGACATGGAGAAGTGGGACCTTATTAATATTTGGGCCCCAAGTACCACTGGTAAACTTAGCTTTCCTATCTGTTATATACGTAATAATAAGACTCCCAATTGGGGTGAAGTAGAGTAAACAGTCATGGGGGTTTAGTGTGACGGAGAAGATCTACATTTCTATCTACCTCTAGCAGTGATTTCCCTTCCTTCCCATGCTTCCTTTCTTCTTTTCCACCTTTTCCCTTCTCACATTTTCCATAAAGAGTATGGCGTATCTCTGTGTATTGGTTTAGGAGCCACAAAGATTCTGCTGGGGACAGACTTTTAAAAAAAAATCCAGTGCTCCTTAATGAGCAAGTTTCAAAACACTCTAGTTGGTACCGACACAAATCGTACACCAGTAAATGCTTGATAATTTACAGAAAAAAAAAATATATATAATCAGTGTTATTAATGTGTTATAGTGCAACCAGTAATAGTTTAATGTGTAGAAGCCATAAATAAACTTGCAATTGTATGCTGTTGTTTCCACTGCATTTATATTTAAAGGGAACCTGTCACATCTCTCCACTTCTCTTGAAATTACACCATTCAGTAAAACATTCAAAGTCACCTAGATCTTAACAATTTGCATTGAAAAATACTTTTCACGTTAATGTAAAATAAGAATATAAGAGAAATATGATATTTACTAAATCCCTTAATATGTCCCAGTGTTACTGGGTAATACAATATCAAGCTACCAGTCCAGATTGTGCTAACATTTTTGGAAGATAACCACTGGAGGTGAAGTTAACCTGTAATATTTCTCAGAAGCTGCAATGTTTTACAGAGATGGGCCTTGAACCTAGACCACGTCAATGAGAGGAGGTGATCTACATGACTATAGTATAGTTTAATTGAAGCTATGTCAACTTTTGTCAAACTGCCAGTTATATATACGAAATGCTGTGCCTATTTTACTAAGTATAACTTTAAAAATATTTTTAAAAAAATGTAAATGGGCTGCCCCTTGGACATGCCAAAAATAAAAAAAAATGACAAATCTGATTTAAAAATGTGACAGTCTGTGTTAGCCCAGGCACAGCAAAGACACATAGTCCAACTGAGGAGGAAAGTTAGAAATGTTAATTAATGTCTACTCTTTATGTATGCTTTCTGTATATGGACTGCTAGATACAAATAACAGACCATCTAATAATGGTTGACTAAGGATTAAAATGGAATGATCCCGTTTCAGGATAAAGAGATGCTAATTTCTACGTTTATTATTATTTTTTGTTGAATTCAGGAGATAAGTAAACACAATTCAAGGAGGTAACAGTTCCCCTGTAAGCAGCTAACTCAAGACATGGTTATGGATACCAAAATAACTGTTAAATGTCATTGTCAGACAATGTACTGTTGTTTTAGGGAGTGTCCTTGCAATGCTACATGACTTGTCAATGAGTTTGACGATTAGGAAAGTGAGTCATCAACTTTTGGGTTTCCCCAGTAATATTGAAGGCAGGGCTGAGTGTAAAATGAAAAACAGATGATGCAGGCAACACGCAGTCAAATACAAAAGGAACAGCTGCCAAAAATGTAACTTGTGATAAAAATGTTTCACATTCTGATTCAAATTTTAGTTTTGTTACATGGAAAATTCCTATTGGACAATGCACATTTTTAGAGCATGACTCTATTCTAACCAGCCAAAAATTATTTGTTCACCTGTGTGTCTCTTAACCCCCCTTACGGCTTTGCTGACGCTGTCTCCAAACTAAAGACTTCAGTTTACTTCCTTGCTGCTTGCTAAGAGCCGTGCGGGCCAGCAGGAACAGGCTCATACAGGGGAGGGAAGCTAAAATTATGGCTAAAACTATGTTAACTGTAACTTATTTGTGTGTACCTGTGTGTCTGTATGTGTCAGTTTGTTTGTGTACCTTTGTCTCTATATAATAGTGTGTGTGCATATCTGTGTCCTTGTGTGTATCTGTGTGTATGGCAGTACATACATCCCAGCATTCAAATGCCAACACTGCAAACAAATACACTCCAGCATTCAAACACACAAACACAGTCCTGAATTCAAACAGCATTACTTCAAACACACCCCTGCATTCACACACACACAACGCACAAACACATCCCTGCATTCAAACGCACACACAACGCACAAACACATTCCCGCATGCAAATGCACACACAACGCACAAAAACATCCCCGCATTCAAAAGCACACAGAACGCACAAACACATCCCCGCATGCAAATAACAACTGTGCATACAAACACACAATTGCATTCAAACACCAACACTACACACCAGAGGCGGCTCTCTAATTAGGCGGTTTAGGCAGCCACCTAAGGCCTCGCACTGGCTAGGGCCAGGGGCGTTTTAGCCGCGAGGCAAACAAGGCATTTGCCTTGGGCAGCATTTTTCAGGGCAAATGCCCAGTTAGGCTTGCGGCTAACTGACATCCCGAGCGGGCAGGCGGGCGGCGCTTCCTATGAGCTCTCTGCTCAGCTCCCTCGCGCGCCGCAGAGTGAGGCCGGGAGCCGGAAGATGACATCATCTCGCCCTAAGCCCCTCGCCCTGCAGCCGGGCGCCACAGGGGAGCTGTGGAGCAGAGAGCTCAGAAAGTGCCCCGCCAGCCACCCGCCCCGCCAGCCGCCCGCCTGCCCGCCCTGCAGCCACTGGACCACCGGACCACCAGGGGAGACTTCCCAGCACTCTGCTAAAGGTAAGGAGGTTGTGTGTGATTTAAATTGGTGTTAATGTGTGTGTGTGTGTGTGTGTGTTTGTGTCTGACTGTGTTTGTGAGCGTGTTTGTGTTCGACTGTGTTTCTGTGTCTGTGTGCATGTGTCTGACTGTGTGTGTGTGTATGTGTCTGACTGTGTGTGTGTTTGTCTGTGTGTGTTTGTGTGTGTTTGTGTCTGACTGTGTGTGTGTTTGTGCCTGACTGTGTGTGTGTGTGTTTGGGTGCCTGACTGTGTGTGTGTGTGTGTGTGTTTGTGCCTGACTGTGTGTGTGTGTGTGTGTTTGTGCCTGCATCGTGTGTGTGTTTGTGTCTGACTGTGTGTGTGACTGTGTGTGTTTCTGCATTCGACTGTGTTTGTGTATGCAGTTCACCGTGTTTGTATGTGTCTGACTGTGTGTGTGTGTATGTGTCTGACTGTGTGTGTGTATGTGTCTGACTGTGTGTGTGTGTGTTTTTGAAGTTCAGTGTGTGTTTGTGTCTGACTGTGTGTGTGTCTGACTGTGTTTTGTTCGGATTGTGTGTGTGTGTGTGTTTGTGTTCGGATTGTGTGTGTTTGTGTCTGACTGTGTTTGTGTGTTTGTGAGTGTGTGTGTGTGTCTGACTGTGTGTGTATCTGTGTCTGACTGTGTATGTGTGTGTGTGATAGTGTCTGACTGTGTATGTGTGTGTGTGTTTGTGTCTGTGTCTGACTGTGTGTGTGTGTTTGTGTCTGACTGTGTGTGTGTGTGTTTGTGTCTGACTGTGTGTGTGTGTGTATGTGTCTCTGACTGTGTGTGTGTGTGTGTGTGTTTGTGTCTCACTGTGTTTGTGTCTGTGTATGTGTCTGACTGTGTGTATGTGTCTGACTGTGTGTGTGTGTGTTTGTGTCTGACTGTGTGTGTGTGTATTTAGAAGGTGGGGTGGGGGGAAGGGGCGGGGGGAAGGGTTGGGTGGGGGTGGCGCGGGGAGAGGGGGGCGTCTGAGTTTTGTCCTACCTAGGGCAGCACTAAACCAGGATACACCACTGGCTAGGACCTAGAGGCCGCCTAAACCGCATGTGGGCAGACTGTGTCAGGTCCTCGGTCACCACCGGGTGCAAGGCCCCTCCTGGCTGCCCGGCCTGCCACCGCAGACACCGGTCTGCAGTAAGCAGAGCTGCAGAACATGTGTCTCGCGAAAACTGGCCAATCAGAGCGTTTCCTTGGGTTACCACGGCAACGCTCTGATGGTCTCGCGAGATTACATGGTCTGCAGCTCTGCGGAGCCACCCTCAGCCTCACCACCCCCACCACCATCAGCCTCCCCACCACTCTCAACCTCACCACCCCCCCCACCACTCTCAGCCTCACCACCCCCTTCACCACCCTCAGCCTCACCATCCCCCACCACCCTCAGCCTCAC